>CM033641.1:319543407-319677614 GCA_019512145.1 Engystomops pustulosus | reverse complement strand
GGCTGGCAGGCTGTATACTACTGGGGGGGTTTGACCAATGCATTTCCCACCCTCGGCTTATACTCGAGTCAGTAGTTTTTCCCAGTTTTTGGTGGTAAAATTAGGGGTCTCGGCTTATACTCGGGTCGGCTTATACTCGAGTATATACGGTAAGTGTTGAATTCAATGGTGAACCATGAATTTATCATCTCCAACTCCACCAATGACCACTGTGGTGTGTGGCAGACAGGGCCGCCATCAGGGGGGTTTAGTGTGACTGTGCTCAGGGGGCCCCAAGGAGGAGAAGGGGCCCTATGTCACAGAAAACCTTCCTCCCTTTCCAGGTGCAGGGAACTCACTGTGTACACTGGGGTGGATGATCATTCTATGGGGGCCCACAAAATTGGCCAGTGAGGGGCCCCCGAACTTCCTAGTGGTGGTCCTGGTGGCATAGAATGGTGGGTATGATGTGATGATGTAATCACGTCTGCTTGTTTCAGAACCGCACACAGCAGTAGCGGAGAAGAGAAAAGCTGCTGCGGAAAGGCAAGTACAGGTGGTCCCCGACTTAAGGACACCAGACTAAGAGGCGACCCCTAGTTCCAAATAGACCCCTCTGACCACTGTGACTTCTGGTGTTACAGGGCAGGGGGTTACTACAGGCAACTACAGCAAAGGTCGAAAAAGGAAGGCAATTTAAGGACAGGGCTACAGAATACTTGGCATTTCAACCCCTTCATACCTTTTCCTTGTGGGCTGTTTTTATAGCTCTCCAAACAACACCCCCATTTATTCTTTGGGTCATTACAATCAACATGTCAACAACATAAAAACATACATAAAAATGTCACCATTTCCCATGTGTAAGGTGTAATTTTTGTGTGATGAGCTGACATTTTCATTGCTACACTTTTGGGGACTGTACAACCTTTTTATAATTTTTATTTATGCATGGCATAAAAAATGGCAATTCGGACATTTGGGTGCTATTTTTCCATTACGTGGTTCACCAGTGGGAATACTCGTTTTTATATTTTAATAGATCTGAACTTTTGGGATGCGTTGATAACTAATATTTTTATTTCCAATATAGGGAAAGGGGTCACTTTTTAAAAAAAAAATGTTTTACTGTTTTCAAGAGCCCCTATGGTACTTTAACCCTAGGGGGTCTGATCGCTTGTACCATATTCTACAATATAGTGTTATTGCAGTATATGGCATTTGTGCTCATGATCTGTACTGGTCTGTCACTGACAGACCTTAACAGATCAATGCAAATGACTGGCCTTGGAGATTCACAGAGACTCTTGGCTACTGTAGCAACGGATCGTGTCCCCTGATGACAACATGTCAGTTGCATTCAAATGCTGCCATCAGCTTTGCCAGCGGCACTAAATTGATTGACACCAGTGATCGGTGCCACGAGTTATAGCAAGTTTTAACCATGATTGTTTGCTGCAATATGCTCCCCTTGCTGCCCGCAAATGTATTATTACGGAAGTGTGCCATGAGGGTTTACATGGGGGCCAAAAGAAAATGTAGTGTTATTAAGAGGAGGCTAGAAAATGGGGCTTTATATTGTGTGAGATGTCAAGGGAAGGGGGCATTAAACAAAGTTGGAACATTATGCAGCATTCCCCACCGGGGCCTAGCCTTTTCTCGGGGCCTGGAGGCAGCCGGGGCCCAGAATACCGGAGTGGCTGGTGGTTTGGGCCTAGGCACGCTAGTGTCACGGTGCTTGGTATGGGGACCGGAGGGCTGAACTACAGCCTGACAGGTCTCCAGCAGGTGGTGTGTGCAAGAAATTAGATGAGGGAGAGGCTGTGGTACAATAGTGGAACATCATTGGATGACAAACTTTAAATAATATTAACCCTTGCCTATCCAGCCAGTATCTACCGCTGCACAATTACCTCTGTACATGTATAGTGTCCTGCAGAGGAGCGGATCAGACTGACTGTCTAACTGGGGAACACACATATTAGGGGACTTATTCGCAACAACTCCTCTGCCTTGCGTTGGCAGGGGTGTTGCAATATATAGTTGTCTGCAGGGCCCTGCATTGATATGGTGGCACGGGGAAGAGATAGAGCATGGTCTATATTTCCCCATGTTTAACGAGTGGGTCACCATGACTCGCTATGGAGATGGGAGGAGTGAACAGCTCTCACTCCTCTCTCCTCTCCGCGCACTGCCGTGTGATCGCCCAGCTACAGCCAGGTAAGCATTTGTGAAAGGAGCCTGATGCCCTATTATTATTATTGTTATTATTATTATTATTATAAGGCAGCTCGGTGTATGATTTCTCCCATCTCCAACACATGTTACTGTATCCGTACCGCGTCTTAAAATACGGTGGCTGGCAATGATAGCTGACTATTGGCTGGCTGACAGAACGCACCTCCCCACTGTTTCTAGTAGATAAACAAATCCAGCTCCAAACGTTATCACACACACCCTGGAAAAATGGAGAATATCACAAGTAAGGAGGAAAACAATAGTCCTCCTACTCTGTCTTTGGTTTGGAAGAAACCCCGCTTCCTTATTCATCTGGCTGAGCGAGCCGAAGTTTCTTCCGTCTCTGTTCCGCCCGATTCCGCCGATCCACAGTAACATTGCGCTGTCCTCAACGTCCGGTGAGCTGACTTTTTTCTCTATGTAGGATTCCCACTGTTCTGGTTTTCCCTAGATACTGCACCTATAATTACCATTTGTATGTGTATATGCAGTGCATATTGTAAACGTCCCCATATTGTAAACACAGATTATTTTTACCTCTTTACTCTTAGAGTGTCAGCAGGGCTCTCTGCTAGACAATACATGATTCCTCTTGAGATAACTGTGTGCTGACAATGTGCTCAGATTTTCAGGGCACGGGGTTATATAACTTTATTTTTGTTTCTGGACATTCCTTAGTATCTGACCCGAAAAAAGAGAGATGAGACAGTCAAAGTCATTGAAATGGAGATTAGACAACAATACGCGGGACTCTTTTCCCTCGCATCTTCTCGCCTTTAAAGTGCTCAATCAGTACTTAGACTTCTATGGGGCATGTAGCCGGAAACGAAATACTGAGAAAATAGGACATGCTTCTTATTTTTTAAGTCTCGCTCACTGTACGGTACCTGGACAATACGGAGATTTAAATGGATGATCGTATTACCCATTGAAATGAATGTGGCCTGATTGTACCGGTATGAAAACGTTTACGGTTGGGTAGCTAATCGGCCATTTTCATAAATTGTGTGATCGAGCATATGACCAAGTAATACAATGTAGACATTAGTATTCCATTTCGCCCAGTATTGTTGTGTCATACCAGGATGCTGGTGTTTGCAAGTCTCGAAGTTGTACTCACCTGCTACTGTGCTCTATCTCTCACTCGCTTTGAATGCTTTACAGCCTCTATTTCCATTAGGCATTGGCTGTGAATAAAGGAGGAGAAAAGGATGGTCCATTGGCAGGGATAGGTTTAATATTTTTTTTTTAGTCCTGGACATCCCTTTAACGAATAAACGCATTAATGAATACTTAATGATGAGATAAGGAGCCCAGATCGTATCCCTGCCCATTCCCGCCCAGCCGCGATCCCCCCCCCCCCCCATCTGCATCTGATAGGATCCCGACCCATATAAATTATGAGCGATCCAGCTGCCTAGCAACTCGTAACCGCAGCGGGTACACACATGTTTCTTTCTTACCCTTAACGGCGTGTAAATAATTAAACCTGCTGTTTGTGAGATTGACACTGCCGGCATAGACGGCTTAACATAACATAACTAACTTAATTACAAATCAAATATTCCGAAAAATTAATTTCATCAGCAGGAAATATAGTCAGAATAACATCCGTATTGTCATAAACAAAAATAAAACAAATTAACATTTATTCTATATAACAAGTTTCAAATTCCAATGTGAAGTTGTCTGGATAAGAAATGTGCTTGTTGACCAAAAAAACTTTTTTAGTTTTTCTTTTCTCATTCAAGAACGTTACAACATCTGATCACAGCAACCGGGACACGGGGCACGAGACCGGGGACGTCAGGAAATCGGCAGCATTGGGAAACTTATTTTCCCTTCCTTGCAAACTGCTTTGATAGTGAAAAACAACTCCAGGATCTGTCAATATGTAATGTTTCTGAAGTCTTGAACACTGAACAGGGCATAACCCAATTTCGCGAGCAATTCGAATAGGATAGGAGGATCTTCCCCACGCGCCCCGACATCCCTTCGCCCGTCAACCACGCCAAATTAGACAAGCCCCTCACTCCCGCACATGTTACTCAATCCCAAACCCCCGATAGTAGTCCCTGGTTATGTACAAGATAGGTCTAGTGCCTGACTATTATTTTCCAACCAGCATACACACACCGCCCTTGCCAATGCAAGGCTAGGGAGTTGTTTGCTAATAAGCGCCCCTAATATGGTGTCCGCTAGTAAGAGAGTCTGATCATCTCCTCTGCATGACCTAATAACATGTAAAAACAGAGTTATTTTGCAGCAAAAAGCAGAGCACGTAGATTCCTGCCTGAAAAAGGGCAAGGTTAATGTTGTTTAAATGGATTACCTCTGTACATGTATAGTGTCCTGCAGAGGAGCGGATCAGACTCTCTACTAGGGGAACACACATATTAGGTTCTTATTCGCAACAACTCCTCAGCCTTGCGTTGGCAGGGGTGTTGCAATTATATAGTTGGCTACAGGGGCCTGGCATTGATATGGTGCACGGGGAAGAGATAGAGCATGGTCTATATTTCCCCATGTTTACGAGTGGTCACCATGACTCGCTATGGAGATGGGAGGAGTGAACAGCTCTCACTCCTCCTCCTCTCCAGCGCACTGCCGTGTGATCGCCCAGCTACAGCCAGGTAAGCATTTGTGAAAGGAGCCTGAGGCCCTATTATTATTATTGTTATTAATTATTAATAAGGCCCGTGTATGATTTCTCCACTCTCCAATCACTATATTTATGTTGCGTTTTACATCTGTATGTTCACACATGTTACTGTATCCGTACCGCTTAAAATACGGTGGGCTGGCAAATGATAGCTGACTATTGGCTGGCTGACAGAACGCACCTCCCACTGGTTCTAGTAGATAAACAAATCCAGCTCCAAACGGTTATGCACACAACCTGGAAAAATGGAGAATAGCACAAGGTAAGGAGGAAAACAATAGTCTCCTACGCGTTTTGGAAGAAACCTTCCTTATTCATGGCTGAGCCGAAGTTTCCGTTGCTCCCGATATCCACAGTAACATTGCATGTCCTCAACGTCCAGGTGAGCTGACTTATTTTTCTTTATTTTTGGATTCCCACTGGTTCTGGTTTCCCTAGATACTGCACCTATATATACCAGTGTATGGTGTATATGCAGTGCATATTGTAAACGTCCCCATATTGTAAACGACAGATTATTTTTAACCTCTTACTCTTAGAGTGTCAGCAGGGACTCTCTGCTAGACAATACATGATTCCTCTGAGATACTGTGTGCTGACAATGTGCTCAGATTTTCAGGGCACAGGGTTTATATACACTTTTATTTTGCTTCTGGACATTCACTAGTATCTGACACATAGAAAAAAGAGAGATGAGACAGATCAAAGTCATGAAATGGATATTAGACACAATTACGGGCTCTTTTCCCTCGCCTTTTAAATGCTCAATCAGTACTTAGACTTCTATGGGGCGTACGGAACGAAAATACTGGAGAAAATAGGACATGCTCTATATTTTTTAAAGTCTCGCTCACTGTACGGTACAGTGGACAATACGGAGATTTAAATGGATGATCGTATTACCCATTGAAATGAATGTGGCCATATGCTACCCGTATGAAAACGTTACGGTATGGGTAGCATACGGCCATTTTCATAAATTTGTGTGATCGAGCATATGACCAAGTAATACAATGTAGACATTTGTATTTCCCTGTATTGTTTGTCATACACAGGATGCTGGTGGTTGGCAAGTGCTCGGAGAGTGTGTACTCACACTGCTGTGCTCTTAGCTCACTGCTTTGATCTGCTTTACAGGCCTCTATTTCCAGGCATTGGCTGTGAATAAAGGATGGAAAAAGGATGGAGTCCATTGCAGGGATAGGTCATTAATATTTTTTTTTTAGCCTGGAACATCCCTTTAACTAATAAACGCATTAATGATATAATTAATAGGATGATTGATGGAGCGCGGATCCCCCCCCCAGCCTGATAATAGCGAGCGACTCGTAACGCAGCGGGACACATGTTCTTTCTTACCTACGGCGGTGTAAATAATTAAACCTGCTGTTTTGTGAGATTGACACTGCCGGCAGACGGCATTAACATAAAATAACTTATTACACAAATATTCCGAAAAAATAATTTCAGCAGCAGGAAATAGTCAGAATAACAATCCGTATTGTCAAAACAAAAAATAAAAAAAATTACATTTATTTATTAACAAGTTTCAAATTCCAAGTGAAGTTGTCAGGGATAAGGAAATTGCTTGTTTGACAACAAAACTTTTTTAGTTTTCTCATTCAAGACAGTTACATCTGATCACAGGGGGCAGGACCACGGGACGTCAGGAAATCGGCAGATTGGGAAACTTATTTTCCTGCAAACTGCTTGATAGTGAATACAACATCCAGGATCTGTCAATATGTAAGATGTTTCTGAAGTACAAATGAACAGGGCAGACCCAATTTCGCTGGAGCAGATTCAGAATAGGATAGGGAGATCCTCCCCACACCTCCGACACGCGTGCAAACAATCAAATATCCACAAACCCACTACAGATAGTCCCTGGGTTATGTACAAGATAGGTTCTAGTGCCTGACTATTATTTGCAACACCCCTGCCAATGCAAGGCAGAGGAGTTGTTGCGAATAAGCCCCTAATATGTGTGTTCCCCTAGTAGAGAGTCTGATCAGCTCCTCTGCAGGACACTATACATGTACAGAGGTAATTTTGCAGCAGTAGATTCTGCCTGAATGGGCAAGGGTTAATGTTGTTTAATGTTATTACCCAATGAATGTTCCACTATTGTAACTGGAGTGTGATTGGAGAGTGAGCCACCACCTGACCAGAGGGAGTAACAAAACCCCTGGACAGGAAATGACACGCTCTCTTAGGCCCAGCTTTTACCACATGAGAAGCTCTTGGAATCCAGCTCTCTCACTAGAGACACCTCTGACCACATGCCTCCTAGGCCCCAGCTCTCACTATAGAGCTACAGAGTGTCAGTGCACCACTAGCGCCGACACAGAGAGGACCCAGGACAAAGCTGCAGCTTCCAGCATTGGACACAGCTACATCCCAGCCTGCACCTGCATCCAGGCTGGTGACCAGACTCCTGTGGTTCCCTCTCCAAGAACACTTCCAGTAACCTGCACTTGTACAGAATCGTTTGGCCTGTTGCTGCTGTTGGTTCGAATAAAGAACCATCAAGGGCACCCCATCTTTCTACCGGGCACACATACTGCAGACTCTAAGGGTTGCCCCAGGGAGAACCAGTACCACAGCCTCTCCCTCACCTAATTTCTTGCATACACCACCTGCTGGAGACCTGCCAGGCTGTAGGACAGCCCTCCGGTCCCCATACCAATCACCGTGACATCAGCGTGCCTAGGCCGCAACCGCCAGCCACTCCGGTATTCCGGGCCCCGGCCGCCTCCAGGCCCCATGAAAAAGCTAGGCCCCGGTGGGGGATGTTGCACTTTTACTAGGAAATATGGTCTCCCCTACTTTCGTAAGAAAATAAAAAGATTGGAATAAGGGGACATGTTTGACAATTTGCTTGATAATTTGGTTTAATTAGAAAGTTGGAGACACATCCCCTACGGTGCGGCTTTCTTGCGGGATGCAGTCAGTGCTAGACAATTTCCTACTGAGTAGGGATGAACGTCCCGAACCTGCCAATCCCTACCGGGTTCCGGATTGGTGTTCAGGCTTATCCCCCTGATCGGTGCTGCCGAGAGTCACGGGTGTTAACCATATAAATTCCACCAGCAAAACCACCGGTGGTCTAAATGCTGGCACTTTCCATTACCGGCTACTTTCAGGTTGCGTCGGACTTCAACAACATCTGAAAACAATCAAATATCCACAAATGCACGATATGTAATGCAAAATTTCCTTCCCTATCGAAACATTCTTATAACAAATAACACATACCAGGGGTGATACTGTGCATAAGTGTAAGGTCTGTTAGTCATCTTTCAAAAGTCCTTCAGACTGAAGAACAATCAACTCCAAACATTAAGCAGAGACCTAGCCACATGGACGAGACCGGCGTCTGCTCAAGTCCGCTATGGTTATGGGGTCCTCCCCATTTCTCTGTTGCTTGTGGTCTCTACTTAATATTTGGAGTGAATTGTTGTGCAGTCTGATGGACTTGTGAAAGATGACTAACAGATTTCACACTTATGCACAGTATCAGCTCTTACTTTTTTGTTAGTTATTTGGTATAAGAATGTTTCGATAAAGAAGGATATTTTGCATTACATATACAGGCGGTCCCCTACTTAAGGACACCTGACTTACAGACGACCCCTTGTTACAGACGGACCCCTCTGCCCACTGTGACCTCTGGTGAAGCCTCTGGATGTTACTATAGTCCCAGACTGCAATGATCAGCTGTAAGGTGTCTGTAATGAAGCTTTATGGATAATCCTTGGTCCCATTACAGCAAAAAAAATTGAAAATCCAATTGTCACTGGGGCAAATTTTTTTTTTGTCTACCTCTACAATAATAAAATATACGATCGACTCAATTGAACTTAAGAACAAATCTAAAGATCTTTATCTACAGCTCGCCTTTCCTACTGTATCATTATCTGTCTTTATCTTGGCTTCTGTAACTCATAGAGCCACAAGTCTGATGTGATCTGAAAGATGAGCCTCTTCTCTTTAATATTACACCAAAAACTTGTTTATGCGTCCTAAAGAATTGACCGATCTCAAACATGACTCATCCCTGCTCATTGTCACCTGAGTGTTCTCTTTATCAGAAACACATGCAACGTTTCGACACTCGAATGTCGAAATGTTGCAAGTATTTCTGATGAATGAAGAGAACACTTGATTGATTCACCGGATTACTGAGCGCGGCTGCTTCTTGATCAATTGTATTTTCCTGGACTAGGATCTTCCTGCTGCGGGTACCCCCCCAGAATGTAAGGCGGAGATTGAGCAAAATTTGGGCTTTGTTTTTTTTCAGCTTTTTAGAAACTGGCAGCGAGAGGGCGCGTCGGACCTCATGACCACGCCCAATGACCTACGCCCAATGAGCCACCCCGAATCATGACCATGATGAAAATTTGCATGAAAATAAATATGAAGATTTCTGGGCACACAGGACACTGACATCACTAACTGTTATGCTATGAGGGGTCCTTTCTCTACAAGGACATATGTTTTGCTTAAAGGTCCCTTTAAGATACAGTAGAACCCAAAAATATACAGAATTCTAAAATATTCCCACTGACTGACAGGTCTCCTTTAAAGCCTCTTTGTGTCGGCGGCCTACATTATGCATGCGCCCCCCCCTCCGCGCTGTCATTGTCTGCGGTGGGTAGAATCGCTGCCGCCACTGATCTCCGAGACAGCGCTAAGTACGACATGAATAAAAAATGTTTTGTTTTGGAATGTAAGAGGCGAAAATGATAAGAGATAAAGCCGGATCGGTATCCGTGGGATTCCGCGGCCCTTTCATTTTATGTAGCTTAAGCTTAATTAAAGTGAGAAGCACTTAATCCTATATGTGAGCTGCCGGGAAGGGCTTAGTCACTGGGAAGCATTTTCTTAAAAAAAAAATTGGGTTTCGACACAATGAGATTCCGAAAAAAAATAAAAAAAATTCTCACAAAGACGACTGATCTCCGGCGCTCTGCTACTTACTCCGTAGCCCAGATCCAATTTACATTCTGTCTCATATTTCTGCTACCAAACAAAAATATGTTTCTTTTGCTACATTTTGCTGAGGTAACAAGGCAAAAAATAAAAAATGAGAACGCAGCCGGATTAAGCACCGGTACTTAATCTTAAGGGGCCGCCGGAGCGAATAGATGCCGGGAAATAATTCCTTTTTAAGCGATATGCAAAATCATGAAAAGAGAAATGTGTTTGCATTTTAAAACTTTTTTTTTTTTTATCTCCTTTATTTTTATACTTTTTTTTTCTAAATACAATATTTTCATTAGAAGATAATTGTCTTATTTTTTTTCCTTCCCGGTAGATTTTCACACCTTAATATATAAAGTCAGTTTATTTGGAAGCAAGAAAAGAAAACCTGTATTTTTTTTTTTCATCTACTGAAAATCGAGAGCAGCAATGATGAAAGAGGTTATTACACTGGTCAGTATAAGACATTGGGGGGGAATTTATTAAAAACTGTCTAAAATGCCTTGAACCACATTTGGCAAGGCTTTTACACAGTTTTTTGGCACTTTTCTGACTTTTCTGACTTGTACAAATAAGGGGGAATGGCCTTTGGAAATGGGCGTAACCTCAAGGGGGAAGAGGCGTGGCCAATGGGAAATACTATGAGCACCAAAAAAAGTTTTAGAGCAACTAAATCTAGGTCTAAAGTAAGAACTAACAGTTTTTATCATCACTGTAATAAATCTGGTGCAGCAAAAGACTAGTGTTTTCTATCCAGTGATTGGCGGAACCTGTGACACATTGATAAATCCTCCCATTCTGTCAATGCACTTTGGCTTTGTCTATGGTTTCCCTTGCAGGGATGTATGAAAAGCTTTGTCATAGATTCCTCTGCAGCCCCCTCCCCCTTAGTGCTCACTCAGTACACACCGTACAATTCAAGTAACTGTTTCACTGCTGGCTTACACTACTTATAACATGCTCCATTCAATGAAAGCAAGGCTAGATACCATATAGATCCTGTATGTATACACTATGCAGCATTCAGTGTACTTACCTGTAGGAGTCTTACTGGATGTGCTTCAAATTACTTAATAAGAAAACCCAAGGTATAATGGGAAGTGTGGGTAACCTCAGTTTGACTGAGCTTTATGCAGATACAGGATAAGGTTAGTCTTCATCCACTTCGCTGCAATTGAAGAAGATTTTGACGAGTATCTTCATAACAGAAATTGCCATAACTCTTGAAAGAGAAGGGCGAGGGAAAACAGTATGGACATCATTTTGTTTGTTTTTAAATGGTGAATTGTATATGATATTGGTAAAATCGGTATCGGTAAAAAAGATTCTTTTCATTAATGGACAATCACAAACTATTAGATTGGTCTTTTGCCAAAAAAACTGAATGCAAAGTGTCCCAAAGATCAGTTTGCAATCTGTAGTATAATCAGGTGGTAAGTGATAAGTTTCCCTACAGCACCACCACAGGACAAAGTAGGCATTACACAATGTCCATTTATATCAATGCGTTGTTTTTTGAATGCAGGACAGTGCAGGTCCTCCATGGTGGCAGACACTATTTACAAATGCTCTCTGCGTTGGCCGATCGATGAGGTTCCTAAAAGGAAGCCCCTTATTAGGAAGAGATGTGTCTTCTAATTTTCCCAATGACAATTATAGATGTCAAAGTATGTGAAGGAATGTTAAAGTATGTCTAAGTATGTCTGAGATACCCGGTAACTTCTAGCAATGTCAGTTTTGATAGGTCATGCTGGCAGTAGGCAATGTATCTGGTACTGCCTCATAGACATTTAGGAGTTGGCTAGAGAAGAAATATCCCATTTGAATGGAAGTTAGTTCCTCCTTCACCAAGTCACGAGAGCCCATACGTTTAGCCTTTTCAGGGAAAATGAAGCATTGTAACAGAATGATTGACAGAATTATTCATTTTAGCATTTTTTTTTTTTACAAAGGCGCCAAAGTTGGGATGAGTGGACCTGAACCCGAAAGTTCTGTTCAAACTTGAACGCTACCCACCATTGTAAAATATTAAAAAGGGTATATGGACAATAGTTATCTTCATAAGACCTATACGTGGAGAAGAAGGTGGAGTTCTTCTAAAAGTTCTCCCAGATATCATGACCATCAGATTAAAGGTCATCACACAAAGTTTTGGCTAATCTTGATGATTTTGGCATGACCAGCCATCTGTAGCACTTGACCACCACACAATTCTTCCATGCTTCAGTCCTTGTCTGTGGGTGAGGTTTAACCCTTAGTCAATCTTGCAGCCAGTTCTCCGTAAAAATCCTTAACCTGTGACTAGAGATGAGCGAGCACTAAAATGCTCGGGTGCGCGTTACTCGAGTCAAACTTTTTCCGATGCTCGAGTGCTTGTTTCGAGCATTTTTCAAGGGGACCAATAAAATGTGTAATTTTATTGAGAAATAAGGAATTCAGTCCTGTTTCTTAATTTTTTTATTCAATAGAATATTCATGGAACTTCAAAAAGTTCACAGTGAAGAACACATTGCAGATGTTTCCATACATCTGCTAACTTATCAGAAGACACGAGTGCAGAAAGGTGTTCTTCACAATAGTATGTGAAGAACAATGGGGGTCATTTACTAAGGGCCCAAATCGCACGATTCCGTTGGGTATCCCGACGATTTTCGGTTAGCGGCAAATTCCGCCGGGATTTTGGTGCACACGATCGGAATTCGGCGCAATCACGTCGGGTTGCATGCGGATTCGGAAAAAAACGCGGAATTTAAAAAAAATAAAGTGACGCTTGACATGCGCTTACCTGCACCAAGGATAGACTGGTGAACTCCGGCAAAGTCCAGCGGACTTCGGCGCAGCAGCGACACCTGGTGGATATCAGGCGCAAGGACCTAAGTGAATCCCGGCAGAACCCGAATCAGCGCCGAAGAACCCGCTGCTGGATCGCGACAGAACCTGGTAAGTAAATGACCCCCAATATGTGTGAAGATTCTTCACACATATTGTTCTTCACATACACCGTTCTGCACTCATGTCTTCTGATAAGTTAGCAGATGTATGGCAACATCTGCAATGTGTTCTTCACTGTGTTCTTCACTGTTCTTCACTTAAATGATCCTTAACCCCTTCACGCTACGTGGCGGATTATCCGCCCCCAGAGCGCATTGACTTAGCGCTCAGTGCGGATAGATCCGCCACGGCGCTTATTAGATGCCGTCCTCGGCTCTGGATCGAGCCGAACCGTCATGGAAAACCGGGGGGGGCCGGCTGGTAACAATAGCCGGCTCCCCCAGTGTAACCCCGCGATCGGAGTTGTCTCACGATCGCAAGTTCTTAAACCCGTAAATTCGGCGGTCAGCGCGACCCGCGGCATCTTAACATGCTCTGGGGGTCTTTGCCGCACTATCTCGCCCCCCCCGTAACCGTTTCGGGGGGCGCCGCTCGTTGCTAATAGCACTTGGGGTCCGAGTCTGGACCCCAGAGTTACTTGCCAAATTGCCGGTAAGATGGCGTCTCTGTGACGTCCATCTTACGGGCCCCACAAAGGTGCCAGCCCTATGCAAGTGTATAGGCTACCTGATAATACTCTGCAATACACTCAGTATTGCAGAATATTATCATGAAGAAAACAATCAGATATTGCTTCTTTCATGTCCCATGGTAATAAAAGTGAAAAAGTCAAAAAAAAAAGGCATAATTCCTAATGGCCCAAAAGCCCTCAAAACATTAAAGAGCATATACTCAAAAAAAGTCTAATCATAATACAAAGCCCACATCTAATAGTATCACACACCCATGCCACGCGTCCGTATCAACAAACCCTAGAATAAAAGTAAATCATTATTGAACCCCGCACGATAAACTCTCCGTAAAAAAACTGTTATAAAAAAACCCTCCAAAAATTATGATTTTTTACCTTTTTCAATCCCACAAAAAATTGCATAAACATGCGATCAAACCATCTGTAACTCAGACATGATACTGGTTCAAGTACACATTCCACCGTCCCGCAAAAAACAAGCCACAACCAGCCCGTGATAGCCAACAAAGTATCATGTTATGCCACGTTGAAGACGTCAATACATAAATGATAGATTTTTTTCCCCACATAGGGTTTTGTTTTTGACAAGTTATAAAACGTCAGACAATATATTCATGTCTGGTATCCCCGTAATCGTATCAACCCATAGAATAAAATAAACAGGATTATTAGGCTATAACGGTGACACCAAAAAAAAAAAAAAGTAAAAAATCCAGTACGAATTGATGCTTTTCTCTCCTGGCCCCTCAAAATATTCCTAAATTTTTCAACAATAGTGGATACCACCCCAACATGGTAACATGGAAACAGCATCTCGTCTCGCAAAAAAAAATGGCCGTCACATGGCCCAATAATCGAAAAGCTAAATTTTTTCCCTTCAAAAGGGGGCCAATGAGGAAATTCAATATCTGGCAGCTACAGAGGTGCTCCTTCCTTCCCTCTGCACCTCGCTGTGCCCCCATAAAACAAGTCACACAGCCACATGTTGGGGGGTCTTCTTTGTACTCAGGGGATATTGCAGAACAAATTTTTAATGTGGGGTTTCTCTTTTTAAATAATTTTGAAATGTGTAAATTGTAGTGCTAATGAACGTATAAGGGAACATATTACCATATCTAATTTCACCTCCTCCATGTTGATTCAATTACCTATGAAGTCTCAAGGGTTACAATCTTCTTTCGTACAATCGGTGTCTGTTAGCTTGAGGGGTGCAGATTTGAAATGGGTAGAAATTATAATAGGGTTTTTGATCTATATATGTAAATATTCATTCAAAACTGTTATTTATCCCCAAAATTCAATTCCTGAAATCCGGAAAAGACATATTCATTTGTAGAAGCCGCGTGACAGGGATCAAATAAAATTACCAAACATTTCAGAAATATGAAAATGTGTAAAAGTAGACAATTGGAAATGTTTATCAGCACTTTTTAGGTGGTAATCTATCTGCCTAAAAACGCAATGGAATTAGAGTTTTCGAAAATTGGCAAATTTTTCAAAAAATTTTCATATTTTCTTCTTTTTTTTGTATAAAACGCAACACTTTATCAGCCAAATTAACCACTGAAAATGTAGTCCACTGTGTGGGAAAAAACAATCGTCAGAGAATAGGTTTGATATGTAGACAGTGTTCAAAAGTTATACCATCTAAAGAGACCAAGTCAGAATCCAAAAAATCGGGCTGAGCCTTAAGCTACAAAATGGCTGCGTCCTTAAGGGGTTAATGATCCTTAAATGTTCCTGTGTTCTTCACAGTGTTCTTCACTTAAATGATCCTTCAGTGAAAGCTCGTTCTCGAGCAGGCGAAATACTCGTCCGAGCAATGAGCCGTTTCGAGTAGTCTAATACTCCAACGAGCATCAAGCTTGGAAGAGTATGCTCGCTCATCTCTACCTGTGACCTATACAAGGCATTTCTCCATTGGTAAGTTGATAGTATTGTTGCCAAAGTATTTCTCTGTACTGTGTCTCTCCACCTGTTTTCAGACCTAATGCTTGCTTACCATACATGACTCTATGTTGCTTGCCCTGACCTCATCCTGTATTACTAATATGGCCGACATTTATCAAGAACAGTGCAAACTGTATGAAGTGCCTAACTCTGCCCTAAGCTAAAATAAGAATTTGTCAAATTTACACTCATTAGCTGTGAGCAGACATTTGCCTGCTAGCAGGGGTTTTACCTTGTCCCCCTGGCTGCTCTCCCTGCCTTTGTCTGGATTGATTGTCATTGTACACTGGAGATGAGAGGAGGGTGGGTGGATCTTGTTGTGAGAGGCACAAGGATAGGTACACGTTCCTGAGTTGTAGCTGCTAGTGATGTATTGTTCGCAAAAGAGCCGGCTCTAAAAGCTGGCTCTTTCGCAAGAACGACAGGAATTGTCTACCTGCAGTGAGCTAGTGGCTCATTTAACCCCGCCACTAACCGTCTCACCACGCCCCCTTTGACCCAACACAATCGGGTTGACATGGGGTTACTGGCTGGTCTGTGTCTCCCTATTATATATTTAATAGGGGGCCATTCAGGATCCAAAAGAAGCGGCTCTTTTTAGTGAGCGGAGCCTAATGATCCAGCTCGCTATGAGGAGCTGGACTTCCTATCACTAGTAGCTGCTTGGTGCAGGAGAATAACAGTCCTGCGTATCTCTAAAAAAATCTCTGGGACCTTGAGTGATGTCACAAGTATGTGACTGAAGCATGCTGCAATCTGAATGGAAGTCTCTGAAAACTGCCCCAGGAATTGTATGTAGCAGAGCTGGGTGTGTGTGAAAGTTTGAATGTAGCAGAATTGTGAATGTGTGAAAGTTTGAATGCACAAAAAAGCCAGGGCTCAGGACCCCCATGTATTCTAATGAATGGATCAGATCCTGCACAATATCACAATATATGTAATATCTGTTTGAGCAGACCTCTCTGCACATGAAATGGTTGGTCTGTTGATAGGGGGAGGCTTCCATAGAGTATAATGGCAAAAAATAAAAATCAGTGAATGAATAAAAAGGTATTTTAAGCATTCGTTCCTCTTAGAGAGGTGGTTTAACTGTGTTTATATGTGTGTATATGTATTTGTTGTAGTATATTACTGTATGATCATTTCTTACTATGATGCAGAGGTCTGCTCTTTGCTGTCAGCCAAGCAGTAACGCTGATTCTGTGTCCCGAATGTCTGGGCTGCTTGTAGACGTTTGTGTGAATGCCCTCAGTGCTCTGGCCTCAGTGCCCTTAGCTGATGTCACAACCAGGAAGTGCCAGACACTTCAGGAGAATTTTACAAACAGGACTGATAGAAAAACCAGGATGTATCTCAAGATTGGAAGAAGCAAGCAGCATGATCTAGATATTGTTGTCAAACGCTATCTCTATCTTTTTTGTTAAGTAATTATACAGTTACCCTTTAACTTTTCTTCTGACCACAGCTCTATTTCTTTGTCAATATGTGTTGGTGTTTCTTGATCCAGTGGTAGCAACCTGGAGGTTTCTCTACAGTAGCCTTAGGCTATATTCACACTGCCGTTGCCCGCCCGTACCGTACCGTAGCGGGCAATGGCAGTGTACGGGGAGAGGAGGAGGAGGTGAGCGCCGCTCACCCCCGCCCCTCTCCATAGCAACCTATGGCACACGGCGCCGTATTACGGGAAAAGATAAGACATGTCCTATCTTTTTCCCGGGTACGGAACGGTACGGTGCCGCACGTGTCCTGCACCGTACCGCTCCCGTAGGGTGCCGTGCGCCCATAGAAGTGTATGGGGGACGTATATCGGCCGTATATATACGTCGGCCGTATATACGTCCCCCATACGTTAGTGTGAATGTAGCCTAAAGTCTAAACCTCTTTATATAGGTTGAAGAGTGAAGACCAGGTGACCACATGGACTGCACCCTAAGCAGTAATCAATACCATGTCCATTGAGTAATGCTGTGGGTCCACAGATATCAGGTCACCTTGGGTATGGCAGCTTCGTGACAATTCTCAGACAATAACAGCAAATTAGGAAAAGGGATGTGTTCAGAGATGACCGGATCCAAACCACAATGTTTTGTACAGAACTGCGTTCAGAATTCAGGCTCAACACCCACCAGTCACAGCAGTGTTAAAGAGGGTTAACTCTTTAAATGCCATTGTGTGTGCCACCATTTATTCTAGGATCGTTGTTCCACGAGGACGTCATGGGAAGTGATGACCTTTTGGAAAATGGCAGCATGCATGCACAGCTGCACCTTTAACCCCTTTGCAAAATGGCAAAAAAATGGCATTTTGGACATTTCAGCGCTATTTTCTGTTACAGGCTTCAACACTGAAAATAAATGTTATTTGATAGATCTAACATGTTGGGACGCGGCGATACCTAACAAGTTTATTGTTGTTACTGTTTATTTTTATAGCAGTTATAAAATAAAACCATAATTTCCCTATTTTATTTATTTATTTTTTTACTATTTTCCAGTACTTTAACCCTAGGTTGACTGATGGATCTCCATATACTACAGTATGGCAATATATGTGAATTTTACACATCATCTATTACAATGTGCCACTGGCACGTTGTAGCAGATGTTCCAAAACCATACTGCCTCAGATCTTATAAAGATGATGATGATGTCAAGGGATTGGCAAACTCAGCCCAGATGATGGCGCCCATACAGTGCCGTCATTTGACTGCCGCGGCAGCAATCAAAGAGTTAACACTAGTGCTGGCACTGATTGCACTTCTTACTGGTATGGAGAAGGCTAAGCCTGTAAGCCCCCTCTATAAGCCCGCCGCTGATGTGTGAGGTACAGATACATCATGTGTTGGTAAGGGGTTAAAGAGTTACACCCATGATTGGTGCCAGGACCGATAACAGGTTTTACTCGTGGGGTTGAGCGTTCAAGTTCGGTACCTGAACAGAACTTTTAGGTTCAGGTTCAGCCAATCATCTCTAGTTGCTTTGAATTTTAATGCCAATTTTGTTTTTTTCTCAGGGGAGGACGCATACTCAAAAATCATGTTCTCAGGAGAGGTACCTGACAATCCTAAATCCAGCTATCTCACCTCGTTGCTGGTCCAATTGACTGTGCTTGGGGATGCTCAAGGTAAAAGCAAGTACATAAAAAGAAAGGACATTCAGCACCAGAGTCCCAAGACTGAGGCTTTTCCCGAAACGCGTTGATCGTTACCAAGTTTTTTTATACGATGTATTGTATGCTGGAGCACAAATAAAGTTTGGTTTAAAAAGGACAGCATATGTTGTCCTCTCTCTTTATGGTAGTGGAGTACTGGATTTATTGGATGTCACAGGTGGTCCCGCGACCCTTGTCTCGGTTCGTGGGTTCGCCCATGCCCCTCTGTGTGCCCCTGCTTCACACCACAACTACTTACCTGTCCTCGCTCCTGCTTCCAGGTCCTAGGCCGTGTGCGTATCCCCATGTCCTAGGGCGTGCACGCACCGGCTTCATAAAATTTAAATGGCCAGCATGCCATTAATTGGCGCTGGCCTTACCCTGAATTCTATTTAACCCAGCCTCTCCCGACACACCCTTCCGGATATTTGTGCCTCACAGCTAGAGATGAGCGAATACTTCGCCCGCTCGAGAAAATGGCATCTCCCGCCATTTTGATTTTTGGCGGCCAGAAACAGAGCCAATCACAAGCCAGGAGACTCTGCACTCCACCCAGCATGACGTGGTACCCTTACACGTCGATAGCAGTGGTTGGCTGGCCAGATCAGGTGACCCTGGAATAGACTAGCCCCTGCCCGCGCTGCTCGGATCATTCTGTGTCTGGATGCCGCTAGGGAGAGAGCTGCTGCTGCAGGGATAGCGTTAGGGTGTTATATTAGAATAGTGTTAGGCAGGAGTGAGTCTACAAGAACCCAACAGCCCTTGTTAGGGCTAGAATAGCGTTATATTTTATTTATTTTTTATTTGCTTGTGGCTGGGCTTGCTGGCACTAGTAGTGCAGCTAGTACCATATTGTGAAGAATTTGCAGGGAAGCTTGCGAACGTTATTTTTGGCTCATAGCGACACACATATCCATTTCAAGTAGGACAATTTATTAGGGGTTTGATTGAATTAGGCACAGTCTGCCGATTTTTTTTTTTTTTTCCAAAAGTGAAAGTGAAAGTCACAGCACAAAATCCTTTGGTGGTGCAAATGCAATTTCATCTAGCTTAGTCTGCCTGCTACTGTTTAGCAAGCTAGTCTCCAGAAATCCCAATCCACATTCTCTCTGCCGGTGAAGCGTACTGTACGTCACGTGTGGCGTAATCTAATACAGTTTTTTGTTCACATTAATACCAGGACATTCAGCAATCCGCATTTCAGTTTGCTTTCTGATTTCTTCTGCGTGTTTCATTCATAAAGAACCCTAATTGTCTCCATAGCAGCCTCCACACATCGTCTTTATAGCAGCCTCCAAACGTCGTCTCCATTGCTGCCTCCACACGTCGTCTCCATTGCTGCCTCCACACGTTGTCTCCATTGCTGCCTCCACACGTTGTCTCCATTGCTGCCTCCACACGTTGTCTCCATAGCTGCTACCACACGTTGTCTTCATAGCAGCCTCCACATGTTGTCTCCATAGCTGCCTCCAAAAGTCGTCTCATAGCTGCAAACGAGCTGTGTCAGGCTAATTTTTCGGGTGTTGCTCATCTCCTTTGGTTCCTCTCTGCCGCCATAACCAGGCCAAATACTGATACGTACAGTGCTACACGTTATCCTCGATACAAAGGATTTTTTAAAATTGGTTTAAGGCCTGGAGTCCTTTGGGTAAAATCGCCATGCCCACTCGCTAGCCTGCCGCGCTCCCAGCGTCCCTATCCTCATGCCGTCTTCTAACTAAGTGTCATGGTCAATTATGGGAAGTAGTTTTAGATGCTATCTAGCCCTCCCCATTCGGTCACTTACTATCTGGTCCTTCTGCATGCTGTTGCCCATAATTTTGGCATAATGGTGCGATTAAGCAGCCTCAGAGGCATCCATGCATGCTGCCCCTGCTGTTTCCTGTCCATTTCCGTGGTGCTTCCATCATTTTCTGAGGTTTCCAGGTGTTTGGCCAAGCTTCCCTGTGCAGAGCCTTGGTCCCCTTGAAAAATGCTCGAGTCTCCCATTGACTTCAAAGGGGCTCGTTATTCGAGACGAGCATTTGAGCATCGGGAAAAGTTCAACTCGAATAATGAGCACTCAAGCAATTTAGTGCTCGCTCATCTCTACTCACAGCCTTAGAAAAAGTTTGATTCACATGACCTTTGCAATTAGTGTGATTTCCCCTTATGACTCCAGACCTGTTCCCTTTTAAGCTTCACCGCTCTCAGGCCTGACCTTCTGCTCTGACGCCGAACCTTTACCGCCTGTCTTGACCTCCTGCCTGTCCCCGACCACGTACCTGCCTTCCGTTTCTGTACCTCACCTTGGCTGCGACCGCGGACAAAGTTGCACCTGTGGAATGACCTGGTGGTACCCTGCCGCAGCAAGTCCAACCCGCTTTGTAGCGGGCTCTGGTGAGGCTCTGGTCGACTTCTGTCATCATCCGCATTGGTCCAGTGGGTCCACAATCCCTGGAGCCTGACAGTGGATTTATGGTAATGAACGGAGGATACATGTGTATCTGAGGGTCAGAGGGAAGAGCTGTCAACACAACTTGTATATGACAAGGGAGACTTACCATGTATTGTATCTCTGACTGCATTAGTCATCTTTGTCTAACTTTTTAAGTAGTTGCCTTTAAATCTTAAAAAAACTAGCAATATGTTACACCAACTACAGAAAACCGTGTATCCAGGCGTTATCGGAAGGGAGGCGGAAGGCGGGTTTGTAGGAATAAAACTATTATCTGCTCATGAAGGGGTCAGAGGGCTGGAGGAATGAAATGGATTTGGAGTTAATATTAAAGTCGGGCGATGTGATAACCAGCTATAATAATTTCGGCGATCATTGCTGAATGCTGGGATTTGTGAGTTATCTCCGGAGTATTTCATATGTAAATTGTCATTAATTAAATGCGTCTTGTTGTTCTCTAAACTATTACTAAAAGTGCTGCATAAGGCTTTAGATTTTAATTTAAAGTTTCTGCTTTAAGACTTGTTAGAAGCGTCAGAGATGCGGCTCGGCTTTGGCGGGCAGCTGTCAGGGATTAATACCTGATGCTCCCAGTATTTAGATTACTCCTCGGTTTGATTAGCTGTTCAGTCTGATTTTTTGTTTTTCCTTTTGTGTAAATCATATAAAAAAAATAAAAAATCCTAAAAAGGCTTATTTTCTCGGACGGACGCAAACATTTCATTTACTGTCACATCTTCAGTTTGATTCAAGGAAAAAATTACAAAATAGGATGTAGAGGGAAAGAGTTCTTCTTAGTGGACTTTGTAGAATTTCAGAGTCAACTTGTTGATGAATAATTCATAAGGTTTTATATCCATTTAAATAACATTTGATCATTTTTTGATACTTCAAGATTCATAAAACACATTTTATTAGCAGTTTCAAACCAAGGACAAGGAGTAAGCCGTCCTCTTATGGAATTAAAGCTAAGTCCAGTGTAAGGATTCGGGATGCGTGAATCCACTGGACCACCGCGGGAGGTGGTACTAGCCGACACCTGGGACCGGAGTCTAATTGGCACCTGGTCTTCACCAGAGCCCACCGCAAAACGGGTTGGACTTGCTGCGGCAGGATACCACCAGGTCGTTTCACAGGTGTGACTAGCCCAATGTGGCAGCCGAGGTCGAGGTACCTTAGCAGCAGACAGTCTCGGTGTCAGGTCCAAGCAGAAGGTCAGGGCAGGCGGCAGAGATGCAAGGTCAAGTCCAAATCCAGGGTCAGCAACAGGGGGTCAAGGCAGGTGGGAACGGGAGGACAGGCACACGGGACATAGGAACACGGCAACACAGGGGGACTCAGGTAACACGGCAACACGGAGGGACTCTGGTAACGCAGGAAACACAGGAACACGGGAGCAGACAGGAGCGCAGGAATATCGCAGGGGAGCTTTCACCATGGAGTACATGCAAAAATCTGGCAGGGAATGATGGGAGCCATTGGATTAAATATAGCACAAGAAGTGGCCAGCGCCAATCACCTGTGCGCTGGCCCTTTAAATCTGGAGACACTAACGCGCGCGCGCCCTAGGGAGCGGGGCTGCGCGCGGGACCTAGCCCGGACGGGAGCGGGAGCCAGGAGAGGTGAGAGCACGGGAGCAGGGCAGCGGAGAGGGGCACGGGTGCACCCGCGATCCGTGGTTTGGATCGCGGGGGTGCCCGTGACACCCCTATCCTGTGTTGCTGCTGGAGAATCCCTTTAATAATAAAAATAGTGCTGCTTAAGAAAGCATAAAAAATATTTCCCCCAATTAATATATACAGTGCTCCATATAATAATGTTATTGTGGTTGTATATAAAAAAATAAAGCTTCTTGATCTCCATCCTGAACTATGCATATGCTCAGCAGAGGCTAACAAACTCTCTGGGGGTGAAAGCAGCAGTATTGCATTTTTACACAGTATTTATTACAATGAGCCACTGGCCCAAAACTGCACAAACCAGACAGCCTTGGGTCTGACGAACACCCGTAATTGTCATGGCAACTGATCTCAGCTCCCGGATTATGTTCTGTGAGCCCTCTTCATATTGCACCCGCACCTCTATGCTGTACATGTACATGTACTGATTGGACTTGAAGTAAGAGTTTTCCTTACTTCCTAGAGTTAGAATCATAAGGTCTAAGGAACTGCCCAAGGAGCTGAGAGAGAGAATTGTGGCAAGGCACAGATCTGGTCAAGGTCACAAAATAATTTCTTCAGCACTTAAGGTTACTAAGAGCATAGTGGTCTCCATTATTTTTAAATGGAAGAAGTTTGGGACGACCACAACTCTTCCTCAACCAGGCCATCGAGCAAAACTAAGCAATTGTGGAAAAAGAGACTTGGTGAGAAATGTAAAGATGCCCAGGATCACTCTGGCTGAGCTCCAGAGATGCAGTAGAGAGATGGGAGTCACCTATCACTGCAGCCCCCACGAGTTGGGGCTTTATGGCAGAGTCTGCTGACGGAAGCCTCTCCTCAATGCAAGATATATGAAAGCCGTATATATTTTGCAAATAGACAGATGAAGGACTCCCAGACAAAAGATAAAACTGTGGGATTTGCAGAGAGCCGAGTGCTAAGTGATGTTACCGGCTCTCTGCCTGGAGTAGGGGCGGGACGAGGCAAACAGACTTACTGGAGGAGTGAATAAATTAAAAGATTGCAGCGCACAGAAGTGCTCCATTGATGCCCCCAGAGCCCCTCATTTACATATTTTCAAAAAGACTTTTTTTCTACAATCTGCAGGGATTCCTGGATATAAAAACACAGATATGTAAGTGTTAGGGGTCTACCATCCGTAATTCTGATGGCAGATTTCCTATGAGGACAGAGACCTCAAAGGGGAAACATCCCGAATATTGGCAGCAGCCCATCGATTCACTCCCCCTCCTGCATTTAGGGGGGATGCGGAGGCACGGGGCGACTTATCCCATTATATGGGGCAAATTTACTTACCCGGTCCAGTCGCGATCCAGCGGCGCTTTCTCCAACAAGGATTCGGGTCTGCCGGGATTCATGCGCCCGATATCCGTCGGAGTTCACCTTCTTCGTCCCGGTGCATGTGAGTGCTGATCTTGCGATACAAATTCTTTTTTAAATTCCGCGTTTTTTCCGAATCCGTCAGGTTGTCCGACGGCCACGCCCCCGATTTCTGTCACGTGAAAGCCAGCACCGATGCGCCAAAATCTGATCGCGTGCGCCAAAATTCCGGGGCAATTTGTCGCAAAACGGAAACCCGACGAAAACGCGTCCGACGGACCCTTAGTAAATGAGCCCCTATGTGTATACAGTGGGACACATCTGTAAGAGAACGTCGGGAAACCTCCATCCTTGCGATGGAGGGACACAACGAGATGTGAACGCAGCCTTATGAATGTATTCAAGAGCGATAACTAACCCTGTATTATGCCCTTCTACTCCATACAGACAACATGGATCAGAGACATCTATTTGGACCTCCCCTTTATGACCCAAAGTGTAAAGCTATTCCATTAGAGCAGCTCCCGTGCTTCCAGAGTTCTGTCTCTCCATCTCCACGCTTGGTCCCGCATTCGGAGCCAGTAAAGAAGGAATACACTAAGTTTGACTTCTGCCGCTGCTTTAAATAAAACAATAAAAGAGATTTTTAAATTCACTGTTATGGTCTTCTTGCGATTTCATATTCTCCCCTTGCCGTGCAGGAACATAACCTGAAGTAGCCGAGAAGCATCTTGATAGCTATTAGTCTATCGGTAAATCACTTTTATGTCGGCGCGGTGAAATCTCCAGCCTGGATTCCACGGAGCTTTCCAACTTTCTGTCATTGTCATTAATACTATGTACATGATGCCGGTGACTGTTAATTTGATAATAACTGAGAAATACAGTATCTATTCCTTATGATGGACAATCCCGCGAGCGGTTATTGTGTAACGGCGCGCCGCGCAATCCTGATAGACTGAAAAGCCAACATCATTTTTACAGCCACAAAGAAGTTAAATCGGAAGACTTAAAGTTGGAAAGGCGAAATAAATTGAAACAGATATTATTGCTTCCAAACACTCTGAGAAATAATGGCACCTTGACATTTTATCAGTCAGTCATGCGGTCATTCGCGGTGGTATCAGCCAAGGCTTGAAGGATTGAGCAGTAAAGAAAGGATTGTCAGCCATAAACATCGCTCAAAACCACGAAAGCCCAAATGAAAGCTTAAGTAATGGAGGACACAATACCCTTGATATTCCAACAATTACCTGCAACAACAGGCTCAGTCCCGGAGCCGGGGCTATTTTTTCTAAAGTCTTTACTTGTCAAAGCCGGATAATGTTATAAAAAAAAAAAGAGGCAAAAAGTTGGGAGAATTTTTAGAGGTCCCTGAACCCCAGTGGGGAATGAATATGTGACTCTTATAAATGGGAATGTACTTTGATATTTCTATAGAAAAATGTATTTGGTTTCCAAAGAGGAAATAAATTGAATAAACAGGAAAAACCGATACATCGAATGAAAAGTAGGGAGGGACATGACAAAAGTATTCAAAAATGAGCAATGCCCCCCTCCCCCTCGGGGCTTACAATAGGTATAACAAAATGGTAGAAATTTACTCAAAATTCAACATTTTTACAAAATTCTGATTTCATTTACACAAAAAACTTGGCATATATATCATTCACTCCAGCTTTATTTACATTAACTCCCACTGTATAATTCGGGAATAGTTGGGATCTCCCATCAAACCACACCATTCCCAAGAAATTAGCATCAATATGTTAAGCAAAAGATTAATACTGATTACTCCGGGAAACAGAAGAGCTAGAGAGAAAATTCCAACCAGTCGGAATTAGTAGGACAATGCCTATTAAAGGGATATTCCCACAAAGACAAGATTCTCAAATACCCTCGGGATAACAAAATAACACATTCTCTAATTCACTTTTATTAATACGAATCCAGCATTTCACAGATATAACTCCAACCTGCCTCTATTAGTCCTGGTGTTTACAATTTTGGTTGTTCCTAATTCCGACCGTAAATCTTCTGATTATGGTTAGATTTTTCTCATGAATAGCTTCTCTTCTCTGCACACTGCAGTGCTCCCTAGTTCTCTCCCCTACATTACAAGACCAGCTCAGACACAGGCACTTCCTGCCAGCAAGCAGCAGTGTGCAGAGAATTTCTGCACAAACTACAGACAGGTATGGTCTTTATCCGGAGGAGGGAGGAACAGCAGAGCTGACTGTCTGTGTTATAGATGAGATAGCAGAGCTGGAGTGTGTCATTGTGTTTTATATTCATCTCATGACTCTGATGTTTCTCATTTCTCTTTTTCTATATGTCAGATACTAGTAGAATGTTCAGAAGGTAAATGAAAGTGTATATAAACCTTGTACCCTGATAATCTAAGAACATTGTCATCACACAGCATCTCATAGCACAGAAGGATCATGAAGTGTCTGCTTAGAGAGTCCCAGCCCACAATATGATATCTTACACTGACCATCACTGAGTTATAAGAACTAAAATGGCAATAAAACTGAATAAAATTGTAAAGTAAGGGGTTAGAAATTATCTTAAATGTGTAAACTTCACTAGGCAATTAAAATTTTGACAAAATAAGCTTAAAAAATTATGCAAATAAGCCCAAGGGGCTCCATGCTCCATAGGTGTTAATGGAACCTGGAGCCCCATAGGCATTTGCATAATTTGTAAAGCCTTTTTTTTAAAACAAGGCCATAAGAAGCTAAAAGAAGAGCAGATGCTGTCAGAGAGGGGAACACACCAGTATGTCAGTGTGCTTGGTTTACAATTCTTCATCTTGGTGGTAGATGTCCTTTAACACAGATGGTCACTTAAGGAAGATGTTTTAGCCAAAATTTGGAACATAGCAAAATGGGGGAGATTTAAAGTTTTCTGGCAGATAAGGCACAAAAATCTCACTATCCTTATTAGGGTTTTCATACCTGGCCCCCTCTGGGTGAGGAGGAGGGCAGGTAGGGGAGTGAACCCCCCCCCCCCCCCGGCCCACCACATTCACTACAGTCTCCACCCATAAATTCTGTGTTGATGCTGCGTTTCCTACTATGTCTATGGGAATTACTGGATTAACCAACAAATGCAATAATTTCCATGGGGATCTTCTTCAGGCCGATAGATAAAACTGTCACCTTTGTGATAGACAGGATTCTCTACTGTAAGAGCAGTGAGACTATGGAACTCAATGCCACAAGATGTTGTGATGGTTAATATTTAGTGCAAGAACAAAGGGTAACGTCTATGAGATCAAAAGTGTTTTGGTACGTTGATCCAGGATTTTATTCTGCCATATTTGCAGAGTGGGTGGAATTTTGCCCCAATATGGGTTCATTTATATCTGTGACCTGTTTCGGCTGACTCTATGTTACCTAATATTGCCAATTTAGCAGCTGTTAGATGTTATACCCCCCCCCCCCCCCCCCCCAATGTAGCTCTGGCTCTGCCCTAAGATTTAGCCACTTGCACCTTGCACCTTTTTATTTTGGAATATCATACTACATGAATTCTGCTGGCCCCGCCCTTTTGCCTATTTAAATACAAATTCCATGTCAACACTCCTAGAAATTGGTGTCTATTCACATCAGACTGTGCACCGAAAGTACAGGCGTCTCTCTACGACAACCCAGAGGCTCCAGAAAGCACAACCCTGCAAAACCATCAGCCGTGTGAGCTCGGTCGTAAACATTTCACACGCCAGAATACAAAACGACTTGCATAAAATTAGCTGCTGCGGCAGATTTTTATTGCATTACATATAAAGGTGTGGACAGAGCCATAAACGCCGCCATCTCGCCCTCGCTCCTTACTGACGAGAATCCGATGCATAAATTGTGGGTGAGGACCATTAAATGAGCAGATCTGTGAATCAGAGCGCCGCGGATTATCCGATCAATCCTAAACAGGTTTATCCCGAGTTTTCCTCGCATCCAATAACAAATAAATGACTTTCTGCTCCTTTCCCTTTTATTGAAAGCAAAGTAAATGTGCAGAAGCGTTCACTCAGATCTCCCTCCGGGGAATAGACGGGGAATTAAGATCTGTTAGTGAAAGCAGCCGAGGGTTATGAGAAGAGACGCTGGAAAAACCAAAGGAGGAACATTACACAACAGAAATATTTGGGAAAAATAAAGAGACTTGTCATACGGTTGTATCAAGTGCAAAGTCTGTGCCAGGCCCCCGACTACAATGTATGGCTTATAGCTCTAGTCTTCTTATATGGGAAAGTGACACCTCATGGGCCTCCTGAGCATCATGGACCCGGTCCCGACCACAACCTCCAGACCCGCTCTAGTTACTCCCCTGGTTGTTGGTTGTTTCAATAAACTTCAAAATTAGCTTTTAGAGGGTGTTATCCTAGAAATAGAAATATTCACCTCCGCTCCTCTTCACCTTCATCCCGGTGCTGTCCTCTAGTTCTGACACCAAGATCACCGAGAAAAATAATGTATAATTTGCTGCACGGAGCACAAGATCCCTACACTGTAAGGCAATGTGCAATATGGGACTGTAGGAGGATTTTATAGGAGATGGATAGATGATAGGTAGAATGATTATAAAAGATACATATGAAAGATGATATAGAATTATAGATGCATAGAATAAAGTAGAATATATATATAGATAGACAGATAGATATTATGAGACTGGCTGTTGCGGCACAGACATGTGCAGTTTTAGGATCAGTGGATCCTCTGGACCACCGCGGGAGATGTAACTAGCCAACACCCGGGAACCGGAGCCTAGTGGCACCTGGTATTCACTAGAGCCCGCCGCAAAGCGGGTTGGACTTGCTGCGGCAGGATACCACTAGGTCGTTCCCAGGTGTGACTAGCCCACGGTGGCAGCCGAGGTCGAGGTACCTTAGCGGATGACAATCTCGTAGACAGGTCCAGGCACAGGGTCAGGGCAGGCGGCAGAGATGCAACGTCAGGTCCAAGTCCGGGGTCAGCAACAGGAGGTCCAGGCAGGTGGGAACGGGAACACAGGCACACGGAACACAGCAACACGGAGGAACTCGGGTAACACAGGACACAGGAGCGGGAACACACAGGAATACACAGGAACGCAGGAATACACAGGAACGCAGGAATACACAGGAACGCAGGAATACACAGGAACGCAGGAATAATCACTTGGAAGCTTTCTCTAAGGCTATGAGGCACAAAGATCCGGCAAGGGTAACAGGAAGAGGCAGGCTTCTTAAAGGTGAGGTGTTCAGCCAGTGCACCAATTAGCGGTGCGCTGGCCCTTTAAATTTTCGGCAGGAGCCGCCCTAGGAGGCGGGGACGCGCGCGCACGGCAGTCCGAGGAAGCGCAGGAGCCGGGAGAGGTAAGTGAGACCAGGCAGCAGCGGGGGCACATGAAGGAGCACGGATGCGCCCGCGATCCGTGACAGTGATCGCGGGAGCACCCGTGACATGCAGGCAGTGGCTACAGATGCAATTACAAAGTTCTCCTCTATTTAGCGACCTCCTAGAGCTCCAAACATGGAGAGGACATTATTCGTAACAACCACCTTGCCTATGCATTGGCAGGGGTGTTGCAGATAGATAATAGATATAGTGATAAATAAACACAAAGATTGATGGATATATAATAGATAGAAGATGTATAGATAAATAGATAAATGGTTAGATACATCTATAGATAGGAAATAGACAAATTATACGAAATGGTAACTAGACAGATACATGATAGATACATAGACAGGAGATAGATGAGAAGCATTTGCTCAGGCATTCAACCAAGGGGTGTTATAGGAGCAATACATCCTCTGCCCACAAAAGTCCACATGCAGGGGGCCCTTTAGGACAGGGAAATGGCAATTTTGCTGCCCCCTAACCCCGGTCCGGCTTCACATGACACATGATTGTAAAGGACGGGTAATTACATTGTAATCAGCCCCTTGTAGTGATCTGTGATTATAGAAATAAAGTATTATTATTATTATTATTATTATTATTATTAATATTATCTGGCAATGAGAGGAGTAAATTGTATACTGAAGAATATATTGAGGAAACCTTCAAGCAGTGAAAGTGACCATACTGGCCCACATTTATTAATAGTGAGGCCACGGAGCACGGTCTCCATGAATGTGGCGCACCCTGCAGGTACCTAAAGTTCGGGAGCTAAGTGCACCAGTTATTTTCTGGGGCAGTCAGTTTAACGGGCACGTGCCACAATTATGTTGGACTTCTGACATACATGTGGTGCAGGGTGCAAATATGCACCCGAACGCCCATTTTGGTGCACAATATTGTGTTGCAGCAGTCACAGTACAGTTAGGACACAATTCTGCCGCAAACACTTCATAAACACACGTGTAAGCAGTGTGCACATGTATTTATGTGTAGTCTACGCCAGAATACTGCCGCAGGTTGCTTGCTAAATGTGGGCCACCGCATATGAGTAATCTATATGTAATGCTGTCAGGCTCTCAGATAAAGATTTATTCTCACATTATTAGTGAACACGCACAGGATCGGGTACAATCTCTGGAAGAGGGTGCAGGCTCTGAAACAGGGTTCAGATTACAGGTATAGAGTTCCAGATCAGGTCAGGATACAGAGTTCCAGATCAGGTCAGAACACAGGGTTCCAGATCAGGATACTGGGTCCCAGATCAGGTCAGAACACAGGGTTCCAGATCAGGTCAGGATACTGGGTTCCAGATCAGGTCAGAACACAGGGTTCCAGAGCTGGTGGCAGGATACAGGGTTCCAGAGCCGGTGGCAGGATACAGGGTTCCAGAGCCAGTGGCAGGATACAGGGTTCCAGAGCTGCTGGCCAGATACAGGGTTACAGGATACAGTATTTTGCACACAGTGCTCAGGCATATTGTTACAGATAGGGATAGGGATACATAGACAGACGGTTACATACATCTTACAACGGGACGAAAAGACTACGTTTCATTTGCTTGTTGGTTTCTTGCTTAAAGTTCCAATTATATAATTACGTAGATAAGTACTATACGATACTTGTGGTAACTTGCAGCCTATATTACTGTGTTCTGAGGTAACAGTGAGACCAGCATTGGTCAGGAGGAGCGTTGTCCAATGTTTCCGAGGCAACGTTTTTCCAGCGCATTAAGCTGCCTTGCTGACAACCCCCGAGCCACTGGATACATCGTGTCCCCTCACGTCCGGCGCTGATACACTGATGTTGCATAACTGCTGCATTAAATGTTGCAATTACAGCTGGAGATGATGGGGGTGGGGGGCTAGGTTTGAGATGGTATGGGGGGAGGGTAATAATTGAGGGTTTGTGGGGCAGCTTTCCAGGAACAGAACTTTCCTGTGGGCATCAGGTGTCGTGTGCAGCTAGGTTATAGCACTCTGGTGCTCCTGAAACCTTGCGCTCCAATGCAACCAGACGTTTGGGTCATCAGTCAGGCCTGTACTGGCTCTAAGCTTAGGATTTCAGTGTTTGAAGTCACTCACAGTCGCTTGCACTTACAGTCTGGTACTGGTATTGCCATTATTGAGTTGGTGCTGGCGCTGGAGGAGGCTGCATGTGATGGAGCATCACTGTGGCCTCCATATTGGGTGCCTAGAAGTGAGCCGGGTATTAAGACAGGATGCATGACACCTAGTCATTTTCTGGCTGGGAGCCAGGTCCCATGTGTGAGGAGCCTGAATATTGGAAGCAGGAAGGTCATCTGGATACTTGCCGCCACATGGATTCCAGCACAACCACTGATCCTCGATTTCCATTGAATCCACAGGTCTCCATGAGTTAGGTGGCCTACGGGATCCCGGAAAAATCTAGGGTGGGGATTGGATTGGAGAAATAAGGGAAAAGGTGCTGGTGCATGCCATACTGGCAGCTACTATGTCAGCGCCATCTTGGCCATCACACGTTTGTGCAGATCAGATCTTAGTTTGCAGCCTTGGTTTCCGCCTGCCTTAAACTTTTGCGATGTACGGCACATCCTCAGCGTTTGCTTAGGGGATCTTTTTCCACCAAAGATGCAGTTCGTACTTTTTGCAAGTAGCTACGACCCATCTCTCTTATTATAAGGGATCTCTGCTTTCTGCCATCTTTTCTTTATTGATCTGACATTTCCTTTCATTCCCATGAGAATCACCTTACAGACAACTCTGTACAAATGCAGAAATGCAGACAATGTCCCGGCACGTTACATCTCGAGCAGAGCAGATTATCTGTGACCTTGACAAGAGGCTCCCGGCTCGTCCGCTCCATGTCCTCATCTATAAACCTTCTTTTTGAAACAATCAAAGTATTTTTTTCATTAAAAAGCTTTTAGGTGTCCTGGTGGCCTGGCAGCAGCGCTCTGTAACTATTACATTCAGTGATGGATCGCAACATAGCTCATCGACCAAGCCAAGGCGCTGGAACATTTTTCTCTCTCCTTACGATGCCTGCCTATCGCTGGTACCTACTGCTTGTCAATTATCATCCATCAAATCTAAGTTTTCACATATAAACCTTTCATTTTTTTTTTAATTATTACATTATTATTATAATATTGTTAATGTTATTATTTTTATTACCATTGCCGCTCTTTTTATTATTGTAATTACATTTATTTCTGTTAACTTTATGTTTGTTCTTATGCTATTTCACCGTCTGAATTTGAAGTGCAAAATTAACTATATTAAAAATATAGAAAATATAATTTAAGATAATTACAAAAAAAATTAGAAAATAAATCTACAACCACGTGTGAGTTAATTTATAACAAAAGTTCATTTATAACTGTATTTTAGAGGGACTGTGTGATGAATATTTAGGCACTTACAGGTACGTACATTATACATAGAGTTGTAGCGTTCTAGTGATTGGCTGGTTCCCATGACCTTTCTTTATTATTCTTTAGAAGGTTTCTTTATTATTGTTTATTTATTTATAATCCAATCTATTATAACAACAATGTTAATCATAAGGAAAGAAAAGGACCCCAGAAGGCAAATGCCTATACAGTATAATTTGGGATAAATATTCGTTCCAAATTCCAAAAATGGAAGCCAGAATAATTTCTTGGATCAACAACCCCATAAAAAGTTGTAGGAAGGTTGCATGCATCATTGTTTTCCTTCTCCTTTGAGCTGTTCCCTTGGCCTCTCCAGATTGGGCAGGCAGCATAGCAGGCTAAATCCAGATGGAAGTTCCAATAGGATCTTCAGTTGAGAATAGTTTCCGCAAACCAAGGAATGTCACATTCTTCATTCCATCCATTCTATCCAAGGAAGCCATTCTTTGGCTTTGGCAGGTCCTATGACCATTGGACCATTGGACTTCCAGCCAGGCTCCCCTGCCCAAGATACTACAAGGCTTTCCAGAATCTTGGAAAAAAAGTGCTTGTACACTACTTTTTATTGATGGTCCATCCTCATCATAATCCACTGGTATCCACTGAGGGGTTAACAAGTGACCCCGACCCGATCATTATGTTGTCAGCTCCACCAACGATCAGATATTTAAAGGTCCCTAGTATAGGACATAAAGAAAAGTTTGGAAACCCCTTTAGGCTGATATCTATCTTGACAATTGAATAAACTTTTTGAAGATTATTTTGAAACATGTCAAAATCTCAGATATCACCCGGGGCAGTGTAGATCTAGTAATACATTATAAACACCATTGTTTGATGTCTACGTGTGCCCAGCAGCTGAACCTGCCTAAATATAACAGCGCGGAGATCCAGACGGCGGGAGACAGGAGGTCAGCGGTGTATCAGGAACAGCGAGCGCGCAATCTCCCTAACTGCAATTAACGGCAATAGCAATTATTCCGATTTCAATGAAGGGTGGTCTCATTACAATCAGATTTCTATGGAATCTTTCTCTGGGCACTATTATTGGACCAATGGAATTGTATGTATTATAAGCAGCCGCTAAGTCTCAGTAATTCAGTTTCTCATACCAGATATATTTAACTCATAATAGTAATCAATTAAACTATTAAAGGGGTTTGCCCATGAAAAAAGTTCTCAAATTTTAACCCCCTAGTGATGTTTACACAATAAACATAATTTTTACAATATTTCTCAGTGTTATTGCTTTTTTTAGCTCCTATCACTCAGTGATTGTCATTGTCAAGATTCCAGAGTGTGAGCGAGGATAAAGCAGACAATTCATGATCCCTATCCCCTGCTATGAAATGCTGTGTGCTGACAATGTGCTTAGATTATCAGGGTACAGGGTTTATCTACAATTTTATTTAGCTTCTTAGAAAAGAGAGATGAGACAGATCAAATATGAGAGATGATGAGATCCATGAGATGCATATAACACACAATCACACTCTCCTGCACTGCTACATCTGAGCTATAAAAAACACTGTCAGCTCTGCTAACTCAGCTATAACACACACAGTGAGCTCTGCTGTACCTCCTTCCCCTGATATAAAGATCATATCTTACCTGTAGCTTGTAGATTTCCCCTCTCCACACAATGCTGTTTGTCAGCAAGAAGTATGAGAGTCAGTGGGGGTCATTTACTAAGGGCCCGATTCGCGTTTTCCCGACGTGTTACCTGAATATTTCCGATTTGTGCTGATTTTCCCTTATTGCCCCAGGATTTTGGCGCATGAGATCGGATTTTGGCGCATCGGCGCTGGCATTCACATGACGGGAATCGGGGGGCGTGGCCGAACGAAAACCCGACGGATTCGGAAAAACCGCCGCATTTAAAAAACAAAAAGTGTCGCGGAGCTTGCACTTACCTTCACCAGGAATAGGCCGGTGTACTTGAGTGCATTTTTGCGGACTTCAGCGCAGCAGTGCCACTTGGTGGACGTTGGAGGAACTTCCTTAGTGAATCCGAATCGCGCCGCTGGGTCGCGAATGGACCGGGTAAGTAAATTTGCCCCACTGTGTGTGTGTGGGCCGGTCTTTTAATGCAGGGTGAGTGGCAATGCAGAAACACTGCAGTGTGACACAGGAGAAGCTATTCAGGAGAAAAATCTGTCCTGCCTGACCCTAAAGTCAGAAGATTAATGGTCGGATCCTGGAGCAACCAAAATTGTGTACACCAGGACCGATGGAGACCGGATGGAATTATATCCGTGAAATGGTGTATGTTTGTTAATATCAGTGAATTAGAGTATGTGATACTTTGTTATCCTGAGTAAATGTAAGAAATTTATCTTCATAGGAATACCCCTTCAATAATATCTTTTCATGGAAATTTTCATACATTTTGGACCAGAAAATATCACATAATTTATCATCAAATGACAAAGACGAAAACATCTGGTCAGTAAAGGGTTACCATGTTTTTTATTCAATATTATCAGTGGTCAATACTTATATTTCCATATTATTTTAATATTTTTGGTTGATAAAATGAGACAAAAATACTAACATTTTAGCCCCTGTGCACTCCACATCGGTATAGTAAGTTAGTTAGTAAATGGTGCGGTCGGGGCTGCATGCGAGAGCTTACAGGATGAGCCCCCTCCATACAGAGCTGGCGTCAGCTGTGTTACACCTGCAGAGATTGGTGCTGGCACCGATAAAGCTCTTAACCTGCTAAGTGCCTTGGGTGAACCGAGAAGCTGACTGTTAGGGATTGGTAGTACATTTACAATATCCTGCAATACTGTAGTGTTGTAGTATAGAGTAGGAGGAATCAGACCCCATAAGGGTGAAATACCCTAGGGGGCCTGAAATAATAGTAAAAAATAAATAAATGAATAAAAATTCAAATATAAAACTTAGAATCACCCTAAACACATTTCACTAAAAATTAATAAGTAAAATTAATATACTATACTATATAAAATACTATATAAAATTAATAAGTAAAACCATAACCATGTTCTAAGCATCAGGTGTCAGCTGTATATCAAAGCTGAACACCAGCGATCGGACCCACTGGTGCAATCGCACCCCCGTGTTGCTTACCAGGGTTTCCGATCTTTTTAAGGGCAGCCCTGAGGTCTGTCAAGAGTCGTGGGGCTGCCCGATGACTCCAGCAGCCAGACCCCTTCCGGTCTGATTGTAAACTGCAGTACTCAGGCAGTATACACAGCACTACAATACATTAGTATAGCTGGGCAGTTTCTTGGACTTGAACCAGAGATCAGAGCAAATTTAAAAAAAAAGGTTCAAAAACAGTGAAAAACATTTAAAACAAAAATAAAACATAAATTAAAGTCAAAGACCCACAAATGACACACATTCCCATATAAAAACCAAATAAAATATTAAAAATACAAATACACAAAAGAACCCACATATTTGGTATCCCCACATTTGTAACAATTTGCATAATTAAACAGAATCATTATTGCATGCCGTAAAAATAAAAAAAGAAACCTCAAAAAACTTTGATAAAAAGATGATTTTTCATCAAAATCCTTAAAAAAAGCTCTAAAAGGTAAAAAAAATTAAATTCCCCAAAATAAGACAGCTAAAAAAAAACTCCTCTCACAAAAAATAAGCCCTTTACCAGTTTTGTCAGATGTTATGCCTTTGAAAAAATGATGATTCTAAATTTAACAAGCTTCTCCTCCAAACTAGTTTTTATTCAGTAAAATTGGGAATATATAGAAAAGCTATAAAAATGAGGAATTGCTGCAATTTATGGTGACCCATAGAATAAAAATAACATTATTTTTATGGTATGATGAACGGTCAAAAAAAAAATCAAATATATATATATATATATCTTAAAAAAAATTGATGGTTTTCATTTCTTCCACCAAGAAAAACTTAAAGGAAATCTACCACCAGGATAAAGAATTGTAAACCAAGCACACTGACATACTGGTGAGTGCCCCCTCTGGTAGGTTCAGCTTTTCTTTTTGCTTCTAAGGACCTTGTTTTTACAATAAAAAGGTTTCATAAATCATGCGAATGAGCCTCAGGGGCTCCATTGTTCATAGATGTCAATGGCGCTTGGAGCCCCGAAGGCTCATCTGCATAATTTTTAAAACCTCTTTTTCTTAAAAACAAAGGCATACGAAGCTACAAGAAGAGCAGATCCTGCCAGAGGGGCCACACACCAGTATGTCAGTGTGCTTGGTTTACAATCCTTCATCCTGGTGGTAGATTTCCTTTAACCCCTTCCCGACGCGCGCCGTGTCCCGAGCCCTCTCCATAGCCGGTAAGTCTTTGCTGCATATCGCAGCAAAGGCTTACCGGTAACACCCGCAATCGCTGCTACCACCAATCACGGGTGCTTTCATGTCGATTGCCGCTGGCAGCATGGGCACCACGATCTTGCTGCAGATCGCCGCTCCCTGATGACGTCACGGGGAGCGGCGATCCGTTGCCATGACAGCTTCATTGTAATGAATGAGGAGTAAAATCCCCATATACTGTAGTATGGCAGTATATGATAGGATCGATCAGACAACCTAGGGTTAAAGTACCCTAAGGAGTCTGAAAAATAGTAAAAGTAAAAATAAAAAAAAGTTTAAAAAAAAAAATTATAATAAAAAAACCAAAAAATTTTAATTACCCCCCTTTCCCTAGAACTGATATAAATATTAAACAGTAAAAATCGTAAACACATTAGGTATCGCCGCGTCCGAAAATGCCTGATCTATCAAAATATGATAACGGTTTTTCACTGCGTTAAACCCCTTAACTGAAAATGGCGTCCAAAGTCGAAAATGGCACTTTTTTGCCACATTGAAAAATATAGAAAAATTAATAAAAAGTGATCAAAAGGTCGGTCTGTCCTAAAAATTACAGCAATGCAAACGCCATCAAAAGTCCCAAAAAATAACACTACCCACAGCTCCGTACACTAAAGTATGAAAAAGTTATTGGCGCCAGAAGATGGCAAAATCCCCCCAAAAATTTTTGTACAGGAGGTTTTAATTTTTTTAAATGTATGAAACCATTACAAAACCTATACAAATTTGGTATCCACGTAGTCGCACCGACCCAAAGAATAAAGCAGAACTGTCATTTGGTGCGCACAGTGAAAGCTGTAAAATCTAAAGCCCACAAGAAAACGTTGCAAATGCGTTTTTTCACCATTTTCACTGCATTTGGAATTTTTTTCCCGCTTCCCAGTACATGGCATGGAATATTAAATACCGTCACTACGGAGCGCAATTTGTTACGCAGAAAATTAGCCAAAACACAGCTCTTTATGTGGAAAAATAAAAAAGTTATAGATTTTTGAAGGTGGTGAGTGAAAAATGGAAGTGAAAAAACTAAAAAAAAGACCAAATCGTTAAGGGGTTAATAAAGTCTCATCAATTAGCTATAGATGGCTCAAAATGATCTACCTGAAAAATGCATTCCATCTGGCAAAAAACAAGCCCCCAAATGTCCACATTAAAAAAAAATTCTAATTAATAGCCTTTACAATGAAAATCTGCTCTGAATAGCGTTCATTCCATTCTATGCCCGGCCGTGTGCCCGTACAGTATTTTACCAGCAAAAATTACCAGAAAACTTTATTGAACTAAATTTGTCATTTTATTCATTGTAAATATGTAATTTTTGGGCAAAAATTTGTGTGTTTTTTTTTTTTATTATTATTTAGGCCTAACAGTCACTCAAAAGTATAGCAGGTGCCTCTAAATACAGGTTTTAGCGATTTTCCCCCAAAAATGTGAAAAAAAATCGCAGACCCAAATTCTAACATTCTAAAAAAAAAAAAAAAAAAAATAGTGGATGCTTAAAAATCCATGCTGACCTAAAGCGGAAATGGAAGTTATGAGTTAATTTGGGTGCTACGGATATCTGTCTGAAAAGTAGAGAAATTAGAACTTTGAAAAATGAGAACATTTCAAAGGTTTTTTTTTTTTTTTACAATTTTTAGTTTTTTATAACTAAACACAAAAGTTATACAAAGGGCCACATTTATCACTTTTGTGCGCCTAAGTGTAGTAGTTGCGCCTAAATTCGGGCGCACTGTTTTGCCAGAATTATCACAAGCTACAACCATCTGTGATAAGTATATTTTCTGCCTCTTATTAATCACTTTACATCTCATTTTTCACAGTTTAGGCGCAGTTTAGGCGCAATGTTAGATTCGGGCACTTACATGTGATCCTGCTACAAGCTCCTCTCTGCTTCTCCCACATCCCAGAATGAAGATAACCCTCACAGCAGCACCCAGGTGTGTGACACCCTGCACCCAGTGACCTCCTCAGCAGGGGCTTCTCCTGGAGGGGATCTGCAACATCCCCCACCGGGGCCTAGCCTTTTATCGGGGCCTGGAGTCAGCCGGGGCCCGCAGTACCTGAGTGGCTGGCGGTTGCGGCCTAGGCACGCTAGTGTCACGGTGCTTGGTACGGGGGAACCGGAGGGCTGTCCTACAGCCTGGCAGGTCTCCAGCAGGGTGGTGTTGGCAAGAAATGATGAGGGGGAGGCTGCTATAGTGGATCTCCCTGGGGCAACCCTTTGGTGTCTAGAGTATGAGTCTCTGTGTAGTGGACAGGGTGCCTGTGATGATGGCAGCTGTAGTAGCAGGGACCAGACGGAGGCAGAGGTTGAACAAAAACAACTTACAGTTCTTTATTGGAACCGACAGGAACCGCAGCAACGTGCCTTTAACAGAGTAGTGGAGTGCTGAGATGTAGTTGGAGGGAGCCACAGGATGTAGAGCGCCAGCCTGGATGCAGAGGGCAGGCTGGGAGGTAGCTGTGTCCTGGAAGGGAAGCTTCAGCTTGTCCTGGGTTGCTTCAGGTATCACCCTTAAAGGTAGGATGATACCCCTTTCCTCACTATACTAGCTATTAGTTCCACTCTTCAGGCAGGGGCTAGGCTCTTCCTGCTCTGGTCTGGTATGCTAGCTGTGCAGAGTCTGTACTGGAGTAACTCCAGTCTGCTTCTGCAGACTCCTGGGTCTGACTGCTCTCTACCTTCTTCTGAGAGAACTGACTTCTAGAAGTTTCTGGCCAGGGGTTTTGTTATTCCCCTGGTCAGGTGGTGGCTGCTCCTCCAATTACATCTCAGCTTACAGCTCAGTTCACAGAGACAAAGTATAACACCTGTGATTGGCTGACACATATGACATCACATAAAACAGTTAACTCCTGCCTTGCCAGGCAGGATCTACTACTGCAGTGTTCCCATGTGTCCTATAAGGACTATGTAGTGTGATGTAGTGACATGCTGTGGGGCTGACTAAACCCTACACAGGCTGCAAGCTACATGGTGGGACGTATTCGCAACCACTCCTCTGCATTGCATTGGCGAGGGTGTTGCAGATCCCTCAGTGCTGGTCTCCTGCTGCACCCCTGTAATTCTGCACAGTATCCCCCTCAGACACACTGGTGATACTGTGCAGAATTACATGGGGGACACTTGTATGTAGTATCTGCAACATTCTGCAACATTCTGCAAAGTTCTCTTCTCTCTTTGCTGTGAGCTCAGGGTTTTGCAGAATGTTTTGTAAATAGAAGGTGATGAACTGTAAATAGAGTCTGCAGCTCCTGTCTGCAGAGTATCTCATGTCTGTATTATCTGTACTAGTGTCTGCAGTGTCTGCAGTGTCTGGCTGAGCTTTGCTGCTAGAAATGAGCTGTTCTGCAAAGGGGCTCAGTGCTTTCTTCTCAGTTAACGCCAACTTTGGGCTGGAGTGTTTTTGCGCCCGTTTTTGCTCCTAAATGAAAACGTTGCAAGTAATTGTTAAGGAGGTTGCACTGGTTTCGGACGCCATCTTGACTACTGTCCGCCATCTTAGATACAGCGGCCATGTTCCCTGACCATTGTCAAGTTAATGTCATGATTCAAACTTCATTTTATGTAACCTGTTTGCTTGCTCGCCTGTCAGCTCATACCCTTTGACATGTAATGATAAGCCAGTCTGTCCTTGATTATATTTATATTATGATTCTGGAGCCCACTATCTTCTTCTTCTCAGCAAATTAGTTAAAAAATATCCGTGTACAATGTCTCTGAAAACTGAGCCACATTAATTCACTTTTTTCCGCAGAATGTGCTGATGTCAATGGAATCGAAGTGCCTTATCTCCTTTCATACAACACCCAAATGGCTGATTTCTCTGTAGTAAAATACAGCTGTGTTCTTTTTGAAAGAAACAGTCGTGATTTGAGTGCATCTAAAGACCGGACTGTGTCTTTCTTTACTCGTCAGCTCGCTGCCGGCAGCTATCTCATCCTCCCTCAAAGGCTGTAGGGGCCCTGCATAAAAATCCTCTACATGATGTAGTATCATTAGGCGCAGCAATCATCTGGATTGGTAAGATAGATGAGGAAAGCTGCTGTATTTTAGCTAGTAGATTAGATAGATATAAGATATTAGATAGATAGATTAGATAGATAGAAATAGATACATATAGATAGGATATGATAGATACATAGATATATGAGACTAGATGATAGATAGATATCATAGATAGATAGATAGATAGATACGATAGATAGCGATAATAGATCGAGATTCGATAGTATGAGATCATAGATGAGACTGCTGTGACTGGATCGATGGAATCGACTAGATATATGATATGGCAATAGATACTAGATGATACAGTAGATGACATCGATAGCTCGATACTAGCTAGCTAGCTCGCTAGGAGCTCTATCGATCGCTCGCTTCGGATGATCTGACTAGCTCGCTCGCTCTGTCTCTCGCTCGTAGATAATCTGAGCTCGCTCGCTCGTCGCTCGCTAGCCCGCGCCTCTAGATCGCTAGCACTCCTCTATCCGCTCGGAATGATACCTCGATATGCGCTCGATAGCATCGCTATGAGATCATCTCTCGGATCGCTATGCGCTCGCTCGCTCGCTCGCTCGATAGCTCGCTCTGCCGCTATCTCGCTTGCGGCGCTCGCTCGCTGCTTCGGCGCTCGCTCGCTCGGCGCTATCTCGCGCTCGCTCGCTCCTGCTCGCTCGCTCTCGCTCGCTCGCTCGCTCTGCGCTCGATCGCTCTGCGCTCTGTTCGCTCTGCGCTGCTTCGCTGCTCGCTCGCTCGCTCCGCTCGCTCCGCGCGCGCCTCGCTCGCTCCTCGCTGCTCGCTCCCCATCGCTGCTCGCTCCGCGCGATCGCTCGCATCGCATGCGCTCGCTCGCTCGCTCGCTCGATCCTGCTCGGCTCGGCTCTCGCTCGCTCGCGAGCTCGCTCGCTAGCTCGCTCGGCGCTCGCTCTGCGCTCCGCTTGCTCTCGCTGCTCGGCGGCTCGCATCGCTCGCTCCGCTCGCTCGCTCGCTCGGGCGACTCGCTCGCTCGCTCGGCGCTGCTCGCTCCTTCGCTCGCTAGCTCTCTCCTCGCTCGCTCCTCGACTCGGCGCTCCTCGCTCGCTCGCTCTCTCGCTCGCTCGCTCGCTCTTCGCGCTCGCTCCGCTCCCGCGCGCTCCTCGCTCGCTGCTCGCGCCGCTCGCTCGCTCGCTCTCTCGGCGCTCGCTCGCTCTCTGCTCGCCTTGGCGCTCGCTCGCCTCGCCGTCGCTCGCTCGCTCGCTCGCGCTCTCTCCTCTCTACCTCGCTCGCTCTCTCGCTCCGCTACAGCTCGCTCGCTGCTCGGCCTCCGCTCGCTCCGCCTCGCTCTGGCGCTCGTGCTTCGCTACTCGCTCGCATCGCTCGGCGCTCGCTCGTCGCTCGCTCCTCGCTCGTCTCCTCGCTCGCCTCGCTCGCTCGCTCGGCGCTCGCTCCTACAGCTCGCTCGCTGCGGCGCTCGCCTCGCTCCGCTCGCTCGATAGATAGACTAGTAGAAGATCACTCGCATAGATCGATCGCTAGCTCGATAGATCGATCGATAGGGCTAGCCGGAGACTGATCGGCTGAGTAGAGTCTAACGTTTCTTTCTTTGAATTGTTAGTTTATTACTTTGATTTATTATGACTATTGTTTCATTTTTATTTATTTGAATATTTGTGTAGTTATTATACGGTGTGAAAAATAATTTGACAAATCTGCAGAGTAAAATCTCCATATAAACACAATAGTATATTATAACAGGGTACAGATATTAGATATAAGGGGTATGCCCTCCCTCTATTAAAGAGGCCGGGTGGCTTAGAAATAAAAGATATGATGTATCGCATTGTGCACCAAGTGAAACTATTTAAAACGTTTATTTATAGATGAACAATTTGCGGCGCGAGATAAAGGTATAAAGCAAAAAGGAAAGACAAAGAATAATTACGGGAGTTATATGTGCGGAAGATAAAGGCGAAGCCGCCCAGAGCACAAAGTCTCCGGTCACGAAAGCTTTCCGATGATGAAAGATCCATCCGTACAGCGTCTGCCCACTAACCAAAGCTTTCTCCCGCGCTCACCCGCCGCGCCGGCTCCGTACAAATCACAGGCTTTTTAACAAAGTATCCATCACGCAAGGTGACGTTCTTATGGGCACATTATTCTCTCTTTGAAACCCTAAAGAATAAGTTGAGAACATGCCAATAATTTCACTTTTTTGTCTCCGGTATTTCTCCTGCACCAGAGGATCGCCATTTATTCCTGGACACCATAAACCGGAGACTAGAGAGATGTTTTAACGGTTCAGTGCAACACCCGGCGGTGCCGCCACACAGAGTGGAACGCTGGGAATTCTAACCAATGCCAAACAATAATAAAATCGTTACCTTTTATATATATTATCAGGATTGTGCTGAGAAGAATAAGCTCCAACACATCTAAACTCCGAAAGCTAAAACAATGCAAGGGAACATATACATCAATAATATAATAATAATCTTTTATTATATAGCGCACACAGATTACGCAGCGCTGCACAGGCATGTCAAATGGTCCCTGTGCCCATGAGGCTCACAATCTAAACAACCTAACAATATGTTTTTTTGAAGTGTGGGAGGAACCGGAGGACCCGGAGGAAACCCACCTCAAACCCCAGAAGAACATACAAACTCTTTGCAGATGTTGACCTGGTGGCATTCGAACCCAGGACCCCAGCGCTGCAAGCAGAAAGTGCTACTCTCACTCATCCACTGTGCCGCCCAACAATAAAAGCATTTTTATCACGTGATCAATACCTATCTAAAGGGGGAATTCCAATGATGGTCTCATCAGTCTTATATATAAGACAATATCTAGAAATCACAGAAATTAACCCTGATATTTCCTCCTTTTATAGAAGAGAAGTTCTCCTGTACAGTGTTAACAGCCTGTAAATCTGCAGACAATGAGGGGCTGTGGTTACAACCCCCACAGCCCTTCTGACTCATTAGCATAATTATAAAAGTTTGATTGTAGAAGGAATGAAGCCATTGATAAGAATAGATAAGAAAGTAGAATACCCACAGTCACAGTGCCTGGATCTATTGAGTAATGTAGCCTGGTTTATTGGGATGGATTCTGGTCGGAGATTTCCTTACATTTATTTCTCTCTATGTATGAACTGACAAACAATAAAGGAAAGTCTACTATGGATTCCATTGCAGGGTTACACAGTAACATATAGCTTGTAGACATTTACAATAGAATTCAATGGCCAACAGATGTCTATATAGTATCATGTGGTAAGGGGTAGAGATCTATGCATTTACACTATAATATAATCACCTTTATTCATCTAGCACCATCATATTCCGTGGAGCTTACAAATTACCGTGGTCATATACACATATACTAATACAACTCAGAGCACAACCGTATAAATAGAACAATAGGAGGGAGGCCCTGATCACAAGAGCTTACAGTCTATGAGGACTGGGGGTGACACAAGAGCTTACAGTCCTATGAGGATTAGGGGTGACACAAGAGCTTACAGTCTATGAGGATGAGGGGTGACACAAGAGCTTACAGTCTATGAGGATGAGGAGGACACAGCGCTTACAGTCTATTAAGGATAGAGGGGTTGACACAAGAGCTTACAGTCTATGAGGATGAAGGGTGACACAAGACTTACAGTCTATGAGGATGAAGGCGGTGACCAAGAGCTTACGTCTATGAGGATGAGGAGGTGACACAAGAGCTTACAGTCTATGAGGATGAATGGGTTGACACAGAGCTTACAGTCTATGAGTTAGGGGTGAACACAAGAGCTACAGTCTAGAGGATGAGGGGTGACACAAGAGCTTACAAGCTATGAGGATAGGAGTGACCAGAGTATTACAGTCTATGAGGATGAGGGGTGACACAGAAGCTACAGTCTATGATGATGAGGGGTGACACAAGAGCTTTACAGTCTATGAGGATGAGGAGTGTGACCAAGAGCTTTACAGTCTATGTGGATATGGGGTGACAAAAGACGTACGTCTATGAGGATGAGTGGGTGACACATTTACAGTCTATGAGGATGAGGGGGTGACCCAAGAGCTTACAGTCTATGGATGAGGATGTGACACAAGAGCTTACAGTCTATGAGGATGAGGGGTGACACAGAGCTTTACAGTCTATGAGGATGAGAGTGCACAAGCTTCTCTATGTGGATGAAGTGGTGCACAAGAGCTTACAGTCTATGATGGATGGGGGTGACACAAGAGTTTAATTCTATGAGATGAGGGGTGACACCAGAGCTTACATCTATGAGGATGAGGGGTGACCACAGAGCTTATATATCTATGGGATGAGGGGGTGACACAGAGCTTACGTCATGAGGATGAGGGGGACACAAGAGCTTACAGTCTATGAGGATGAGGGGGTGACACAAGAGCTTACAGTCTATGAGGATGAGGGAGTGACACAAGAGCTTACAGTCTATGTGATGAGGGGTGCACAAGACTGTACATCCTTATGAGGATGAGGGGTGACACAAGAGCTTACAGTCTATGAGGATGGGTGATACAAGAGCTACATTCTGAGGATGAGGGTGACACAAGAGCTTACATTCTATGAGGATAGGGTGACACAAAGCTTACATGCTATGAGGATATGGGGACACAAGAGCTTACATTGATAGATGAGGGGTACCAAGAGCTTACGTCTATGAGGATGAGGGGTGACACAAGCTAAAGAGATGTTGGGTTTCAAGAGTATGTTTGAAAATTTAGAGGCTGGGTGTTAGTCTGATAGTGCAGGAGGTTTGAATTAAGGTGAGACTAGTCTAAGATCACTGGCAATTGAAGAGCATAGACTGGGTGAGAGAGGAGGGTAGGAGGTGCAGCTTATGCAGAGCTTTGTGGTTGAGGGTTATGATTTTAAACTGTATTCAGAAGAGACAGACAACCAGTGCAGTGACTGGTACAAATAGATTGTAGAGGAGAGAGTTTAGTGGAGACCATAGTAGATAGTTTACAGTAGTCTAGACGAGAGTGAATCAGAGCAACAGTTTTTTAAATTGTGAAAATGGGTGGATTCTAGAAATTTCTGAGATGCTGTGGGGCAAGAGCGAGCAAGAGATTGTATATATACACATATATCCACTGCAAAAGAGGGTCTTCTGCCTCAGTGCTATAGTGATCCCACGGACCGAGATGGAGAGATTAGGTATAGACTGTGTTTATGGATGGTGGAAAGACAAGAAGTTCGTCTCAGAAAGACTAAGAGGGAAAAGAGAAGAGGACCTAGACTGAGCCTTCAGGAACCTCGATAGTGAGAAGAACAGAAGAGAGAGAGAAACAGAAAGGAGACACTGAAAGTGGCGATCAGAGAAGGAAAGAAACCAGAGAGTGCGGGTCCTTCAGGCCAATGGCGTGAAGCATCCTAAGGAGGAGCTGGTGGTCCACAGTATCGAACGCTGCCGATAGATCCAGGGATGAGGAAGAGAAGTCACCTTTGGATTTAGCAGAGGGATCATTGGAGAACTTTGTAAGAGCAGTTTCAGTGGAGAACATAGAGCGGAAACCAGAGTGCACGGGTTAAGAGGAAGTTAGCCGGAGAAAAACCGGAAAGTTGATAATATACCAGGCTGTTCCAGAGTTTGGAGATGAACAGGGAGTTAGAGACTGGTCTGTAGTTGGTATCACTGGATGAGTCAGTGAAGGTTTCTTTAATAAAGGGGTGACAATAGCATGCTTGAAAGAAGAGGGGACGACACCAGAAGAGAGAGATGAAGATTTTAGTGAGTGATAAGTGACTGCTGGGGAGAGAGACTGTAAGAGATGTTAGGGGTTGGGTCACTAGTGCAGGTAGTGGGGCGAGCAGAGGAAAGGAGCCGGACACTTCTTCCTCTGTGACTGGCTCAAGAAGAGAAGTAACAGGGTACGGAAAGGAGGGAAGGGGATTATGGATTAGTGGATTGAAAATTCCTTTCCTGCCGAATGCAATCAATCTTCTTAAACCCCTTAACTACGCTCTGCTCCCTAGCTCTACGGCGCAGAGGTATAGGGATGTTTGAAGAGGGCTCACGGGCTGAGTCTCTTCATACAAGGGTGGGGGTTGTTGCATATTGCGCAAACCTCCACCGCTATAACCGCGGTCAGTTGCTGTGCACCGATCGCGGCTTTAACCCTTTCCATTGACCGCCTGCAAGTTGCCAGCGGCATTTAAAAGACGTTGGCTGCATGGGCGCCGCCATCTTTATTACTATCGTCGCTCCCCCCGAACGGGGGGGCGGCGATTGTTTGCCATGGTAGCCTCGGTCCTTCATTTGACTCAGGCTACGGGCTTCTGTAGATTCGTTACAATGAGCCAGTGGCTCATTGTAATGAATGAGCTGCAAAAATGCCATACTTTCAGAAGCGCAGAGCGAGCGAGGGAGCTCAGGAGCGAGCGTAGCGAGCGCGCGCAGAGCGAGCGAGGCGCAGACGACGACGTGTGAGCGAAGACAGGCGAGCGAGAGAAGCGAGCGAGCAGATGGAGACGATAGCGAGCGTGCACGGAGAGATACCGAGCGGATGGCCCCGAGGCGGAGAGGAGCTAGCGATCGCAGAGCGAGGGGGGGGGGAAGCGATGGCCGGAGCGAGAGGAGCTGAGGGCCGAGTGCAGAGCGAGCGTCCGGGGCAGGCGATCGAGGAGCGAGCGAAGCGAGAGGCGAGGCAGGAGCGTAGCGGCGCCTGAGCGAGCAGAGCGAGCGATGCGAGCAGGAGCGAGCGAGCGAGCGAGAGCGAGCGACTAGAGAGCGATCGAGCAGCAGCGGAGCGAGCGAGCGAGCGAGGGGAGCTAGCGGAGTCGAAAGCGTATGACGATTATGTATATGGATCTATAGATAGATAGATAGATAGATAGATAGATAGGAGATAGATAGATAGATAGATAGATAGATAGATAGATAGATAGATAGATAGGAGATAGATAGATAGATAGATAGATAGGAGATAGATAGATAGATAGATAGATAGATAGGAGATAGATAGATAGATAGATAGATAGATAGATAGATAGATAGATAGATAGATAGGAGATAGCTTTCTTTCTTTCTGGAATTGTTAGTTATTACTTTGATTTATTATGACTATTGTTCATTTTTATTTATTTGAATATTTGTGTAGTTATTATACGGTGTGAAAAATAATTTGACAAATCTGCAGAGTAAAATCTCCATATAAACACAATAAGTATATTATACAGGTACAGATATAGATATATAGGGGTATGCCCTCCCTTCTATTAGAAGAGCCGGGCGGCTTAGAAATAAAAGATATGATGTATCGCATTGTGCACCAAGTGAAACTATTTTAAAACGTTTATTTATAGATGAACAATGTTGCGGCCGGCGAGATAAAGGTTATAAAGCAAAAGGAAAGACAAAGAATAATTACGGGAGTTATATGTAGCGGAAGATAAAGGCGAGAGCCGCCCAGAGCACAAAGTCTCCCGGTCACGAAAGCTTCCGATGATGAAAGTCCATCCGTACAGCGTCTGCCCACTAACCAAAAGCTTTCTCCGCGCTCACCAGCCGCGGCCGGCTCCGTACAAATCACAGGCTTTTATAACAAAGTATCCATCACGGAAGGTGACGTTCTTATGGGCACATTATTCTCTCTTTGAAACCCTAAAGAAATAAGTGAGAACATGCCAATAATTTCACTTTTTTGTCTCCGGGTATTTCTCCTGCACCAGAGGATCGGCCATTTATTCCTGGACACCATAAACCGGAGACTAGAGAGATGTTTTACGGTCAGTGCAACACCCCGGCCGGTGCCGCACACAGAGTGGAGACGCTGGGAATTCTAACCAATGCCAAACAATAATAAAATCGTTACATTTTATATAATTATCAGGATTGTGCTGAGAAGAATAAGCTCCAACACATCTAAACTCCGAGAAGCTAAAAAATGCAAGGGAACAATAATAATAATAATAATAATAATAATTCTTTATTTATATAGCGCACACAGATTACGCAGCGCTGCACAGGCATGTCAAATTGGTCCCTGTCCCCATGAGGCTCACAATCTAAACAACCTAACAATATGTTTTTTTGAAGTGTGGGAGGAAACCGGAGGACCCGGAGGAAACCCACGCAAACACAGAGAGAACATACAAACTCTTTGCAGATGTTGACCTGGGTGGCATTCGAACCCAGGACCCCAGCGCTGCAAGGCAGAAGTGCTACTCACTCATCCACTGTGCCGCCCAACAAATAAAGCATTTTTATACGTGATACAATAACTATCTAAAGGGGGAATTCCAAGATGGTCTCATCAGTCTTATGATAAGATAATAGTCTAGAAATCACAAATTACCCTGATATTTCCTCCTTTTATAGAAGAAGAAGTTCTCCTGTACAGTGTAACAGCCTGTAAATCTGCAGCAATGAGGGGCTGTGGTTACAACCCCCACAGCCCTTCTGACTCATTAGCATAATTATAAAAGTTGATTGTAGAAGGAAGGAAGCCATGGATAAGAAATAGATAAGAAGTAGATACCACAGTCACAGTGCCTGGATCTATGAGTAATGTACCTGGTTTATTGGGATGGATTCTGGTCGGAGATTTCCTTTACATTTAGTTCTCTAGTATATTAGAACTGACAAACATATAAAAGGAAAGTCTACTATGGATTCCATTGCAGGGTTACACAGTAACATATAGCTTGGAGAATTTACAATAGAATTCAATGGCCAACAGATGTCTATATAGTATCATGTGTAAGGGGTAGAGATCTATGCATTTACACTATAATAATAATCATCTTTATTCATATAGCACCATCATATTCCGTGGAGCATTACAAATTACAGTGGTCATATACACATATACTAATACAACTCAGAGCACAAACAGTAAAATAGAACAATAGGAGGGAGGGCCCTGATCACAAGAGCTTACAGTCTATGAGGATGAGGGGTGACACAAGAGCTTACAGTCTATGAGGATGAGGGGGTGACACAAGAGCTTACAGTCTATGAGGATGAGGAGGTGACACAAGAGCTTACAGTCTATGAGGATGAGGAGGTGACACAAGAGCTTACAGTCTATGTGGATGAGTGGGTGACACAAGAGCTTACAGTCTATGAGGATTGAGGATTGGTGAACAAGAGTTTACAGGTCTATGACGGAATGAGGGGTTGACACAGAGTCTACAGTCTATGAGGATGAGGGTGACACAAGAGCTTTACAGTCTATGATAGGATGGGGGTGACACAAGAGCTTACAGTCTATGTGGAGAGTGGGTGACAAAGAGCTTACAGTCTATGAGGATGAGGGTGGTGACACAAGAGTTTACAGTCTATGAGGATGAGGGGGTGACACAAGAGCTTACAGTCTATGGGATGAGGAGGTGACACAGAGCTTACAGTCTATGAGGATGAAGGGGTGACACAAGAGCGTTTACAGTCTAGTGAGGATGAGGAGGTGACACAAGAGCTTACTGTCTATGTGGGATGGTGGGTGACACAAGAGCTTACAGTCTATGAGGATGAGGGGGTGACACAAGAGTTTACAGTCTATGAGATGAGGGGTGACACAGAGCTTACAGTCTATGAGGATGAGGGGGTGACACAAGAGCTTATAGTCTATGAGGATGATGGGGGTGGACAAGAGCTTACAGTCTATGAGGATGAGGGGTGACACAAGAGCTTACAGTCTATGAGGATGAGGGGGTGACACAAGAGCTTACAGTCTATTGAGGAGAGGGGTGACACAAGAGCTGACAGTCTATGGGATGAGGGGTGACACAAGAGCTTACAGTCATGAGGATGAGGGGGTGACACAAGAGCTTACAGTCTATGAGGATAGGGGTGATACAAGAGCTTACAGTCTATGAGGATGAGGGGGTAGACACTAAGGGGGGTGACACAAGAGCTTACAGTCTATGAGGATGAGGGGGTGACACAAGAGCTTACAGTCTATGAGGATGAGGGGGTGACACAAGCCTAAAGAGATTGGGTTCAAGAGTATGTTTGAAAATTTAGAGGCTGGGTGTTAGTCTGATAGTGCAGGGAGGTTTGAATTAAGGTAGAGACTAGTCTAAGATCACTGGCAGATTGAAGAGCAATAGACTGAGGTGAGAGAGGAGAGGTAGGGAGGTGCAGCATTATGCAGAGCTTTGTGGATGAGGGTTATGATTTTAAACTGTATTCAGAAGAGACAGACAACCAGTGCAGTGACTGGTACAAATAGATTGTAGAGGAGAGAGTTTAGTGGAGACCAATAGTAGATAGTTACAGTAGTCTAGACGAGAGTGAATCAGAGCAACAGTTTTAATTGTGAAAAATGGGTGGATTCTAGAAATTTCTGAGATGCATGTGGCAAGAGCGAGCAAGAGATTGTATATATACACATATATACACTGCAAAAGAGAGGTCTGCTGCCTCAGTGCTATAGTGATCCCACGGACCGAGATGGAGAGATTAGGATAGACTGTGTTAGTGGATGGTGGAAAGACAAGAAGTTCAGTCTCAGAAAGACTAAGAGGGAAAAGAGAAGAGGACCTAGGACTGAGCCTTCAGGAACCTCGATAGTGAGAAGAACAGAAGAAGAGAGAGAAACAGAAAAGGAGACACTGAAAGTGCGATCAGAGAGAGAGGAAGAAAACCAAGAGAGTGCAGGGTCCTTCAGGCCAATGGAGTGAAGCCTCCTAAGGAGGAGCTGGTGGTCCACAGTATCGAACGCTGCCGATAGATCCAGGAGAATGAGGAGAGAATAGTCACCTTTGGATTTAGCAGAGGGGAGATCATTGGAGACTTTAGTAAGAGCAGTTTCAGTGGAGAACATAGAGCGGAAACCAGAGTGCACGGGGTTAAGGAGGAAGTTAGCCGAGAGAAAACCGGAAAGTCGATAATATACCAGGCGTTCCAGGAGTTTGGAGATGAAAGGGAGGTTAGAGACTGGTCTGTAGTTGGTAGCACTGGATGAGTCCAGTGAAGGTTTCTTTAATAAAGGGGTGACAATAGCATGCTTGAAAGAAGAGGGGACGACACCAGAAGAGAGAGATTGAAGATTTTAGTGAGGTGAGAAGTGACTGCTGGGGAGAGAGACTGTAAGAGATGTGAGGGGATGGGGTCACTAGTGCAGGTAGTGGGGCGAGCAGAGGAAAGGAGCCGGGACACTTCTTCCTCTGTGACTGGCTCAAAGGAAGAGAGTGAACAGGGTACGGAAAAGGAGGGAAGGGGATTAATGGAGTTAGTGGATTGAGAAATTATTTCCTGCCGAATGCAATCAATCTTGTCTTTAACCCCTTAACGCTCTGCGCCCTAGCTCTACGGCGCAGAGGTATAGGGAATGTTTGAAGAGGGCTCACGGGCTGAGTCCTCTTCATACAAGGGTGGGGGTTGTTGCATATTGCAGCAAACCTCCACCGCTAATAACCGCGGTCGGTGCTTGCACCGATCGCGGCTATTAACCCTTTCATTGCCGCCAGCAAAGTTGCCAGCGGCATTTAAAAGACGGTGGCGCATGGGCGCCGCCATCTTTATTACGATCGTCGCTCCCCCGAACGGGGGGCGGCGATTGGTTGCCATGGTAGCCTCGGGTCTTCATTTGACTCAAGGCTATCGGGCTTCTGTAGATTCGTTACAATGAGCCAGTGGCTCATTGTAATGAATGAGCTGCAAAAATGCCATATATTGCAATACAGAAGTATTGCAGTATATGGCAGGAGCGATCTGACCATCTAGGGTTAATGTACCCTAGATGGTCTAAGAAATAGTGAAAAAAAAAGAAAAAAAAAGTTTAAAAAATAAAAAAAAATTATAAAATATTAAAAATTCAAATCACCCCCCTTTCCCTAGAACTGATATAAAACATAATAAACAGTAAAAATTACACATTAGGTATCACCGCGTCCAAAATGCCCGATCTATCAAAATATAAAAACGGTTACGGCCGGCGGTGACCTCCGAGGCGGGAAATGGCGCCCAAATGTCCGAAATGCGACTTTTACACCTTTTTACATAACATAAATAATGGAATAAAAAATGATCAAAATGTCGCACAGACCTCAGAATGGCAGCAATGAAAACGTCGGCTCATTTCGCAAAAGATGACCCCTAACACATCTCCGTGCGCCAAAGTATGAAAAAGTTATTAGCGTCAGAATTGGCAAAAAAAATGTTCTTTTTTGTACACATTCGTTTAATTTTTGAAAATGTATTAAAACACAATAAAACCTGTTTAAATTTGGTATCACCGCGATCGCACTGAACCAAAGAATAACGCTGAGGTGTTATTTGGAGCGCACAGTCAAAGTCGTAAAAACTGAGCCCACAAGAACGTTTTTTAATTTTTCCGCATTTGGAATTTTTTTCAGCTTCGCAGTACACGGCATGTTAAAATAAATAATATTACGGGAAAGTAAAATTTGTTACGCACAAAATAAGCCCTCACACAGCTCTGTACACGGAAAAATGAAAAAGTTATGGATTTTTGAAGGTGGAGAGCGAGAAATGAGCGAAAAAACCCTGCGTCCTTAAGGGGTTAAAGTAGGCGGCCAGATCTTCAGCCCCATGGTCTGTGACAGGTGGCTGCACCTTGGGTGTTAGTAAGGAATAAAGAGTATTGAAGAGCCTTTTAGGATTGTGAGAGAGAGAGGATATTAGATTTTCCTAAAATACACCTGTTAAGCACGGTGCACCCCTGGAGAGCTCTCCCGACCTCACCATGCTGATAGGAGACATTCACTGCAGCCAATGGATGGTTTTCTTGAGTTTCCATATCAAGTACATCTACTTATATATTAATATGATTTATAGGGGAGATGCACCCAGGGTCTCGTTCTCTACAGGACACTTCTACATTGGAAGCTCCAACGTTCTCACAAGCAAATACAAAGCATCCCATTAGCTAATTGTCAGGTCACATTAGGAGTATGACCCATGGTTCTCCTTAATATTGGATGTTATCTCTTCCGCGGTGATTAGATTCCATTCATTCCCCTTGTGTTGTCCTTGGCGATGAGCAATTTAGTGGCTTAACATCAATCATTATTTTGATTCACCTTTTCATGTCCTCATTTTGCACTTGTACAAATTGATAGAAGCCAATAAATGTCTTCCTTGGATTCGGTACTGAGAGTATTTGTTATGATGATCCATTGTGTAATTGTCCTCAGGGATCCAATGTAGAATCATTTTCCATTGGATGATAATTTTTTTAAAACAAAAAGTATTTCCTATATACAAATACAAGTATATTGCAGTTTAAAGGGCTTTTCAATGGACATGGCAAGTACCCAGGGAATGGGACTAGGGCAGTGGTGGCGAACCTATGGCACGGGTGCCAGAGGTGGCACTCAAAGCCCTTTCTGTGGGCACTCAGGCCATTGACCCCAAGACAGAGCTCACTAAACAGGACCAAATTCACCAAATCTTCCTGCAGACCCAGGCAATTTAAAAGATGCTGCAATCAGCGCTATTTTAAAACCACACTTCATTGGCTGTTTGGAACTGCGGTAAAAGTAAGAAAGTGTTGATAGAACTGCAGTATCTTTGTAGATCATCCTACTGGACTATACATTCTTACTGTATAGAGAGAACGCTGGTGAGAAGCTACAATGATAGTCTGGATGTGCCCTCCTTCTTTCAACTGTATTAGTGGTCTCGGGGGCCGATACGACTGATAGATGTTGAAGAGCAGGTAGCAATAAGTTACTGCTTAAAATGCAATGTTGGCACTTTGCGGTAAATAAGTGGATTTTGGTTATAGTTTGGGCACTCGGTCTCCATCACTGGACTAGGGTAAGAAATAGAAAGAATACATACAATACATACTTCGGCTACTTTCACACTGCTGTATTCTCACCTGCTAGAGGCCAGACGAGCCTTCTCCTCTCTGTAGCAAGGCAGGGCAACGGGCCACAAACACGGGAAAAGATAGAGCACGCTCTATCTTTTTCCCGTTCACGGTACGGTCTGCTGCGGGGCACCATAGGCGCCTATGGGGACGTATATCCATCTGCAAGCTTGTAGCCAGATATACTGTCCCACAACGGCAGTGTGAAAGGGTCCTTATCCTGCTTCAGTTCGGGGTTTACTCTTGTAGTTGCGTCCTTGGTCCAACTGGTCAATGGACCTTTTTTATCAAGTGACTGGCAAACCACCGGCACAAGATTGGATGCCACTTCCATTTACCAGGTCAGAGCAGGTCATTTAATGCCTGATATAACAAAATTTTACTTGACCAAGAACTTGGGTATAAAGTGTCTAAGAGATAATGTCACCAGCACTTTTCATATGAAAACCCTAGAAGTACTTAGAGGGCTGGGTCATTCTTTTATTCATCCCCTTCTTATTGTTCTCTGATGCAGCACTTTGTAACAAATATAATTTTATTGCCCATTTCCCTGGTCAACGAGACATGGAGATCAACCATGAAGTTAAGTTGTCTCCGCCTCCAATTGGTCACTCTGCGGTGATAATCCTCCCCTTCTCCCTCCTCTTACGCATGTTCTGAGCTTTCGGTCATGTCTTCGTTCTTGTACAGTAATGGGAATGACGATCTGGTGGCAATTCAAAAGTGGTGCCACCAGCGATCATAGTACCGATGTGGATTCGGGTTCGGGTTCACACTTACTAAAAAAGAATGAAAATCTGTACATGTTGAGTATTTTTATATAATTGCTTCTAATAAAATTCCTTCTGCCGAGGTCTAAGACAACATGAAATCATCTCGGTTCAGATAATGCAAAGAACAAGGGGCTCCATAAGCTCAATTTTAAGATCCCCAGATAAAAATGTACATCAATATGCAAATATTTTATTTTACCTGAAAGGCTTGGTTTTTTTTTTTTGGTTTTTTTTTTACTTTTCCCTTTTGGAAGTTGTCACTTTTTAATGAATTCCCCTCTATCTCTCTGCCTATCAAAACTTGCAGCCTTCACACTGTTACCCAGCTATCCAAAAGCATTTGATCAATCCCCCTAGAGTGTCTCCGTGTCTTCACTGAGCAAACTGAGCGGCTGACATAGGAATTAAGCAAAGTGAATCCCGGCATTTCCTGTGGGGACGAATAATTTAAAATCGAGTCACACAGAAGTCAGATTGGTAGACCCTCATTAATATTCCCGAGCTTACTCAATGCTATCTCCAGCCACTGCTAATTTACCGGTTTCATTGCTCAATTAAGCAGAAAATACAATATGCCTCCTCGGAAAAATTCGTTTGGCGAACTTTCTGAGCTAAAATAAGCTCAAACTTGGTATAAACTGGCGGGAAACCAAAAAATATGCTATTGAACCATTGTGATGATTGATAAAAGAATAATAATAATAATAATAATAATAATAATAATAATAAAGGATGTAGACTAAATCTGTATCCAGAGATTAAACAATTGGGGAGAGCAGCTCCAAAGGTTTGTTCTTTTTCCAAGTTCCCCAAAGAGACCCTCAACTTTGCTGACTTGTAGGCTTCTAGTTTTTGATCATGTCTTAATATATGTCTATCACTCTCCTCCTCTTCATTGTACTAAACCAAAGGGAGTGAAATCAATTCAGCTTACCCTTCAGCTTGAAGGACTGGAATGTAAATTTCTGGCAGATAGACCCCAGCCGTGGTAGGTAAGAGAAGGATCTAATTACAAAGACCACACGCTAAAGTTCTAGGCGGAATCCCTTGTAGTCTTTTTGCCTGTGGGCTCGAGCTAAAGCAAAACTAAGTCTTACAAATTAGACTGGGGAAATAAGAAGTTTCTCGTGGCAGACACATCTCATTTTTTTAGCTTTCATATATTTAGAAACTTGAGTCTTGAAGCCACCTGTGGAGACCACGGGAGATGGAGGTACCAGACTCCGGTCCTACTAATGCTAGAAAAGATCATTTTGTGCCAATTTCTTTGAAAATATTAACTCTGTGTTACATTTCAATACCTATTAGGTGAATGTTAGCAAACCGGACAATTTAAGAGGGGTCTAGCGAATTGTGTCATGTGTCCCTCAACTCCGCCGTAATGGTAGATGCTGGGGAGAGGGGGGGGGGGGGGCGGTGATCAAACAATTTTACATTTTCTGTTGATGTCTCTAGAATTACGTTGATTCTACTGGTGGGATAGGTCATCAATAGTAGTAGATTGGTCGGTTTGGACACCTGACACACCCACAGATCAGCTGCTATAAGTAGTTGTACTTGTAGTAAATTGTACCCCAGGCAGGGGGACACCACATCGATAGCCACTTTGCTTCCTAGCACTTCAGTTCTATTAAAGTGAATGGGACAAAGTTGCAATACCAAGCACAACCAAATCAGAATACATGAGGTATGCAAGGTCTAATGGCAGACAGACAAAGATAGTAGGAAATGGGACTAAACCCCCTTCCCTACCTAATTGCTTACTGTAAGTGGTAGGTGATGACTGGTCGACATTCCCTTCCTGCATCAAAGTGCAAGTATGGAGACAAAGACAAGACTTTATAAGCAGAGAAGGATAATTGCCATATACGGGCCAGAACCAAGAGGACAATGCAGTACAAAATCTCAAGGCAAAAGAATAGTCAAATAATCATCAGAATTTCAGAATACAGAATGAAGACAGTTAGCCAAGCACAAGACTATAGCACAGAGCACTAGTCCACAAAACCTTATATAAGAAACAATAGTTTGGAGGGTGATTGTATCAGCGCATCCTTATTGCGCCTGATGAGCAGAGAGGAGACCATGGCACTTGTCCACATACTGTGATCTCCACCAATAGCTCATTGGTGGTATTGTCCATTAATATCCTAGTCCTCGAATAACCCTTAGACGTCTATAGGTGATGGGAGTCGGCATGAGCACTTATACAGCTGACACATTAGTTATATCAAAATGAAAGGAAAATCCACTAAATCTTAAAAATGTATAACAAGTGTGATACCTGAGGGGTCTGAGCCAGATCTAGTTATGTAGGAAAACATAACAATTTTAACACACAAAAAAATTCAATTAATATTAAATACGTTTATTTAACATGAATGTATGTTGATGGTGACATCATATGAGCGAGCATTCAGTGCACGGATCCCCTTTAAGAGACAGGTTCATAAATAAATGATATTAAATTATATTATAAATTATATTTAAGGGAACCTATCATCACAGTTTTACAAATACAGCTATTGACAGGTTCCCTTGGAGCCGTGTTTACTAAATGATGTCCTTCTATTGGATAAAAATTGTTTCCCTTATATTCCATAAATTAACTTTATCTTATATTACCTGGCATCAGTGGGAGCGTGTCCTGCTTGGCTGGCCCCTTCCATCTATTCCTCCCTGTGTCCCATGCTTATTCTTAGCAGGTCATGTGACCAAGGTCACATCATCTAAGGTCCTGGTGTATTTGCAACATCTACCCCATGTATCCAGCCACCTGAAATCACTGCAGCTCAAGTGACGTCTACTTCTCCCCATCTTCCATGCAGGCATGCTGTGATTTCATGTGATCAGATACATACATGGGGTAGACGTTGCAACGATGTAACATGAGCTTAGATGACGTCATCCTGGTCACATGATTCTAAGCGCCCAATGATAACAGAGCTCTCTCTCAATGTTCCCTACAGCAGAATATCATACCCAGTCAGGAACATGGAGGAAGGACAATGCAAGTACATTTAAATATGGGTGATTCACTTAGTGGATGACTCACCTCAGGTGAGGTGCATATAAGTTTAAAAACTGATTTTTGTAACATTGCAGCCAGGGATAAGGGCAATGCATTTTTAATCATAATTTTTAATAAAGTCTTTATTTTGGATGGAATAATTTGCATGTTCTCTTTATGGTTATTGGTACATAATGTGATAAATCATTAAATCAATACAGGGCTTGTTTCAAATACAAGGGTAAAAATGCAGAGGTCACTACAGGAATGACAGAAAGAGAACTTGAATATTGAGATTGATGGCTCAATATAATCGCTTTAACGGCTGATAACATGGACATAAAGTGCGTAGGGAGAGTATTCAGACCCCTTTAAATGTTTCACTCTTTGTTACATTGAAGCCAATTGGTAAGGAATGTGCACTCTGACGCCACCTTGCCAGAAAAAATAGCAATGTAGCAATTTTTTCTAATTTATTAAAGGACACCTGTCATCAGGTCCGTGTCACTTGTCCTGTCACTACTACCTGTTGGAGCAGCTCACAAGGATCCATCACAGCCTTTATCTAGTCATTTCATACACTAATCATTGTAAAATCATTTCTTTATTATGTAAATGAGGCTGGTCACATGGTCAGAGGCAGTGATGTCACCCCTGTTACCCCTCCCCTCTCCTCCCCCTACTCAGGTCTGTGTGTAATGTATAGTAAAGCATTGCTGGTGTGTGTGCTGCATCTGCTGACATGCTGCATCCTCCTAATATACAGGTGAGAGACACAGACATCAGCTACACAAGTGCCTGACATGTTCTGCTATAACATGTGAGACACAGACATCAGCTACACAAGTACCTGACATGTTCTGCTATAACATGTGAGACACAGACATCAGCTACACAAGTACCTGACATGTTCTGCTATAACATGGCTGCACCCTGGAGCTGTTGTATCTCTCCTATACACACACACAAACATGCACACACAGGCTGCAGGGGGCGTGGCCAGCTCCAGGAAGCACATGGAGCAGCTGTCAGTCAAGCACTGGGGGTGTGGCTGTGCCTCCCACTCATGAATAAGCTGGACAGCTTGAATATGCTAATGACTCATTGGACATTTCACAGGTCATTTGCATACAGCTTTAGGACCTCATTGCTTAGGTTTACAGGCATGTAGAGGGACAATGAAGGGATAGAGGCAATGCTTTCTAATGGAGGTTTATGCAAATATATTTAGTTTAGGGGGGTTATTTTGCATGACGGGTTCTCTTTAAGCAAGAAAAACTGAAACATCACATGGTCATAAGTATTCAGACCCTTGGCTGTGACATTCAAATTTAACTTACATGCTGCCCAGTTCCTTCTAATCCTCCTTGAGATGGTTCTACACCGTCATCTGAGTCCAGTTGTGTTTAATTAAACTGATTGGACATGATTAGGAGAGGTGCACACCTGTCTGTATAAGACCTTACATCTCACAGTGCATGTCAGAGCACATGAGAATCAGGTCTAAGGAACTGCCCAAGAAGCTCATGGACAGAATTGTGGCAAGGCACAGATCTGACCAAGGTTCAAAAGAATTTCTGCAGCTCTCAAGGTTGCTAAGGGCACAGTGACCTCCATAATCCTTAAATGGAAAAGTTTGGGGCGACCACAACTCTTTCTCGATCTGGCCATCCAGTCAAACTAAGCAATCATAAGAGAAATGCCTTGCTGAGAGAGGTAAAAAAGACCCACTAGATGCCTGTCGCTGAGCTCCAAAGATGCAGGAGTGAGATGGGAGTCAATTATCACTGCAGCCTCCACAATTTGGGGCTTTACTGCAGAGTCTGGAGGCTTCTCCGCAGTGCAAGACATGCAAAAGCCACATACAGTGTGCAAAACACATGGAGGATCCCAGACTATGAGAAATAAGATTCTCAGCTCTGATGAGATGAAGACACATAGGGGGCAGTATCAGGCTATGGGGACAGGACCACTGGGTGTAATGGAAGGAAAGTCCAGGATATCCTGGACCTCATACTGGGCCTTCTCTGGACTTCAGACTGGGCCGAACCTTCCAACAAGACAATGACCCTGAGCACACAGCTAAAATAACACAGCAGAGGCTTTAGAACATCTCTGTGACCATCCCTGACCGTCCCAGCCAGAGCCCGGACCTAAACCCAATGGAGCATCTCTGGAGAGACTTGAAAAATGGCTTCCACCAATGTTCACCATCCAACCTGAGGGAACTGGAAAGCATCTGCAAGGAAGTGACAGAGGATCCCCAAATCAAGGTGTGAAAAACTTGAAGCATCTTCCCAAGAAGACTCCCGGCTGCTCCAGATCCAAAGCTGCTTCTACTCAACTCTGAGCAAAGGGTTCAAATACTTATAACCAGGGGCCGAATACTCATCACCGGGGGCTGAATACTCATCACCGGGGGCTGAATACTCATCACCAGGGGCTGAATACTCATCACCGGGGGCTGAATACTCATCACCGGGGGCTGAATACTTATCACCAGGAGCTGAATACTCATCACCGGGGGCTGAATACTCATCACCAGGGGCTGAATACTCATCACCAGGGGCTGAATACTTATCACCAGGGGCTGAATACTCATCACCGGGGGCTGAATACTCATCACCGGGGGCTGAATACTTATCACCGGGGGCTGAATACTTATCACCGGGGGCTGAATACTTATCACCGGGGGCTGAGTACTTATTTGAAAATGTTCCTGTGTAATAAATTAGCAAAAATATTTACATTTCTGTTTTTTGATCTTACCAATTGGCTGCAATGAAACAAAGAGTGAAAAATGTGAAGGGGTCTGAATACTTTCTGTACCCACTGTACATAAGTTGAACCAAAACTTAAATTAGTTTAAAAAAATTTTAGTTTTCTGACACGTTCTGAAGTACTGAACAAGGAAACAATGTTACATAAGGAAGAGAAGAAAAATCTATAATATAAATTACGGAGGGTCTTTATTGTTACATCCAGTCTGAGGCTGAACAGAAAAGCCTTGTACGTGGTCAGCTTTCCCCCCCTGCGGCTCCTCAAAGAGCCCTGACTAAAGCCTTAAGAAAACACGAAAATACAAACCCATTTCACCTATCACCGCTGTGATGAGTACAAACCGTGGGGAAGATATTCATTAGAGTGTGTGGGCTGCAGGAAAATGATGCTCACTTCACAATTTACAAAACTCTTTTCAAGTCGGAGAAGAAAAAGAAAACAGCGGGGTCCTTATTTAAATACGAAACATAACATTTTCTCTATTTACGAAAAAAAAAAATTGCAAAAAAAAAAAAAAAAAAAAAACACACACCGGAAAGCTTTTTATTATCGACCACTTCTATGAGAAGAAAGGTCAGAAAGAAAAAAAAAAATAAGAAAATTAGGGATAAGACTTGGTAAACACTGAGAAGAAATTATAGGCTGGAAAAAAAACTTGGATAAACTTCAGAAGAAACTCATAAGAAACGTGGTAAATAGACCTGGAGCTATAAACAATTTAAAGGGGTTTTCAGGGACATAAAGGGGAATCCACCATCAAACTCAAGTGTGATAAACCAGGGACATTACTCATAGATCCCGGCACCGGGACTGTGGTATCTTCTTATATCTGTTATCCATGGCCTCCATCCTTCTAAAATCAACTTTGACAATTATGCTAATGATTTACAAGGGCTCTGGGAGTGTTACCAGATTTCCTTTCTGCTGTAGCTTCACCTGCTGTGACACTGTCTCCCCTCAGCACTTCCCCCTCTTGCTCCTGGAGACCCCCCTGGGGTCAGAGCAGAGCTGCTTATTCCAGTGTTGTGCAGACCCTCAGTCTTTAGCTTTGCCAGATGGATATGAACTGCAGGGGTCTCAGGACACACTTTAGCCAAACAAGGGCCTCACTCAATGGCCCCTAGAGACTTGTAACTTAGGCCTCCGGCAATACATAAAATAAGTAATGAGGCTTCAACTCTCAAGAAAAATGCATAGAAGTTTTTGTTCACTCAAGAGAAAAAAAAATCAAAATTAGTTTGAGTGTAAATTACACCAATCAATGTCAAATATTCCATAAAGCCACCCCCCAGGAGGTCAGTAAAGTTTTGGCTCTAAGAATTTGCATGTAGAATACCTCATTGTAAGGTCCACTGAACGGTGCACAATGGGGGTCATTTACTAAGGGCCCGATTCGCGTTTTCCCGATGTGTTACCCTAATATTTCCGATTTGCGACGATTTTTCCTGTATTGCCCCGGGATTTTGGCGCACGCGATCGGATTGTGGCGCATCGGCATGCACGCGACGGAAATCGGGGGGGCGTGGCTGAATGAAAACCCGACGGATTCGGAAAAACCGCCGCATTTAAGACAAAAAATGTGTCGCGAAAATTACACTTACCTTCACCAGCTATAGGCCGGTGAATTTCAGGGCATTTCAGCGCGCCACCGGGGAACTTCAGCGCAGCAGCGCCACCTGGTGGACGGCAGAGGAACTACCTTAGTGAATCCCGGCCGGACCCGAATCCACCGCAGAGAACGCGCCGCTGGATCGCGAATGGACCGGGTAAGTAAATCTGCCCCAATGTATCATGTTCTCCCGCAGAAGGTTCCACTTTATGACTTTTCTTCTCCCAGCAGCCGGGCTGTACATTGTACTGCGGGGCAGAGTCTCCATACCATAGTTATTATTAAGTAGGGATCAGCTCCCATTAGCCGGACCCCCACTGGCGCCGGCAACATTTAAATGATTGCACCATTTTTCCAAGGATCGTTGCTCCCTGAAGACGCCATGACATTGCCGGCAACATTTTAAGAGTTAACACCCGTGATGTGTGCCAGTACCAACGGGGAGAGGGGGGGATTTGGTTTGGGGACCCATTTGCTCATCACTATTAATAAGCAAAGTCGGTGAATAGAAGGCGGCACCATGGCCATCCAGCGCATGTACTGCACTCACATGATCACTTACAGACACACACATGGTCATATAATGAGTTATAGCCGGTAATCTGCAAACACTAAGGTTCTGTAATCGTCTCTTTTTATCCAGCAGATATTTCCCATCGCTGATGTTTATTACTAAGTAACACAAATGTGCGGCTGCGTCCTGAGAGCAAGCGGAGAGCCTGCGCCTGACAAACACGGACATCGCTGTCCATTAAGAGCGTTTTACCAGCGAGTTATAAAGCCAAATGCAGAACGGTCTGTCCTGACCATGAAAAGCTTCCAATGTCAGATGCCCCCCGGACATGCAAATAATACATGTGCACAGAATAACGCTGCCCCTGACCCGTCCGCAAATAAATATTCAGCAATTCCTGAGCCATAGATCCAGAAAAGCGATCTCCATAAGCGGAAAACTTACTGGGGGTCATTTAGTAAGGGCCTGAATCGCGTTTTACCGCCGGGATTTTGGCGCGCGCGATCGGATTGTGTTGCATCGGCACCGGCATGCACACGACGGAAATCGGGGGCGTGGCCGAATGAAAACCCGATGGATTCGGAGAAACCGCCGCATTTTAAAAAAAAAAGTGTCGCGGGACTAGCGCTTACCTTCACCAAGTATAGGCTCGTGCACTCTGGAGGGTCTTGGCGGGTCTCGGCGGACTTCAGCACAGCAGCGACACCTGGTGGACGTCGGAGGAACTACCTTAGTGAATCGCCGGAAGACCCGAATCCACCGCAGAGAACGCGCCACTGGATCGCGAATGGGCCGGGTAAGTAAATCTGCCCTACTCTGTTCAAGAAGATACTTTTCTGTCATGCAGATGGAAAAATCACTGTCCCTCTAGTGCCCCCTACAGCAGAGGTGGATAGATTATACGCTAATGACCAACTCATAATAGGGTTTTGTCACCAATTCTGGAGATAATGATAAGTTACTGTACATTCAGGTGTATTACAATCGCCGACACCGTTGGGAGAATAAGGAACAAAATGTTCCTGTATGAACAAGACATGGTTTAGGCAGCGCTGGTCACAACAGAGCCCGATACAAAGAATAACTCTCCGTCCTTTATCCTTCCAATGTCTGAAGTCCTGAAGTGGTCAGCCCCCCCAAGTGACCTGTGACTTTCCCTCTACTCTCAGAAGATGTCCACAAGCAGATTGTAGCAGAGCATCTGTTTTACCTCCTGCCGTAGATAAATGAAACTGAGGTAGGACTTGGTCAATCGCCCTGCACTGCTTGGGCCCTTGTATAATTGGCTAGATGGAAAGAGACAGAGAAAAAGACAAATGATAAGCCAGAGGCGGCGCATAGGCGAGTGCTGCCAGCAATTAGAACAAAAAGTTTTAGGGTGCAGTCACACGGTGCGTTTTTGGACCGCTTTTTAAACGCACTGAAAACGCAGTCTAATTGCATTTGGTCTTCATCTCAGGTAAGGTCCTCAATTACGATAAGATCTAAAAATAAATTCAATCTGGGCCTGTAGCTAAAACTCCAGAATGTCTCCCAACTGGAATTTTCCCTAAATTGGGCCAATTAACATATTTTTTATTATCTTCCTTTGGATCAACACCATAGCAGTGCTCCAAAACTTTTTTGTGATCAGGGATCGGCTCCACCCATCAACTTTCTCATGGAACCGCAGTGACGCTTGCTTTCAGAGCGATATATATATGTTTGGGCACCTCATCCAAAGTCCCCATGTGCCCACAAAGTTTAGACCCCCGCAGCATACCCCATTTTATATTGGCCCATTTACTACAGCGTGCCCCCTGCTTAGGCTACATGCACACTGCCGTTGCCCGCCGTAATGTAGCACACGGTAGCGCGCTGGGATTGGAGGGGAACGCTGCTCACCCCACCCCTCTCCATAGGGATATATGACGCACTGCACCGTATGCCATGAAAAGATAGGACATGGGGGTACGGAGCGGTACAGTGCCACACGTGTGCTGCACCGTACTGCTCCCGTAGGGCGTTGTGCGCCCATCGCCGTCTACGTCGGCCAATTATATACGCCCCCCCATGCAGTAGTGTGAATGTAGCCTTATACTGACCCCTGTCCTGCAGCACCCCCCCTGTGCTTACATTGTCCCCTCACCTGCAGCACCACAGCCCCCACCTCCAGAGCTCTCGTCCTTTTTAGCTGTGAAAAAATAATCCAATACTCACCCTTCCCTGTTTCCAATGGTTCTATTGCCTTCAGACGCAATGTAATGACATCATCATGGCCGCAGGCTTCAGAGCTAGAAGAGGAGTGAGGGTAGAGAGGATCGGGAATAGCCATGGCTGACAGTTGGGGATTGGTGCAATACAAGATTTATAGGATGGGCCAACGTCTTTTTTCTACCAGTTTTTATCATCATCAAGTCTGAGCTCTGCAGACAGTCCTATTCTCATGTTCCAAACATGTCCTATTAAAGGACATCTACCACCAAGATCAAGGTTTGTAAACCAATCACACTGACATACTGGTGGTTGCCCCCTCTGGCAGGATCCATTCTTCTTTTAGCTTATTATGCCCTTGTTTTTACGAAAAAAGGCTTTGAAAATTATGCAAATGAACCTAAGGGGCTCCAGGCTCCATTGACAACTACACCTATAAGTTCTACAAGTCGTTTTACGCTCCTCAGGTCTCTGAGTTTTACAGATCTCTCTTTCTTATGTCTCTGACTTCTACTGGCTGTTGTCTTCCATTCATAAAACTGAGGAAGTTCTCTCCTCATCAAGGGAGGAGCTTTATGTCAAGGCTCGGGGTCAGTGAACCCCCTGGACCAGCACAGACGATGGCACTAGCCAGAGCCCAGCGCAAAGCAGTATGGACTTGCTGCGGCCAGGTTCCACAGGTGCGACTAGCCCAGGGTGGCAGCCAAGGTCGTGGTACAGGAACATTAGGCAATCTCGTGGTCAGAAGCAGGCAGATGGTAAAGGCAGGTGGTAGAGGTGCAGTGTCTGGGTCAGATCCGGGGTCTGAGTAGGAACACAGGGAAATAGCTTTCTCAATGTCATGTAGCACAAAAATCCGTTGGGGGTTGATGGGAGCAGCCGGTCTAAATAGGAAACCCTAAAGTGGCCAGCGCAAATCAGCGGTGCGCTGGCGCTTTAAATCTTTGAGAGCCGGCGTGCGCCCTAGGGAGCGGACACTCACACGCCGACTGGCCGGGACGGAAGTGGGAGCATGGACAGGTAAGTGAGGGCCGGTGGTCGTGCAACCCCCAAGACGTGGATGGCAGGGACACCCGTGACACTTTCGATCCAATATCCATAATATAGATTCTTAACACTTAGCCAAGTGTTCAGATCCTAAATCTAGTTTTAGTTTGGTTTTTAACAAACATTTGGCAAAATATAGAAAATTCTGCTTTCCGGTGTCGTGATGGGATACTGGGGCTCATTTACTTACTCGGTCCAGTCGCGATCCAGAGGCGCGTTCTCCGACGAGGATTCAGGTTCTGCTGGAATTCACTAAGGTCCGTGCGCCCAATGTCCACCAGGTGTCGCTGCTGCACCGAGGTCCGCCGGAGTTCACCTTCTTCTCCTTGGTGCATGTAAGTGCTGATCTTGCGACACAAATTATTTTATAAATTCTGCGGTTTTTCCGAATCCGTTGGGTTGCCCGAAGGCCACCCCCCCCCCCATTTCTGTCTCGTGCAAGCCACAAAACGATCGCATGCACCAAAATTCCAGGGCAATTCGGCGCAAATCGGAAATCGTCGGGAAACCCGTCGAAAGTGAGCGATTTGGACCCTTAGTAACTGAGCCCCATTGAGTGTAGCCTGGAGGGACTGTCAGTAGTTGATGTCTTGGTGTTTGCCCCTTCCTGGAGGTGGATGAGATCCGGCGCCAGTGTTTTGGGTCGTATCACATGTTTTCGCTTCTGGAACAAAGCAAAGTTCTTCCTTGTGAATTAAACATAGAAGGAGACGGTAAATCTGAGGAGTCACCTGCTCCCTAATACTCGGATGAAGATGTGGTATAATTTTGTTTTAATCAGCAAAGCACAACAATTACTACATCTGAATATCAAATCCGTGTTCATATGAATAAAACATCCCGGCAATAAAATATTTACGTATGTAAATGTTTTATTAATTCCTTTATGACCTGGGCAGAAGTTTTCTTCACCGAGTTCTCGGAGCTCATTATACTAATGGGATGCAAATTGTACAGGCAGCGATATACGGAAATTACCCATCTACCCCCGTAATTATACTTTATATACATAGGAATATACTGTACTACACCTCATATTGTCCATAACACTTATTATTACAACCGACCTACATGGACTTAGGGGAGATCGATATGAGAATATAAAGGCCTGACTACTGCTACGTACATGTCTACAGCGACTATAATATTTCCCTCATGTACAAGAACATAACCACATAATATTACACCCTGTGTATAAGAAATTGTAAAAATTGAAAATTGTAAGAAAAAGTGTGTATTATCCCCGTACTGTGATCAACGATGTGTAGATCCCTGTACACTGTGACATCACTGGTGTATTCTCCCGTACTGTGACTTCATGTGTATTATCCCGTCTGTGACATCACTGTGTGTATTATCTCTGCCTATGTGACATCACTGTGTGTATTTCCGTACTGTGACATCACTGTGTGTATTATTGTACTGTGACATCACGGGTATTTCCTGTACTGTGACATCACTGTGTGTATTCCTGTATGCTCTATCTCTGTACTGTGAATGCTGTGTGTATTATCTCTGTACTGTACACTGTGTATACCGTCTGTAATCATGTGTGTATTTTATCCCTGTACACGGTTACATCACTGTGTGTATTATCCGTACGGACATCACTGTGTGTATTATCCGTACTGTGACATCCTGTGTTATTATCCCGTACTGTGACATCCCTGTGTGTATTATCCGTACGGTGGACATCACTTCATGTGTGTATTATCCCGTACTGTGACATCACTGTGTGTATTATCCCCGTACTGTGACATCAACTGTGTGTATTATCCCTTACTGTGACATCACTGTGTGTATATTCCTGTACTGTGACATCACTGTGTGTATTATCTGCGTACGTGACATCACTGTGTTTGCATTATCCCTGTACTGTGACATACTTTACTGTGTGATTATCCTTGTACTGGACATCTGTGTGTATATCCTGTACTGTGACATCGTCACTGGTGATGGTATTATCCCTGTACTGTGACATCACTGTGTGTATTTCGTGATTGTGCATCACTGTGTGTATTATCCATGACTGGTGACATCGCATGTGTGTATTATCCCTGTACTGTGACATCACTGTGTGTATTATCTCTGTACTGTGACATCACTGTGTGTATTAACCCTGTACTGTGACAGTGCTGTGTGTATTCCCTGTACTTGACATCACTGTGTTGTTATCCCTGTACTTGACATCACTGTGTATTTATCTCTGTACTGTGACATCACTGTGTGTATTATCTCTGTACTGTGACATCACTTGTGTATTTCGTATGACTCATGTACTGTGTACATGACATCACTGTGTGTATTATCCCTGTACTGGTGGACATCACTGTGTGTTTATCCTGTACTGTGACATCACTGTGTTGTATTATCCTGTACTGTGACATCACGGTGTGTTTATCCTGTACTGTGACATCACTGTGTGTATTATCTCTGTACTGTGACATCACTGTGTTTTATCCTACTGTACATCACTGTGTGTATTATCCCTGTACGTTGACATCACTGTGTGTATTATCCCTGTACTGTGACATCACTGTGTGTATTATCCCTGTATTTGGCATCACTGTGTGTATTATCCCTGTCTGTACATCACGCTGTGTGATTCTACACCTGTACTGTGACATCACGTGTGTATTATTATCCCGGTACTGTGACATGCACTGTGTATATCCCGTACTGTGACATCATGTTGTGTATTATTCTGTACTGTGACATCGCTGGGTGTATTACCCTGTACTGTGACATCACTGTGTGTATTATCCCTGTACTGTGACATCACTGTGTGTTATTATCTCTGTACTGTGACATCACTTGTGTGTATTATCCCTGTACGTGACATCACTGTGTGTATTATCTCTGTACTGTGACATCACTGTGTATTATCCCATGTACTGTGACATCACTGTGTGTATTACCGCTGTACACTGTGACATCACTTGTGTGTGATTGATCGTCTGGTACTGTGACATCACTGTGTGTATTATCCCTGTACTGTGACATCACTGTGTGTATTATCTCTGTACTGTGACATCACTGTGTGTATTATCCTGTAACAGAACACCCAGGACCAAGCTGCAGCTTCCATACCAGGAAACAGCTACATCACAGCCTGCATCTACTACCAGGCTGGTGAATCTATTCCTGCGGATCACTCTCCATGACCACTCTAGTAATCCGGAACCTCCAACAATCCGGCATCTGTAACAAGATTGTTTTGGCCCATTGCCTGCAGTTGTTCTAATAAAGAACCGTGAGTTATTTTGCACAATGTTGACTCCATCTGATCCCTGGATACAGCTGTCACCACCAAGGGCTCCCCATTTATTACCCAGGGACCTATCTTACAGACACCCAGGGGTTGTCCCAGGGAAAACCAGTACATCAGTACATCTCCCTCCATATTTCTTGCACACACCACCTGCTGGAGACCTGCCAGGCTGTAGGACAGCCCTCTGGTCCCCCATACCAAGTACAGTGACACGAGCATACCTAGGCCTGTGCTCTCTCCAGCCACTGTTGGGTATTGCCCTGGAGAGAAGTGTGTTGTTAGTAGCAGCCGGACTGTAGAATATGAATTTTTATTCCAGGATTATAGCTTCTCCAAGAGCACTGAAAGCATGTCCTCACACTGCTGTGTTCTGTGCTCCCAGTAGCCAGAGATAAGTATTGTCCCTGGAGAGTTGTGTAATCAGACCTTTCTTTGTGTTTGTAGTAGCAGGACTATGGATACGTTTTACAGAATTGTAGCTTCTCCAAGTGCAGTGTGGGTATGTCCTCAGACTCATCTGCTTTTATCACTCTGCATTGTGCCCCTCCCACTTTGCTCTGAGTAACTGCTTTATTATGTATTGTTGAATGCAGAGTAATTTATGCACAGCAGTGTGAGGACACGCCAGGAGCAAAAATCCTGGAATATCAATACATTTTTCCCAGTCCTGCTGCTTTAACAACATACACAAGGTGATGATTAATCTCTTTACGGATGATACCTTTAACTTTATGATGAAAAAGGTGTTAATAGATTCTCCTTTAAAGCCTCCGTTGCTTTGTCCCACATGCTTTACACTGCAGCACTGGTTAAGCCTTGTAGTTATAGAGAGGTGAATGATTCTGAGCTGTGTGTATGTATGAGTTTTTCGGGAGCGCTGTGTGTGATTTGTGTATATGTCGTTTAGGAGCGCCGTCACTTTGTGTCTGGAGCTCTCTATGTGCGCGCATTGTAGATTGTGCTGTTCAGATTTCAATGCCATCTCCATCCAGTAGCCGTCCTCTCTCCTCCGACTTCCCGCTGTTTGATAGACTGTCATTTGGCCGCAGCATTCAGAGGAGCCAGCTGGCGGCTGAGCACTAAAGCCACTGACTTGCATGTGTTTTTCTGACATTTAACAAATGGGAACAGCTTGCAAATCTGCATTACCTCGCTCAGTCACACGCGTAATGATCGGCGGTGGAAGGTGCAGCACTTGGCGAATGTTACAAAGACACAAGCAGACTGCGATAACACAACGCCGCTCCCTCCGACCCTAATGGGAGGCGATCAATGCCGCCACCCTGTGCCGTGCCGTAACAGCCAGATCTCTATTGACAGCGGCTTTAGTGGCCAATTCATCAAAGGTCAAGTGTTTAAGTAAAGCCCGACCTGCGGCTATAATTGAGATCAGACTGTGGGGGATTCGACAATTACATTTCCAATGATTGGGTTTGGTTTCTGCGAGGATCTGATCAGCGACCCTGATGTATGGCTGCAGCCGCCTCCAGCTGTATGTAAATTGAGGTCTTTTGCTTCTTACAAAAAGTTCTACCAACTTTCTGATCTACTTTGTTATTAAGTTCCTCCATCAAGATTCCACTTTACTACAAGGGATATTTTTATTTTCAGCATTAATGATGTATCCAGAGGAACCTGATCCCCATTCTGTGCAGAGGTGGCCCCATCCCCCATTCTAGTCTTTACAGTGTAGCCGTTATCTGAGATCATTTTTTTATATTGTGTGAAAAGTCGTGAAAAGTCGCCGGCTGCGTTTTTTACTGCCTTGCCTGGCGTAGGATAAACGCTGCGCTGCTGGCACCCCGATACATCAAGAGGCGGAAGCCTCTTGATATATCGGGCTGCCAATTTGCAGTGGCGGGGCTATCTGGGGCACGAGCGCCAGCGTATGATAATTATCCCCCTGTGTGTCTATGAGGCTCCACCAGCTCACATCTAGTCTCCATGTGTTTGGTTAAACAGCTTTGAGAAGAGAGGATTAACCCTTTTACTTTTAGTTTGATGCTTGAATTTAGAGCTCATAGCATACTACAGCCAGGGAGAGAGCAGGAAGGGTTAACACTCACAGCTTTGCAACAGGAGAGAAGAGAGATTTACCGGTCTTCAATCCTGTAGAAAGATTTGTCATAGCAGCAGAGAAGTAACATTGTAACTAAGGGGCACTTAGCAGTCAGTTATTTCACAAACTTAGCAGAATTTCTTAAAGGGAACCTGTCATCAGGAGTCATTTTTATGGCTCAACATGTCCCCATAGAGAATAGTGTACACATTGCAAAAGTGCTTTAATAGTAAAACTATCCCCCCCCCCCCCAAAAAAAAGATAAGTTAGATGAATGTTTACCTTTCTGTACGCAGAGCTGTGTCCCCAGTCCCCTGGGAGTGGCCAGTGAGGAGTGGGGCAGACATGTATGACTTCCTGAGGGGGAAAATAATGTAAGAGGAAATATGGGGGATATGAGAGGTTTTTTTAAATTTGAAATTGGTGCCTGACGGAGCAGTTTCCTGAGGGTGGAGGGGAAACCGCTCCTCACTGGCCACTCCCAGGGGACTAGGGACACAGCTCTGCATACAGAAGGGTACACTTTCATCTAACTTATCTTTTTATAGTTTTTCTATAAAAAATAGGGACATGGTAGAGCCAGAAAAGGGTCTCCTGATGACAGGTTCCCTTTAATAAGGTATATTAGAAAAATATTCACAACACCCCCCCCCCCCCCCCCACACACACACACACTATCAAAAACCATTGAAAATAGCCAAGGCTGTTTGTTCTACTATTTTTGTCCACCTATTGTACCCCAAAACTGTGGATATGACACCAAAGAATAACTACAAATAAAGTAAATAAAAAATCTATCTTTTCACATGGGAGGGATGTTAAAGTCTCCCATGATGATGGTTGGAATCTCACAGGATAGAAAGTGAGAGCACAAAGAGGCAAAGTGGTCAAGAAATTGATTTGAGTGAGCTGGGAGGACACTATACTACAACCACATGCAAATGAGATGGGCAAAATGTACCTCAAAAAGATGGGAAGGTGAGACATGGTACAAGGCGAATGATCTGGAAAGTGCATCACGGAGAAAGGAGTGTGCCTACCCCTCCTCCCTGCCTATTCTCAGTTCTGGAGCAGAGAGAAAAATTGTAAGCCGCCATAAGACAAAGCAGCGAGAGAGGCAGAGTCATCCTACTGGATCCATGTTTCCGTAATGACCAGCAGGTCAAAGGACTAACGAAAGAAAGAGCGGGCATTCCATAGGGCACATTTTAATAAGGTTATGGGTGGAGGAGAAGAAGAAGAGGGGATACACTGAATCTTTATAAGGTTAGCAAGTGAAGTGTGAAGTATTAAAATGAGCAGAGGGTGGGCCTGGGTAAGGAAAGATGTCCCCCGCAGCAAGCAGGAGGAGAAATAAGAGAGACAAAAGATGCTTCAGAAATGTATAAGAGGTTATTTCTTCCTTCACAACAGAACATTGTGATAAGTATGGGCACAAAAGGTGTAGAGTGTGTGAGTGGCGTACAGAGGTGAGTGAAGAAGTGAGGCATTGATGTTGCTAGTTGGTGAAATAGATGGATGGTAGGCAAGTAAAATGACCATAGCAAATTGTAGAGAGAAAACGGAAAACATTTTGAGACAAATATAATTATTAGTTTTTCTAGGCCAGCGTACCAGTCTCCTGCCCTGTCTGCACCCCTCCCCCCACCACTGGTGAAAAGTGCAGTGTAGACGCCCCCGCTTAAATCTGCTTTCTCCCACCTGTAAAATCATTCCCCAAACTTGTTTTGCTCTGCCCACTGCTACTTGGCTCCTCCCTTCATCGCCTGGCTCCACCAATCAGAGGTGCATGACATGGTGAGAAGGTCTGCAGTTACCTACACTGAACTCACTGCCAAATACCCCATGCAGTGTAGGACTTCCTGCAGGACAGGAAGTGGACAGAAATAATACTTCCTATTTGCTCAGACCAAAATTTGAAGAGACACTGAGCTGTCAATCAAAAGAGGCAGGTGTGGTTCACTGGCAGCCTGGGAGAAAACTTGACTTTTCTATTCAGAATATGACTCTTTTATACTAATCTTCATGTCAGAAAAATGGCTGTACGTAATTTCGGTACAGTGCCTCAGTGGCAGATCATTTTAGGTGTTATGGGGTGGGCTTTTAACCCTTTACCAGCAGGTCTTAGTGGTGTGAGCAGAGCTACCACTAGGAAGTTTAGGGCCCCTTACTGGAAAATTTTGTGGGTGCCCCACCCCCAAGAATTATAATCTGGCCCTGTGTGCCCCTGGGAAGGGCGGAAGGTTTTCTGTGACTTGGGGCCCTACCTCTCCTCTGGAAACACTGAGGTCTGACTGCTGTGCCTCACAGATGCCTGTACTCCTGCTCGGCCATCTACCTCATTAACCTGCCAGATTGAAGGGAGGAGGTAAGTTCATTCTGGTACTCATCTCCATATAGGACTGGGACGCGTGTACTGACCCAGTGCATGGTCCCTGCACATGCAACCGGTGGCAGCTCTAGGACTATATTTAAAGGGGAGTTCCACTTATAGCACAAGTGCACCCCCTCTGTACAAGTGCACTTCCCCATTTATAGAATAATTGATGATCCTCTGCAAGGAATGCACCATTATCACTGCCAAAAAGTTGATAGAATTTCAACAAAGTTGCAGATGATGATCTATATTGACCTCTATGTGATCTTGGGCATGACTGTAACCATTATAGACGCAGATGTGCTGGAATTCCTGCATTTCATGCTATGGCAGTGGCTGATCCCTGCTCTGCTGCCCCCAATGAGCTGCAACTTCCTCCATACATTACATACCACCAAACAATATATGGTTTTTTTTTTTTTTACTTTTTATTACACAGCTGATAATGTGGAAGAATTTTATATAATAGTTAACTGTGTCTTTCTGTTCTTATATATTAATTTTGATTTATACTTTTTGAAAAAAAATAGAAATGGACCCAAAATGTACCATACAGTGGGGGTCATTTACTAAGGGCCCGATTCGCGTTTTCCTGACGTGTTACCCGAATATTTGCGATTTGCGCCAATTGTACCTGAATTGCCCCGGGATTTTGGCGCACGCGATCGGATTGTGGCACATCGGCGCCGGCATGCACGCGACGGAAATCGGGGAGCGTGGCCGAACGAAAACCCGACGGATTCGGAAAAACCGCCGCATTTTCTCTGCGCTGAATTCGGGTCCGGACGGGATTTATGATGGTAGTTCCTCCGCCGTCCCCCAGGTGGCGCTGCTGCGCTGAAGTCCGCTGGAATGCCTCGAATACACCGGCCTATCCTGGATGAAGGTGATGCCATTTTCGCGACACAATTTTTTTTTTTAATGCGGCGGTTTTTCCGAATCCTTCGGGTTTTCGTTCGGCCACGCTCCCCGATTTCCGTCGCGTGCATCCCGCGCCGATGTGCCACAATCGATCGCGTGCGCAAAATCCCGGGCAATTCAGTACAATTGGCGCAAATCGCAAATATTCGGGTACACGTCAGGAAAACGCGAATCGGGCCCTTAGTAAATGACCCCCACTGTATGGTACATTTTGGGTCCATTTCTATTTTTTTTCAAAAAGTATAAATCAAATTAATATAAAGAACAGAAAGACACAGTTAACTATTATATAAAATCTCCACATTATCAGCTGTGTATAAAAAGTAAAAAAAAAAAAACCATATATGTTTGGTGGTATGTAATGTAGGGAGAAGTTGCAGCTCATTGGGGGCAGCAGCAGGGATCGCACCACTGGCCATAGCATGAAATGGCAGGAATTCCACACATCTGCGTCTATAATGGTTACAGTCATGCCCAAGATCACATAGAGGTCAATATAGATCATCATCTGCAACTTTGTGAAATTCTATCAACTTTTTGGCAGTGATAAGGTGCATTCCTTGCAGAGGATCATCAATTATTCTATAAATGGGGAAGTGCACTTGTACAGAAGGGTGCACTTGTGCTATAAGTGGAACTCCCCTTTAAATATAGTCCTAGAGCTGCCCCCGGTTGCAGTGGCAGGGACCATGCACTGGGTCAGTACACACGCTCCCAGTCCTATATGGAGATGAGTACCAGAATGAACTTACCTCCTCCCTTCAATCTGGCAGGTAATGAGGTAGATGGCCGAGCAGGAGTACAGCATCTGTGAGGCAACAGCAGTCAGACCTCAGTGTTTCCAAGGAGAGGTAGGGCCCAAGTCACAGAAACCTTCCGCCCTTCCCAGGGGCACACGGGCCAGATTATAATTCTTGGGGGGGGGCACCCACAAAATTTTCCAGTAAGGGGCCCTAAACTTCCTAGTGGTAGCTCTGCTCACACCACTAAGACCTGCTGGTAAAGGGTTAAAAACCCACCCCATAAACCCTAAAATGATCTGCCACTGAGGCACTGTACCGAAATTACGTACAGCCATTTTTTCTGACATAAGATTAGTATAAAGAGTCATATCTATAGAAAAGTCAAGTTTTCTCCCAGGCTGCCAGTGAACCACACCCTGCCTCTTTTGATTGACAGCTCAGTGTCTCTTCAAATTTTGGTCTGAGCAAATAGGAAGTATTATTCTGTCCACTTCCTGTCCTGCAGGAAGTCCTACACTGCATGGGGTATTTGGCAGTGAGTTCAGTGTAGGTAACTGCAAGCCTTCTCACCATGTCATGCACCTCTGATTGTGGAGCCAGGCGATGAAGGGAGGAGCCAAGTAGCAGTGGGCAGAGCAAAACAAGTTTGGGGATGATTTTACAGGTGGGAGAAAGCAGATTTAAGCGGGGGCGTCTACACTATGCACTTTTCACAGTGGTGGGGGGAGGGGTGCAGACAGGGCAGGAGACTGGTACGCTGGCCAGAAAAACTAATAATTATATTTGTCTCAAAATGTTTCCGTTTTCTCTCTACAATTTGCTATGGTCATTTTACTTGCCTACCATCCATCTATTTCACACACTAGCACACATCAATGCCTCACTTCTTCACTCACCTCTGTACCCACTCACACACTCTACACCTTTTGTGCCCATACTTATCACAATGTTCTTTGTGAAGGAGAAATAACCTCTTATACATTCTGAAGCATCTTTGTCTCTCTTATTTCTCCTCCTGCTGCTGCGGGGGAACATCTTTCCTTACCACCGGCCCACCCCTGCTCATTTTAAACTTCACACTTCACTTGCTAACTTATAAAATTCAGTGTATCCCTCTTCTTCCTTCTCCTCCACCCATAACCTTATTTGTGTCCCCCGCCTGATGGATGGCCGAGCCAATAGGTTTTCCCAGTATTTTGTGTTAAAATTAGGTACTTTACTTGGTTGGTTTATACTCAAGTATATGCTCTATATATATTATACACTCACCGGCCACTTTATTAGGTACACCATGCTAGTAACGGTTGGACTCCCTTTTGCCTTCAGAACTGCCTCAATTCTTCGTGGCATAGATACAACAAGGTGCTGGAAGCTCCTCAGAGATTTTGCTCCATATTGACATGATGGCATCACACAGTTGCCGCAGATTTGTCGGCTGCACATCCATGATGCGAATCTCCCGTTCCACCACATCCCAAAGATGCTCTATTGGATTGAGATCTGGTGACTGTGGAGCCATTTGTGTCCAGTGACCTCATTGTCATGTTCAAGAAACCAGTCTGAGATGATTCCAGCTTTATGACATGGCGCATTATCCTGCTGAAAGTAGCCATCAGATGTTACAGGGTACATTGTGCTCATAAAGGGATGGACATGGGCAGCAACAATACTCAGGTAGGCTGTGGCGTTGTACCAAGGGTCGCAGCAGCAGAAATCGAGACTCATCAGACCAGGCAACGTTTTTCCAATCTTCTACTGTCCAATTTCGATGAGCTTGTGCAAATTGTAGCCTCAGTTTCCTGTTCTTAGCTGAAAGGAGTGGCACCCGGTGTGGTCTTCTGCTGCTGTAGCCCATCTGCCTCAAAGTTCGACGTACTGTGCGTTCAGAGATGCTCTTCTGCCTACCTTGGTTGTAACGGGTGGCGATTTGAGTCACTGTTGCCTTTCTATCAGCTCGAAAGGGAAGAAAGGAAGGGAAGAGAGGGGGGGGGGAAAGGGGGAGGAAAGGGTGTCCATCTGTCTGCATTATTTTTCTCAACGTTTGGACATTTTTGGGTGGTTCATCGCCCTCGACCCCTCATTTCAATCGCCACCGCCAGTAGGACGTAGGTGACTCCAGCTCCTCGGAGATAATACATGCAGACCAGTAGAGCCCCGCAACCTGCGACTGTGTTTACTGTATGAAAGTCTTTCTGTGTCTCACATCTTGTGATTATCAACACAGAACTTCCACTCTGTGATAAAACCCGTGGTGTCAGGTTTGTCAATGGCCAAGCGAGGAGCTGAGAACTTGGACAGGAGGCAAGTCATGGATTTCCTGTCTCTGTTACTTGTTTCTGCTTTATCTAACCACTTTTTGTTGTCTTGAATATGTTTACCCAAGCTCTCGGACAGCCAATGGTAGCGCAAAGAGGGCACCCAACCCTGGAAGACCTTTAAAGGGACTGACAGCTCGATTCAGACCCAAAAATCAATTATGTCGTATGGCTTGTGGTTCATGATCCAAATCAACCTGTATATAGCTTTATGTGGCCCTCCATAATATAAAACCAAAACAATTATACTTACCCCCGGATGTGAGTCCGATAAGGTACATCAATCCCATCAGCACATCCGCCAGGCGCCTCCTCTCATTTTGCACAGGCGCAGGCACAGATTCTCCAGACATAGGTAAGTATATATTGCTGGGGGGGGGGGGGGGTTTATGACCGTAGGTGGTTAAGGCTGAACAGATTGTAATATAGCAGTATACTGTCCAGTAAAATACAGTTGTACGGAGTCTATTGTATAAGCAATCAGCCCCCCAAGGTTCCTATATCCTAGGGGCTAAAATAATTGTAAAAAAAATATATATATAATATTTTTTTTTAAGTACCATAAAGTAACAAAAACCCTAAAAATTTGAATTACACATAAAGATAGCAAGTAAATCATAAACTAGAAGGTATCGCCATGTCCCAAATGTTCCATCTATTATAAAAAAAAACAACCATGAACCCCCGTAATTGGTAAATAGCGCCGTCTTCTAATCACCAATTCTTTGTCATTTGCCTCCAATAAAAATCTTATAAAATGACCCAAGGGTCGTACAGTTTTCAAAGTGGATAAAATATTTTTTAAGCAAGGTTTTACTAACAGACTACATACCATATACCCCGAGTATAACAGCAGTTTTTCAGCACAAAAAATGTGCTGAAAACCCAAACTTGGCTTATCTCGAGTAAAAAAATATAGGTTTTACCAGGTTGTTTGTTGTAAAATTAGGGCCTCGGCTTATACTGGGTCGGCTTATAATCGAGTATATACAGTAAGTTATATCTAGTGTTAAGGACACTTGTCGTCTAGACCGTGTTTTTTTTTGCCAAATTCCACAAATTTCAAATTTTATTTCAGATTCCAGTACAGGGAACAGAATATAAGTAATATAGAAAAAAAATTTTTTCTCAGTTCATCTCACCCTGTAATGAATGACTTACATGGATGCATGGATATCTGGGTTTGGGGAACCAGTCAAAGTCCAAACAAAGAAAGATGGATCCAGCTTCCGATTGGTAACAGAAAAAAAAATAATATAAAAAAATATAAAAAAAAAAATTATATATATATATATATATATAATATATTAAATTTAAAAATCCACGTTATTGAGAAAAAACATTAAAAACATCAATAGACGTCCATTATGTCGAACGGAAAAGGTCCCTCGTCCATAGCTCGACTCAGAAAACTTTTTTAGTTAAAAACACCAGACTATGACATATGACGTCTATTGATGTTTTCAAAGGTTTTTCTCATTAAAGTGGATTTTTAATATATATTTTTTTTTTTGTACAATTGAAAACTGTGCCCAAGGCACCACGAAAAGTGGTCATGATTGTACCTACTAGTTACACTATGATCACTGATACAAAGGGTTGAGGATTGTAGCTGCACTGTATTCAGCTACACCCCCCACAGTTAATAAACATATCCCTAAGTGCTGCGTGTAATGCAGGTTCATTCATACCGATTCAGGCAGGAGATAAAGAAGTGCCGCAGCAAACACAAAGGAATAGAAGAGATGTCACTGACAACCACCAGCGACAGAAACATATCCGCAATTTACACTAGGAAACGTAAGACACAAAAGGTTGGCACGCTTTTATAAGAAGATACATTCTCCCAGCACAGGCCGCACACGTCTGTAGCCCACATGCATGGAAAAAGTGACTGCATTGGATACAACCTCTCCCTAAACCGGCCTGTTCCTGTTCTAGTCTCACAAAGTGGCCATTCAGACGACAATCCTGAACTGTCCCCCAATTTTACAGGGGGGCAGTGTCATATAATTCAGGATTCTCCATAGGTTTCCTATAGCTACACATTGTTACACTCTACACAGCTCCTCCTGCTCTTAAAAGCTTCCTGCAAATAGGACACTATGTACAATCTTCTCAGCTCCTCCTGCTGTATAACATGCTGCCTGCAGATAGGACCTATGTACAATCTGCTCAGCCCTCCTCCTCATATAACATGCTGCCGGCAGATGGACACTATGTACAATCTGCTCAGCTCTCCTGCTCTATACATGCTGGTGCAGATAGGACCATGATACAATCGCTCAGCTCCTCCTCTGTTAACATGCTCCTGCAGATAGGACACTATGAACTCTGCTCCAGCTCTTCCTGCTCTATAACATGCTGCCTGCAGATAGGACACTATGTACAATCTGCTCAGCTCTTCCTGTTCTAAACATGCTCTGCAGATAGGACCATGTACAATCTGCTCAGCTCCTCCTGCCCTATACATGCTGCCTGCAGATAGGACACTAGTACAATCTCCTCAGCTCCTCCTGCTCTATAACATGCTGCCTGCAGATAGACCTATGTAGAATCTGCTCAGCTCTCCTGCTCTATAACATGCTGCCAGCAGATAGGACACTATGTAAATCTGCTCACTGCTCCTCCTGCTCTATAAGATGCTGCCGAACGATGGACACTATGTAGAATCTGCTCAGCTCCTCCTGCTCATAACTGCTGCCTGCAGATAGACACTATGTACATCTGCTCAGCTCCTCTGTTCTATAACATGCTGCCTGCAGTAGGACACTATGTAGATCTGCTCAGCTCCCCTCTTTATAACATTCATTGATCCTTCAGTTATAAAATAGGACAGTGAAAGTTTAAGGTGTTGATTTATTTATATATTTATTTATATATTTGATATTGGTGTCATGTTTGTGTCTATATGTTACCACAATATCCTTTGTTATCTCGTGCCTCCGCTTTCTCCCACTCATTACTTTAACTATCCCTCATTGTTATTGTACATGTAGTATCTGCTTTATACAGATGATAGATGAATCTTCCTGATAAACTAGTCCATAATGCTACAATTTCATAATTGACTGATCTACAGACTGGGATATTTGGGATGTGATGATAAGCAATGCGCAGCGCTGTGACTCTGGTAATATATGATATATCTCATTAGTAGGCGATGCAAATCTTCTAAATAGCTTTAAAAAGACCCCCAGGACTAGTCACTACAAGTTCACGGACTCCATAAAGTATATAAAATTGCCAGGAATCAATGAAGCTTTTGTTTGGTGAATTAATTAACCCAGTGGGGCTTGTTCACAATCAAAACCTCTGAAATATTCTCCTTCGCATTCTGCCAGTGACAGATGAGGAGATTTCTAAGGAGGATTGTAAATGTATTGTAAACATACACTCACCGGCCACTTTATTAGGTCACCATGCTAGTAACGGGTTGGACTCCCTTTTGCCTTCAGAACTGCCTCATTCTCGTGGCATAGATACAACAAGGTGCTGGAAGCTCCTCAGAGATTTTGTCCATATTGAACATGATGGCATCACACAGTTGCCGCAGATTTGTCGGCTGCACATCCATGATGCGAATCTCCCGTTCCACCACATCCCAAAGATGCTCTATTGGATTGAGATCTGGTGACTGTGGAGGCCATTTGTGTCCAGTGACCTCATTGTCATGTTCAAGAAACCAGTCTGAGATGATTCCAGGAGTGTTTTTGCGCCCGTTTTTGCTCCTAAATGAAAACGTTGCAAGTAATTGTTAAGGAGGTTGCACTGGTTTCGGACGCCATCTTGACTACTGTCCGCCATCTTAGATACAGCGGCCATGTTCCCTGACCATTGTCAAGTTAATGTCATGATTCAAACTTCATTTTATGTAACCTGTTTGCTGGGCTGTCAGCTCATACCCTTTGACATGTAATGAGAAGCCAGTCTGTCCTTGATTATATTATATTATGATTCTGGAGCCACTTATCTTCTTCTTCTCAGCAAATTAGTATAAAAAATATCCGTGTACAAGGTCTCTGAGAACTGAGCACAATTAATTCACTTTTTTCCCAGAATGTGCTGATGTCCAATGGAATCGAAGTGCCTTATCTCCTTTCATACAACACCCAAAATGCTGATTTCTCTGTATTAAAATACAGCTGTGTTCTTTTGAAAGAAACAGTGTGATTTGAGTGCATCTAAAGACCGGACTGTGTCTTTCTTTTACTCTGTCAGCTCGCTGCCGGCAGCTATCTCATCCTCCCTCAAAGGCTGTAGGGGCCCTGCATAAAAATCCCTATCATGATGAGTATCATTAGGCGCAGCAAATCATCTGGATTGGTAAGATAGATGAGGAAAAGCTGCTTATTTTTAGCTAGATAGTTAGATAGATAGATAGATAGATAGATAGGAAATAGATACATAGATAGGAAATAGATACATAGATATGAGATAGATAAGTATCTATCTATCTATCAATCTAATCTCTTCCTCTCTCTTTCATCTATATCTATCTCCTACCTATCTATCTACTATCTATCTATCTTCTATCTATCGTATCTATCTCCATCTCTCTATCTATCTATCATCTATCTATCCTCTATCAATCTATATCTAGCTATCTCACTATCTATCATCTACTCTATCTCTCTATCATCATCTATCTATCTATCTCTCTATCTCTATCTATCTATCTCATCTATACTATCATCTCATTTCTATCTCCTATCTACTATCTATCTATCCTATCTTCTATCTAATTATATAGTCAGCCAGCATATGCCCCCAGTATATAGTCAGCCAGCATATGCCCCCAGTATATAGTCAGCCAGCATATGCCCCCAGTATATAGTCAGCCAGCATATGCCCTAAGTATATAGTCAGCCAGCATATGCCCCCATTATATATCAGACCAGTCAGTGCCACCCAGTATATGTCCACCGATATGCCCCCAGTATATATCCAGCCAGCATTTGCCCTCAGTATATATCCAGCCAGCATATGCCCCCAGCATATAGTCAGCCAGCATATGCCCCCAGTATATAGTCAGCTAGCATTTGCCCCCAGTATATATCCAGCCAGCATATGGCCCCCAGTATATAGCACTGCCAGCATTAACCCCATTTAAGCCACGCAAATCAGGAAAATATGGATTACCGACTCGGTTCGCGACCTTAGTAAGTGCAGTCCCACATTGGCGCCAGTTCATGTGATTTGGGGTATGCCCTGCTCAGTTGTGACCCAGTGCTGTGTCCCGGCCCCCTGCACTCCCTGCTCCAACTTATTTTTGGTGCCCCTTAACACAGAGTGGGGGTATTATTGGCTGGGCACTCAGGAGCCTTCTCTATTGGCACCCGCTGCCATCACCCGAGCCAGAGTTCGCCCAACAGGGCGTCAAGACCTCTTGTAGTCCCGGCAGCCCAGGACCCTGGAAGGAGCTACAATGATAATCCAAATGTTTTTCTCTTTCTCTGCTGTATTGGGGTTCTCAGGTGCTATTACAATTTAATCCTATGACAGAGCAGGGATCAAAGTTATGCTTAAAAATGTGGGTTTTGGTTGTAGTTTGGGCACTCGGTGTCTAAAGGTTGCCATCACTGTGCTAGGATCTTCATTGTGATGTAAGTTTGTGGAGCCGGGATTACTGATTTGGCGCACAAACCAAAAGATTAAGCACTGTCGCCACGTTCATGGCGGTGAAATAGAACTCCCTGGTGCACGATCCGTGGAGCATCGGAACGCCCCTTTCCACTGCAGAGTTTTGTGTTTCATTGGGTATAGTGCAGCCAAAAGTAACTGGCGCAATAGTTGGTTAAATAAACGGGGGTCATTATATGGAGGATTTACATGTAATTGTCATAATTTCCAGTAATCTCCTTAGACTCCCCTGAAACTCTGTATCCAGAGAACTTATTCCAGGCTGCCGGCACTTGCATGCTCAGCCTTCGATAAATTGACGTCCTCATTAAAGCGATCCTCGGTGTCAGCTCTTATCTAGTTCACCACACAAACACGTCCCGCACTTCCGGAGTATGCCGCCGCCATGGAATGGCTATTTGAGGAGCAGCCGTCATCTCCTTACTTATCTGCCTCCACACTCTGCCTGGAGGCATCAGCTGGGGGCTGCGAGTGGCGCCGTTAAAGAGCGCACATAGTAATTTCACATCAGGTGTCCCGGGGACTGCTGAAAGGAACGTTCCCTGCATTCAATCTTCCAGTGTTTCTGATTAGAATACGCTCACAGTCGCCTTGGAGCTGGAGAAGCTTCAACTTTCCTGACCTATCCCCTGATTAAATATTACGACTCCGCTTTTCCCTGCATAGTACTACTGGACGGTTATTTGCCTTAGTGGATTTGAGGTTCACATGCGGACTGCATTAGTAGATTCACAACATTATTTTGGGGGCTGTTGACACGTTAGGACCAATTCACTCCCAGTTTTATTTCCGTTACATATTGACTGCAATGTATTTTTAATTTGTTCCCGTTCTGGTCACTCGGTCTATTAAAACTTGCATTATTTTGGCGCAGGTAGTGACAGCAGTTTGATTGCATTTGTTTTACATTAAGTCTATGAGGCTTATGTACTAAGGTCCCGCGAACGCATTTCCGTCGGATTTTCCACCGGGGATTGCGCCGCTGGGACAGGTATTTAGTAGGCGTTTGTGTAGGCGTTTAGTAGGCGCATGCAATTGGATTTTGGTGCAGCGGCGCCGGCTTCATGGGACACCAAATCGGGGGGTGGTCCGTCGACCATCCTACGGATCGGACAAACCGCAGGATTTAACTTAAAAATTGTGTCCTACAACAGCACTTACATGCACCAGGAAGAGAAAGGTGAACTCCGGGGACCCTGAGCGGGGAGGAAGCAGGATATCGGGCGCATGATCTTATTGAATCGGGCACAGGGCATTATACACGGACAATGCACTTTTGGGATCTCCTTCGGACCGGGTTAGAAATGTGCCCTATGATAGAGCATGGGAGGAGTGGATCAGGTCGGTTCAACAAGTTCGGTCTCCCCCCTACTGTAACACCCATGATTGGTGCTGTCACTGATTCCGGTGTTACCCTTTAAAACTCCTGGCAAGTGGCATTGCCCTATATATGGCGGCAATTCTGCTCCCTTTAACGTAATTGGGGATTGAAAATCCTAGGGCCAGAAACTATCGAGTGTTATTGGCAGGTAGAGAGGGAAAAACACTAACCAGAACTTCAGGCTGAATATAATATTACATTATAGAGCACAAACAGTTTCAAATAATATGTGGAACCATAGGAGTGGGGGCCCGTGGATTGAGCCAAACAGTCAGCCTATGGCTTAGGGTGATGCACACATGGCGTTTTTAGGCTGTTTTTAGTTTTCAGATTGTAAAAAATGAAAGCTTTTTTTCCGGCCTAAAAACGCCATGTGTGACATCACCCTTCTAGTAAAAAACTATCTGTCACCAGCTTTCCCAAAATCCTGAATGACAAGTTGCTCAGCAAAACAAGAGAAGGGAATAGTGACGTTACACATTTTGTATTACATGTTGCATTTAGAACCCAAGGATATAAGTAACCACTGTAATGAAACATTTGACAAGCTATCCTCTGGTTTTACTGAGAACTTTGCCATTTGGCGCACTGGAAAGCTGGGTGGCAACGCTATTGACATAATTCTTCTAATCTTGAGGTCTACGATTCTAAAGCTAAGGACTGAGGAGCTAATCAGGGTATAGCTTATCATACCAAAGGAAGCAACCTTATAGTTCAGCCTCCCTGTAGGATTTACAACATTTCAAAGTCAGTCATCTAATTAAATACTATAAAAATATATTAAGGGAATATAAAGAGTCGAGAGGACCATGGCCAATCTTAACCCTTGCAGGAAAATCAGCTCGATCATAATAATACTTCCTTTATTTTTTATAGCGCACACAGATTACGCAGCGCTAAAACAGAGCTGCCAGATCAGTCCCTGTCCCCAATGGGCTCACAATCTAATATCCTACCAGTATAGTTTTGGAGTGTGGGAGGAAACCGGAGTACCCGGAGGAAACCCACGCAAAACACGGAAGAACATACAAACTTTTTGCAGATTGTTGAACCCTGGGACGATGAACCCAGTCCCCAACACTGCAGGCTGTAGTGCTAACCACTGAGCCACCGTGCTGCAAGGCTGTAATGCTAAGCACCAAGCCACCGTGCCGCCCCCCAATGAGCAAGCTCCCTCCCTTAAAGGCACATCCCATACGGAAGTTGATTTTCAAAACCTTTACACCTGCCCATCCCACAACCCCCGCACATGCAATAGGTCCCCTCCAGACCATACACACATGATAATTGGGTGTAAAGTCTGAGGACTATTGAAATGGCAAGGGCATGGATTAAATCCACAAAGACAATAAACATTCTATAGGGACAAGGCAATGCGGTGAAACTTCTGTAGTGATGGGGGAAGTGTAAGGGTTAATCGAAAGCAATAACACAATTTAGATTGATAATAATACAAATAACTGCGATATCTCGGTGGGTGAAGTAACTATAGCTTACAGCATTACTGGGCTGACATATTGGGGGTCATTTACTAAGGGCCCGATTCGGTTTTCCCGACGTGTTACCCGAATATTTGCGATTTGCGCCAATTGTACCTGAATTGCCGGGATTTTGGCGCACGATCGGATTGTGGCGCATCGGCGCGGCATGCAGCGAACGGAAATCGGGGGGCGTGGCCGAACGAAACCCGACGGATTCGGAAAAAACCGCCGCATTTAAAAAAAAAATTGTGTCGCGAAAATGTCACTCACCTTCATCCAGGATAGGCGGTGTATTTCGAGGCAATCCAGGGATTCAGCGCAGCAGCGCACCTGGTGGACGGCGGAGGAAACTACCATCATAAATCCCGGCCGGACCCGAATTCAGCGCAGAGAACCGCCGCTGGATCGCGAATGGGCCGGAGTAGTAAATCTGCCCCATTGTGATATTGATCAATTGTCAAAAATAAAAAAATATATCTAAAATATTAAAACATAATTTACCAGGTACCAAGTATAAATTAAATATACTGGGGCAGATTTACTTACCCGGCCATTCGCGATCCAGCGGCGCGTTCTCTGCGCTGAATTCGGGTCCGGACGGGATTTATGATGGTAGTTCCTCGCGTCCACCAGGTGGCGCTGCTGCGCTGAAGTCCGTGGAATGCCTCGAAATACACCGGCCTATCCTGGATGAAGGTCGGACATTTTCGCGACACAATTTTTTTTTTAACGCGCCGCTGGATCGCGAATGGGCCGGGTAAGTAAATCTGCCCCATTGTGAATATTGATCAATTGTCAAAAATAAAAAAATAATATCTAAAATATCTAAAATACATAATTTACCAGGTACCAAGTATATATTAAATATACTGGGGCAGATTTACTTACCCGGCCCATTCGCGATCCAGCGGCGCGTTCTCTGCGCTGAATTCGGGTCCGGCCGGGATTTATGATGGTAGTTCCTCCGCCGTCCACCAGGTGGCGCTGCTGCGCTGAAGTCCGCTGGATTGCCTCGAAATACACCGGCCTATCCTGGATGAAGGTGAGTGACATTTTCGCGACACAATTTTTTTTTTAAATGCGGCGGTTTTTCCGAATCCGTCGGGTTTTCGTTCGGCCACGCCCCCCGATTTCCGTCGCGTGCATGCCGGCGCCGATGCGCCACAATCCGATCGCGTGCGCCAAAATCCCGGGGCAATTCAGGTACAATTGGCGCAAATCGCAAATATTCGGGTAACACGTCGGGAAAACGCGAATCGGGCCCTTAGTAAATGACCCCCAATATGTCAGCCCAGTAATGCTGGAAGCTATAGTTATACTTCACCCACCGAGATATCGCAGTTATTTGTATTATTATCAATCTAAATTGTGTTATTGCTTTCGATTAACCCTTACACTTCCCCCATCACTACAGAGTTTCACCGCATTGCCTTGTCCTATAGAATGTTTATTGTCTTTGTGGATTTAATCCATGTCCTTGCCATTTCAATAGTCTCATGACTTTACACCCAATTATCATGTGTGTATGGTCTGGAGGGGGACCTATTGCATGTGCGGGGGTTGTGGGATGGGCAGGTGTAAAGGTTTTGAAAATCAACTTCCAGTAGTGGGATGTGCCTTTAAGGGGAGGGAGCTGTGCTCATTGGGGGCGGCACGGTGGCTTGGTGCTTAGCATTACAGCCTTGCAGCACGGTGGCTCAGTGGTTAGCACTACAGCCTTGCAGTGTTGGGGACCTGGGTTCATGTCCCAGGGTCAACATCTGCAAAAAGTTTGTATGTTCTCTCCGTGTTTGCGTGGGTTTCCTCCGGGTACTCCGGTTTCCTCCCACACTCCAAAACATACTGGTAGGATGATTAGATTGTGAGCCCCATTGGGGACAGGGACTGATCTGGCAGCTCTGTTTTTAGCGCTGCGTAATCTGTGTGCGCTATAAAAATAAAGGAAGTATTATTATTGATCAGAGCTGATTTCCTGCAAGGGTTAAGATTGGGCCATGGTTCCTCTCGACTCTTTATATTCCCTTAATATATTTTTATAGTATTTAATGTAGATGACTGACTTTGAAATGTTGTAAATCCTACAGGGAGGCTGAACTATAAGGTTGCTTCCTTTGGTATGATAATGCTATACCCATGATTAGCTCCTCAGTCCTTAGCTTTAGAATCGTAGACCTCAAGATTAGAAGAATTATGGTCAATAGCGTTGCCACCCAGCTTTCCCAGTGCGCCAAATGGCAAAGTTCTCAGTAAAACCAGAGTATAGCTTGTTACAATGTTTCATTACAGTGTTACTTTATATCCTTGGGTTCTAAATGCAACATGTAATACAAAAATGTGTAACGTCACTATATTCCCTTCTCTTGTTTTGCTGAGCAACTTGTCATTCAGGATTTTGGGAAAGCTGGTGACAGATAGTTTTTTACTATAAGGGTGATGTCACACATGGCGTTTTTAGGCCGGAAAAAAAGCTTTCATTTTTTACAATCTGAAAACTAAAAACAGCCTAAAAACGCCATGTGTGACATCACCCTAAGCCATAGGCTGACTGTTTGGCTCAATCCACAGGGCCCTCACTCCTATGGTTCCATATGACTGTTTGTGCTCTATAATGTAATATTATATTCAGCCTGAAGTTCTGGTTTAGTGTTTTTCCTCTCTACCTGCCAATAACACTCGATAGTTTCTGGCCCTAGGATTTTCAATCCCCAATTACGTTAAAGGGAGCAGAATTTGCCGCCATATATAGGGCAATGCCACTTTGCCAGGAGTATTTAAAGGGTAACACCGGAATCAGTGACAGCACCAATCATGGGTGTTACAAGTAGGGGGGGACCGAACTTGTTGAACCGGACCTGATCCACTCCTCCCATGCTCTATACATAGGGGCACATTTACTAACCCGGTCCGAAGGAGATCCCAAAAGTGCATTGTCCGTGTATAATGCCCTGTGCCGCGATTCAATAAGATCATGCGCCCGATATCCTGCTTCCCCGCTCAGGTCCCCGGAGTTCACCTTCTTCTTCCTGGTGCATGTAAGTGCTTGTTGTAGGACACAATTTTTAAGTTAAATCCTGCGGTTTGTCCGAATCCGTAGGATGGTCCGACGGACCACCCCCCGATTTGTGTCCCATGAAAGCCGGCGCCGCTGCACCAAAATCCAATTGCATGCGCCTACTAAACGCCTACACAAACGCCTACTAAATACCTGTCCCAGCGGCGCAATCCCCGGTGGAAAATCCGACGGAAATGCGTCCGCGGGACCCTTAGTACATAAGCCTCATAGACTTTAATGTAAAAACAAATGCAATCAAACTGCTGTCACTACCTGCGCCAAAATAATGCAAGTTTAATAGACGAGTGACCAGAACGGGAACAAATTAAAAAATACATTGCAGTCAATATGTAACGGGAATAAAACTGAGGATGTGAATTGGTCCTAACGTGTCAACAGCCCCCAAATAATGTTGTGAACTCTACTTAATGCAGTCCCATGTGAATCCTCAAATACCACTAAGGCAAATACCGTCCAGTAGTACTAATGCAGGGAAAGCGGAGTCGTAATAGTTAATCAGGGGAAGGTCAGGAAAGTTGAAGCTTCTCCAGGCTCCGCAGGCGACTGTGAGCGTATTCTTAATCAGAAACACTGGAAGATTGAATGCAGGGAACGTTCCTTTCAGCAGTCACCGGGACACCTGACTGTGAAATTACTATGTGCGCTCTTTATACGGCGCCACTCGCAGCCCCCAAGCTGATGCCTCTAGGCAGAGGGTTGGAGGCAGATAAGTAAGGGAGATGACGGCTGCTCCTCAAATAGCCATTCCATGGCAGCGGCATCACTCCGGAAGTGCGGAACGTGTTTGTGTGGTGAACTTAGATAAGAGCTGACACCGAGGGATCGCTTTAATGAGGACAGTCAATTTATCGAAGGCTGAGCATGCAAGTGCCGGCAGCCTGGAATAAGTCATCTGGATACAGAGTTTCAGGGGAGTCTAAGGAGATTACTGGAAATTATGACAGATTACATGTAAATCCTCCATATAATGACCCCCATTTATTTAACCAACTATTGCGCCAGTTTACTTTTGGCTGCACTATACCCAATGAAACACAAAACTCTGCAGTGAAAGGGGCGTTCCGATGCACACGGATCGTGCACCAGGGAGTTCTATTTCACCGCCATGAACGTGGCGACAGTGCTTAATCTTTTGGTTTGTGCGCCAAATCAGTAATCCCTGGCTCCACAAACTTACATCACAATGAAGATCCTAGCACAGTGATGGCAAACCTTTCAGACACCGAGTGCCCAAACTACAACCAAAACCCACATTTTTAAGCAGTAACTTCTGACTCCCTGCTCTGTCATAGGATTAAATTGTAATAGCACCTGAAAACCCCAATACAGCAGAAAGAAAGAGAAAACATTTTGGATTATCATTGTAGCTCCTTCCAGGGTCCTGGGCTGCCTGGGACTACAAGAGGTCTTGAGCCCTGTCTGGCGAACTCTGCACTCGGGTGATGGCACGGGTGCCAATAGAGAGGGCTCTGAGTGCCACCTCTGGCACCCGTGCCATAGGTTCGCCACCACTGTCCTAGCACCCCTCCAGCGCCACCCAGTGCCCAAATTAATAAATGCCCCCCTCTGTGTTAAAGGGGCACCAAAAATAAGTTGGAGCAGTGCAGGGGGCGACAGATGAACAGCAGGCACCCCAAATCCTGAAGTTGCAAGATCAGCACTCACATGCACCAGGAAGAAGAAGGTGAACTCGGGCGGACCTCGGGGCAGCTTCAAATCTACCCCTAGCCCTGCCGGGGACATTTAGATCAATGAAAGGTTCCACCATGATGACCTCATGATGCCACGTGGCCCAAGTGAATTAAATATCCTGCCCACGGAGGTGAAGACATGGATCTAAAAGACTGGTAGAAGGGGGAAACTCACAGGCTCATGGGAAATGGTAAACAATGGGCACCACACACAAATCTTCAACTTATCCATAGATAAAACCGCTCAAATGTCCCATATATGCAGCACTGGGGGCCAGGGTCATTGCCAAAGTCTTTAGAAAATTAGGGACACAGTTTTCTTTCCCAACCATAAAATCTAGGCTCATCTCTATGTATGGTAAATATAATACGGCAGATACTTCATAATATTGTATGTTTACCAGATGGACCATGTGGTGACCCATGATTATGCTAAGGTTATATCCAGTGATGTGTTTAATAGCAAGAGTGGAGTCAATGGAGAACACTGTAACTCTTGTTTCTGCAGACTTCTCTATAGCCTCTGTTCCTTGACTACATACTGGCCTATGTTGTTTCTAAAAGGGATTTTACTGAAGTTGGAGACATATCTGGAAGCTTTCCTCATAAATTTCAATGTGGAGGGAAAGGTTAAAGGATTTATGATGCCTAAATTCGTGGATAGTTGTACAGTAGTTTCTGGGTCTTCCCAGCTGAAGGGACTTGATGCAACTTTGACCACTGTAGCCTTATACCACTGGCTATTATATTTAGTTTGAATCATAGGTAAAGAGCTTTGAACTTCCACTGAGTCTCCTGGACTACTTGGCCTATACCACCTAGGGCAACCAAACACTACTACAACCACCCGGACTCCTATCAGCCTCAGGGAGCAGTCCTCATCATCACCTTTCACTGCAGCGGCCAAAAGGCGGTAACACCAGCTGTCCCAGGGTTCTCTCCTTACCGGTCAATGCGGTGATCTCACTCCCAATCCTTGTCATCAGTGTTATCTTTATCCACAAATAACAGAAAATGAATACAGTGTTACATACAGTAAATCCACAATATATAGGGGCAGATTTACTTACCCGGTCCTGTCGCGATCCCGGTCCGGCACGGTTCACTAAGATCGTGCACCCAAGTTCCTGCATCCGTCGCTCCCTGCCGGTTGTCTGACAGCCCCGCCCCCCATTTCTGTTGCGTGCAAGCCGGCGGCGATGGGCCACAATCCGATCGTGTGCACCAAAACCTTGGGGCAATTCGGCGCAAAACGAAAATCATCAGGAAACACGACGAAAATGCGTCCGACCGACCCTTAGTAAATGAACCCCATAATGTACATTTTCATATATGATATATGTATATTCCATGTTACATTTAGCTTTTTAGTTGTATTATTTGTATTTGTATTCACTGAATAATAGGTCCAATAGGTCTTTATTGTGCAGTCAAATGTTGTGACTAGTGTTGAGCGGACCCCAAACCCAAAGTTTAAGTTTGTACCGAACCCTGCGGCTTTGGGACCCCTGGACCCAAACTTCTAACTTCATTAGAAGTTCGGGTCCAGGTCTGGGTTTGGCTCAACCTCCTGCCGTTAACACCCGATCGTTAAGTCACCAGTGGTATTTACAAGACAGAAACCGCCAAACGGAAGCAATGATAGCTCTCAACACCACCAGCATGTAAGTGCCGACGCACACGCAGCTGCAGCAATTTATGTGGCATTGGCTAGCTGGTCAGCAGCATTTAAACATTTGCCACCCACGATTTGGGCCAAAAATATAGTACCAAGACTGGTGCCAACAATGAATGTGGGTGTTACAGGTTGGGGCCTGAACAGGGTTTTTAAATTTTAAAAGCCAAAGCCAAAGTCACTCATTACTACTTGACATTAGAAGCCAAGCCTGGAAAACACAAGGTCAAGTCACGGTCTGGAAAGGTTTGCTCTCTCGGTCCCTGTCCTCATAACTATTCTATGTGTCACTCCTCAACATAAACCAAATATTATTTTGCTTAAAATGGGAAATATCATTTGGATCGACAATCAGATGTGACATAAGTGGCTGGAGAGGAGCATGATGATTACAGGTGGGAGCTGACCATGGTGCTGAATTGGAAGAGCGTAGTCTACCGCACCAGCTGCTGGGCCTCCTGACTTATGGAACTGACACGTTCCTGCCAAAATGTAGCTGCTTTACACAGAGAACAGGGGAATAGATCCATATATGAAGGGAAGTTACAATAAGATTGACCTAAGCCTGAATAGATTCAAGGTCGGGAAGGGAACTAGATGTAATTATATCATGGATGGACATGAAGAACAGATGAATGTCAAAAACATAAAATAACAACACTGATGACTGAACAAAACTTACAGTAATCTGCAAGAGAAAGAATGCAACCTAGAACGACAGATAAAAGATACACAGGGGCAGATTTACAGTACTTACCCGGTGCATTCGCGATCCCATGACGTGGATTCGCGTCCTGCCGGGACTCACTAAGGTCGTGCGCCCGATATCCACCAGGTGTTGCTGCTGTGCCGAGATCCGCCGGAGTTCACCATCTTCCACGGTTTTTCCAAATCCATTAAGTTTTCCGGTGGCCACGCCCCCAATTTCCGTCTCATGCAAGCCGGCAGTGATGCGCCAAAATCAGCTCGCGTGCACCAAAATCCCGGGGCAATTCAGCGCAAATTGCCGGGAAACCCGACAAAAGTGCGCGATTTGGACCCTTAGTAAATGAGCCCCACAGTGGTTATTAGGGGAGGTCTAATTTAGATGTTGCCCCTATAACTCATCACACAACTCAAGAGTGGGTCATAGGTCACCTTCCTTAAAGAGCTTTTGATAGGATCTTATACTCTTTCCTATGTAAAGTGAACAGAGCCTTGAAGGGAAACTGTCAGCAGCTTTGGGGCCACCACCTATACTGCCAGCATTACTTCACGCAGCTGCTTTAGTGTCCCATAACTTATTACCTTACCTGTCAATCCCACGATCATAGAGGAGAAAGGTAGTCCACTGACTTGAGTCTGTTTCGGAACCCCTGAAGTATGCACACTGCACCTTTAGGATCCTGGAAGGAATGGAATGGCCCCAGCAAAGCACTGATCTCATCCTCCATTCTGTCTGAAGGATAAATCGATATGAACTTCTTCAAGATGTTTGGAACAACCTCCCTACCGAGTTCCTTCAATAAGTTTATCCAGAAGAATTGTTTTTGTGGTGAAAGTCGATTGGATTTGGATTTCTCCTTTCTCATTCACTTTGCATTTTGTTCATTGATATAAATAATAACAGGAGTAAATATTTAGATTTTATGGTTTCTAAACGTCTCAGTATAAAAAGAAAGTGGATATTGGTGCATTAAAAACAGACATCGCAGTAGACAGAGGTGAATCTCTCTTGAGACTGGTAAACGTCTTCATTCACGTCATCTCCACATCAATGTCCTGGTTCTGAAGCTTCAAAAACAAGTCCGTCTTGCTTTGATGTTGATTGTGAGACCTGAGGGAAGTCTCCAATCTTCTGACAGATTCTGTACTTGGAATCTCTTATAAAAAGTGAACAAAGCCTTTGGTGACATCTCCAGTGTAGCCAAGAAAAGATGAGATTCTCTGCACACATCAGTAAGCAATGGGTAAGGCCAGAAATGTCAAGTGATGGGACAAGTCACAAAACAATTGCAGATGGGAATTTAATAAATTATGTTTAGCTGAAGCGAAAAACACATTAACAAGAAACATATTATGGATTCTACACGAATAATTCAAAGGCTTACCCTAACCCTTCTATCCTTATCCTAAGTCTACTGACCCTAACCCTCCAAACCCTAATCCTTACTCTTCTAACCCCAACCCTTCTAACCCTGATCCTAGCTCTACTAACCCTAACCCTTCAAACCATAATCTTAACTCAACTAACCCCAACCCTTTTAACCCTAATCCTACTAACCCTAACCCTTCGAACCCCAATCCTATATCTACTGACCCTAAATCTTCTGACCCTCATCCTAACTCTGCTAATCCTAACCCTTCAAACCCTAATCCTAACTCAACTAACCCTGACCCACTCTTACCCTAATTCTAACCCTTCTAACACTGATCTTACTTAGATTAACCCTACCCTTCTAACCGTAATCCTAACACTACCAACCCTAAGCCTTCTAACCCTAATCCTATCTCTAGTTACCCTAAATCTAACCCTAACTCTACTAATCCTAACCCTTCTAACCCTAAACCTAACTCTAATAACCCCAACCCTAATCCTAGTTCTACTAACCCTAACCCTTCTAATCCTAATCTTAACTCTACTAACCCTTCTTACTTTAATCCTAACTCTGCTAACCCTAACCCTTCTAACCCTAATTCTAACTATGCTAATTCTAGTCTTTGTACTAAAGACTAGGGTTCAGTGGACACCTGAACTTGAGCCCAGACATCAGTCAGAAGTTCAGGTTCAGCATTTGGGCTCAACCTCACTACTAACACCTACGATTGGTTCTGGCACTGATCGTAGGTGTTAACCCTTTAGGTGATGCTTCTGATGTCATAAGGGAGCGACAATCCTAGGGAAAATGTCAGAGCAAATACACCATAATTTAAAGGGTGAACACCCACGATCTGTGCCAACACCACGATGGGTATCACTGAAGGGTGTTCCACGAATGGGTTTGCTTTGCAAAACTAGAGGCTAGAAATGAAATGACCCAAGCAAAGGGTCTGGCGTCCTCAATTTGGCAGCTCTACATGGCTGTGATTGGCCAGGTGTATCTACCAGGTGTAGACCTGTCCAATCACAGTAATATCTAGTTGCTAGGGAAGTACAGGTTAGGCAGAGATGCTGAACAGAGGAAACTGAACCAACAGGTTGGGTCTGCTCATCTCTACTAGAGACTAATTTATAGAAGTTATAAAAGGCCAATCAAATCAGATTTGTACAGCGCCATTCTCTATATATATTTGAATAAGGACTGCAGAGACATCATCGGACCACTCCACTTTCCTATATATAGACATGATCTGTGCAACAAAGAAGCTCATCTTTCATTCACTGCTATTGTCAATCTAGTAGCATCTACTTCATGTCCCCCCTTCTGAAGGACCCCTGAGAAGAACTCGATGTTCCAGGATCAATGCTCCAAAGTCTAAAGTAAAGGATGAATTGACAATTTGCTCAAACCATCTTATCCCCCCCCCCCCCTGCTTTCGCATTGAAAATCACTTACAGAATGCAAAACATTTGCAAATAACCTGATATATTCTGTAGGTGATGATTCGGTGGCTGCTCGGAAGTCACGGCCGCTCCCTCTCCTTTATCTAGAAGAGCCTTCGGTGTGAGAACATTACTCAGTGTGAGCCGCTACTTGTTATAGTCTCGCTGCCATTTTATTAGAGAAATATGTGCAGAGAAATCTGTATTCCTGTGGCAGCAGTTTCATAAAATTACCTTCCAAATATTCTTGAAATGTGTCATAAAAAAGGGAAATTGGATAAAATATTCCCATAACTGTGGGATTTACACATAATGGATCTCTTCTGGCTCGCTGCCAGGTGAGAAGAAAAAAATAATCTGAAGAATTTATATTCGTATTAATATAGAGCGGAACAATGAGTAAAGTGCAGGAGATTGCAGATTTACCATCTATCTATTAGTACGGAAAACTCAGAATAATATGACGAAGTGACTAGGTGCGCGTGTAGCGCTAATGGAGATCTGGACATGCAAGAATGAGACGACTATATGTTGCACCTCTATGGGGAGGATTGCCTAATGGGCCCAGGCTGTTACCCAACAAGATTTGCGGTCTATCAACTATTTTCTGAAACTTAATGGCAGCTTGGCTCCAGAAATTGTCATGAAGACACAAGGTTTTAGGGTCGGACCCAGTTTGCAGGAGGCCCCTGGGCGACAGAGCCTCACCTGGCAGCATTAAAAATTCTCCTGCTCCTTAAAATATTGGGGCACATTTACTAAGGGTCCTGAGGGCGCGATTCCATTGGGTTTTCCCGAATATTTACGATTTGAGCCGTTTTGCGCAGAATTGCCCCGGGTTTTGGCGCACGCGATCGGATTGTGTGGCCTCGGCGCCGCAACAGAAATCAGGGGGCGTGGCCGTAGGACAACCCGAAGGATTCGGACAAACCGCAGAATTTAAAAAAAGAATTGTGTTGCAAGATCAGCACTCACATGCACCAGGAAGAAGCAGGTGAACTCCGGCGGACCTCGGGGCAGCAGCGACACCTGCTGGATATCGGACGCACGAATCCTTGTCAGACAACGCGCCGCGGGATCGCGACTAGACCGGGTAAGTAGATGTGCCCCATTGCCTTGTTTATTAACCCAAACAGCTCCCTTATGTTTATTTTATATAAAGCCCCCCTTAACCCCTCATGGATTTATTATACACAGCCCCTCCACCCCCATCATGGATTCTTTATGTACAGCCTTATGTGGGCCCCAGTACTTGCCTGGGTATGCCCAGTACTGGCGCCGGCCCTGGTACTGGCGCAGGCCCCCAGGTCATGAATTGGCGACCTGGGGGCGCTCTGCAATGAAGACTACATACCCATATAATGGTTTAATGGGAATCTGTTACCTAAAAACCCCACACTAAACCCTGCACAGTACCTTATAGAGGACTGGAATTCTGTTTTCATGATACCATTTGTGTTGCTCCTTTGTGTTGGAGCTTCAGCCATAAAATTCCAGTGACATCCAGTGAAGGAGGTAGAAGAGTTCTCTCATCCAGACAAGCTCCCTGCTCCTGGCCGACTGGTCTTGTAAAGTCCGTCCCTCAGCACTGCCCCAACTACACGCCATTAGATCCAAGTTTGAAATTTCCGCACATGTGGGGTGCATTTAATTTTGTCGCTGTGCCTATACGATGCCCCTCTGGAACTGGTCAGGGATGAGCTGCCTGGCACTAAAATTAGTGCATCCTGCATGCATGGAAGTTTCAAGCTAGGTTCTCAGGACATAGAGCTGATGGCAGTGCCAATAGGGAATCTTTCATTTTTCACAAATACAGCTAGTGGCAGGTTCCCATAGAGCCCTAGTAAATATCTGACCCCCTTCTTTCAGCTAAAAATAGTTTCCCTCAGATCCCCATAAAATCAGAGTTATAAACTTGCCTGGTATCTAGGGATCTATGGAGTGAGTCGAGGGGCAGTCGAGGGTGAAGCTACAGCATGGAGGAGCTCTGGATACACACCCAGGATCCCACCAGACTCATTAGCATAATTTAAAAAGTTGATTTTAGAAGGAAGGAGACCATTGATAACAAATATAAGAAGATACCACAGTCCTGGTGTCTGGATCTATGAGGAATGTCCCTGGTTTATCAATACGAATTTTGATGGACGATTTCCTTTAAGGGTAAAAACCAAGCGACCACTTCTGCCGCACCCTCAGACTTACACCCCACCAGTGGCACATTGTATCCCCAACTATAGAGTTTCATAATGTAGTCACTAGACCATAAAACACTGCTCTATACTATATTTATCACAGCTGGTTATACAGGCTATCCACTATATTAACTCCTCCATGTTTGTGTGTGATCCGTCCATTATTTATAGACCAATATTGTTATAAATGGGAATATATCAGGGGACATTCGCTGCTACATTGTGTAAACACATATATCTTCCTCTCTCCGGTCCATTTCCCACAGTAACTAGCTGCGCAGCGCTGACACCCGCCGAGCGGAGGAAACTGCTTAGTAAGCAGGACATCAGCCGATACTTACATCTCCCTTCGTGTTTGTCTATAAGAATTTGTTACAAATATTCTTTCAGCGAGCGGAGACATTGATGGAGTTCATGGGGTCATCCCTGGGTCTTATCAGCCGGATCCTCGAGCTATTGATCCCATCTTCTGCTGTAGTATCGCCAGGAGGACACTTATTGTAAGAAGTCTTCATTGTCTAGTATCTATTATTTAATAATGGGATATTAAGTATCTTTTACGTTGCCTGCCGAGCTGTGCCGCAGGGAGCAGCATTAAAATGTTATGTTTTTATAGTTAAAAAAATGGAATAATTTCATCATTTTCACCATTTTACATAAAGAAAGGATCTAAGCTTCATGGGTTACTCGCTCCCTAAGGACACCATGTCATGGGGAGACGCCTCAACCCCGGTGGTGGCTCGTTCACTTACCCAGGGGGGTCACAGATAAAGAAGAGGTGACAGAAGAGCAAAATCAAGCACAAGCACCACAATGAAACTCCAATGAGAACAGTTCAACAAAACGTAAAAAAAATAATGTAATATTGTATTAAGATTTAATTGGAAGAATTCACTCGGGCAAATTTACTTACCCGGTCCTGCCACGATCCCTGATTCGGACGGTCCGACGAAGATGAAGTCCGGCGCGATTCACGTAGCTTGTGCAAGCCGGAGCCGATGCACCAAAATCCGAACCAGGATTAACATAAAGCTTCATTGCAGACACCTGTGATAACTGTTATAGCTAATTTTTGTAGCCTAAGGATAACGTACAGTAACCGAGGGTTGTCTGTAAGTCAGGTGTTCTTAAGTAGGGGACCCCCTGTATAAATATAAATCTGGTAATTTTTTATCCAGGGACAAAATGATTTGAAGCGAATCCGTCGTCAGTAATTACATTTTGTTACACTTTAGTCTTTTGGTTCCTCTTCATCCGATGAGCAGTTGTCATTAAAAATTTATCTGTCTCAACTTTCCGGGACCATAAAACGACAGCGCAGGCACAGATCTGCGCAGGACCTTCCCATAAGGGAATAGCAGAATTACAGCTTTCATTTGCTTTACCCCAGGTCTCAGTAGGGAGGTAAAATGTGGCCAAGTAACAATGAACTGCAACATTGTAAGACTGTAATACTGGACTGTACGCCTGCGGGACGCGGATGTGATGAGAAGAATTATATATATATATTTATAAGTCGCTGAGGTGTCCCTTAAGATGTGGACAGGAAAGAGTTAAACCAATTCATTGATATCCATATGTCCAATAGCCGCGCAAGCCATTGGAAATATTTACCCTATTGTTTTCCAGACATAAGAACATATATTGTGTGTGCCCCCTCTTGCAGGTTATGCTTTTCTTTTAGAATCTTATGTCCTGATTTGTACAAAAAAAAAAAGGTTTTAAGAATTATGCAAATGAGCTTGCAGGGCTCCGGGCTCCATAGATGTTAATAATAATTTTTTAAAGCCCTTTTATCTTGAACTTAATGAAGAGCAGATCCTGGCAGACCAGTATGTCTGTGTGCTGGGTTTTCAATCCTTCATCCTGGTGGTAGATTTCCTTTAAGGCAGATGTTGCACTTGACACTTCCATGATGAAGCACAATGTAACAGCAAGTCTGAAATTGACACTTGATAACAAATGCCATAGAAAAGTCAACTGTAACAACCCCTGTCCCCACAATAGATGAACTTTGGGCTATGACTCATGAATTCATTGGGGGTCATTTACTAAGGGCCCGATTCGCGTTTTCCCGACGTGTTACCCGAATATTTCCGATTTGCGCCGCTTGTACATGAATTGCCCCGGGTTTTTGGCGCACGCGATCGGATTGTGGCGCATCGGGGCCGGCATGCGCGCGACAGAAATCAGGGGGGCGTGGCCGAACGAAAACCCGACGTATTCGGAAAACCGCCGCATTTAAAAACCGAAAAAGTGTCGCTTGGTGACCGCTTACCTTCACCTGGTCCGAGGTGGTGCATTCCGGCGCGTGGAGATGATTTTCAGCGCAGCAGCGCCACCTGGTGGACGGCGGAGGAACTACCTTCATGAATCCCGGCCGGACCCGAATCCAGAGCAGAGAACGCGCCGCTGGATCGCGAATGGGCCGGGTAAGTAAATTTGCCCCATTGTGTGCACTAACCACACCCTACAAAGTGGGATGGCCCACATTTTGGCCCACACATGGTTTAATGCCCCATGTCTTGAGTACTTGTAATGTTCCCCCTTTTAGTAGCAGCATCAATAGTGACCCATTCTGGTCCCTCCTCACTTATAATGGCACCTCTCTGTTCCCACCTACTTAAAGTGCTCCCCCTCTTATACACCCCTTTCTTATATGCTCCAGCATCATATGATTTGTTTAAGCCCCCAAATATATTATATCCCCTTTCATAGCCTCCCAACATGCACTGCTCATTCTGTAACCCCCCACTTCTGTCCCCATTTTCTGTAGTCCCCCACCTAATACTGTTCTTTTTCTAACCCCCTTTCCCCAAACCCTATTTCTGTAATCACATCCCATTCCCACCCTTACACGGAAACTTACCTTGGGTTGAGAATCCGGCAGGCACAATGGGGCAGATTTACTTACCCGGTCCGTTCGCGATCCAGCGGCGCGTTCTCTGCGCTGGATTCGGGTCCGGCCGGGATTTAATAAGGTAGTTCCTCCGCCGTCCACCAGGTGGCGCTGCTGCGCTGAAAAGCATCTGAATACGCTGGAGTTCACCGGCTCGGGCTGAGTGAAGGTAAGCGCGTCCCGAGCGGCACATTTTCCGTTCTTAAATGCGGCGGTTTTTCCGAATACATCGGGTTTTCATTCGGCCACGCCCCCCCGATTTCCGTCGCGTGCATGCCGGTGCCGATGCGCCACAATCGGATCGCGTACGCCACAATCCTGGGGCAATTCAGGTACAATCGGCGCAAATCGGAAATATTCGGGTAACACGTCGGGAAAACGCGAATCGGGCCCTTAGTAAATGACCCCCAATGGGCGAGAGGTAAAACTGTTCTAGTTGGCCATGGAAATTAATCAGAGCTGTGGGGAAATTGAAGCTGAGCTCTGATTGGTTGCCTCTGTCCTGCTCTAAGAGACTTATGATAAACCTCCGGACACCATCACTTCACACCTTCCATACAATGGTGGCATCGGGAGCTGGGGATTTCTGTACAATATGAGTCATCCATCATGTAGGTTTCTATGTTAAAGGTTCAACCCAAAAAAAAGTGATGAAGTCTGTTGGGGCAGTGCAGGGGGCGCCAGATTCATGCAGAACGTGCACCAGAAATCCTGAATCTGGCGCCCCCTGCACTATACACAGGACACTGCACATAGTACACACTGCACATAGTACACACACTGCACATAGTACACACCCTACACATAATACACACCCTACACATAGTACACACCCTACACATAGTACACACCCTGCACATAGCACACCCTGCACATAGTACACCCTGCACATAGTACACACACTGCACAGAGTACACACTGCACATAGTACACAGCCTGCACATAGTATACACTGCGCATAGTACACACTGCACATAGTACACACTGCACAGGACACTGCACAGGACACTGCACATAGTACACACTGCACATAGTACACCCTGCACATAGTACACCCTGCACATAGTAACGCCCTGCACATATTCCACAACCGCACATATACCCCCTGCAATATTACCCACAACAACACCACCCTGCCCTAGTACAACACTGCACATAGTACACACTGCAAAAGTCACACCGGCACATAGTACACAACACCCTGCACATAGTACACTCAACTGCACATAGTACACAACGCCTGCACATAGTACAACACGCTGCAACCTTACACCCCCTCACATAGTACACACTGCACATGTACACACCTGCAAAGTACCCAGCGGCACTAGTCCACATAGTACATATACCACCCTGCACATAGTACCCACTGCAATGTACCCTGCACTAGTACACACTGCACATAGTAAACACCTTGCCATAGTACACACACGGCACATAGTAACCACCTACACATAGTACACCCTGCACATAGTACACTCACACCCTTACACACTGCACATAGTACACCCCTGCACATAGTACAACACTGCCCATAGTCACACACTGCACATAGTACAACACTGCAAATATACACAGGACCTTTGACCTAGTATACCTGACATAGTACACACTGCACATAGTACACACCCGCACATAGTACACCTGCACATATTACACACTACACATAGTACACACTGCACACAGTACACACTGCACATAGTCACACTGCACATAGACAAACACCCTGCCATAGTACACACTGCACATAGTACACAGGACATTGCACATAGTACAACACTGCCACATAGTACACACTGCACTATACACACCTGCACTAGTCACAACACTGCATAGTACACATCTGCACATAGTACACCCTGCACATGTACCAGACAGCACATGACACATGCATAGTACACACTGCACATAGTACACAGCGCCATAGCACAACTGCACATAGTACCCACACTGCACATAGTACATACAGTACACACTGCACATAGTACACACTGCACATAGTACACAGGACATTGCACATAGTACCACTGCACATAGTACACACTGCACATAGTCACAGACATGCACATAGTACACACTGCACATAGTACACCTGCATATAGTACATCAGTACATCACATATACACACTGCACATATCACACTGCCCACTACACAGGACACTGCACTTAGTACATGCACCATTGTTTTGCTTTAGGTCGTATATGGACCTGGAATTTCAAGAATTACTTCTCCAAAGCCACAATAAAGAAAACATGAAAATAAATATATTTCTAAAAAATATTCAAAACCTGAGTTTGTTATTTTCTTTGGTAAATCCCTTTAAAAGCCTAAGACCATCATGAGCTCCTCCTATCGATTTCCATATATAGCTATTCCAATAAACCCTAAATCCCAACTTACTAAATCCTAACCTTCGAACCCTAATGCTACAAACCCTAACCCTTCTAACTCCTATCCTAACTCTACTAACTCTAACCCTTCTAACCCTAATCCTAACTCTACTGACCCTAACCCTCCAAACCCTAATCCTAACTCTACAAACCCTAACCCTTCTAACCCTAATCCTAACTCTACAAACCCTAACCCTTCTAACCCTAACCCTAATCCTACTAACCCTAACCCTTCGAAACCCCAATCCTATATCTACTGACCTAAATCTTCTGACCTCATCCTAACTCTGCTATCCTAACCCTTCTAACACTGTCTTAGTTAGATAACAATACCCTTCTAACCGTAATCCTAACACTACCAACCCTAGCCTTCTAACCCTAATCCTATCTCTAGTTACCCTAAATCAACCTAAAGCTACTAATCCTAACCCTTCTAACCCTAACCTAACTCTAAACACCCAACCCTAATCCTAGCTCTACTAACCCTAACCCTTCAATTCCTAATCTTAACTCACTAACCTTCTTACCTTAAATCTAAACTCTGCTAACCCTAACCCTTCTAACCCTAATTCTAACTATGCTAATTCTAGTTTGTACTAGAGATAGGGTTCAGTGGACACTGACCTTGATCCCAGAATCAGTCAGAAGTGTTGGGTTCAGAATTTGGGCTCAACCTCACATACTACACCTACGATTGGTGGTGGCACTGATCGTAGGTGTAACCTTTAGGTGATGCGTATGATGTCATAAGGGAGCGACATGCTAGGAAACATGTCAGAGCAAATACACCATAATTTAAGGGTGAACACCCACGATCTGTGCAAAAACCGATGGTATCACTGAAGGGTGTTCACGAATGGGTTTGCTCTGCAAAACTAGAGGCTAGAAATGAAAGACCCAGCAAAGGGTCTGGCGTCCTCAATTGGCAGCTCTACATGGCTGTGATGGCCAGTGTATATACCAGGTGTAGACCTGTCCAATCACAGAAATCTAGTTGCTAGGGAAGTACAGTTAGGCAGAGATGCTGGACAGAGGAAAACTGAATCAACAGGTTGGGTCTGCTCACTCTATAGAGACTAATTATAGAAGTTATAAAGGCAATCAAATCAGATTTTTACAACGCCATTCTCTATATATATTTGAATAAGGACTGCGAGACATCATCGGACCACTCCACTTCCAATAATAGGACATGATCTGTGCAACAAAGAGAGCTCATCTTCATTCACTGGCTATGTCAATCTAGTAGACACTTCATGTCCCCCCTTCTGAATAACCCTGAGAAGAACTCGATGTCCGGGATCAATGCTCGGAAGTCTAAAGTAAAGGATGATGACAATTGCTCAAACATGCTATCCCCCCCCCCCCCCCCGCTTTCACATTGAAAATCACTTACAGAATGCGAAACATTTGCAAATAACCTGATAGTAACTCGTAGGTGATGATTCGGTGGATGCTGGGAAGTCACGGCCGCTCCCTCTCCTTTATCTAGAAGAGTCTTCGGCGTGAGAACATTACTCAGTGTGAGCCGCGCCGCGCCCGATACTTGTTGTAGTCTCGCTGCCATTTTATTAGAGAAATATGTGCAGAGAAATCTGTATTCCTGTGGTAGCAGTTTCATAAAATTACCTTCAAATATTCGTGAAATGTGTCATAAATAGGGAAATTGGTATAAAATATTCCATAATGTAGGATTACACAGAATGGATCTCTTCTGGCTCGCTGCCAGGTGAGAAGAAAAAAATAATCTGAAGAATTTATATTCGTATTAATATAGAGCGGAAACAATGAGTAAAGTGCAGGAGATTGCAGATTTACCATCTATCTATTAGTACGGAAAAACTCGAAATAATATGACGAAGGAATAGGTGCGCGTGTTAGCGCTAATGGAGATCGGACATGCAAGAATGAGACGACTATATGTTGCACCTTATGGGGAGGATTGCCTAATGGGCCCAGGCTGTTACCCAACAAGATTTCGGTCTATCAACTATTTCCTGAAACTTAATGGCAGCTTGGCTCCAGGAAATTGTCATGAAGACACAAGGTTTAGGGTCGGACCCAGATTGCAGGAGGCCCCTGGGCGACAGAGCCTCACCTGGCAGCATTAAAAATTCTCTGCTCCTTAAAATATTGGGGCACATTTACTAAGGGTCATGAGGGCGCGATTCATTGGGTTTTCCCGAATATTCACGATTTAGCCGTTTTGCGCTGAATTGCCCGGTTTTGGCGCACGCGATCGGATTGTGTGGCTCGGCGCCGCAACAGAAATCGGGGGGCGTGGCCGTAGGAAACCCGAAGGATTCGGACAAACCGCAGAATTTAAAAAAAGAATTGTGTTGCAAGATCAGCACTCACATGCACCAGGAAGAAGAAGGTGAACTCTGGCGGACCTCGGGGCAGCAGCGACACCTGCTGGATATCGGACGCACGACCTAGGTGAATACCTGCAGACCCGAATCCTTGTCAGACAACGCGCCGCGGGATCGCCGACTAGACCGGGTAAGTAGATGGCCCCATTGCCTGTGTATTAACCCAAACAGCTCCCTTAGTTTATTTATATAAACCCCCCTTAACCCCTCATGGATTTATTATAACAGCCCTCCACCCCCATCATGGATTCTTTATGTACAGCTTATGTGGGCCCCAGTACTTGCCTGGTATGCCCAGTACTGGCGCCGGCCCTGGTACTGGCGCAGGCCCCCAGGTATGGAATTGGCGACCTGGGGGCACTCTGCAATGAAGAACTAGATACATATAATGGTTTAATGGGAATCTTACCTAAAAAGCCCACACTAAACCCTGCACAGTACTTATAGAGGACTGGAATTCTGTTTCATGATACCATTTGTGTTGCCCTTTGTGTGGAGCTTCAGCCATAAATTCCAGTGACATCCAGTGAGGAAGGTTAGAAGAGTTCTCTCATCCAGACAAGCTCCCTGCTCCTGGCGAACTGGTCTTGTAAGTCCGTCCCTCAGCACTGCCCCTAGCTACACGCCATTAGATCCAGTTTGAAATTTCCGCACATGTGGGGTGCCTTTAATTTTGGCGCTGTGCCTATCGATGCCCTCTGGAACTGGTCAGGGATGAGCTGCCTGGCACTAAAATTACAAGTGCATCCTGCATGCATGGAAGTTTCAAGCTAGGTTCTCAGGACATAGAGTGATGGCAGTGCCAATAGGGAATCTTTCATTTTTCACAATACAGCTAGTGGCAGGTCCCATAGACCTAGTAAATATTGACCCCCTTCTTTCAGCTATAAAAAATAGTTTCCCTCAGATCCCCATAAAATCAGAGTTATAAACTTGCTGGTATCTAGGGATCTATGGAGTGAGTGGAGGGGCAGTCGAGGGGAAGGTTACAGCATGGAGGAGCTCTGGATACACACCCAGGATCCCACCGACTCATTAGCATAATTGAAAAAGTTGATTAGAAGGAAGGAGACCATTGTAACAAATATAAGAAGATACCACAGTCCTGGTGTCTGGATCTATGAGGAAAGTCCTGGTTTATCAATACGAATTTTGATGGACGATTTCCTTTAAGGGTAAAAACCAAGGACCACTTCTGCCGCACCCTAGACTTACACCCCACAGTGGACACATGTATACCCAACTATAGAGTTTCATAATGTAGTCGCTAGACCATAAAACACTGCTCTAACTATATTTATCACAGCTGTTATACAGGCTATCCACTATATAACTCCTCAGTTTGTGGTGTGATCCGTCCATTATTTATAGACCAATATTGTTATAAATGGGAATATATCAGGGGACATTCGCTGCTACATTGTGTAAACACATATATCTTCCTCTCTCCGGTCCATTTCCCACAGTAACTAGCTGCGCAGCGCTGACACCCGCCGAGCGGGAGGAACTGCTTAGTAAGCAGGACATCAGCCGATACTTACATCTCCCTTCGTGTTGTCTATAAGAATTTGTTACAAATATTCTTCGCAGCGGGAGACATTGATGGAGTTCATGGGTCATCCTGGGTCTTATCAGCCGGATCCTCGAGCTATTGATCCCATCTTCTGCTGTAGTATCGCCAGGAGGACACTTATTGTAAGAAGTCTTCATTGTCTAGTATCTATTATTTAATAATGGGATATTAAGTATCTTTTACGTTGCCTGCCGAGCTGTGCCGCAGGAGCAGCAGCATTAAATGTTATGTGTTTTATATAGTTAAAAAATGGAAAATTTCATCATTTTCCCCATTTTACATAAAGAAAGGATCTAAGCTTCATGGGTTACCAGCTCCCTAAGGACACCATGTCATGGGGAGACGCCTCAATTTAGACATTACAAAACCTCGGTGGTGGCTCGTTCACTTACCCAGGGTGGTCACAGATAAAGAAGAGGTGACAGAAGAGCAAAATCAAGCACAAGCCCCACAATGAAACTCCAATGAGAACAGTTAAACAAAATGTAAAAAAAAAATAATGTAATATTGTATTAAGATTTAATTGGAAGAATTCACTCGGGCAAATTTACTTACCCGGTCACGATCCCTGATCCCTGATTTGGACGGTCCGACGAAGATGAAGTCCGGCGCGATTCACGTAGCTCGTGCAAGCCGGAGCCGATGCACCAAAATCCGAACCAGATTAACATAAGCTTCATTGCAGACACCTGTGATAACTGTTATAGCTAATTTTGTAGCCTAAGATAACGTACAGTAACGAGGGTTGTCTGTAAGTCAGGTGTTCTTAAGTAGGGGACCCCCGTATTAAATATAAATCTGGTAATTTTTTATCCAGGGACAAAGTGATTTGAAGCAAATCCGTCGTCAATAATTTCTGTATCGCAGCAGATTATTTTGTTACACTTTAGTCTTTTGGTTCCTCTTCATCCGATGAGCAGTTGTCATTAAAAATTTATTTGTCTCAACTTTCCGGGACCATAAAACGACAGCGCAGGCACAGATCTGCGCAGGACCTTCCCATAAGGGAATAGCAGAATTACAGCTTTCATTGCTTTACCCCAGGTCTCAGGAGGGAGGTAAAATGGGCAAGTAACAATGAACTGCAACATTGTAAGACTGTAATACTCGGACCCTGTAGCCTGCGGGACGCGGATGTATATTATAAGCGCTGCGAGTGTCCCTTAAGATGTGGACAGGAAAGAGTTAAACCAATTCATTGATATCCATATGTCCAATAGCCGCGCAAGCCATTGGAAATATTTACCCTATTGTTTTCCAGACATAAGAACAATATTGTGTGTGCCCCTCTTGCAGGTTATGCTTTTCTTTTAGAATCTATGTCCTGATTTGTACAAAAAAAAAAAGGTTTAAGAATATTGCAAATGAGCTTGCAGGGCTCCGGGCTCCATAGATGTAATAATAATTTTTAAAGCCCTTTTTCTTGAACTTAATGAAGAGCAGATCCTGGCAGACCAGTATGTCTGGTGCTGGGTTTTAATCCTTATCCGTGTGGTAGATTTCCTTAAGGCAGATGTTGCACTTGACACTTCCCTGATGAAAGCACAAGTAACAGCAAGTCGAAATTGACACTTGATAACAAATGCCATAGAAAAGCAACTGTAACAACCCTGTCCCCCCAATAAATGAAATTTGGGCTAGGAACTCATGAATTCATTGTGTGCACTAACCACACCTACAAAGTGGGATGGCCCACATTTTGCCCACACATGGTTTAAGCCCCATGTCTTGAGTACTTGAATGTTCCCCCTTTTGGTAGCGGCATCAATAGTGACCCATTCTGGTCCCTCCTCACTTATAATGGCCCCTCTCTGTTGCCACCTACTTAAGTGCTCCCCTCTTATACACCCCTTTCTTATATTGCTCCAGCATCATATGATTTGTTTAAGCCCCAAATATTATATCCCTTCATAGCCTCCCAACATGCACTGCACATTCTGAACCCCATTTTTGTTCCCGTTTTCTGTAGTCCCCCACCTAATACTGTTCTTTTTCTAACCCCCTTTCCCCAAACCCCCGTGCTCCTCTTCCCAGTTATTTCTGTAATCCCATCCCATTCCCACCCTTAACACGGAAACTTACCTTGGGTTGAGATCCGGCAGGCACAATGGGGCAGATTTACTTACCCGGTCCGATGCGATCCAGCGGCGCGTTCTCTGCGCTGGATTCGGGTCCGGCCGGGATTTAATAAGGTAGTTCCTCCGCGTCCACCAGGTGGCGCTGCTGCGCTGAAAAGCATCTGAATACCGCTGGAGTTCACCGGCTCGGGCTGAGTGAGGTAAGCGCGTCCCGAGCGGCACATTTTTCCGTTCTAAATGCGGCGGTTTTCCGAATACATCGGGTTTTCATTCGGCCACGCCCCCCGATTTCCGTCGCGTTGCATGCCGGTGCCGATGCGCCACAATCGGATCGCGTACGCCACAATCCTGGGGCAATTCAGTACAATCGGCGCAAATCGGAAATATTCGGGTAACCGTCGGGAAAACGCGAATCGGGCCCTTAGTAATGACCCCCAATGGCGAGAGGTAAAACTGTTCTTAGTTGGCCATGGAAATTAATCAGAGCTGGGGGAAATAAAGCTGAGCTCTGATGGTTGCCTTTTTCCTGCACTAAGAGACTATGATAAACTCTTGGACACCATCACCTCCCACCTTCCATACAATGGTGGCGTCAGGAGCTGGGGGCTACCATTGTATACAACACTATCTGATCTGCATCCAGACCAGGGGATTTCTGTACAATATGCGTCATCCATCATGTAGGTTTCTATGTTAAAGGTTCAACCCAAAAAAAAGTGATGAGTCTGTTGGGCAGTGCAGGGGGCGCCAGATTCATGCAGAACGGCACCAGAAATCCTGAATTGCGCCCCTGCACTATACAGACACTGCCATAGTACACATGCACATAGTACACACACTGCACATAGTACACACCCACACATAAACACACCTACACATAGTACACACCCTACAAATAGTACACACCTGCACATAGACACGCACTAGACACCCTGCACATAGTCACACACTGCACAAGTACAAGCACCATCGTACACAGCCTGCACATAGTACACTGCGATAGTACACACTGCACATAGTACACACTGCACAGGACACTCACAGGACTGCACATAGTACAACACTGCACATAGTACACAGCCTGCCACATAGTATCACTGCACCATTAGTAACCACTGCCACATAGTACACACTGCACATAGTGCACACTGCACATAGTTACACACTGCACATAGCACACACACATCACAAGTACACAGGACACTGCACATAGACACCCCCTGCCATAGATACACTGCACATATACACACTGCACAGGACACTGCCAGGATGCACATAGTACACACTGCACTGTACACACACTGCACATAATACACCCTGCATATAGTACAGGACAATGCACATGTACACACTGCACAGGACACTGCACATAGTACACACGCACATAGTACACACTGCAACATAGTACACCCTGTACATAGTACAGGACACTGCACATAGTACACACTGCCACATAGTACACCCTGCACATAGTACAACACTGCACATAGTACACTGCACAAGGACACTGGCACATAGTACACATGCACATGTACACACCTGCACATAGTACAACCTGCACATAGTACACACCCGCACATAGTACACCCTGCAACATAGTACACACTGCACAGGACACTGCACAGGACCACTGCACATGATTCACCTGCACATAGTACAAAGCCTGCACATATAAACTGCACATAGTACAAACGCACATAGTACACCACTGCACAGGACACTGCACATAGTACACCCTGCACATAGTAAACCCGCCACATAGTGCACACACGCACATAGTAAACGGACACTGCACATAGTACACCCGCCACTAGTATACACTGCACATAGTACACATGCAGGGACACTTCACAGGACACTGCACATGAACACTGCACATAGTACACACACTGCACATAGTGCACCCTGCATATGATACAGGACACTGCACAGACATGCCACTAGTACACACTGCACTAGTGCACCCTGCATATAGTACAGGACACTGCACAGGACACTGCCCATAGTACACATGCACATAGTACCAGGGCCGATTAAGGTGGTGGGGGCCCCTGGGCGTAAAATCTGGTGGAGGCCCCCACTGAATGCAGCGTGCATACACGTCCTCCTGCTCACTATCCACTTTCCAGCAGTAAAACAGCTACAACGCCGCCTCATCCCCAGTGACACGCTACATACAGCCGCTCGTCCCCAGTAAACACAGCTACATACGCTGCCTCGCCCCAGTAAACACAGCTACATACAGCCGCCTCGTCCCCAATAACACAGCTAATACAGACGCTCGCCCCCAGTAACACAGCTACATACAACTGCCTCGCCCCAGTACACAGCTACATACAACCGCTTCGCCCCCAGTAACACCGCTACATACAGACCGCCTCCACCCCACAGTACACACGCACATAGTACACACTGCACATAGTACACAGGACACTGCACATAGTACACACCGCACATAGTACACACCACACATAGTACACAGGACACTGCACATAGTACACAGCGCACATAGTACACAGGACACTCCACATAGTACACACTGCACATAGTACACACCGCACATAGTAACAGGACACTCCACATAGTACACCTGCACATAGTACACCACTGCACAGTACACCCTGCAAGTACACCCTGCAATAGTACACACTGCACATAGTACACACCTGCACATAGCACACATGCACATTAGTACACCTGCACATTGTCACACACGCACATAGTACACACTGCACATAGTACACAGGACCTTGCACATAGTAACAGCACATAGACACACTGCAAAGTACACACTGCACATAGTACACAGGACCTGCACATAGTACACAAATGCACATAGTGCAACTGCAAATAGTACACAGGACCTGCACATAGTACACACTGCACATAGTACACACTGACACATAGTACACAGGACATTGCGCACATAGTACCCACACTGCACATAGTACACAGGACATTGCACATAGTACACAAATGCACATAGACAAGACATGCACATAGTACACACTGCACATAGTACACAGCACATAGTAAACAGGACACTGCCACATAGTACACACTGCACAAGTACACCCTGCACATAGTACACAGGACATGCACCATAGTACACACTGCACATAGTACACCCTCAAAGTACCAAGACACTGCACAAGTACAACTGCACATAGTACACAGGACACTGCACATAGTACACACTGCACATAGTACACACCGCACATAGTACACGGACATGCACTGACACTGACACATAGTACACACTGCACATAGTACACAGGACACTGCACTAGTACACACGCACAAGTACACCTGCAATGTACAGGACACTGCACATAGTACACCCTGCACATAGTACACACTGCACATAGTACACACTGCCCACTACACAGGACACTGCACTTAGTAAACATGCACCATTGTGTTTGCTTTAGTGGTCGATATGAGACCTGGAATATTTCAAGATTTACTTTCTCCAAAAAGCCACAATAAAAGAAAACACTGAAAATAAATATATTTCTAAAAAATATTCAAAAACCTGATTTGTTATTTTCCTTTAGGTAAATCCCCTTTAAAAGCCTAAGACCATCATGAGCTGCATCCTATAGATTTCCATATATACTACTCCAAGGAAACCTCCCTGAATCTTAATAAGCTGAGGAGAAGAATAAGTAGAGCAGAATGAACTCAGAAAATGGCTCCACGCTTGGCGTCGTCTAATATTCTCATTTCACATTGAAAACTATGCGCGCCTTGCGCCAAATCCGCTGCGTGCGAGAGGAGATAGGAAAAGATTCTTCCATTACTATTCAGCACTTGTCATTTCTCCTTTCCAGTTTGGTTCACTTTAAATTCCATTGGAGGTGACAAATGACTCTGGTTTTAATTATCTGCATTATTATACAGTACGGAAAGATACAAAAATCAAAAATCCCGGAATTCCACTGCCAAAATATTCTGTAATATTCCAATTACCATATATACTTGAGTATAAGCCGACCCGAATATAAGCTGAGACCCCTAATTTTACCACCAAAAACTGGGAAAAACTATTGAACTATAGACAGACCCCCCCCCCGTATATAGCGCCAGTCCCATAGTATACAGCCAGCCCAGCCTGCCCCCAGTAGTAACAGCCTGCCCTTTGGAGTAACAGCCTGCCCCCAGTAGTATACAGCCTGCCCCAGTAGTATACAGCTTGCCCCCAGTAGTATACAGTTTGCCCCCAGTAGTATACAGTTTGCCCCCAGTAGTATACAGCACAGCCCTTAGTAGTATACAGCACAGCCCCAGTAGTATACAGCATGCCCCAGTAGTATACAGCCTGCCTCAGTAGTATAAAGCCTGCCCCCAGTAGGTATACAGCTTGCCCCCAGTAGTATTACAGCTTGGCCTCCAGTAGTATACAGCCTGCCCCGTAGTATAAGCCTGCCCCCAGTAGTATACAGCCTGCCCCCAGTAGTATACAGCTTGCCCCCAGTAGTATACAGGTGTCCCCAGTTATACAGCAAGCCCCAGTAGTATACAGCCTGCCCCAGTAGTATACAGCAAAGCCCCCAGTAGTATACAGCCGCCCAGTAGTATACAGCAAGCCCCTAGTAGTATACAGCTTGGCCCAGTAGTATACAGCGTGTCCCCCGTAGTATACAGTTGCCCAGGTATTAGTTGCCTCCCAGTAGTATACAGCCTGCCCCATTAGTATACAGCCTGCCCCCCAGTAGTAATACAGCTGCCCCAGTAGTATACAGCCTGCCCCCAGCATTAAAAAAAAAATTAACTTATATACTCACCCTCCGGTGGACCCGATGTGCAGCACTGCTCCCCCAATGTCCGCGCCTTGTCCTCAGGCTTCCGTGTCCGTCCTCTTTCTTCTGCTGGGCGCCGCCATTGTTCTCTCCCGGCCGGCGCCTAGTATGATGCACCGCTGCTGACGTCATACTAGGCGCCGCCCGTGGGAAAGACATGCCGGCGCCCAGCAGAAGAGAGAAGACGAGCGCGGAGCAGCGCTGCACATCGGGGGCCACCGGAGGGTGAGTATATAAGTTTATTATTTTTTGAGTATTTTTTACTCTTTATAGCTGGATATTGACTCGTGTATAAGCTTAGGGGATGTTTTTCAGCACATTTTTTGTGCTGAAAAACTTGGCTTATACACGAGTATATACGGTATGCAAAAAGAGAAGAGACGAGCATTGATCATTCCCTGACAGATTTATGAGAGAAGATTGGATGGTCCTATATATATCCTACAATTTATGCGTTAATAACTTTTTTTTCCCTATAGGAAATAAAAAATGAAGTCATATAATTTTGGATGATTTGGGATTAGATCAGACTAAAATAATTTAAACATGGCGGTTACTCATGGGGAATGAATGTAAATATTTATGGAAGGAGCGAAAAATTGTCTGTCTTTTCTGTACAGATCTGCGGAGGTGGCTGTTTTTATGATTTATCTAGTTGTTTTCTGTATTCATTCTTAATTTTGTAGATTTGATTTATTGGACATTTTGTTTGTGCAACTGGTGGTTCAGAGCTCAGTGGAAATGTCTTATAAACATGAAGGTCCAAAGCTCAGCTCAGACATTGCTTATGAAACTCCAGGTTCAGTGCTCAGTGGTTATTGCTTATGAAACTACAGGTTCAGTGCTCAGTGGGCATTGCTTATGAAACTACAGGTTCAGTGGGTGTGCCAGGGGCATTTGCCTTATGAAACTAAAATTCATGCTCAGTTGGGTCATTGCTTATGAAACTAAAGATTCAGTGCTCAGTGGGCATTGCTTATGAAACTCCAGGTTCAGTGCTCATAGCTCATGAAATTACTGGTTCCGTGCTCAGTGGTCATTGCTTATGAAACTGAAGATTCAGTGCTCAGTGAGCATTGCTTATGAAACGACAGGTTCAGTGCTCAGTGGGCATTGCTTATGAAGCTACAGGTTCAGTGCTCAGTGGTTATTTCTTATGAAAAAAAATAAAATAAAATTATACAGTACTAAAAAATACTAAAATCAAAAATCTTGGAATTCCACTGCAAAAATTTTCTGTAATGTTCCAATTATACAAAAAGAGAAGAGACGAGCATTGATCATTCCCTGACAGATTTATGAGAGAAGATCGGATGGTCCTATATATATCCTACAATTTATGCGTTGATAACTTTTTTTTTCCCTACAGGAATAGATGATTTGGGATTAGATGAGACTATAATAATTTAAACTTGGTGGTTTCTCATGGGGAATGAATGTAAATATTTATGGAAGGAGCGAAAAATTGTCTGTCTTTGTTATAATGAAAAATTTCTTTACAAATCTGCGGAGGTGGCTGTTTTTTATGATTTTTCTAGTTGTTTTTGTATTCACCTTTTATTTTGTAGATTTGATTTATTTGACATTTTGTTTGTGCAACTGCTAGTTCAGAGCTCAGTGGAAAATGAAGGTCCAAAGCTCAGTGGGCAATCCTTATGAAACTACAGGTTCAGTGCTCAGTGACCATTGCTTATGAAACTGCAGGTTCAGTGCTCAGTGACCATTGCTTATGAAACTGCAGGTTCAGTGCTCAGTAAGTGTTCCTTATAATAATGCAGGTTCAGAGCTTTTTAGGCAATACTTAAGAAACTACAGGCTCAGTGCTCAGTGGGCATTGCTTATAAAACTGCAGGTTCAATGCTCAGTGAGTGATGCTTATAAAAATATAGGTTCGGATCTCAGTGGGCATTTCTTATGAAACTATAGGTTCAGTGCTCATTTGGCATTGCTTATGAAACTGCAAGTTCAGGGCTCAGTGGGCATTGCTTATGGAACAATTTGTTTATACCGAAGTGGGTGTGTCAGGTTCGCTAGGGAGAATGCTGGGACTTCTGGTTCTTCTGCTGGTGCCAGCAGCGTTCCCCGACCCCCGGTGCGTATCCGCGCAAACTCGACCTCTCGTCCCGGGCAGTGGCTGCTAAGATCTCGCGCTGTCTAGGAGTTGTGTTTGGAACTGCTGGGACTTGTTCTACCTCTGCTTGGTGCCTGGTTGTTCTGCACCATGAGGGGTTAATTCCCAGAAGCTGTCCAGCTCCTATCAGGTTCTGGAGGGGGTGTTCTGGCTGCATAAATTGCAGCCTCACTAGTCACCTGTGCCAGTGTTTGAATTCCCTTCTCCACTCGCTCTCAGCATTAGGTTGATTTACTCTGTATTTGTATCTGTATTGTTGTGACCTCGTCTAGTTTTTGACATTGACTCTTTGCCTACTTATTTTGCTCTTGACGTACCCTCTCGTTGTTACTCCGGCTAGTTTACCATTCTTTTGTGTTTTATGTTTGTCAGTCTGTCTGTGTTTCCCTTCCCACACTTATCAGTGTATTTCGAGTCTTCAAGTAGTCGCCCCACGGTTTAGCGTGGGGGGGCTATAGGAAGGGACAGAGGTTGGGGCAAGCTCAGGGCACACTATACCCTGACTTCTGTGTTACCCAACCCTAACAGGGTGATTCTTATAAAATTGTTGGTTCAGAGCTCAGTGGGAATTTCTGGAGGTCCAGAGCTCAGTGGGTGTTCCTTATGAAACTTCAGGTTCAGATCTCTCTAGGCATTTCTTAAGAAACTACAGGTTCAGAGCTCAATGGACAATTGTTATAAAACTGTTCTTAATTAACTGCACCTCAGTGCTCCGGCACATTGTATCTCTTTATCTGTTACAAAGACATATTATTGGTGATTGTTGGGACAATATTTAACATGCTTTATACCCCGATTGTGGGGGTTAGTAGTTTAACAGGGTAAAATCTAATGACAGTGTCCCTTCAAAGGAAATCTACCATAAAAATCCATCATGATAAACAAGGGGCACTTACTCCATAAACTTGTAAAATTATGCTAATGAGTCTCAGCCTGTGTAATCTAGTAGCAGCAGGAAGTGCAGGGGGAGGGGAGATCTGCTCTGCTCATTGTAATGGCCAGAGAAAATACATCACTTTGGGGCTCTGGAGCCCCCCCCTACAACTCCTCCCTCCCCCACAACTTTTAAAGGTTGATTTTAGAGGTAAGGAGGCCAGTGATAAAAAAAATAAAAATAAGGAGATACCATAGTCCTGGTGCCTGGATCTATGAGTAATGTCCCTGGTTTATCATTTATTATTTAAGTATCAAACTCTATATCTGTATTTTGTTTTAGCTTATTTACAGCAATGTATGAGTTAGAAAATATAGAATTTTAATTTTAAAATTTTTATCTTTCTACTTGAAAAAGAATAGAAAAACGGTGAGTGATTTCAGTTCTTTTGCAGCCAGGTCACATATAGTGAAGGGCTGCAGAGTCCGTATTGACAGCAGGTTCATTGATCAGACATCTCATCCATTACACCAATGATAAGGAAAGGTCAGGCAGCTGACACGCGCCTCCATTAACTTAATACATGTGTTTCCAAAAAGGCTAGTGGTGCATTACAATAAAGGAAACATAATCACTCCCACATTCTAATAAAAACTATGAGAAATGGAAGACAACTTGTAATTATTTTTTCACGAATTTCAAGATCAAAAATAGAGAATGTGAATAATATATGTAGCAGTTACATATCCCGAGATTACAAGACATTGGAGATCAAGTGATTGATGGTGAAGCTGTGGATAGCTGGACAGTTTTCCTGCAGCGGCCACTAAAGGAGAACTATGGTATTACATGGTGTCCATTAATATGTCCTCCAGTTTTTCAAGGGTCTTGTCACTGTGGCCAGGCTATCCACATGGCATCTCCCACTGTTTTTCTCTTCTCAAAGCCTGTCCTCACGGACAGAGACAGGAGGAGGGGAGGGAGAGGGAACAGGATGAGTCATAACTCTCCTACTACAGCTCCTCCTATTCAGCAGGCTCAGGTATAAAAGACAAAGAATTACAGATATTCTACAGACAGCACAAAAGTAAGTTGCAGGACAGCTGAATCACTTGATGAACATTGGAGATCAAGTGATTGATGGTGAAAGCTGTAGATAGCTGGACAGTTTTCCTGCAGCAGCCACTAAAGGAGAACTATGATATAACATGGTGTCCATTAATATGTCCTACACTTTTTCAAATGTCTTATTACTGTGGCCAGAAAGGGTAAACAGCCCCACTTGGGTTAATTGTTACCAGACCATATCATTTGATGGGAGTATGTTACAGAAGTTTTCCAGGAATTCTGGGAAACTCCTTGGCAGTGGCAAAAAAACCCCAAATGTGTACTTACCTGGATCTATCTCCCAGTTTCCACGTCACACTGGTACTTCCTGTTTTCAGCATCTGCAGGTAGTCAAAAGTGGCAAGGGCACAGAAGACACTACGTCTAATCTTTGTTCTCCATTGAACATGGATATAACTTTTGACTTCAGAGAAAGTGAGAAAGCTTCCTCTCTCTCTTACTGCTCCAGGCCTTCCTCCTGTCGTCTCTCTTCTCAAAGTCTGTCCTCGCTGACAGAGACAGGAAGAGGGGAGGGGGAAAGCCGGTTGAGTCATAACTCTCCTGCTACAGCTCCTCCTATTTAGCAGAGCTCAGATATAAAAGACAATGAATCGCATATATTCTGCAGACAGCACAAAAGTAAGTTTCAGGACTGCTGAATCACTTGATGAACATTTAGGGATTATTATGAAGGCAATAAAGGCATATGGGAAACTTATGTTTAAGAGTGGCCAACCTCTTTAGGGACACCTCTTTATGCATTATAGGTCTGAAAGCTGTTCGGTATAGGGACTAGGTGTCAGCCTCCCATGATCAGACACTGGAAGACTCCTTTAATAAATTAGTACCAGAAAACTCCTTTAAGTATCTTTAACAACCTTAGAAGAGAATTGCAATTCACCCCATGCGTTTCAATAAAAGACATACAGTCACTGGTTAAAATGCATAGCCTTTATCTTTAATACAACCCAGATATGCTGTACAGTAGAATTGAAAACCATGTCCCTTTAATTGCACATGAATTATCAGCTTGTATACGCACGAGTATCGGGAGCACAGATTATCCAGTCACCCTTATTATCAGGAATATAATACATTGCTCATACGGGATAGTGTTACACCGCTGGGTATAGATGACACAACAGTAATGGGGTCTTTTTTTGTCTCTTTCCTCATCTTCTTATACAAAAAGAACAATAAAAAAATAAAAATAATCGCAACACGTATAGACCAATAGTGCAGTCGGATGCTCGGAGAAGACGTTAAAAGGCAAATTTGCTACACGATCGGAAAGTTAGATGTTTTTTTGACAGAACGGTTACGACCCCATTATCTGTTACCGGGACATACTGGTTAATAGTTCGATATAACATACGTTATGCTACATACTGTACTCGTATAGTGCACAGAGTCACCCCATTCACAAGACCCGCTGATTCCGAGTCCAAGCCCTTTAGGTCCCTTACAGTCTTTCTCTTGTGTCTTTTTCGTCTTATTGTATCACACACTGTATTAAAATCACAACTTCATACAACAATTCACAAACAGAACAACGATGCGTCGGATGGGAGATGGAAAGTCACGTGTTCAATCGAGTCTTTTGGGTGAATAATCAATAACCTCCAGAGTTTGTTACCACAGCCGAGGTCCATGCTGTGGGGTAACTTCATGATGTACAGATAATTTAGATTTTTTTTTTCCCCAAAAAACTTGACTTATGTACCCGGAATAGAATATTTCAGTTGACTATATTTTTCTTTCGAGAAATGTCCATCCTTGGTGAAGGACTCAAAGCAACTCGTTACATGGTGGATTTTGGCCAAGACGTTCAGTCTACAAGATTCATGCCAAAATCTCACTTCCATTGAAATGATTGGGAGGCTGCTGAGTCTTTTTTTCTTCCTGGAGCAACGTCTACTCATGGAAGTGCACAATGTTTCAAGAGGAATCCTGGTTCGAAATATAGAGCATTCCAGTCAAGATAGTTGTCGGAAGGTTGACAGTGGATTTTGACCAGATGTTCGACACAGGAAATCCATGATTTTGTGCAAAATAAAAAAGTTGAAATCCCCAGCTCAACCATTGGGTGATCCAGGATATCAAGGTGCAGATAAATCATGTTTTTTAGTCATTTCGTGACACATACACATCCAGAAGATAGAGAGAGAGAAGATAAGGACATTATAGTCAATAATTGAAAAGTAAAGCCCAACTACTACAGAATGGGAAGCTTAGTCAGAACAATCTTTTTAGATGAAAGGGTCCCTAGACTATATCAGTGGCCAATCTGGGTCGGTGGCCTCCTGCCATCCGTAGTGATATTTGGGGAACATGGAATCTCTTTGGCACCTCCACTGGAAAAAGTAGGGAGCCCACAGCTGAGTCCTATAGGTTGAGAATTTCTCTTTGTAGTTGTTTGATTATAAATAGGAATCCTGAAGGTGGGAGATTCTCACAATTAGGATTCCCAAATAAAGTTTTTTAAAATTGGGTTTTCCAAAACACAGAAAACAGTCATACGTATGGTGTTTGGTTGTACAATTTTTTTTCAAAAACTTTTTTTTCCTTTTATTCTATTTAAATATGTTAGGTGTATCACAAGTTTATCGTTTATATTGTAGGAGGAGCTTTTCTAGTGTTTGGTTTTGCCCCAAGCTGAGTAGTGCATGTTGTGTGATCAAAATTTTGGGAACGGTAGTGGTGAGAACTGTTCTGAACACATTGGTGGCTTCGGAAGTTACCCTTTGCTCCTTCATAAAACTTTTGACAAGTTCGATATTTTGATCTGTAATTTGAAATCCTAATCGATTGGTGAAACCAAGAAAAGGGAACAGCCACCTATGGCCTCTGCCCAGCGGGAATTGGGGAAGGCTTATAACAGAGGGAAAGGGCTTGGTTGAGTGATTTCACCGTCGTTGAAGGTGATGGCTTTGGTGCCGATACCAAAACTAAAGCCAATGTCAAAACCTGTCACAATTTTTATGAAACTACATATTTGTAATTTATAATTTAATAGAATTTCTGTGATTATATTTCATCCTGTAAATCGAAACAGTTTGGAAGATTTACATGAACACAGACTGGAGGCAAACTTTTTGGAAAAAATCCTCTAAAACATTCTACTTCTAAAAAAGGATGTTTGCAATTTACAGTTATGTACAGTTTATGATGAGACTTTTATGTATCCACATGACATTATTAGACTTATGTTAATTTTACCCTGATGACTTTTTTATTAGTAAAAAAATCCAAGCACTTAGGTCAACGATTTCATCATGATACAATATTCAGTAAGTCATTTCTATGTCTATATTCCAAAACATTTTTTCTTGGTGTACATAGATCTTTGGAAAACAATTATTAAATATAATTTTATAATACTGGTGATCCCCTACTTAAGGACACCCAACTTACAGACGACCCTAGTTAAAGATGTAGCCCTCTGCCCACTGTTACTATAGTCCCAGGCTGCAATGATCAGCTGTAAGGTGTCTGTAATGAAGCTTTATGGATAATCCTTGGTCCCATTACAGCAAAAAATTTTTGAAATCCAATTGTCACCAGGGCAAAAAAAAAATTTGTCTGGAGCTACAACTTAAGTACAAACCTAAGGAACCTATCTTGTACGTAACCCGGGGACTGCCTGTATATGGAAAAGTAGAAAGTACAGTATACACTCAGCTTGTGTTTTGGTTATCTTATCCATATTTTACCATCCAACATGAGGTTGGACGAAGTGTGACCAACGGGCAGTATAAATAGTTATGGTCCACTAGATCCAAAAAAAGTTTTCAGAGCATTCCGATCAGGATCATTTTATTGTGATAAAAAACTACCCCGAGCAGGATTTTAGCTGTAGTTTGTAAACTTCAGCAGGATACATGATGGACAGATTTGTTAACCTAAATTCTGTTCAGTCCCACAGAGTTCAAGTGGCTTCCCGCATATTTGATCACCTCTCCTTTAAAATCCTCAAACCGACCAGTAGGAAATGGAGATGCAGAAAAGAGCCCTAGTCCAAGGGTCAGTGGGGGGTCCCAGCAATGGACCCTATAGCAATTACCCTTTTTACGTATCCTGTAGATCCAGGGAGTGAAACTAGGATTGTTGGAAACCCTCTTAAACTATTTACAGTTTTAGCCCCCAACTTGGTCGGTGTCCAATTCAAAGACTGAATGTTTTTATAATTTGAACATTTCACCTTGAAGCCACCCACACAGCCTATCCGTTCTATCCGTTATCCCTCACTTGTTTTTCCCTACTAAAAAAATGGTCAAAAATGTTGGCTAACTATACTTTATAACAGTCTTATTCCCTAACCGGGGAAATGGAATCGGGGTCTCCAGAACGACCAATTTTTTGGGGACTTTACAATTGAATATCAATGTTTAGAGCACAATCCCGATGATCCTCAAAAAGTTTATTTGCTAATCGTAACATTTTATTCGCAGCATCTTCATCTTAAAATGTCGGCTGTTTAAAGGAGAAATTCGGCTTTAACCTGAAATGAATTTAACTTAACTTTGGACAAAAATTTCACTTGATCAAAAAGCAGGGCAAGAAAAAGTGAAAATGTAATGACAACCCAACATTAATTACTGTATAATGTATAGTTACTGATGGATACAGTTTGCCCCATTCTCTTTGTTTTAGCCCCTTTATTCTTTGGGGTCATCTTTAAATGGTGGAATTTATTATAAATTAAAATTTTTGACACATAATTATATTTTGTGGGGGGTTTTTTTGTGACTACATATCAGGAACATGGCACTAAGAATTTAGTATAGACTATAATTTCTCCAACATTTTTGCTAACACTTCACCAGCCAAAACACAACAACACTGTGCATGGACCACGGCATTGGAAGCCGCCTTGGCTTCTTTTTTTTTTAAAAAGCTCAATGTAACAAAAAATTTGTCTTTTGAACATGCAGAACAAAACCAGAAATCAGTGCTCCAATGGGAAACCGTATCCAACCAGTTATCATTTCTTCAAAAACTTTCTACCCTGCTGTGTCCTATCATCTATTGGGGTTGTCTCGTCCAAGAGACCCACCTCACCAATTTGAGAAGCATTGATATGAAGCATAGTCTCAAGCCAGTTAGCAATTCTTTGAAAACATTCTACTCTGCTGTATCCTATTGTCCAAGAGACCTGTCGTCCAAGAGACCCACCTCACCAATTTGAGAAGCATTGATATGAAGCATAGTCTCAAGCCAGTAAGCAATTCTTCGAAAACATTCTACTCTGCTGTATCCTATCGTCCAAGAGACCTATCGTCCAAGAGACCCACCTCACCAATTTGAGAAGCATTGCTATGCAGCATAGTATCAAGCCAGTTAGCAATTCTTCAAAAACATTCTACTCTGATGTGTCCTATCACCTATTGGGGTTGTTTCACCCAAGAGACCCACCTCACCAATTTGAGAAGTATTGCTATGAAGCATAGTATCAAGCAAGGAGGTGAAATGTGCCGTCTACACTCAACATGTTCCTCACCCATACGTCAAAAATTTCATGGAGTCTCTCTACTGAGTGATCTATCATGGGTTAACCCAATTTTGTACACAATTAAATATCGGTAACTGTAAATTGCAAAATTCCCATTTTCTAAAGTGATTTTGATCTTGTTCTTTTGAATTTAGGCAACATGTTAATTTGTCTTTTATTTTTTGTCTATTTTTCTTACTTTATTTTGTTGATCATGTTTTAACCTAAAAAAAAAAAAAGAAATGTCAAGCCTCTTATTTTACATGGCAAAGAAATTAAAAAAAATATGAAGATGCTGAAGTCCGTTCATCTCAAGGCTTCTAACCATCGCACAACATGTGCCACTTGGCGATCTGTCTCCGAGGATGTTCACAGATTTCCTTCCAATGTTCTCCACCTGTTCCATCTGCGGAGGCTCCAAGGATTAATCGGCCAATAATCTCATTCCTGGAGCCTCGGTCTGAATCCATCACCAGGAACTCCACACTTATGTCTTCCAAGCCTTCACAAGGAATGTCAAACACAAACAGTTCATTGAACACCGCGTTGGGGGTGCACTTCTTTACGTGAGTTTTCTTTTTGGAAATTCTTTTCTTTGCGTGATACAGATTCACTTTCACGTAAGGATCTGGAAAATGCAAATACAATGATTTAATATTGTTGTTTGAAATAAAATTGATATCTTCAAATACTACATTGTTTTACATCGTATAATGATTGCATAAAAATTCAGAAAAAAAACTTTAGAGACTTAAGGGCACTGAAAACTTTTGGTTCTAAAAATTAAAAATTGTGTTCTCTTTCCAATTTTATTTCCCTCCTTTAACATCACAACAGTAGAAACACTGCAGCTGCATCTCCCCCCTTCCCATCCTACCTACTGGTGACTTTCCACAAAAAAAAGGTGCAAAATACGCTATCCCTAAATACAAGGTATATGAAACCATTCTCTGGGTCACTGGTTGGGCTAAACCGTCAATAAAAGTTTAGTTTGGGTACCCAAACCCCAACCTGAAGAGTTCTGCCCACCAGTAACACCCGTGTTCAGTGCTGACCGGTGGTGTTAGACCTTTAAATGCCGGCGTGTTATCATAAAGGAGCGGCCATCATATGGAAAATAGTTGTACGCATGCGCTGCTGGCATTCCAGCTGCTTTGTGGGTGCTACTTAAAGAGCTAACACCTGCAGGTTTTGGGTTGAACCCAAAAGCTGCACTTCTGTCTGAAGTCTGGGTTCATGTCCAATCAACATAATTGATATCCATTAATATCATATATTTGGGAATCCAACAATCAGCAACCCCACAGATCAATTGTTCCCAGCAGCTGGTAAACATGGAGCAGGAAGCAGACAGCGCCATTCTCTGTGTAGTGGCAGAGCTGAGTCTTAGCTCTTATGAAAAGTAATAGAGCTGATCTGCAGTAACCAGGTCTGTCCACTACACAGGAAATAGAGCTGTCTGCTTCCTGTTCCATTCTCCGTTTCCCACCAGCTAGCAATGGCTGATCTGTGGAGTTGTTGTTTTTTTGTCCCACCAAAGAAAATCTCATATTGAAGAACTAGCCCTGGGGTTAGCTCTCAATATTTTTGAATCCAGTAAACTCCTTAACATGCTGATCAGTGCTGACTGGCACTTCGGGTAAGACCTATTACCAGACCTGAGAGTGTGGGTCCTGATGCATCTACACGGTATTTTATAAATCCCAATGTACCATTGACTTAGACTTTGTCTTAGAGCTAAGGCTATGCTCACACATGCTTCAGAAGCTCTGTTAAGAAATCCCGGACAGATCTCGTCTTCACACAAGACTTTTTTTGTCCAGCAACATCACCAAAAACAGAAACAGAAGTCCAACAAAATCCATTATAGTCAATGGGATCTTCTGGACTCCATTGGTGCCCTTCATTTTACCCATCTGGTGCGCTAATTCCTCCACTTTTCTGAGCCTATATATGGAGCATAACCTTGGAAATTAGGAACGTAGATGTGGCCTAGTGTATCAGTTTAGAGTCTTCCTACGATATGCGGTTGAGGGATTGAAGAACTAGAAGTACAATGGAATCATCCAGAGCCATTAGTGGCATCGGGTGGTTTGTGTAACTGTGCAGTAATACGTTGTCTACATCCATTGATCGACCGTAATTGATTGGAAAGTGCTGAGAGCTTGTGGTGTCAGCAGTCAGCCCGTCGCCCCTACGTAAGAAGAATCTGTAAGTACAGGGCTCCTGAGTGTTCACCATGAGGATGGAGAGACAAATCTATCTGCTAGATGTGACTATGAGACATGTCATATAATCTGTGATCCGGTGATAAACCCTAATAGGTGGAGAATGGGGTAACGATGTCTTGTGATGAGTCATCCTTGTATCTTGTAGAGCTTATAGAACCGTCTCGTTCTCATAGTCAATGTGCAGTAATTTATGGCGGGTGGAGAACATCTCATTACGCTATAGACTTTGTACCATCATATCGAAGCTTATAGGAAGAAATGAAGACACGGAAACATCTCATTTACGGGATAAAGGGACTTTGCTGACAGCAGAATTGGCCTGAAGAAGATGCCGTTCCAGAATCGAAACGCGGAGCCGTTTTACCAATAAGCATTCAGTTTAATTCATCGGATTGGCTCGTAACTATGATCTATCTGAACCACTGATGACCCCGGCCATATAGCATCCACTATGGCAAAAAGCCTCATAAGCCTGAGTAGTAGTAGTAGTAGTAGTAGTAGTAGTAGTAGTGACAGTAGTAGTAGTAGTAGTGACAGTAGTAGTTGTAGTAGTGACAGTAGTAGTAGTAGTGACAGTAGTAGTTGCAGTAGTGATAGTAGTAGTAGTAGTGACAGTAATAGTTGTAGTGATAGTAGTAGTAGTGACAGTAATAGTTGTAGTGATAGTAGTAGTAGTGATAGTAATAATTGTAGTGATAGTAGTAGTAGTGATAGTAATAGTTGTAGTGATAGTAGTAGTTGTAGTGATAGTAGTAGTAGTGATAGTAATAGTTGTAGTGATAGTAGTAGTAGTGATAGTAGTAGTAGTAGTGACAGTAGTAGTTGTAGTAGTGATAGTAATAGTTGTAGTAATTATAGTACTGGTAATAGTACAGCAGAATCAAAGCAGGACCTTACAGAAAAGGACAAAATTGTTGGAATTGCTCCTCATAGTAGTAGTACATGTATCTATAATCGGCGTGTTACAAGTAAGGGCAGGGCCCGTCTCTTCTGTAACACAACAGATTTCTTGTCCTTTTAGAGACACTAAATATCATTGTTACCAGAGGGGCCATCAGCAGCCCAGGATTCTCATTATATGTAGCCCTAGTAGTAGTAACAGTCAAGGAGTAGCTTGAAACTTTTAGACCTCAAAATCGGTAGCAGAGCTGCCATCTACTATTTGCTGTAGTAAGGGAGCAGGGAGGCATTTAGGCCCCTTCATGTACCAGGGCCATTAGCGGTAACAGTAGACTATGAGTAGACCATAAGTAGACTATGAGTAGACAATGAGTAGACCATAAGTAGACTATGGGTAGCCAATGAGTAGACTATAAGTAGACAATGAGTAGACTATAAGTAGACAATGAGTAGACTATGAGTAGACAATGAGTAGACTATAAGTAGACAATGAGTAGACTATGAGTAGACTATGAGGAGACTATGAGTAGACCATAAGTAGACTATGAGTAGACAATGAGTAGACCATAAGTAGACAATGAGTAGACTATGAGTAGACTATAAGTAGACAATGAGTAGACTATGAGTAGACTATGAGTAGACAATGAGTAGACTATGAGTAGACTATGAGTAGACAATGAGTAGACTATGAGTAGACTATGAGGAGACTATGAGTAGACTATGAGTAGACAATGAGGAGACTATGAGTAGACTATGAGGAGACTATGAGGAGACTATGAGGAGACTATGAGGAGACTATGAGGAGACTATGAGTAGACAATGAGTAGACAATGAGTAGACAATGAGGAGACTATGAGTAGACTATGAGTAGACTATGAGTAGACAATGAGTAGACTATGAGTAGACTATGAGGAGACTATGAGGAGACTATGAGGAGACTATGAGTAGACAATGAGTAGACAATGAGTAGACAATGAGGAGACTATGAGTAGACTATGAGTAGACTATGAGGAGACTATGAGTAGACTATGAGTAGACTATGAGGAGACTATGAGGAGACTATGAGTAGACTATGAGTAGACAATGAGTAGACTATGAGTAGACTATGAGTAGACTATGAGGAGACTATGAGGAGACTATGAGGAGACTATGAGTAGACAATGAGTAGACAATGAGGAGACTATGAGTAGACTATGAGTAGACTATGAGGAGACTATGAGTAGACCATAAGTAGACTATGAGTAGACAATGAGTAGACATTGAGTAGACTATGAGTACACTATGAGTAGACTATGAGTAGCCTCAGTCTTTAGTATCTATAATGAATATTCCAGCCATATCATGTGGCAACTTCCTTGATCACAACATCTGAGGATCAGAGCACAGCAGACACGGGGAGGTTGTACAGTAATGGGGGCACATGGTGGTGCGCTGAGGGCTGGCTGATAATGAGTGGAGTCTGTAAATCTATAATTAGCAGCACCGGACGAGGCGTCTCCTAATGAACCTCCATCACTGCGCCCATTATGTCTGGAAGTGGGTCACTCGTGGGGGGGGCCTGGAGCCGCCTTCTACTATACATCTCATGTAAAAGCGGTGATGGGGGCTTCACGGTCATTAGTAGAAGTAGCGGAGCTGCTCGTCTTAAGCCAAGATTCTTCCAGGACCAGATCCAAGAATAAATAGAATATCCCCAGGATCTACCATGTGGGCCCAGTGTCACCCTGACCAATGATGCCCCCTGCTGGTCACTGTGGGCAGCTGAGCCACTTTATCCACCATCGACTGCTTATTTCTTATCCCTTTAAGATTTTGAAAACAAAAAATCAAAGTTGAAAGGGTTTTCCCATCAAAGATCTCCAGATCCCCCCTCCGAGGGGCCACCGCTGCATCCAAATTCAGCTCTGCTACATCTGTAGCAATTACAACACTGCAACATTGTAGAAGAGAATGTTTCCCATTTTATCACAAACTGAGGTCTAATCTAATGTCATTAAAAAATAAAACTGACGTTTTTTTTAACTATCTCAGCTCCGCTACATCCTAAACTGTAGCCAAATGTTCACTAAACTTCTGCTCACTGCCCCATTTTTGCATCCGCTGTAACGTCTCGTTTCCTATTCTATCCCGATACCATAAATCCGGAGGCACAAGGATAAGGGAGGACGTGGAGGCTGCAGTATCCCCGGAGGACGATGTAACCGTATAGGCTCCTCCACTATACTAATGTATCCTTAATTATTTATAGCCTATAGATCCTCCAGGCTGTGACATCATCATAGAGAACCATGTGACATCATTGGCAGGAGGAGGGATCATCTCAGCTATGGACATAAATAATCATCTAAAAGTCTTAGACTGTTCCCAGGAAACCCCTTTAAGGAGGAGGAGGGGGGGGGGGGTGTACCCGAGAAGATTCCCTCTGCTGATCACATCATCTCCGATTGCTGGAATCCCTAGTGATCGACTGATCTGCAGGGAAACCTGGCAGCAGGGGTTTAGTTTCCCTGCACTGCCCCCGCAGGTGGAGTTTAGAATTACACAGAGCACATTCACTTCATTGGGATGACTGTGTGATCTATGGACAGACAGGTCCTCCAGAGGGATAGACACAATGGGGGTCATTTACTAAGGACCCGATTCGCGTTTTTACGGCAGGTTACCTGGCTTTTTCCGTTTTGCGTCAATTTTCCCTGTATTGCCCCGGGATTTTGGCGCACACGATCGGATTGTGGTGCATCGGCGCCGGCATGCACGCGACGGAAATCGGGGGGCGTGGCCGTACGAAAACCCAACGGATTTGCTCATGTCCGCTGAGGCCCGCCGGAATTCACGATCCTATTCTTGGTGAAGGTAAGCGCGGCTCCAGCGACACTTTTTTTTAAAAAATGCAGCAGTTTCTCTGAGTTCGTCGGGTTTTCGTTCGGCCACGCCCCCCATTTCCGTCGCGTGCATGTCGGCGCCGATGTGACACAATACGATCGCGTGCGCCACAAAATCAGGAAAAATCGGTGCAAATCATAAATATTCGGGTAACACGTCGGGAAAACGCGAATCGGCCCTTAGTGAATGACCCCCAATCTGTAACTGATCTCCATTCTCGGAGAAGGATCCCGGAGCGATCCTCATTTATCATCCTAAAATTCCTAAATAAAGGGAATTTTTTGGAATATTATGGCAGATGTACCCGCAGTCCCATGAATAACCCCACATGACACACTCAGCTCTGCTATGCAATTATTCCACAGCGCAGATGTTAAAGGGAATGTAACTGCATTCCCTTTAAGATCTGGTACTGCAGACACTATTTAGTATTAGCCATACAGATCCCTTTAACCCTATCATTGTCTGTACTGCAACTAATAAAGCAAATTTATAATCCTGGATTGGAGCTCCTCCAAGTGCACCGGGGGACTGTCCTCACACTCAGTAGCCCCTCCCCCTATTTTGAGTGACTGCTGTAGAATTTAACCATGAGTCTATGACACTTTTTACTGGAGTACAGTGGTGGGTTGGGCTTTGGAGTGGCTCAATGCAAAGCACAGGGCACAGCAGTGCGAGGACACGTTCCCAGTGCACTTGGAGAAGCTATAGTCCTCGAATATCATTTCATATTTCACAGTCCTGCTGCTACTAACAACACAGGTCTGATTACATATATATCCAGGGGAAATACATAACACTAGCTGCAGAAAGCATAGAGCACAGCAGTGTGAGGTCTGATTACACATCTCTCCAGGGGCAATACATAACACTGGCTGCAGAGAGCACAGAGCACAGCAGTGTGAGGTCTGATTACACATCTCTCCAGGGGCAATACATAACAATGGCTGCAGAGAGCACAGAGCACAGCAGTGTGAGGTCTGATTAACATCTTCTCCAGGGCAATACAACAATGGCTCAGAGAGCACAAGCACAGCAGTGTGAGGTCTGATTACACATCTCTCCAGGGACAATACATAACAATGGCTGCAGAGAGCACAGAGCACAGCAGTGTGAGGTCTGATTACACATCTCTCCATGGACAACACAAAACACTGGCTTCAGAGAGCACAGAGCACAGCAGTGTGAGGTCTGATTACACATCTCTCCCGGGACAATACATATCACTGGCTGCAGAGAGCACAGAGCACAGCAGTGGTGAGGTATGATCACACATGTCTCCAGGGACAATACATAACACTAGCTGCAAAGAGCACAGAGCACAGCAGTGTGAGTCTGATTACACATCTCCTCAGGGACAATACATAACACTGGCTGCAGAGAGCACAGAGCACAGCAGTGTGAGGTCTGATTACACACTCACCAGGGACAATACAGAACACTGCCTGCAGAGAGCACAGAGCACAGCAGTGTGAGGTACAAATACACATCTCTCCAGGGACAATACCTAACTCTGGCTGCAGAGAGCAAGAGAGCACAGCAGGGTGAGAACACGTACCCAGTACAGTCTTGGAATTAAAATGCATCTTTCACAGTCCTTTTGCTACTAACAACACAGGCTACACACGACGACTCAGATCTCCTGAGATAAAACCCCGATCACTTGCTGCAGATTTTGATGGTCTAACGGTTACAAATCCTCTCTCAGTGTTATTCTTCCAGTACAGACGCTGTGACCCCCTCTCTTCCCACCCACTTTGGCTGCCACAAAGTCGCAGTATAGAGCAGCGCGGCCGTTGATGTCACTGCGGGAGATAAGCCGCTGACTCATCCAGGACACATCACTTTCCATCTCCCCACATGGGACACATAACACCAGGTGACTGCATGCGGAGGACGAACTCCTCCCGGGAACATCTGCAGCACAAAGAGGATCCGGCCTCCGGACTAGTAGAATGGATTTCATTCTCACACATAGAACGAATGCCCAACCCTGAGAGTGTTACACAGAGGCAGAGCAGAGCTGTACACAGTGATGTCACAGTACAGAAATAATACACACACGTGATGTCACAGTACAGAGATAATACACACAGTGATATCACAGTACAGAAAAATATACACACAGTGAGTTCACAGTACAAGAGATAATACACACATGTGATGTCACAGTACAGAAATACTACACCCAGTGATGTCACAGTACAGGGATCATATACAGGTGATGTCACAGTACAGAGTATAACCACACAGTGATGTACAGACAGGGATAATACACACGTGATGTCACAGTACAGAATAATACACACAGTGTGTCACAGTACAGGTATAATACATATAGTGATGTCACGTACAGGGAAATAACACATGATGTCACGTACAGATAATACACCATGATGTCACAGTACAGGGATAATACACACAGTGTGTCACAGTACAGAAATAATACACCCGTGATGTCACAGTACGGGATACTACACCAGTGATGTCACAGTACAGGGATACTACACACAGTGATGTCACAGTGCAGGGGTAATACACACAGTGATGTCACAGTACAGAATAATACACATAGTGATGTCACGTACAGCAATATACACATTGATGTCACAGTACAGGGATAACACACAGTGATGTCACAGTACAGATAATACACACAGTGATGTCACAGTCAGGGGATAATACACAGTGATGCACAGTACAGGATAATACACACATATGTCACAGTACAGGGATATACACACAGTGATGTCACAGTACGGATAATACACACAGTGATGTCACAGTCAGAGGTAATCACCAGTGATGTCACAGTACAGGATGATAACACAGTGATGTCACAGTGCAGGGTATACACACAGTGATGTCACAGTACAGAGGTACTACACACGTATTGCCGCAGTAAGAGATATAATCACACAGTGATGTCACAGTACAGATATACACACAGTGATGTTCACATACAGGGATAATACATAAGTGATGTAACAGAACGGGGATAATACACACAGTGATGTCACGCACAGGTATTACACACAGTGATGTCACAGTACAGAGGTAAACAACAGTGATGTCACAGTACGAGAGGTAATACACACAGTGATGTCACATTACAGAGGTATAACACACTGATGCGCAGTAAAGAATAATACACACAGTGATGTCACAGTACAGGGATGATACACACAGTGAGTCACAGTACAGGGATATACATAAAGTGATGTAAACGAACAGGGATAATACACAGATGTCACAGTACAGTGATGATACACACAGTGATGTCACAGTAAAGGGATAATACATAAAGTGATGTCACGAACAGGATAATA
>CM033641.1:319492094-319534599 GCA_019512145.1 Engystomops pustulosus | reverse complement strand
ATACATTATTTATATGTAGAGACAATGAGGCAGTACTACCTGTGCATGCATTATTTACATGTAGAGACAATGAGGCAGTACTACCTGTGCATACATTATTTACATGTAGAAACAATGAGGCAGTACTACCTGTGCATGCATTATTTACATGTAGAGACAATGAGGCAGTACTGCCTGTGCATACATTATTTACATGTAGAAACAATGAGGCAGTACTACCTGTGCATGCATTATTTACATGTAGAGACAATGAGGCAGTACTACCTGTGCATACATTATTTACATGTAGAAACAATGAGGCAGTACTACCTGTGCATGCATTATTTACATGTAGAGACAATGAGGCAGTACTACCTGTGCATGCATTATTTACATGTAGAGACAATGAGGCAGTACTACCTGTGCATACATTATTTACATGTAGAGACAATGAGGCAGTACTACCTGTGCATACATTATTTACATGTAGAGACAATGAGGCAGTACTACCTGTGCATGCATTATTTACATGTAGAGACAATTTTCAGGATCAGTGAATCCTCTGGACCACCGCGGGAGATGGAACTAGCCGACACCTGGGACCGGAGTCTAAGTGGCACCTGGTTTTCACCAGAGCCCGCCGCAAAGCGGGTTGGACTTGCTGCGGCAGGGTGCCACCAGGTCGTTCCACAGGTGCGACTAGCCCGCGGTGGCAGCCGAGGTCGAGGTACCTTAGCAGCAGACAGTCTTGGGGTCAAGTCCAGGCTCAGGGTCAAGGCAGGCGGCAGAGATGCAACATCAAGTCCAAATCCGGGGTCAGCAACGGGAAGTCCAGGCAGGTGGGAACGGAACACAGGCACACGGACACAGCAACATGGAGGAATTTGGGTAACACACAGGAACGCAGGAATACACAGGAACGCAGGAATAATCTCCAGGAAGCTTTCTCTCAGGCTGTAAGGCACAAAGATCCCGCAAGGCTTGCAGGAAGAGGCAGGCTTATGTAGAATTGGGCAATATGGCCAGCACCAATTAATGGCGCGCTGACCCTTTAAATCTGGAGAAGCTGCCGCACGCACCCTAGCGGTCGTGGATGCACAAGCACAGCGGAGGGGAGCGAGCCAGGAGCCGGGACGGGTGAGATGCGCTGGCGGCGCGCTGGCGGGGGCAGAGGAGCTCGGGGGAGCCCGCGACAATGAGGCAGTACTACCTGTGCATACATTATTTACATGTAGAGACAATGAGGCAGTCGACCTGTGCATACATTAATTTACATGTATAGACAATGATGCGGTACCTTCCTGTGCATCCTTATTTACCTTCATAACAAGACTGGGAGTAGTAAACATCACCCATTTACCTCCAATTAAGGCACTTTAGTTGGATACCTCACCCTACCCTGACATTAACCCCAGCCATCATTATTTAACTAAGCACACTATAGAATGATCGACCGAGGCTTCTGTTTGGGAAAGGTCACAGCTATTTATTGCTGCTAACTCAATTATTATTATTTTAATATTCTCAAATCACCCGCAATCTCTGTTGTTATCTTTTGGAACCAAAAGCTGCCCGAACGGTTTGCTCAGCCGGACTCCTAATCAGCCTTGCTTCGGCAAAGTGCGACATCATTCTCTTTCCGCCGCTGTGACTTAAGATTATCTTAAAAAGACCAAAGACCTCAAAACACCAAGTAGGGATGTGGGGGAGGACAGCTGGAATGATGGCGCGGGCATTAGGAATTGCAGGCCCAGTGCCGCCCACTATAATGCCTCACTATGGGCGGGACTTGAGCACAGCAGCAGCAGGAGGAGAAGGATCAAATACCACCCCTATTTAAGTGCAAACTCCATGTTAACTTGCGACACCAGGACACCCCCAGTCTTGTAGCCGTACTAATTGGTGCTTACAACATGTATTTAGATACAAGAGGCAGTTATAATTGTGCTATATCTGCTACACAAGCCTCATTATCGAATATGAGTTTTGCGCCCCTTTTTGTCAGCCTTTTTTGACTGTGGTCCCTTGTTATGTCCATATCATACTACGTGGCACCCCATGTGGACCTGGTCTCCTGGGCGACCCACTGCACAACTGCGGTGCAACGCCAGTTATTAAATTTTTGGGCTTACTCATAGACTTCTATTGAGAGCGCCTTGGCTAGAAAAGTATAAACAGATTATGGGGCGATTTACTTACCCGGTCCGTTCGCGATCCGCGTCGCGATCTCGCGGTGATTCGTGTCCGGCCGGGTTCCCCTAAGGTATTCCTTCCGCCGTCCACGGGTGGCGCTGCTGCGCTAAGTTCCCCGGAGGCGCGCTGAATGCACTGAAATTCACCGCCCTATACCTGGTTGGGGTAAGTGTAATTTTTCCGCAACTCATGTTTTTCTTAATGCGGCGGTTTTCCGAATCCGTCGGGTTTTCGTTGGGCCACCCCCCCTAATATTCCGTCGAGTGCATGCGCATCGCCGATGCGCCACAATCCGCTCGCTGCGCCAAATCCCCGGGGATTCCGTGTACATCGGCGCAATCGGAATATTCGAGGAACCATCGGGAAACGGTAATCGGGCCCTTATTAAATGACCCCCACTGTTCATTTCTCAGAGCAGTGATGTAGCCATCTATTGTTGACTTTTCATCAAAGACAAAGCGTCCGTGTGTTTATAATGCCCCTTTTTTATTCTGTCCTAAAAATGGCGCTGTCTGCTTGTTCAACTCAATGCTCAGGAATGTGGATCCGTGGCCGGCTGAATGGTCACCCACAGTGATGTATCATTATAACCCCCCAGTTAAGGTTGGATAAATACTTGTGCAGCAATTATCATGCTGCAGATTTCGATATGAACATGGGGGTTAAATTATCCATTTTCCTTTTGTTTTTTCTCTTGGGAGTGGGCTGGGCGAGGATCTTGATTTGTTCCCTTTTCTCTGCCTTTTTTGTGCCTAGTTGTCTTTGTATGTCTCAGCTCTTTAGCGAATGCAGGTATTTGTTTAAGACTTTTTAGGTGCATTTCAGGTCAGAAGCGGCGCAATCAAGGTAATGGTGTCAAACTCTGGAACAGAGAATAGTGAAACTGCCACCGGAGACTCGGCTCTGCATGGAAGCACCAAAAAATGCACACCTCAAATTCGCCAAAACGTCCTATAATCGCATCACAACGCATCAATCAACTATAGATAAGTTCTGCCCGTACATTTCTGGACTGTATACAGATCACATGCAGAGTCTCGTACACAAAATTATCATATCAGCTCTCGTTTCGACTCCTATTAGCTTAACTCGATAATATTTACATTATTAGAAACTTTATGTTTGCTGATTTTGTGTCGATTGTCTATTGTGTATGTGACTTTCTCTTCAGCAGATGCCGGAGCGCCGGGTTCGCTGCCTGCAGATACCTGGCACTTCAGGACTATCCTCCCTCCCCGTGCTGCTGCGTAAAACATCGATCTGCACAACTATGGACCACACCGAGCCCTGGGATAATTCCCCTGCCTTCCCCAGATCATGACAGTTCTATAGACATCTATATAAAAATAATAAGGGCACTTTTACCTTACCCCGGGTCCTGTCGAGATCCCGCGTTTCATTGTCCTAGCGGATTGGTCCAGCGCGAGTTCACTAAGGTCCGTTGTGTCCCCATTTCCTGCAGGTGTTTGCTTCCGCGCCTAGGTCCATCGAGTTATCTTCTTCTCCGGTTGCATGTGAGTGCTGATCTTACAACCCATTTGGTTTTTAAATTCCACTGTTTTTCCAACATTTAACACAGTCTCGGCAACCTTGGCGCCCACCACAACTTCCTGACTCAATCCACGTGCTACTACTACCGCAGTCGTCTAACCTCTTCAGCTCCAAACTCCTGGAAATGCCTGTCATTCTTGACTCCATACAGTCTGGTTCTGCTCTATTGACTCCACTGAACGGACTCACTGCTAAATCCAGGTGACTATTCTCTCCCTGTTCTTTTCTGATCTGTCGGCACCACCTTCTGTGACACCATTCCATCCTCAGAGGCTTTGCTCCATTGGCTTGAAGGAATTGCACTCTCTTGGTTTTCTCCTATCTCTCTGACCGCCTTTCATTATCTCCTATTTCTGGCATCTTTCTCTTCTCCTCTTCCACTCAGTGTCGGGTTCCTCAGGGCTCAGTCCCTGGTCCTCTCCTCGCATTGTTCGGGGTTTCCTCATGGCTCGTCCTAGGGCCTACTCCCTCAGTGTCTGTTTCCTCAGGGCCAGTCCTGGTCCTCTCCTCCAGTGTCGGGGTTTCCTCAAGGGCTCAGTCCCTGGGTCCTCTCCTCTCATGTCGGGGTTCCTCTGCGGCTCATGGTCCCGTCTCTTCCCTCTATCTGCCCCCTTGGACAGCCACATCATCATATTTGGTTTCCAGTATCACTCTGCTGATGATACCCGCATATACTTCTTCACGTAAGCATCACCCCGGCCTTACTCCACAACACTAATGACTGTCGCTCTACTGTCTCTAAATTCAGTGTTTTCTCTTCCTGAACTTAATCCTTTCCAAAACGGAACTATCTTGTCGTTTCCAGCGTCTATACCAACTCACCCCTGAACCTCTCCATGCTCTGTCTGTGATGTCACTTCCCCCAATGCCATCTCCTCATGGGCGGGTGAGTGCCTTCTGCTCAGTCTACAGTCTGTGAAGCTATAGCACGAGGTCTCAGTAATGACAACCCGGCTCCTCTGTAACTCTTGAATGTTATAAAGTTGATATTTAGAAGGAAGAGCCTGGATAACCTGTAAGCAATACCAAGTCCCGGGATCTATGAGTATGTCCCTGGGTATATCAGGATGATTGTGATGGGAGATTTCCTTTATATATTGTTCCTCACCACTGGCTGACAGCTGCTATCATGGGGGGCAGTCATGCCATTGCCTATAGGAGAGTGACTTTCCATATTGGCCATCCTTACCCTTCCTTTAGTCCCTTTAGACCTGGGCTATTTTTGGTCTCCTGTTTCTCCATAAACTATGTACACTTTACCTATCCCCTTCACATGGACTTCTTAACAGCAGAGCACAGACCTCTTCATAATGCTCCGGTGAGTATTACTCAGCTGCCTGCTATAACCTGGTGAGCAGCTCCTTAACTCTGGCAGTAGTCCCTGAAGAAGAAGCTTACACCCCCATGGTGACTCTCTACTCCGACGTATCTCAGGGGCTCATAAACCTGCAAGCGACGGAAATCTCCTCATTAGTGCGGACACTCCAGATCCACGACATCCTAACTCTATAGAAGAGCAGTTCCTCTACAGAGGCCGCCATACTTACCATGGAGGGGACCCTGCAGGCTTCATGGGTCCGTCCACAAAAGTAGTCATGTATTAGATTTTGTGATAATGAAACGTAGATCTATCAAGTTTAGCCATAAGAACCAGAGCGCTGATCCAGAGGTGGCAAAAAACCAATATGCCGATGCTAATTAGTCCAGTGGGTAAAGAAGTCCCTTATCCCCAAGAATTTTAGAACCCCAGTCCCCGACCTATTCAAGGTATCACGATGTCCCGAGCACCGAAGTCCATAGCGTCGCGGCTCTTACGGAAGAATCCTATGATGGTGATAGATCTTTCCTCTAGGTGAGGGTGGACCACTTGGTCTTCTTCCAAAGCCAAGTGGTGTAAAACTTTGTGAAAATCGTCTGCCAAGTGCAAGGATTGACAAATCCATCATAAACCTCCTTAGACGATACTTCCCGCATACTCCAAGCGTATCTCACACACCATTCCCTACCTCAACTTACTGGCACGATGTTTCTCGTGGCCTCGGACACACAAACGGATTAGACAAACTGCTGAATTTAAAACGAAAATGGGTGTGTGTCGCCAAATCAGGCACTCACGATGCACCAGGAGGAAGAAGGTGAACTCCGGCGGGCCTCGGCGCAGCAGCGACACCTGCAGGAAATTTGGACGTAAAGACACGATCTTAGTGATAGCGTACACTCCGAGTCCTCCGGCGGACAGCTCACGCGGATGGCCGACAGACGGGTAGTAAATGAGCCCAATTTGACATTCAAGGTGAACCTTTGTTTCCCTTCCACCTTAGACTTCCTTATGTAAGCTTCCTGAACGCTCCAGCACCTATGTGGTTGCTCATCCAGGATCAGACCATGGAACTATGGGCGATTTACTTCCCGGTCCATTCGCGATTCCATCGTCGCTTCTCTGCACTTGGATTCGGGTTCGGCCGGTTTTTATTAAGTGTTCCTACACCGCCACCAGGTTGGCGCTGCTGCAGCTGAAAAGCATCGGAACGCGCTGGAGTTCACCGAGCATGTGGCGATGAAGTTAAGTGCCAGCGCCGCGACCATTTTTTGTTTTAAATGGCGGCGGGTTTTCCGAATCCGTCGATTTCGTTCCCCGCCCCGATTTTTTCCGTCGCCTGCATTCCAGCCGGCAGCTCCGCTGCCCATAATCCGATTGCGTGCGCCAAATCCCGGGCAATTCATGGGAAATCGGCGCAATCGGAAATTCGGGTAACCACGTCGGTAAAACGCGAGATCGGGCCCTTAGTAAATGCCCTCTATTACTCACCTTCAGCTTCATTTCCACGGTGAAGGAGCGCATGACGGTCCTCTACTTCCATTCATTTCCTTGGACACCAAATAAATGTCATTTATTCCTGACTTCCGTAGCCCTTCTTGTATCTCACCCACCATCTCCTCTTATTTCCTTGCTTGTCTCCTCCACATCCCCTTGTATTTCAGCTCGGAATATTTTTGAAAACATTGGAATTTAAATTCCCGTTTTTAAAATATTATTTTGCGCATGTGTCGCGGGTCATAACGTAGGAATAATGCAATAAATAAGTGGGTAGGGGAACGGTAGCTGCCGGATGTTAGGAGGTGGGAAGCTTAATACTAACATATCTCTATTCGCGTCGGAACAAGAGAAGGTAAATAGAGTACCGCGGGCGTTCACCGGTCACACTGCAGGGGGCTGCTGTTCCTGTGACATTAGCGGAGAAGGGTGCACAGTTCTCCCGCTTTGATGCCGGTCCTCAGGGAGCCGGAGCATATTTATCCCTAGTAAACGCTTCCCATTGAGTTCCATTGCAATCTCCCCCTGATGCTGCGCTTCCTGTAATCGTGGACCAGGAGGATGGGGTTATATTCCGGGAAAGTCCCGCGCTCATTATATAAATCCCGTCGCACGCGCGAAGCTGTGACCTCCACTCGATATCATTCCTGATTTATCGGATCTAATATTATGCATGTGTCACCACTATCCACTGTACAACTCCCTGCCCGAGGATTGTCCTGTGGCCACAGAGGGCAGGCTTCTACCTGTTTCTGGTGATTTGTGCTCCAGGAGTCAGTGTACCCCTTGTGTCCCGGAATTCAACCTTTCATACCTCACCACTGTACAACATTAATGTGAGGAGTATACAATCCTCCCAATATCCGAGACTTTACTAATCCAGAAACCTCCCTTCTATATTGATGCTACAAGTGCCACATTTACTTCTAACACGCGCCGCGTGTATAGGCCCCGCCCCCCCCCTCACACTATAATATTCCTCTAAATAGTCCCCCAACATTCGGGGGTAACTAGGAGATTTCGCGCCCCATAGCAAACTTCTGAATGGGGGCCACTGCCTGCTTACAGATAACTATTATATATATTTCCTCTTTATGCCCCTTTGATGCCCCCCTCATTATTGTATCCCCATGCCCTGTTGTAACATCACATACCAGGGATTGTACGAGTCGTGCACCTTGTGCCATCATCTGACAGGGAATATAATTGCTGTGGCACCTTTGTGCATCTCATGACCGGGATATAACGACGCGTGCACCTTTGTGATGTCAGCATGATCAGGGATATATAACGAGCCGTGCCCTGGTGTGATGTCACATGACTGAGGGATAATACGACCGTGCACCTGTTTGCTGTCCACATGATTCCAGGGATATCGACGAGCTTTGCACCTGGGTGAGTGTCACATGATCTGGGGATATACCAGCCGTGCAACCCTTTGTGCGGATCACATGACCAGGATATAACGGAGCCGAGACTGTGTGTGTCACATATCAGGATATAACGGGCCGCGCACCTGTGTGCATCACAGACCAGGGATATAACGGCCTTGCACCTGTATACATCAATGACCAGGGATATACGACCGTCACCTGTGTGATGTCACATGATCGGGATATAACGAGCCGTGCACCTGTGTGACAGTCACATGACAGGTGATATACCCAGCCCGTTCACCTGTGTGACATCAATGACCAGGGATATACAGCCATGCCCTGTGCATCACAGACCATGGATTCTAACGAGCCGCTCACCTGTGTGGTGTCACATTATCAGGGATATTTAACGAGCCGCGTCCTCTTTTCCTGTGTGATGTCCACATGATCATGGATATACACCGAGCACTGTCGTATGTCACATGATCAGGATATAACGAGCCGTGCACTTGTGATTCACATGATCAGGATATAACGAGCCTTGCACCGTGTGTGTCCATGAATCAGCGGATCTAACGAGGCCTTGCCCCTGTGGTGATGTCCATATCAGGATATAACGAGCCTGCACCTGTGGGATGTCACATGTCAGGATTAACGAGCCAGGCACCGTGGGTTGCATGTCACATGATAATGGAGTAAACGAGCCGATGCTGTGGTTTTCTTGTGTAGAATTCCTGATATATAAGTATAATTATATCTACACTGGGACCTGCGCCTATGATGGCGTCTACATGTAGAGACAATGAGGCATTACTACCTGTGCATACATTATTTATATGTAGAGACAATGAGGCAGTACTACCTGTGCATGCATTATTTACATGTAGAGACAATGAGGCAGTACTACCTGTGCATACATTATTTACATGTAGAGACAATGAGGCAGTACTACCTGTGCATACATTATTTATATGTAGAGACAATGAGGCAGTACTACCTGTGCATGCATTATTTACATGTAGAGACGGAGTTCACCTTCTTCTTCCCGGTGCATGTAAGTGCATTGTCTTGCTACACAATTAGAATTTTAAATCCTGCGCTTTGTCAGAATCAGTCAGGTTATCCGACAACCCGCCCCCGATTTGTGTCGTATGAAAGTTGGTGCCGAAAACCCCTGTTAAATGCGCCGCAAATCGGATATAGTCGGGAAACCCGCGGGAAATGAGCCCCAGTATGCGCCAAGTGCAAGGCTGAAAATTAGTTCACTTGATCAGAAATGAGGTTGTATTAGTACTCAGGGGGGCAGGCCACCTCTTCAGGCTGGGCCTAGGACCGGACTCCCACGACCCTAAGCATTCTTCCAAAGCCACAATGCAGCGTAGTCATGTGTGTGCAATGTCCAGTCACCTTCAAGACCTAAGATAGAGATGGAAAACTAGATGTAGATAAGTACATGATAGAATGCGAGAGAACTTCATCCAAACATATAACAATTTATAGGACTGTAAACAATCCTGAACTGATTGATCTGATGTCCTCAGGTTATTAGACATAATATAAAGGCGCTTAGTCCTAGAATAACCGCGGTCACATATTATTGGATCTCAGCGAGTCGGTGTAATGTGTCAGGGAGTGATAAGGTAATGGCGCATTATCACATCCTGTGCGATACATGGCGGGAGTGTAAGAGCCGCTGTGCCGCCATTCCATCTAATGGTAACGAGCGGCCGTCATATTAAGCCTTGGCTCATTAATTACAATGGAAACATCGCCGGCAATTATCATTTTTATCTCCGATTACACTCAAAACATTTGCGCTTCGGACTTCATTGTACATCTCCAATCCCTGGATACAACGTGCCCACGTTATAATAAAGTAGCACTTAGTGATGTCTCATTTCTGCATCAGCAAGTAACGGTAACAAAGTGGCCATGACTGGACCATAAGGGGGAGGGGGACAGTGGAGGCTTCGTGATTTCAGCAGAAAACATGAACAAGATCATAACTTTCTATGGTTTCCATCTGGATACACCATAAGGCTGTGATTGTAATGGCCCAACCACCAGGACTCCTTCTAGGAGCAGCAGAGAAAGTTCCTTTGGGGGCTCGGACCACTTTGAGCAGTGATCTGTAACATGTGAATGAGGCTGTATCCTAATTCTGCTATTTTTAGGGTGTGTACCTCTTTGTGAGAGATTGTTGGCTGACAGACTTGCCTCTGTGATGCACTAAGAGACGTTTTGCCAGGTCTTTAACACCTTAACAACTTTGGACAAAAATGTACGTCCCCCCCACCCGGACGTAGATTTTTGTCCTCAACTTCTGTCAACGGTCAGTGGTAAAAGCAGTGCGGGAGTCCGACTGTGTCTTGTCCGGACCCTGGAGCTGCCTACTGCAGCACAATGACAAATCCTGCCGGTGATTTGTCACTGTGCGTGTAAGCCAAGCATCTGCCTAGTACGGCTGCTGTAATACATTGCCATAGCTCAGTACATCATACGCCCTTATGGCAGTGTATTACTTTGAACAAGTGATCGCAATGAGGCATTACTACCTGTGCATACATTATTTACATGTAGAGACAATGAGGCAGTACTACCTGTGCATACATTATTTACATGTAGAGACAATGAGGCAGTACTACCTGTGCATTGCCCACAGCGGGAGTGGAGAGGGAACTAGAGACACCTGGACGGAGTCTAGTTAGCCACCCTGTTTTCACCAGAGCCCCGACGCCGCAAAGCGGGTTGGCTTTGACTTCGAAGGCCCAGGAGTGTGCCACCAGGCGTTCACGGTGCGACCCATAGCCAACGCGGTAGGCAGCGAGGTCGTTTATTGGTACCTTAGAAGCATAAAGTCTTTGGTGGTCAAGTCCAGGCTCAGGGTCAAGGCAGGCGCAGGAGAGGCAAATTAAGTCCCAAATCCGGGTCAGCAACGGGGAAGTCCAGGCAGGTGGGAACGGAAAACAAAGGCACACGGACACGCAACATAGGAGGAATTTGGGTAACACACAGGATCAAATACACAGGAACGAACAAAGGTGCAGATACACAGGGAAGCGACCAAGAGGAATAATCTCCGGAAGCTTTCATCACCCTGGCTGTAAGGACCAAAGATCGAGCAAGGGTCTGCAGGGAAGAGGCAGGCTACTTATGTAGTTGGGCACATATGGCCTAGCAACTCCAATGATGCGCGTGACCTCTGTAAATCTGGAGAAGGCTGCCGCAGCGCAACCTAGCGGTCAGTGGTGCACAAGCACAGCGGAGGGGGCGAGCCAGGAGCCGGGACGGGGAGTGAGGATTGCGCTCGGCCGCTGTGGCGGGGGCCAGGGAGCTGGGGGAGCCCGCGACAATGAGGGCAGACGACGTGCATACATTATTACATGTAAAGAATGTATACGCACAAGGTAGTAACTGCCCTCATTGGCTCTAAACATGTAAATAATGTTGCCACAGGTTAGTAACGGCCTCATTGTCCCTCTACCTTTAAGAATGTTAGCACGGGTAGTAACTGCCCCTCATTGTTCCTAACTGTAAATATGTCATTCAACAGGTAGTACTGCCCGCCATTGTCCTCTAATTTAAATAAATTGTCTGGCACAGGTAGTATGCCTCATTTTCTCTACATGTAAAAGAATGTAATGCACGAGGTATTACTGCCTCTTGTCCTACATGTAATGATTTATGCACAGGTAGACTGGCCTCATTTTCTCCTACATGTAAAATAATTATGCCCCATTTATAACTGTGCCTCATGGTCTCTGACTGTAAATAATGTATGACCAAAGTAATACTGCTCATTGTCCCTCTACAATGTAAATAAATGTAGCAACAGTAGTAAACTGCCAAATGGTTCTCTACGATGTAAATAATGTAAATGCACAGGTAGTACTGCCTCATTGTCTCTACCTGTAATATTGTAAATGCACATGTATACTGCTCCATTGTCCTCTACTGTAAAATATGTGCCCAGTATTACTGCCTTCATTGTCTCCTATCATGTAAATAATGTTATTCCAGTTAGTACTGCCTCATTTGGTCTCTACATGTAAATATGTATGCACATGTAGTCACTGCCTCATTGTCCTCTACATTTAAATAAGGTATGCACAGGTATTACTGGCCTCATTTCTCTACATGTTAAATAATGTATGCACAGGTGTACTGCCTCCTTGTTCTACAATTAAAATAAGTGTAATGCACCGTAGTACCTGCCTCATTGTCCTCTAACATGTAAAAATGTATGCAACACAGGGTAAAACTGCCTCATTGTCCTCCAAATTTAAATAATGTCTGCACGTAGTTAAACTGCCTCATTGTCTCTACCATGTAAAATATTAAAAAAAATGCACAGGTAGTACGGCCTCATTGTCTCTAACCTGTCAAAATAAAATGTAATGCACCAGTAGTCCGCCTCTATTGTCTCACAATGTAAATAATGGAATGCACAGGTAATTAACTGCCACTCCATTTCGCGGGCTCCCCCAGCTCCCTGGCCCCCGCCAGAGCGGCCGCCAGCGCTCTCACCTCACCCGTACCCTGGCTCCTGGCTCGCGCCCCTCCGCTGTGCGTGTGCACCACGACCGCTAGGTTGCGTGCGCAGCCTTTCTCCAGCTTTAAAGGTCCACGCGCATTCACTTAGTTGCTGGCCATAAGTGCCCACTACATAATCCTGCCTCTTCCTGCAAATCCCTTTCCGGATCTTTGGTGCCTTACAGCCAGGGGTGAGAGAAGCTTCCTGGACGATTATTCCTGCTTTCCTGGTATTGCCAGCGTTCCCTGTTATCCCTGCATTCCTTTGTATTCCTGCGTTCCTGGTGTATTCCTGCATTCCTGTGTGTTTACCCACAATTCCTCCATGTTGCGTGTCGTGTGCCTTTGTTTTCCGTTCCCACCTGCCTGGACTTCCCCCCGTTGCTGACCCCGGATTTGGGACTTTAATTGCTCCTGCCCCTGCCTTGAGCGAGCCTGGACTTGGACCCCAAGACTGTCTGCTTCTAAGGTACCTCCGACCTCTCTTCCTACCGCGTTGGCTTGGGTCGCACCGTGGACGCCTGGTGGCAAACCCTGGCCCGCAAGCAAAGTCCCACCCGCTTTTGCGGCGGGCTCTGTGACACCCTAGGTAACCACTTTATACCCGGTCCCGGTTTTGGCTGTTCCAATCTCCCTGCGGTGGGTCCAGAAGGATTCAACTGACTGAAAAATTGTCCTCTAACATGTAAATGGCATGCACAGTTAGTAACTGCCTTCCATGTGCCCTCTACATGTAGAATAATGTATGCACAGTAGTAACCTGCCTCATTGTTCCTCTGTACATGTAATAATGTATTCACAGGTATACTGCCCTCATGTTCTCTACATGTAAAATAGATGTAATGGCACGGTAGTAACTGCTCATTGTCTCTACGTAAATAAATGTATGCACCAGGTAGTACTGCCTCATTGTCTTCTACATGTAAATAATGCAAATGCAAACAGTATTACTGCCTCACTGGGGTCATTTACTAGGTCCCAGTCGCGTTTTCCCGACTTTTTTTACCCGACATTATTTTCCGATTTGCGCCGATTGGACCATGAATTGCCCCGGGAATTGGTGGCGCACGCGCTCGGATTGTGGTGGCGCAAATCGGCGCGGCATCCCTCGAAACGGAACATCGGGGGGCGTGACCGAACGAAAAACCTCGACGTATTCGCTAAAAAAAAAACCGCCGCAGTTAAAAAAAAAAAAAATTGTGTCGCGAAATTTAACCTCACCCTTCTCCCCTGGTTAAAGGCCTGGTTTCGAGGCAGTCCGGTGCCCTTCCAGCGCAGCCGCCACCTGGGGACGTCGGAGGAACGCTTGATTGAAATGAAATCCCCGCCGAAACCCCTACCAGCGCACAGAAAAGCGCCGCGGGCTCGCAAAGGACGGGTAGTCAATCTTGCCCCCTTGTCCTCTACTGTAAATCATTTATGCACAGGTAGTACTGCCTCATTGTCTCTACATGTACATATGCATGCACAAAGGTAATACTGGCCTCATTGTCCTCTACATTGAACTAATGGTCATGCACAGGTAAAGTATGGCCTCATTTTCCTCTACATGTAACTAATGCATGCCCCCCACAGTATTAACTGCCTCATTGTCCTTCGTCTCCTACAATGTAAATCATGTATGCAACAGTAAGTACTGCCTCATTTCCTCCTACATGTGAATATGCATCACCGTAGTACTGCCGCCATTGTCTCTACACTGTCAAATAATGTAATGAACAAGGTAGTACTGCCTCATTGGTGGTCCTCTAAAACATGTAAATATGTCCTGCAGCATGTATAACTGCCTCAGTGTCTCTACATGTACAAATATTCATGCCCAGGTAGTACACTGCCTCGATTGCTCTAACATGTAAATAATGTTTGCACATTATAAAACTGCCTCCAGTGTCCCCCTCTAACATGTACATAATGCATGCACAGGTATACGCCTCATTGGTCCTAACATGTAAATATGCCAATGCCAGGAGTAACTGCCTCACTTGTCCTCTAACATGTAAATAATAGCATGCACAGGTAAAGTACGCCTCATTCTCTACATATAAATATGGTATGCACATTAATATGCCTCATTTTCTCCGACTGTAAATAAAGGTAATTCAACATGTATTAACTGCCCATTGTCCGCTACATGTTAAAATAATTCATGCACAGGTAGTAACTGCCTCAATTGGGTCTCTACATGTTACATAAATTGGTAATGCCAAGGTAGCTTGCCCTTTCAATTTGTCCCCTGCTACATGTCAATATGTATGCAACAAGGTAGTCAACTGCCTCATTGTCTCTACATGTAAATATGCATGCACAGGTAGTAAATCTCTTAGTACTCCTCTTGCCTCTACATTTAAAAATAATGCATGCACCAGGTAGTAACTGCCCATTGTTTTCTACATGTAATAATGTATGCACCGTTAAGTAACTACTGCCCTCAATTGTGCTCTACATGTCAATAAAATGCATGCACCAGGTATTAACTGCCTCGTGTCTCTACAAATGTAAAGATCATGTATGCACAGTAGTACTTGCCTCTTGTCTCTACATTGTAAATATGTAATGCCAGGTAGTAACTGCCTCAAAGTGTCTCTAAAACAGTTAAATAATGCATGGCACAATGCACAGGAAGTAACTAGTACTTGCCTCATTGTATTCTACATGTAAATATGCAATGCAAACATTTAAGTCACTGCCTCTTGTTTTTTCTAACATGTCAAGATATGTCATGGCACAGGTAGTACTGCCTGCAAATTTGTCCTCTACAATGTAACACAATGCATGCAACAGTATTACTGCCTCATTGTCTCACATATAAAAATGGTATGCACAGGTTAGTGTCAATGCCTCATTGTCTCTACATGTAAATAATGTATGCACAGGTAGTTACCTGACCTCATGTGCTCTAATGTAAATATGTTGCACAGGTAGTACATGCCTCTTGTCTCCATGTCAATAATGTGCACAGTAAGTAACCTGCCCATTGCCTCTACCAAGGTAAATAATGTATGCACAGGTATAACTGCACTAATGAGTCTCTAACATGTAAAAATAATGATGCACAGGTAGTATGCCTCATTGTCTTCTACAATGTAAATAATGATGCACAGGTAGTAATGCCTCATTGTCTCTACATGTAAACTAATGCATGCACGGTAGTAACTGCTCAAATTGTTCTCACATGAATAATCTACTGCAGCAGCAGTGACAGCCGCATTGTCTCTACATTAAATCAATGGTAAAGCACAGGTATTACTGCCTCATTGTTTAACATGTAATATGTATGCACAGGCAGTAATGCCCATTTCTTACATGTAAATAATGCATGCCATCAGTAGTACGCCTCAGTGTCCTCTACAGTAATAATGGTATCACAGGATAGGACTGCCCATGTCTCTTAAAACATTAAAGTTGTATGGCACAGGTATAGAATGCCTCATTGCGATCACTTGTTAAATTAAACTGCACGAAGGGCGTAATGAATGTAACTGATCTATGGCAATATGGTTTACAGCACACGTAATAGGCAGAGCTTGCTTAGCACGCACATGCAAATCCGGCAGGCAGGACTAGATTGTCAATTGTGCTTGCAGTAGGAGCCCAGGGGGTTCCGGACCAAGACACAGATGGAACTCCCGCACTGCTTTACACACTGACGTTGAAATGAAGTTGAGGACAAAAATCTACTCCGGTGTGGGGGGGGCGGGATTACGCTACCAGTACTTTTTGTCCAAAGTTGTTAAGGTGTTAAAGACCTGGCAAAACGCTTATCATCCACGAGGCCAAGTCTGTCAAGCCAATCATTATCACAAAGAGGTACACACACCTAAAACAGCAAAAATGTAGGAAATGAAAACAGCCTCATTCACAGGTACCGATCCAAGGCTCAAAGTGGTCCCTGCCCCCAAAGGAATTCCTCTGCTGCTCCTAGAAGGAAGTCCCTGGTTGGTTGGGGCCATCATCAATGCACACCTTATGGTGTTATCCAGATGGAAACCATAGGAAAGTTTATGATCTTTGTTTCCATGTTTATCGTGAAATCAACGAAGCCTGCCCCTCTCCTCCTCCCTCCCCCTTGGTTCCAGTCATGGCCACTTTGTTACTGTATGACTGATGATGCAGAAATGAGGAACTCACTAAGTGCTACTTTATATATAACGTGGCACATGTTGGTATCCAGGGATTGAGATGTACAATAAGTCCAAACGGCAATTGTTTCGATGTACTCGTAGAAAAAATGAGAATTGCCGGCATGTTTTCCATTGTAACAAATTAAATAATCCAAAGGCTTAAATATAACGGGCCGCTCGGTACCATACATTGCATGCGCAAACAAGCGGCTCTTACTACACTCCCGCCATGTCATCGCACAGGATGTGGATTAATGCCGGCATTACCTTAAATCACTCCCTGACACATTAACCACTCGCTGAATCCAATAATATGTGACCCGCGTTTTCTTCTAGTACTAAAAAGCGCCTTTATATTAGTGTCTAATAGAAATAACCTGGGACATTCGAAAATCAAAATCACGTTTCATGATTGTCTGCGTTTCCTATACATTTTAATTTTTTAATGAATTCTCCTCGCTTTCTAATCAACTACTTCTTACATCTAGTTGGTTCCCATCTCGGTCTTAGGTCCTTAATTGACTGGACATTACCACACATGACTATGCTGCATTGTGCTTTGGAAGAATGTTTATGGTCGTTGTTCAGAGGGAAACATGGGAAGTCCGGTCCCTAGGCCCCAGCCGGAAGAGGTGCCTGCCCCCCTGAAGTAACTTAATAACAACCTCATTTCTGATCAAGTGAACTAAGTTTGTCAACCTTGCACTTTGGGCGCAATACTGTGTGCTCCATTTCCCGCGGTTTTTCCCGACTATCAATCCGATTTGCGGCGCATTTAACAGGGTTTTCGGCACCAACTGTTCCTACGACACACTCGGCGGGGCTGGGTGGCGGATAACCCTGACTGAACTTGAACAAGCGCAGGAATTTAAAATTCAAGGTGTAAGCAAAAGGGGAACAAATGCACTACCTGCCAACCGGGAAAGAAGAAGGTTAACTCCAGGGACCTGAGTGGGGAAGCGAACACAATGCAGGTATCAAGCGCGGAAATCTTAGTGACTCCCGCAACCGCATATACAACACGGACCACATGCACTGTCAATGTAAACCAGGAAGAACGAAGGTGAACTCCGGGGACCTTGAGCGTGGAAAAGCGACACATGTAGAATCCTCCGGATGCAGGAACAAATACTTTGTTTTTTTTTTTTTTAGTGCCTCCCCGACAGGCAACTTATACAACGGAACAATGGCAACTTACTGCAATCACCGGTAAGAAGAAGGTGAACTCCAGGGACCTATTGGGGAGCGACACATGCAGAAATATATCGGGCTCAGGATCTTAAGTGACTCCCCTCACAGCGCCTTATACACGGAACATGTCACGTACATGCACCAGGAAGAAAGAATGAGAAAACACTCCGGGGAACCTGAGCGGGGAAGTCAACCAAAGCAGGATATCGGGGTTGCAAAACTATCTAGGTGCTCCCCGCAACAAGCGGCAATTATACAACGGACCAATGCAAACTTAATGCACAGCAAAAAGAAGAAGGTGAAAACTCCGGGGACCTGAGCGGGGAAGCGCTCGTGCAGGATATCGGGCGCACGAGCCTTAGTGACTCCCCGCACAGCGCATTATACACGGAACAAGCACTTAACATGCAACCGGAAAAAGAAGGTGAACTCCGGGACCCTGAGTGGGAAGCGACACTGCCGATAATCAGACGCAGGATCTTAGTACTCCCCGCACACGCATTATAACACGGAACAATGACTTAACATGCAACCGGAAAAGAATGTGAACTCCGGGACGCTGAGTGGGGAAGCGCAACATGCAGGATATCAGCCGCAGGATCTTAGTGACTCCCCACACAGCACATTATAAAAACGACGGACACATTGCAATTACTGCACCAGGAAAGAAGGTGACTCCGGGACCGCGGGTAAAAAAAAGCCGACACATGCAGGATCTCGGGGTGCCAACTATCTTTTAGGGGCTCCCCCGCACACGCATTAAATCACAACGGACATGTACTTACATGCAGCAAGGAAAAAGAAAGGTGAACGCCGGGAACCGAGTGGGGAAAGCGCAACGGGTTCATGATCAATCAGGCGCACGATCTTAGTGAATCCCCCACAAGCGCATTATACAAACGGAAACAATGCACTTAACATCATGCCCAGGAAGAAGAAGGTGAACGCCGGGGACCCGAGCGGGAAAAGCGGCCCATGTAGGAATACTGCATGCATGAAATCTTAGTGACTCCCCCACAGCGCATTAACACGGACAATGCCTTAACCTGCAACCAGGAAGGTCAAGAAAGGTGGAACTCCGGGGAACCCTATCGGGGAAAAGCGACACATGCAGGATATCGTGAAACCCACATCTTATGACTCCCCGCACGCTCTTATACACGGACAATGCACTTACATGCACCAAGAGAAGAAGGTGAAACTCCTGACCTGAGTCCGGGGAAAGTACAACACTGCAGGAAATATCTGTCGAACTATCTTAGTGACTCCCCCACAAGCGCATTAATAACACGGACAATGCACTTACATGCACCCGGAAGAAGAAGGTTGGAAAACTCCCCGGGGACCTAGCGGGGAAGCGACACATGCCAAGGATCTCGTGTGAAACGATCTTTTAGTGCTCCCCGCACAAGCGCATTAATAACACGGACAATGCACTACGCACCATGAAGAAAGAAGTGAAAAATCCGGGGACCTGCGCGGGAAAGCGACAGATGCATGAATATCGAGCGGCACATTGTAGTGAATGCTCCGGCATCATCTCTTGGAACAACATTGGACAGCTATTTAAGTAGGCTTGTATCCTTTGCTGTATCTATGTAAAACATCGTGTTCTGGCGCTGTAATTAATTTAAAGTTTATCAAATCATTTATGGCTCCTAGGCTTGTGTGTGGGTGAACCCCCCCCCGAAATCTACGGCACGGGTGCCAGAAAGTGCCACTTTAGAGGCCTCTCCTGTGGGCACCTAGGCCTTTTCCCCTACCCAGAACTTGAAATTTTCAACGTTGTAGGGACTCCAGGCCCCTAGTGCAGTTTCTGGGTAAGCCCAGGACGTGCCACAATTCAGCCTTTTTAAAGCAACACCTGGGCTTCCCTGGGAACTGCCAGAAGGATCAAAGTGGGTTTGGACAGGGGAAGAAATCATCACTGGAGCTACTGGACCTAACGAATTCCCCTCCTGTTCTTGGGGACCCAAGATGGAAATCCTCCATATTTTCTCCTTCTTTCTACTAATACTACACGTGTTGGTGGTCCTTCACGACGCCATACATTACCTCTGTGGCAGAGCGGGGAGCGGGCAGGGTAAGTGTGTTCGTGGTATGGGGTCTGTCTGATGCTTCCCCCAGTGTGAACCCTGGGGGGGAGAACCTCTTTTTTATGTGGACGGTCCATGTCTTGTGGGTTATATGCCCGGCCGTTCCATTGTTACTTGGAAATGAATGGATTGAGCATTGTTCAAGTATTACCGCTGCCTTTTTTTGCCACCACTTTAAAACCCATTCGCTATCCTGCGCTTTTTTCCCTTTGTTTTCCAATGCACGGCTGCTTGTTCCTTAAGTATCAACTCACTAAGGAGGTGAAACCTCTAAAGGCCAGGGACAAACCTTAAATATTATTTTTAGAAGTAATCAACGTAACAAGCGCCTGAAAACAACATCTTTTGGTCTATAGAAAAATGGGAAAAAACAGACAAATCCATCCTAGATCCGGCATCGGGACTGGTGGTATCCTCTTCATATTGTTCTCTTTTCCTTCTAAATTTTTTATGATTAGACTAATTAGCCAGAAGGCCTCATGTTGTAATAAAAACAGAAGCCCCTCCATGCTGTAGCTTCAACAAGCTGTTAAACACTGCCTAACCCTTCAATCCTGGGCCTCCCCTGCCCCTCTGCCTGAAATTTAATCTCCGACAGTGGGAGGGGGACGTTCTCATGCACCGTGTCACTATCTGTGCGCTAACCCTAAGAGGGCAACTGGTAACACCCCCAAGCACCGGCTCTTATCATAATTGGTCACGTTGAATTTTAACGTCCCCATCACGGTGCCTGGACATCTAGTAAGTGCCCCTGACTTATCATGACTGGGATTTTGATCTATAAATGTATCTTTTTACCATTTAAAATAAAGGTGAAGAGAATTGAATCTAATTTCCTTATGTCTAAATCTGGTCCTGTTTACCTTGGAACACTAAAGGAGGAAACGGACCTGAAAACTGCAATTTTTTTCCTGGTAGGTGCTGAACTTTGCATTTGGGCTCGCAAACCCCTGTCCCCCGGTGACCCTGCTCTCGGTGCTGGTGCCGTTCGCATTGTTAACCCTTTGAATCGGTCTTGGCAAACATAATGAAAACGGTAAACACCTCCTATAATGGGAAGTCGAGATGTTTTGGTTCCGGCATTGAACGAAACCTTTTTTTTTCAAGGTTCGGCAGAACCCGTCCAAAACCCGATTGGGTCCGATCATTGCTTTCTTTACTGGTTAAATCCACAGCTGCAGGAAATGTATACTGTATAACAATGTCTGCTCCCTTAATAACGTCACCATATAAAGGAAGGGTTAAGTGGAATACTTTTAATTGGTCCACATGACGGAAAGCACCGGATCCTCGTCGCTCCCCTGATCCCCCCTCTCCAGAACCTTAGTCCACAGTAGGAGGGTGGGAATAAATGAAAGCCTATGGAATGTTGTGCGGTGAGATTGACATTTCTCTTGTCCCCGTGGGGGGCCCTTATCGAGTAGAATAATATGGAACCGTCAATGTCACAACATCCAAACGTGATGTCCCCCATTTGGGTGCTGGGCTGTAATGCGGGGGCCCCGGAGCAGGGGGGCGGCTGCGCCTCAGATTGGGTCCTCATCTCCTTCTCTGAACTAATTGCTATCAAGTAATTTAAAAGCCGGTCTCCTTATTCATAGGCATCGGGTTCCCATCATTCCTAAATTATCACCATTTTATCATCATTAACCGGCCGCTTTATATTATAGGAAGAGGACGCTGGGCAAATCATTACCTAAACTCGCGCAAGCAAGAAAAAAAATCCTCATTTAATTGTAACCGACCGCTACTTCAGTGTCAAAGAATGTAGAAGAAAGATATTTTCATAGGAGCCCGCAAGAAACATTCACAGCGGAGGAGAAATTGGTCCCCAAAGCGACAAAGGAAATTGGGTTTTATTTCTCTGTACGTACTCCTTCCCTGCACATGACCGGACAATTACAAGCTTAAAACCTGTGCCCCATAATAATAGAGGAATAGGAAGTAGTAGTAAAACTGTGCTGTTGCCCCCATATATACATGAATCGGAAAAATTAGTATACTGTCTGTTGCCCATAATACAGGATAGGGAAAGTAGTAGTTAACTGTGCTTAAACCCTCTTACGAACTATTAGGAAAAAAGTATCACCTGTGCCCTTGCCCAGATATAACAGGCAAAGAGGAGTATAGTACTGTTGTCTGTAACCCATATAAAACAGATAGAGTAAGTAGTAACTGTGCTGACCCATATAAATACGGAATAGGAGGAATAGTATTAAAATGTGCCGGTGCCCATTATATAACAGGATAGGAAAATAAGTAAAGTAACTGTGCTGTGCCCATATACTAAATACAGAATAAGGATAGTAGTAATACCAGGATCGGAGTAGTATAAACTGTTCTGGTGCCCAATATACAGGATAGGCGTTATAGTAACTGTGCCTGTTGCCCATATTACATGAAATAGGCAGTTAAATATACTTGCTGGGGCCCATAAATATACCGGATAGGAGTAATAGTACTTGGGCTGTCCTTATATATACAGGATAGGAGTAAAAAAAGTAGTACTGTGCTGTGCCAGTAATTACAGGATAGAATTAGTAATTACTGTGTTGTTGGGCCCATATATACAAAGGATCGGAGTAATAATAACTGTGCTGTGCCCATATATAGAGGAAATAGAAAAGTAGTATTACTGTGCTGTGCCCATATAGACAGGATAAGGAGTAAGTAGTATGTGCTGTGCCCATATACATACAAGAATGAAGTAGTAGTATTGCGCTGTATCCATATATGATCAGGTTAAGGAGTAGTAGTAGTGCTGTGCCCATATATACAAGGATGGATAGTTACTGTGCTGTACCTATATCAGGATAGGAGTATAAGTACTGTGCTGTGCCCATATATCCAGATATGAGTAAGTAAGTAAGTGTGCTGTGCCCAAATATAACAGGATAGGAAGTAATAGACTGTGCTGTGCCTATAATACAGGAATAGGAAGTAGTAAAGTAAACTGTGCTGTGCCCCATATATACAGGAATAGGAGTAGTAATTACCTGGGCTTTCGGCCCCAAAAACATGAGATAACGGATAGGAATAGTAGTACTGTGCTGTGCCCATATATACAGGAACATAGGAGTAAACAGTAACACACTGGCGGTGCCCATATATACATACGATAGGAAAAGTTAAAAAAAGTGTACTCTGATGCTGTTACCATATAATACATTATAAGAAGTAAGTAGTCCCTGTGCTGTGACCATATAATACAACAATGTACAAATAAGAGTAGTAAAAGTCTAGGCTGTGCAACATATATCACTGGATAGGAAGTAGTATACTGTGCTTGGGCCTATTTATACAAATAGGAAATTAGTAAGTACTGTCTGTGCCCATATATAACAGGATAAGGAGTAGTAGTACTGTGTTCTGTTGCCCATATACAAAAAGTAAAATTAGTAAAAAAGTATGTGCTGTGGCCCATATCTACAGGATAGGAAGTAAAGTAAGTTTTTTTACACTGTGCTGTGGCCCATATATACAGGATACGTATAGTATTACTGTGCTGTGCCATATTACAGGATAGTAGTAGTAGTCATTGTTGCTGTCCCCTATCCACAGATGGTGTAGGTTTGTACTGTGCTGTCCCGTATATCGGAAAATAGGAAAGTAAAGTAATTAACGTGCTTTGCCCATGATAATACTGGATATAGGAAAAGTAAGGACTTGGTGCTGAGGCCCATAGATAGCAGATAGTAAAAAGTAAGTAAATATTGTGCTGTGCCCATATATACAGGAATAGGAGTAGTAAGTCACTGTGCCCATTACAATAAAGGACTAGGAGTATAAAGTCCTGTGCTGGTGGCCAATATATACAGGAACAGGAGCAGTTTACTTGTGCCCCCATATTCCAGATAAGGAAAGTAGTAATACACTGGCCATTATTACAGGAATAAGAGTAGTAGTACTTTCCCATATAATAACAGGAAAGATTAAAGTAGTACTGTGCTGTGCCTATTTATACAGTATAGGAAGTATATTGCTGTTCTGTGCCTATAACAAGGAAAATAGGAAAAGAAGTCCCGTACTGTGCGTGACCAAATCGATAACAGAATAGAGTAATAGTACTGTGCGTGCCATATATACAAGGATATGCGTAAAAAGTAAACTATACTGTCTGGTTCCCATAATAATAACAGGATAGGGCAGTAGTAATACACTGTGCCCATATATACAGGAATAGGAGGAGTAATTAACTGTGCTGTTTACCCGATATAAACAGGGCCGATTAAGGATGGTGGGGGCCCCTGGGCCAAAAAATCTGGTGGAGGCCCAATGAGTGCAGCGTCATACAACATCCTCCTGCTTTCCCTTTCCCACTATCCCAAGCATTACCAAGCTAAATACAAGCGCCTCCATCCCCAGTAAAACAGCTACATTCACCTCCTCAACCCAGTACACAGCTACCAATACAGCAGCCTCATCCCCAGTAACACAATCTACATAACAGCTGCCTCTCCCCCTAAAACACAAGCGACAACTACAAGCCTCCTCATCCCCTTCACAGCTACATACGCCCCTCACAAACCCCCAGTACCAACTTACAATACGCTCCGCCCCTATAACACGTATACATACAACCACCTCATCCCCAGTACCACGCTACATACAGCCGCCTCATCCCCATTACCAACGGCTAAATTACAGCCGCCTCAACCCCCGTCACACAATCTACATACCCTGCCTCGCCCTAGGAACAACAGCTACAAATACAGCCGCCTGGCCCCCAGTAAACACAGCTCATACGCCCCGCCCATGGCCCCCGCAGTAAACCAGCTACATAGCCGTCCCTGGCCCCTGTAACACAGCTACAATACAGCCGCGCCCCCCTGGCCCCCAGTAACACAAGCTACAATACAAGCCCGGCCCCCCGTAAACAACAGCGACAATGGGGGGGACATACAGCCGCCTGCCCCCAATAACACACGTACATACAGCCGCCTACACCGCCTCCCCCCGTAACAAACGCTACTACAGCCTCTGGCCCCCAGTACACATTACTACAAAGCCGCCTGGCCCCCAGTAACACAGCTACAACAGCCGACGACTGGCCCCCAGTACCCAGCCTACATCAGCCGCCTGGCCCCCAGTAACACAAATCTACATAACAGCGCCCTGGCCCCCCAGTAACACAAGCTACATACATCCGGCACTCGCCCTCAGTTAACACAGCTACATACAGCCGCCTGGCCCCCAGTTCCCAACAGCTACACATACAAGCCGCCTCACCCCCATAACACAGCTTGCATACAGCGCCTCCACCCCCGAGTAAACCAGCTACATACTTGCCGCCTGGCCCCCATAACACATCTACTTACATAACACCCGCCTCCCCCCAGCAAACAGACTACCACTCTAACAAATACGCCGCCCTGGCCCCCCGTAACACAGCGATCGAATAAGCCGCCTCATCCCCTGTAACAAGCTACCCACACAGCCGCCTCAACCCCCATTAACACACGCTACATAACAGCCCCTCAACCCCCTTAACACATCTACATACAGCCGCCTGGCCCCCATCCACACATCTACATACAGCCACCTCCTCCCTAGTAAAAAAAGCAACATACCAGCCTCCCACCCCCCCTAGTAACACAGCTACATACACTCCTCCTCCCCCCGTTAAACACAGCTACAATACCGCCTCGCACACAGTAACCAACAGCTACCTACAGCCGCCTGCCCCCAGTTAAAAACAGCTACTACACCCCCTGTCCCCCTCATAACACGCTACAATACCGCCCTCATCCCCAGTACAACAGAGCTAACATACATCCCCCTCGCCCCCATAAACACAGCGTACATACAACCGCCTGGCTTCCAGTTAACACAGCTACATACAGCCGCCTCATCCCCCCAGTAAAACCAGCTACAACGCCGCCTCGCCCCCCAAGTAACACATTACATAACAGCCGCCTCCCCCCCAGTAACACCAAGCGACATACAGCCAACCCCTCGGCCCCCAGACTGATATATAAACACCGTTATATACTTATATACACACAATAAAGTTCTAAACACGCCTAATAACACTGGCACACGCCCCTGCACCATAATATACACCAAATTTTAATGCACTCAATATACATTTAAATACCCTAATACACAGAGTAATAAAAACTCTAAAGTACAATAATTATACACACTACAGCAAATCCACCCAACACAACGCAGTATAAAAGCATATACACACACATAAATGGGAAAATACACCATATATAAGAGCAATAATACAATACAATACCATAACGCATCAATAATAATAAATATAAATTTAAAAATGTACAACACACATATGCCATGTATAAAATACCGTATATGCAAAGCTAGGCATCTATACACATAAAAAGATGCAACTATATCCCATGTCAACCAGTAATAATTACAGTAAAGCCTATATACCCTATACACATGTAATAATACTACAGGAATGCATATATCCCCATATACACGTATATAACACGTAAAATGCCATATACCCAAATAACCAATTAAATATACACTGCGTAGATTGCAATAATACCATATACACATATATACACATAGTAGCATATATTACCCATAACACAGTAGATGCTATATACCCCATAATACACAGTATATACACAGTAGATGCCCTATATACCCATATACACAGTAAGAATACACATAGATGATCATATATACCCTATCACATATATACCAGTAAAGATGCTATATACCCATATACACAATCTTACCAAACAGAGTAGATTAATCAAGTATATAACCCAGATCACAGTAATAGCACAGTAATCAAATATTACCCATATACACGTAAGCTGCAATAATCCCCATATACACATATATTACCCATAAGTAATGCAATATATATCCCATATACACATTATATACACAGTAAGATGCATAGATACCCCATAATACACATATATCCCACAGTAGATACATCTATACCCATATTACACAGTAATCCACAGTATATACCATATCCCATATACAACATAACTATCCCCACAGTAGAATGCAATACTACCCCCATATCCAGTGATCTCCCAGTAAATATGCAATACTAATACCCATATAACACAGCTATAATCCACAGTAGATGCAATATATACCCATGATACACAAGTATAAATCCAACAAAGTAGATGCATATATACCCATATACACCGTTAAGAATCACCGTAGACAAATGCAATATATACCCATCATACCATAAGATCCACAGTAAATCATATAGACCCACTAACACAGTATATACACAGTAATAATGATATTACCCCATATGCACAGTATATACACAGGTAGATGCTATATACCATAGACCAGTCATAAGACACGTAGATGCAAATATATACCCATATCCAGTATATACACATAGAGGCCTATATACCATCTTCACAAGTAATATCCACAGTACAAATTTGCATATAAACCCATGATAAACAGTATATACACAAGTAGAATGGCTATATACCCCATAAAAATACACATATATACATATATACACAGTAACATATACACAGTATATGCACAGATATACACAGATTATACACCAGTCAGAAGATGCACATATACAACATAAAGAAAACAGATATACACGTAAAAGAATGCATATATACATATAAATAAACAGTCATATACATCTATACCATTATACAATAAACAGTAATAACTCTATACACAATAATCAAACAATATACATATAATAAATATATCCAACATAAAGGGGAATATTTTTAGCCCCGCCGCTGCAATTCGGCAGCCCGATTCATATAAGGCTTCTGCCTCTTCATGTATCGGGCCCTTCCAGCTGGCACAGCGTTTTTCCTGGCGTGAAGGTGCGTTGAAAAAAATAATCGCAAAAAGCTACAAAATAGAGCCTAGCCAATTTGCGAGAATTCATGCCTCTGCGCCACTGGCGGTTGCGCCGTAAGGTCCTGATAAATATGCCCCATTCACATAAATATACATATATACACTAAAGAACAGTAAAAATCAAAGTTTACACATAAATAACAGTAATACATAAATGCACAGTTATTACATATATCACACAATACATGCATATGTATATACTTAAAACCTTTTAGGGGTGAACCGGCCGTGGCTTCAGGTGGGTTGTTCGTGACGGGTTTAGGGTCTTTCGGTTGGTTTGTTCAGCTGGGAGGGGGTCGGCGGTGCTTTGTTCACTGCGTGAAAGGGCGGGAAGGGGGGGGGTGTCGTTTGGTTTTCTGATGTGGAGGGGGGGTCGCCGGTGCTTTTTCATATGGCGGGGGGGGGGGGGGGGGGGCGACGATTGTTCATACGGGGAGCAAGGCCAAGGTGCTTGTCAGCAGGGGTCTTAAGTGTGGGGGGTCCGCTTGTGTCGCCGGGGGGCGACACGGGTCCCTTTGTTTCATCGGGGGGTTGGAGGTTAAAACCTAACGCCATGCATGGCGGGTGAGGGGCGGGCCCGGCAGGCGGTCACCTGTGCCGGGGCTCTCTTGTTCGGCCCGGGGAATGTAAGGGGGGCGGTGGGTTGGGCCTGTTTTCGAGTGGGAACAAGGGGGGCAGGCCAAATCGAGCGGTGTTTAACATGTTCATGCGGCGCCTCTGGCGCAATGGGGAAAAATCTGCGTGACGTGAGGGCTGTAACCTGTGCCGAGGGGGCGTCCGTGGAGGCGGCTTCACCATTCTTGATGGGCGGCCTGTATGGGGGAGGCGGTGGTCAACCTTTGACCGGGGGCGTCTCTGTGGGTGCCGGGAGAATGAGCAAGTAATGCGGTCAACCTGATGCCTGGGAAAGCGGATATCTAAGACGGTGGCCCGGGAGGTGACGATCTGGTGTGCCCCTAGGGGGGGCAAAAAATGTGGGGGCCCCGGGGGCTCAGCCCGTTGAGCCCCCGCCTATACCGCCCTGCCCCATATATACAGAATAGGAGTAATTAACTGTGCTGTGCCCATATACAGGATAGGAGGATATAACTGTGATGTACCCCTTATATATACAGGAATAGTAGACAATAGTACTGTGCTGTGCCCATATATATAACGATAGGAAAAGTAGTAGTACTGTGATGTACCCATATATAACAAGATAAGGAAATAGTAGTAACTGTGCTGTTTCCCATATATACAATGATAGGAATTAGTAATACTGGATGTACCCCATATTACAGGATCGGAACAAAGTAAAATAGTCCTTTGCTTGTGCCCCCATATAAGAAGATAGGAGTAGTAGTACTGTGTTCCCATATATAACAGGATAAGGGAAAACAAGTAGTAGTACTGTTGTCCCATATCTAAGGATAGGAAAATTAGTATACTGTGCTGGTGCCCATATTACAAGGATAGAGTAGTAAGTACTGTGCTGTCCCTATTACGTTAGGAAAGTAATTATTCCTGTCTGTGGCCCATATTACAAGGATATGAGTAGTAGTACTGTCTGTGCCCATATATAACAGGAAAATAAAGGAGGATAGTACTGTGCCAGCGTTGATAAATATCCCCCAAAATGTGGGCCAGAAAAAATGCCTAATGCGCCAATAGAATACATTAGGCCAATTTACTTCCCCAGTCCATCTCGCTTCCAGCGGCGCGTTCTCTCAAAAATTCAAGATTCGGGTCCGGCGGAACATTCCGAACTAAGGTTAGTTCCCTCCCCCGTCACCAGGTCGCTGCTGCCTGAAGTTCCCCGGGGCCCGCCGACATGCCCTGGGAAAGTTCACCGGCCTATTCCTGGTGAAGGTAAGCCCTTCGATCCCCTCAACCTTTTTTTTTTTCCCTAAATCGGGCGGTTTTTTTCCAACTCCCGGTTTTTCGTTCGGTGCCCACACCCCCCCCCCCCCCCATTCGTTGCGTGAATCACAAAAATCCATCGCGTGCTCCTAACTCCCGGGGCCAATTCAGGTAACCAAAATCGGTAATCGGCGCAATCGAATATTCGGTGTAAACACATTGGGAAAACGTGAAATCGGGCCCTTAGTAAATGAAACCCCCCTGTTCACCGAGATACATACAATGTAGCAATATAGATTACTATGTATCCATATAGAATACAATTCGCATCTACGCGGCTGCCATCACACTGCACATCCATTTCCCGCAATTCAATCAGTAATTAAATTAATTTTAGAGAATCGCTTCTCCCGTGTATCCCGGCCTGAATTCAGAACCTTCTCCGGTTACTGTAAGTCCGGAATAAAATCATTAGTTTCTTCTAGAACTTTAAAGTTGCTAAATGACTGATGGAAGGTCAAACTGCCGCAATCCCGTTTGTTGACTCACACGCTCTGGAATGTCAAATCTGAAATACTCGTTTTTATGAGGAAAGTGGAGTGATCCTGGACCCATGTACTTTCCTTAAATGGCGTGACTGTTGGCCTGTATCCATTATTCCGGACATGACTGAATGGGTCAGAGAGGTAGGCTAACTGAAACCCCTAACGCATATAATCAAGCCATAGCTCTGGCTTTAGGATCTGGTGCAAGAAGGTTTAATAGCCACCCTTCCGCAATGCAAGTCCGGGGAATGTTAATCTGCATGACGTGGCTTTCTGCAGCAAAATGACCAACAAACTTTAAACTTCGTTAGTTTGGTTACTTTATTTTAAGACTTTTTGTACTCTTTTGAAAATCAATTTGTCAAATAACTGAGACGTTATTACCCGCCCAAACTTCTCAAAACTGTAACGGGAAATACCCACACAGAATTAACAAAAAGAGAAAAGTTTCCATCTAGCACTTACACTCTACGGAGAAAGAAAAGACCTGCCCATAAGAGCTTAACACTCTACAGAGATCAAGGACCCTGCCCTAAGAACTTACACTCTACAGTAGAGAGTACCCTGCCCCCCATAAGATCTTTACCACCTACAAGAAAATATGAACCTGCCCATCAAGAAGCTTACACTCTACAGGCACGAGAAGACCCCTGCCCATAAGAAAGCTGACCCTCCTAACGCGAGGGACCCTGCCCATAAGAGCTTACACTCTACAGGAGAGAGGACCCTGCCCCATAAGAACTTAACACTCACAGGAGAGAGGGACCCGCCCAATAAAGAATCTTACACTCTACAGAGAGAGGACCCTGCCCCCTAAGAAAGCTTAAACACTCTACAGAAGAGAAGGAACCCGCCCATAAAAAGCTTACAACCTACAGGAGGGAGGTCTCTGTCAATAAAAGCTTTACACTCTACAGAGAAAAGAGGACCTCCCCATAAGAGGCTTACACTCTACCTGGGGAGAAAGGGTCAAACCTTCCCATAAGAGCTAACGCTACAGGAGAAAGAGGACCTGCCCATAGAGCTTCACTCTACATGAGAGAGCACCTGCCCATAAGAAGCTTACACTCTACAGGAAAAGAGGACCCTGCCCAATAACATAGCTTCACGCTACAGAAGAAGGACCGGTCCATAAGAAGAGCTTACACCACAGAAAAAAGAGGACCTGCCCATAATAGCTTACACTCTACAGGAGAGAGTCCCCCCTGTCCAATAAAAGCTTCCACTCTACAGGAACAAGATAGGGACCCTGCCCAGAAGAGCTTCACTCTACAGAAGAGAGGGACCCTGGCCCAAGAAAGAAAGCTTACACTCCCTCTCCATGATAGAAGTTCTTCTGTCCCATAAGGTAACACCGAGTGGAGAAAATCTACAACTCTACAGGAGAAGACCCTGCCATAATAGCTTACACGCTACAAAGGAAGCAAGAAAGGAACCCTTCCATAGAGCTTCACTCTACATTAAGAGATGACCCTGCCCAAAGTAAAGCCTTACAGCTTTAACCCCCACAGGAAGAGATGACACTACCCATAAATCTTCCACTCTACAGGAGAGACGTCCTGCCAATAAGAAGCTTACCTCTCAAGGGAGAGGAACACTACCCATAAGAAACAGCTTACACTCTACAGAAGAGAAGGACCCTCCCATAAGATCTAAACCCTCACAGAAAGAAGAAGGTCCGCACATAAGAGCTTAAATACTCTAAGGAAGAAGAGGAACACAACTACCCCATACTAAACAACCGTACACTCTACATGAGATAACCTGCCATAAAGTAGCGTATACTCCTAACAGGGAGAGGGGACCCTGCCCAATAAGAAAAGCTTAACCCTCTACCAGGAAGAGGTCCCTGCACATAAAGAAGCTTAAAATACTCTAAGGAAGAGAGGAAAAAACTACTATAGAAGCGGAACATGCTCGTCCGAGCTTTGATGCTCGTTCGGAGCAATTAGGGGTACAATCGAACTTGCTCGTTGCTTCGCTTGCACAGCCCATAACGAATACGTTCGCCCTCTCGATAAAAAATGGCAGCTCCCCCGTTTTGGCTTTTTTGGTCGGCCAGAAACAGAAAGCCTTCCAAAACCAGGAGACTCTGCCCCTCCACCCCAGCATTAACGTGGTCCCTTACAAAGTCGATAAGCAATTGGTTGGCTGGCCAATCCATGTGACCCTGGGATAGACTAAAGCCGCGCCCGCGCTTCTTCGAATCATTCGTGTCTGGATGCCGCTAGGATATACTCTGCTGGTCGGGAAGCGTAGGGTGTTCTTTAGCTTACTGTTTAGGCCAAAGAGTGATTCAACAAGGAAACCCACAGCCATTTCTAGGGCTACAATACGTTTTCTACGTTTTTTTATTTAAATATTTTGGACATCTAAGTACACATTTTGTGAAGGAATTAGCTGGGGAAACTTGCCTAACCGTTGTGTTTTACTCTTAGTGTCAACACAAAATCCATAGCAAAAGACCGAAGTGGGAACAAAATTTTAAAGGGTTTGTTATTTCAGTTAGGCACTAACTCAATTGTCATTCTCAATCTGGATAGTAGTGGTGCGTTGATATACTTGGCTAGAAAAAATAGCCAGAAGAGAATACAAAGAGCTTACTACCCTACAGTAAAAGACATGTTCTATATATTTGAATTTCTGGGTTGACTGCTGGTGGCTTTAACTTTCTGCACAGTGCAATGTAACCAGCCAATTCGCTGGAAGCAAATTGTAGTGAGACTTGCGACCGATGTGTTCTGCGCTTAGTGACTCACAATCCTAGCAAGACCGACGTGGGGGAAAAAAAATTTAAAAGTAGGGGTTGGATTTTCAAATTAGGCACTAACTCAGTGTCCCATCTCATCTGGCAGATAAGAAAATGTCTTTTGAAAAATACTTTGGGCTAGAAAAAGCCAAGCAAATAGGATAGCCAATTGTTTGGGTTTTTAAAAAAAAAACTCAAAAAAAAACAAAACAAACACAAAAAAAAAAAAACCAAAAAACAGTTAAAAAAACAATAAAGTTTTAATACTCTCATTTTAAAAAAATGTTTACAAAAACCCGAGGGCTAGGGTAGAAGGACGAGGGCGGGACTGGGCGGCCAACTACTGTCAGGGGTTCAGAGGGCCCGTGTCCTGGGCGGGGTGAGCACCCCACCTGCTATGAGGGAGCAGGTGGAAAAAACGCCGCAGGCACACTCCCTAGGTTTCCTGTCCTGGAAGTTAACTGTTAAACTCGTGTATAGGCACTGTTGAGGCCGAAAAACAGTGCGAACAGGTGAATGTCGTGGATTGCTGACAATGCTTTCGGAGCAAATTTGTCCACCCATCCGTCCCTTCCCGCAGTCCAACCATGGTCACCGAAATCGCCCTCCGCCACGCCCTGCCACCTCTCTCCTCCCCCCCAGTCCTGCCCCCTCCCAGGAAATTTGGCAATTTTGACCGGGATACTCTGAAAAGGAACTGTTTTTCTGGCACCCTTCCCAACCGTCAAAACCACTGTCCCCGGTTTCTGCTGACATTTTCCGCTGGCCCAGGTTTTTCCCACCCGTCACAGTCCCTGTGGGTGATGATGACCTTCTTGACGTAGTGGAAGTGTGTAACAAAAAGGTTTCCACGATGAGGAAGACCGGTTGTCAATACAGTGGGGAAAGTTTGTTTGTCAGGGCATGAGATGTAGAGACAATGAGGCAGTACTTCCTGTGCATACATTATTTACATGCAGAGACAAGACTGGGAGGTAGTAAACATCACCCATTTACCTCCACATTAAGGCACTTTAGTTAGGATACATAACCCTACCCGTAACATTAACCCCAGCTAAGCACAACTATAAGAAATGATGACACGAGGCTCCTGTTGGGCAGAAAAGGTCACAGCTATTTATTGCTGATAAACTCAATTATTATTATTTTAATATTCTCAAAATCAACCGCAATCTCTGTTCGTTTCTTTGGAAACCAAAGCTGCCCGAAGCGGTTTGCTCATCCGGACTCCTGAAGCAGCACTTTGACTTCCGGGCAAATTCGACATCAATTCTCATTTCCGCCAGCTGTGACTTAAGATGATCACTGAAAAAAAAACAAAAACATCAAAACACCAAGTAGGGAGTGTGGGAGGGACAGCTGGAAGATGGCGCGGGCAAGAGGAAGTGCAGGCCCAGTGCCGGCCCTATAAAGGCTCAGCTATGGGAGGGACTGAGCAGCAGCAGCAGCAGGGAGGAGAAAGGAAGCAAATACCACCCCTATTTAAAGTGCAAACGTCCCATGTAATAAATTGCAACACCAGGACACCCCCAGTCTGTGGAGGCAGTACTAATTGTGCTTACAACATGTATATGTAGATACAAGAAGGCAGTTATAATTGTGCTTATATCTGATACACAAAGGCCTCATGAATACGAATATGCATTTTGCGGCCCCATTTTTGCAGCCTTTTTTTGACTGTGTGTCACTTGTATATGTCCATATCTAAAATACAGTGGCATCCATGTGACCTGGTCTCCTGGGCAACCCACTGCAAAAACTGCGGTGGACAACGCCACGTTAATTATTTTTGGCTTACTCATAGACTTCTATGAAGCGACCTTGGCTCAAAAAGTAAAACAGAATTAATGGGGCAGATTTACTTACCCGGTCCGTTCGCGATCCAGCGTCGCGATCTCTGCGGTGGATTCGTGTCCGGCCGGGATTCACTAAGGTAGTTCCTCCGCCGTCCACCAGGTGGCGCTGCTGCGCTGAAGTTCCCCGGAGGCGCGCTGGAATGCCCTGAAATTCACCGGCCTATACCTGGTGGAGGTAAGTGTAATTTTCGCAACACATTTTTTTTCTTAAATGCGGCGGTTTTTCCGAATCCGTCGGGTTTTCGTTTGGCCACGCCCCCCGATTTCCGTCGAGTGCATGCCAGCGCCGATGCGCCACAATCCGATCGCGTGCGCCAAAATCCCGGGGGAATTCAGGTACAATCGGCGCAAATCGGAAATATTCGAGTAACACATCGGGAAAACGGGAATCGGGCCCTTAGTAAATGACCCCCAATGTTCCAGTTCTCAGAGCAGTGAGTAGTAGCCATCTGATTGTTAGACTTTTCCATCAAAGACAAAGCGGCCGTGTTTTAACTGCCCCTTTTTTTCTGTCTAAAAAAATGGCGCTGTCTGCTTAGTTCATCAAATGCTCAGAAAATGTGATCCGTGGCCGTGCTGAATGGTGCACCCACAGTGATGTATCATTATTAACCCCCCAGTTAAGGTTGGATAAAATTACTTGTCAGCAATTATCAATGCTGCAGATATCGATATGAAACAATGGGGGTCAATTATCACATTTTCCTTTTGTTTCTCCGTGATTTGTTCCCTTTTCTTGCCTTTTTTTGTGCCCTATTTGTCTTTGTAGTCTCAGCTCTTTATCAAATGCAGGTATTGTTTAAGACTTTTTAGGTGCAATTTCAGGTCAGAAGCGGCGCAAGTCAATGTTAAATAAGGTGCAAACATCTGGAAACAGGAGAAATAGGGAAACTGCCACACGGAGAACTCGGCGCTGCTGGGAAAAGGCACCAAAAAAATTGCACACACAAATGCGCCAAAAAGTCACTATAATAGCATCACAAAGCAATCATCAGACTATAAGATAAATCTGCGCCGATACATTTCTGGACTGTATACAGATCACTGCAGAGACTCGTACGACAAGAATTAGCATATCAGCTCCTCGTTACAGACTCCTAATTAGCTTAACTCTGAGTAATATTTAAATTATTAAAATGAAACATTTTGTTTGCTGATTTGTGTCTATGTGTCTTTGTGTATGTAGACGTTCCTCTTCCAGCAGATGCCGGAGCAGCAGGGGGTGCGCTGCCTGCAGATCCTGGCACTCAGGACTTATCCTCCCTCCCGGCTGCTGCGTAAAACATCGATCTGCACAACGATGGACCACACCGAGCCCTGGAATAATTACACCTGCCCCTTCCCAGATAATGACAGTTCTATAGACATTATAATAAAAAGATAAGGGCACATTTACTTACCCGGTCCTGTCGAGGTCCTGCGGTGCATTGTCCGGCGAGGATTGGGTCCAGCGCGATTCACTAAGGTCGTGTGTCCAATTTCCTGCATGTGTCGCTTCCCCGCTCAGGTCCGCCGGAGTTCACCTTCTTCATCCTGGTGCATGTAAGTGCATTGTCCGTGTATAATGTGCTGGGCGGGGAGTCACTAAGATTGTGTGCCCGATATCCTGCATGTGTCGCTTCCCCGCTCAGGTCCGCTGGAGTTCACCTTCTTCATCCTGGTGCATGTAAGTGCTTGGTATTGCGACACAATCTGAAATTTAAATCCCGCGCTTAGTCCGAATCCCAGCGCAGACACTTGCTAAATAAGTCCTGATCTTGCAACACATTTCGGTTTTTAAATTCCACTGTTTTTCCGAATCCGTCTGGTTGCCCGACGGCCACACCCCCCCATTTATGTCGCGTACAAGCCGGTGTTGATGCACCACAATCCGATCGCGTGCGCCAAAAACCCGGGACAATTCGGCCCAAAAGGCGCATAACGGAAATATTCAGAAAAGCCAGATGGAATCACGGTCCGTGGACCCTTAGTAAATGTGTCCCAATACTAAGGCTATATTTACATGACTGTGTGCCCGCCGTACCATAGCACGGCGGGCACATGCCGGCGCCGGGGAGAGGAGGAGGGGTGAGCATTACCAGAACCCACATGCCATTGATCATCAACATCTCACCGAAACTTTGCTGCCCCCATCTCCTCTCTCTCCTGTCCTGTCCCGGCTACTAAACCATTATAATCACAAACTTAAAAGTGCCCTGAATGAGGAGGCACCTGCGTCAGTCCAAACATTTAAACACAGTCGTCGGCAACCTTGGCGCCCCCAAACCTTCCCTGGACTCATCCAGTGCTACTAACTACCGACAGTCTCTAACCTCCCTTTCATCTCCAAACTCCTGGAAATGCCTGGTCAATTCTTGACTCCATACAGTCTGGTTTCCGCTCTATGGACTCCACTGAAACGGCTCACTGCTAAATCCAAAGGTGACTATTCTCTCCCTGTTCTTCTGGATCTGTCGGCACCACCTTCTGTGGACCACCAGTTCCTCCTCAGGAGGCTTTGCTCCATTGGCTTGAAGGAAACTGCACTCTCTTGGTTTTCTTCCTATCTCTCTGACCGCACTTTCATTATCTCCTGTTCTGGATCTTTCTCTTCTCCTCTTCCTCTCAGTGTCGGGGTTCCTCAGGGCTCAGTCCTGGGTCCTCTCCTCTCAGTGTCGGGGTTCCTCAGGGCTCAGTCCTAGGTCCTCTCCTCTCAGTGTCGGGGTTCCTCAGGGCTCAGTCCTGGGTCCTCTCCTCTCAGTGTCGGGGTTCCTCGCGGCTCGTGGGTCCTCTTCTCTTCTCCATCTATACTGCCCCCATTGGACAGACCATCAGCAGATTTGGTTTCCAGTATCATCTCTATGCTGATGATACCCAGCTATATACTTCTGCACGTAACATCACCCCGGCCTTACTCCAGAACACACGTGACTGTCTCTCTGCTGTCTCTAAATTCATGTTTTCTCTTCCTGAAACTTAATCTTTCCAAAACGGAACTTCTTGTCTTTCCAGCGTCTACTAACCAACTCACCCCTGACCTCTCCATCTCTGTCTGTGATGTCACTTCCCCCAGATGCCATCTCACTCAGTGGGCGGGTGAGGTGCTTCTGCTCAGTCTAACAGTCTGTGAAGCTATAGCACGGAGGGGCTCAGGTAATGACACCCAGAGCTCCTCTGACTCATTAGAATGATTATAAAAGTTGATTTTAGAAGGAAGGAGCCATGGATAACACATATAAGCAGATACCACAGTCCCGGGATCTATGAGTAATGTCCCTGGGTTATCAGGATGGATTGTGATGGGAGATTTCCTTTAATATATTGTTCCTCAGCCACTGGTATGAAAGCTGCTATCATGGGGGGCATCATGCCAGTGACTATAGGAGGTGACTTTCCATATTGGCCCCTTAACACTTCCCCTTTAAGTCCCTTTAACACTGGGCTATTTTTGGTCTCCTGTTTCTCCATAAACATATGGACACTTTACTATCCCCTTCACATGAGAACTGCTTATACAGCAGAGCACAGACCTCTTCATAAGCCTCCGGTGAGTATATACTACAGCTGCCGTATACTGGGAGCAGCTCATTAACTCTGCAGTAGTCCCAGAAGAAGAAGCCTACAACCCCCATGGTGGACTCTCTGAACTCCCGACGTAATCTCAGGGGCTATAAAACCTGCAAGAGACGGAATCTCCTCATTAGTGCGGACACTCCAGGTATCCACGACATCTACTCTATAGAAGAGCAGTTACTATACAGAGGCCGCCATACTTACCATGGAGGGAGACCCTGCAGCTTCTATGGGGTCCTCACAAAGTAGTCATGTAATAGATTGGGATGAATGAAGACTTAGATCTATCAAGTTTAGCCCATAAGACCAGAGCGCTGATCCAGAGGGGGCAAAAAAACCAATATGGCCGATGCTAATTAGTCAACAGTGGCGTAAAGAAAATCCCTGGATCCCAAGAATTTAGACCCCAGTCCCCGACCTATATCATGTATCACAATGTCCCGAGGCACCGAGGTCCATAGCGTCTCTGCTCTTACAGGGAAGAATCCTATGATGGTGATAGATGTTCCCTCTAGGTGTAGGATGACCACTGGTCTTCGTTACAAGCCAAGGTGTTAAAATTTGGAAAAATCTCTGACCAAGTGCAAGGATGAACACAAGTCCATCGATAAACCTCCTTAGCGATGACTTCCGCATACTCCAAAGTATCTACACAAACCCTCTCCTACCTCAACTTACTGGCAAGATGGTCTCGTGGCCGTCGGACAACCAAACGGATTCGGACAAACTGCGGAATTTAAAAACGAAATTGTGTCTCAAGATCAGCACTCACATGCACCAGGAAGAAGAAGGTGAACTCCGGCGGGCCTCGGCGCAGCAGCGACACCTGCAGGAAATTGGACGCACGATCTTAGTGAATAGCGGCAGCTCCGAGTCCTCGTCGGACAGCTCACGGCGGGATTGCGACAGGACCGGGTAAGTAAATGAGCCCCAATGTGACATTCAAGGTGAAACCTTTGTTCCCTTCCACCTTAAGACCTTCCTTAGAAGCTTCCTGAAGCTCCAGCACCTGATGTGGTGGTCAATCCAGGACTCAGACCATGGACACTATGGGGCAGATTTACTTACCCGGTCCATTCGCGATTCAGCGTCGCGTTCTCTGCACTGGATTCGGGTTCGGCCGGGATTTATTAAAGTAGTTCCTACACCGTCCACCAGGTGGCGCTGCTGCGCTGAAAAGCATCGGAACGCGCTGGAGTTCACCGAGCTGGGCTGAGTGAAGGTAAGTGCAAGCTCCGCGACACATTTTTTGTTTTAAATGCGGCGGTTTTTCCGAATCCGTCGGATTTTCGTTCGGCCACGCCCCCCGATTTCCGTCGCCTGCATGCCAGCGCCGCTGCGCCATAATCCGATTGCGTGCGCCAAAATCCCGGGGCAATTCAGGGGAAATCGGCGCAAATCGGAAATATTCGGGTAACACGTCGGGAAAACGCGAATCGGGCCCTTAGTAAATGACCCTCTATTACTCACCTTCACTTATTTCCACGTGAAGGAAGATCAGAAGGTCCTCTACTTCCATTCATGTACTTGGACACCAAATAAATGTCATTTTATTCCTGACTTCCGTAGCCCGTCCTTGTATCTCACCCACCCATCTCCTCTTATTTCCTTGCTTGGTCTCCTCCACATCCCCTGTAGTTCAGCTCGGAATAATTTTGAAAACAATTGGAATTAATTCCGTTTTTTAAAATATTTTTTTAATAATAAACAATAATCTCTAATTCAGCGCGGAACAAGGAAGGTAAAGTAGAGGAACCGCGGGGGCGGTCACCGGTCACCTGCAGGGGGCGGTGCTGTTCCTGTGACATTAGCGGAGAGGGTGCACAGTTCTCCCGCTTGGATGCAGGTCGCTCAGGGGAGGCCGGAGATATTTATCCCTAGTAAACGCTTCCTCATTGATTTCATTAGCAAATCTCCCCCTGATGCGGAGCTTCCTGTAATCGTGGACACAGGAGGATGTTTATATTCCAGGGAAAGTACCGCGCCATTATATAAATCCGTGCCGCACGCCGGACGCTGGACCTCACATCGATATCATATCCATGAATGTATCGGATCTATAGTATGATGTGTCACCACTATACACTGTACACTCCCCTGCAGGATTGTCCTGTGGCCACTAGAGGGCAGGCTTTCTACCTGTGCTGGTGATTTGTGCTCCAGGAGTCAGTGTAACCCCTTGTGTCCCGGATTACACCTTTCATACCTCACCTGTAGCACAATGTAATGTGGAGGAGTATTACACATCATCACAATATCCGAGACTTTACTAATCCAGAAACCTCCCGGCTATAGTGATGCTACAAGAATGACAACATTTACTTCTAACAAGCGCCGCAGTGTATAATACCCCCCCCCCCCTCACACTATAGAATATTCCTCTAAATAGCCCCCACAGTCAGGGGGGTAACTAGGAGAGGTCGCGCCCCATAGCAAACTTCTGAATGGGGGGCCACTGCCTGCTTACAGATATACTATATATATAATATATTCTCTTTATGGCCCCTTTATGCCCCCCTCTTATTGTGATCCCCATGCACCTGTGTAACATCACATGACCAGGGATGTAACGAGTCGTGCACCTGTGTGACATCACATGACCAGGGATATATAATGAGCTGTGCACCTGTGTGACATCTCATGACCAGGGATATAACGAGCCGTGCACCTGTGTGATGTCACATGATCAGGGATATATAACGAGCCGTGCACCTGTGTGATGTCACATGATCAGGGATATAACGAGCCGTGCACCTGTGTGACATCACATGACCAGGGATATAACGAGCCGTGCACCTGTGTGACATCACATGACCAGGGATATAACGAGCCATGCACCTGTGTGACATCACATGACCAGGGATATAACGAGCCGCGCACCTGTGTGATGTCACATGATCAGGGATATATAACGAGCCGCGCACCTGTGTGATGTCACATGATCAGGGATATAACGAGCCGCGCACCTGTGTGATGTCACATGATCAGGGATATAACGAGCCGTGCACCTGTGTGATGTCACATGATCAGGGATATAACGAGCCATGCACCTGTGTGATGTCACATGATCAGGGATATAACGAGCCCAGCCATGCCCTGTGCATCACAGACCATGGATTCTAACGAGCCGCTCACCTGTGTGGTGTCACATTATCAGGGATATTTAACGAGCCGCGTCCTCTTTTCCTGTGTGATGTCCACATGATCATGGATATACACCGAGCACTGTCGTATGTCACATGATCAGGATATAACGAGCCGTGCACTTGTGATTCACATGATCAGGATATAACGAGCCTTGCACCGTGTGTGTCCATGAATCAGCGGATCTAACGAGGCCTTGCCCCTGTGGTGATGTCCATATCAGGATATAACGAGCCTGCACCTGTGGGATGTCACATGTCAGGATTAACGAGCCAGGCACCGTGGGTTGCATGTCACATGATAATGGAGTAAACGAGCCGTGCTGTGTTTTCTTGTGTAGAATTCCTGATATAATAGTATAATATATATCTAACACTAGGACCTGCTCCTATGATGGCGTCTGTGTCCTGCCTTGTGTCTCCACCACAGAGGCTCCGGGGCCGCTAGCAGCCGGGTCCATCCTGCCCTGTCATGGGATGTGGCATAGGATATGATATTAGATGTGTAATATCTTCCTATACGCAGTATATACGAGTCTCTGAACAGATTCTATGACACACATTGGGCTCTTGTGTTTCGGGAATTGCAGGATATTGCGAGGATATTACATTGAAATAAATAAGAAGTGATAAACCTTTACCATATTCTAGGAGAGTTCAGGGGCCCAAAGTTTTATCTATACCCTACAGGACAAGTGATAATCATCTCCATTATGAAGGGGGGGTCTATCCATGGAGACCCTCACCATCTCCAATACAGGCAGGATAATTGCCAGAATTAGGCAGGCACAGCAATTGGCCGTCTCTGATGCTCTCATTAATCTGTTGAGTGGAGGGGACCCCGATTCTTGTGAGTAGAGTGGGACCCCAATCCTTGTGAGTAGAGTGGGGGCCACATTCTTGTGGGTGGCGGGGACCCCCCTTCTTGTGAGTGGAGGGGACCCCGATTCTTGTGAGTAGAGTGGGACCCCAATCCTTGTGAGTAGAGTGGGGGCCACATTCTTGTGAGTAGAGTGGGGGCCACATTCTTGTGGGTGGCGGGGACCCCCCTTCTTGTGAGTGGAGGGGACCCCGATTCTTGTGAGTAGAGTGGGACCCCAATC
>CM033641.1:319424971-319492055 GCA_019512145.1 Engystomops pustulosus | reverse complement strand
ATTTCCCCCTTGTGAGTAGAGTGGGGGCCACATTCTTGTGAGTGGCGGGGACCCCCATCCTTGTGAGTGCAGGGATCCCCCATTCTTGTGAGTGGAGGGGACCCCCATTCTTGTGAGTGGACCCCCATTCCTGTGAGTGAAGGGGAGCCCCATTCTTGTGAGTGGAGGGGACCCCCATTCCTGTGAGTGGGATGACCCCCATTCTTGTGATTGGTGGGTGGTGCTGTGTATAGGGGATAACAATCGCACTTAGGATAACTCAGCACATCAATATAGTAATAGTAGCGCCTATAGAATGTAGATTCATTAATGGGAATCCATTATGTGACACATATAGCACTGGGGAAACGCTAATTTTGGTGCCTTAACCCCTTTGCGTCGCAGCGTTTTTCATTAATTTTTTGCTCCCCACCTTCAAAAAGAAAAAGTTCTACCTTTTTCATTTGTTCCTGTACAGAGCTGCCTGAGGGCTTATTTTTTTATGAGTTGCATTTCGGACAATTGGGCGGCTATTTTCCGTAATGCGGTTCACCGCCGGCAATAACCATTTTTATATTTTGATAGATCGGCCATTTAGGACGCAGCGAGACCTAACATGTTTATTCACTTTTATATCAGTTCTAGGGAAAGGCGAGTGATTTGATTTCTCATTTATTTTTATATTTTTTTTTACTTTTTTACAATTTTTTTTAGGCTACTTTAACCCTTCATAGTCTGATCGTTCGATTGTTCTTGCAATGTTACTGTATTGAAGTATATGACGTTTTTAGATTTATTACAATGTGCCACTGGCACACTGTAAGGAATCTGCAGAAACCATACAGCCTCGGGTCTCATAAAGATCCAGGGCTGTCATGGGAACAGATCACCGCTTCCTGATGACGTCACGGGGAGAGGAGATCTCAACTAAGATGACGGCACATATGCGCCGCCGTATTTTAATTGCGGCCTATAAAGACCATCAAGGGGTTAAGACCCACAGTCAGTGCTGGCACTGTTCACGGTTGTTAGCGATGGGTGTTTGCTGCAATATGCAGCAAACCCCATGTCTGTATGAAGAGGGCTCAACCCGTGAACCCTCTTCATACATCCATAAGAGCTCCTTGACGGATACATCTAAAGAGTTAAAATTTGGAACTGTTTTTGGGGCCCTGATTCTGGAAATGACACCAGTTTCCCACTATCTGCTCTACTTCTGGAGATCTGGCAATGCCACCTTATGCTCAAACTAATGGTTGCTCAATATTGTGCTAAAGGCATTGAGGCTCATTTACTAAGGATCCGAACGCTGCACTTTCATCGGGTTTCCCGAATATTTCCCATTTGCACCGAATTGCCCCGGGATGTGCACGCGATCGGATTGTGGCGGATCGGCGCCAGCTTTAACGCAACAGAAATTGGGGGCGTGGCCTTGGACAACCCGGTGGATTCGGAAAAAACGCGGATTTTAAAAAAAACATTTGTGTCGCAAGATCAAACACTCACATGCACCAGGAAGAAGAAGGTGAACTCCGGCGGATCTGGGCGCAGCAGCAACCACTGGTGGATATCGGGCGCACGACCTTAGTGAATTTTGGCAGACCCAAATCCTCGTGGGACAACGCGCTGCGGGATCGCGACTGGACCGGGTAAGTAAATGTGCCCCACATCTCATAAACTAGAAATGGAAGGTATTTTTCAACTCAAAAATACCCAGAATCAGTTCAAAAACTCCAGAGAATTTTTTTTTTATTTTCCTATTTGTTCCCCAGTGCAATATATCTCTTTGCTCTACTGTTGTAATATTCTCTATATTCTCATGGTTCTCCTCCCATCTTCACCATCATTGTCTATGTCTCCCCCACCCATAGCACCGAGCTCATATCTGTCAATGATTAACTGCTCCTCTCCATAACTGAGCGTCGAGAAATATTCATCTTTCATTTGTAGAAAGGTTACGAGTTTGTTCATCGACGATATCCCATTATGGCTTCTAATTACCAATAAGGAAGTTATCTAAGACGAGGAAAGAGCGGCTCATTTTTGAAGAACGCTCTCAGATCTCATGAATTTGACCTTTTCAATGATGTTCTAAGATATCTTCAAGAGGGCTAAAGAGATGAGCGTCCATGTAACGTGGCATATCCAAAGCTCCTGTATAGCAATGATGCAGCGTATGGCTATAAAAGCCTTCTTATCTCCGGTTGCCATGCCAATGACGTCTAACCACTCGATGACGTCGCCTAGATTTCTCTGTATTATAAACAGGACATGCATGAGTTTCTTCTGGGAGATCTCTGCCATCCAACGTCGAGCAATGTTACCCAACACAACTCAGATGTCGTTGAGAGGAGCCCTGGAAGCCATGACCACCTGGAAGACCTTGACCATGCAGAAGACAACTTCAATGATATCGAGTAAGAAGCAAGATATCTATCACATTGTGATGACACCAGACCGCATCCCCAAGTTCATCATACCCTCCTTAGATGTGGAGCATGTTCTTCTTCATATGGAACCTTTGGAGGACGTCGAGAGTAGATCCACAACTCAACAAGAGACTTTGTCACCCAGAACAAAAAGAAGCCATTCAGAATCAAACATCCAAAAAGTTGAGTTATCGAGGGGAAGGAGTCTCTGCAGAAAAACTTCTAATTACTTATCGGGAGAGTTGGACAAAGTGGCCGATCACTCGGATCCATCTACAAGGGCTGCTTTATCGTTGCCTCATCTGTCGAAGATCAAGACTCCTTATGGATTTTTGACTTTAGGTGAGAGTCCAAACATCAGAAGGAAAGAGTCTCTCTATTTCGATCTTGACCCTTTACAGACTCCAAATATGTTGTCCCTGAAGAATATCACCAGACCCATCCCGAAGACCACGTTGTGTCCTCTAAGAAAGCAAGTAACTTGTACAGCATGTCCCGACGCACCCAAGCAACCTGCCCGCTCCGTTTCTTTGGAGGTTCTTTGCTGTAGTCCTCCTAATTCATCCTTGTCCTCATCATCAGATTTGGAAGGGTATTCATCAAAATGCGAAAAGAAAAAGTTTAGACTCTTGAAGTGGAGACACTTTTCAGGAGGGAGGTGCTTCAAATGTAACCGAGACAGTAAGGAAAAAGTACCTGTTACGGTGGGACGGACCAGAAGTAGCCCGATTGCTTAAAGTAAAGTTCTGTCCAGTGAAGACCAAATATCTATAGAGGTGACCTCCCTTAACAGCTAGAGTCTTCTTCAGGATATTTCTCTAGATGTGAAGGACCACCCACCCGTGTCCACTGATTGCAATGGGAGACCTCCAGCAAAGGTAGTTAAAGTGAACCCGCCATTGGGTCTCACCCCATTAATCTCCCAGTGCCCTCAGGTAGGGGATGAAATGTTGTTTCTAGAATTCCCTCTTTTATGTGAAACCTCACCTGTTTACCTATAATCAACCCCCCCCCCAAAAAAATGAGTCACTACAGAAGCCCAAATCTTGTATTCCATAGCAACATGTCTTTGTGTCATTTTAAAGATAAGAATCTCAATTAAGCTTACGGTTTTGTGAGCTACAGAACCAGAGATACAGACAGCCGAAGACGTAGTTGGAAATGCAATCTGCAGATAAAGACCCAGTTCACACCAATTTGTAACTGCCTGTATGTCCAGGTAAGTAGCTCACAGAACCATGAGCCTGATTGAGATACTACTGCACAAAAACCTTGTTTCTAGGTGCTAGGGAATAGAAGATAAGGGCTTTTGACGTGAGGCTACCCCTGTTACCACTAAACATGACTCATCTCATGTGAAAATGGCATGAGAAGAGTCATATTTGCCTGATTAAAGAGGAAATTTAGAAAGCACATTTCATACCTGACCTGAAGGTGCTAGTAGTTAGGGTGCAAGCACCTGGTGACAGGTTCCCTTAAAATTATGGTCAGGGAGGGTAAGAAAGAGGAATCATCTTTGAAGAATAAAGGGTTAATACACATTGACGATGGATAGGCAACTATTGGCAAAATAGGCAATAACCAACACCACAATGTAATAAACTCCCATGAAGGAAAACTTTTTAGGTCCCTCATAGAAAAACTTTGTATTCCTTGTGTTTCCGTCATTATGTTTGAATGATCAAAACTTGTGCCGGGCCCTAATGGGTTAAATACCTTATAGTATTAAAGTGCCGAATATATCCAATATAAGCACAGGATCAGGACCAGCAGTGTTAGGATTTGTACAGTTCACATGATTGATGTTGCTGTTTGACCATTCATTCACATTGTGAGTCGCTGACTTTATTTGGGAGTCGTTAACCCTTAAGTACAGCGTCCACGTCGTGGCTCATGTAAGGCGTCACATGTCACTGCTTTACCTGTGTGTAGCTGTACTGTATAGATGACCAGCAAACGCTCGCACTCCCTTCTATTGACTTTATTATTGTCAACTATTTTTGTTATTGCAGGTAAAATATGTAACGTGTTAATTTTTATTTATTTATTTAAAAGTAACTTTTTCAAAACTTTATTGCACGGTGAAGCGATGATTTGATATTGTAACATATTGACGGATAATATAGAAAAAAACTTTAAAAATAAAAATGAATAGTTGACACGTCTGGTTTTTTCGTTATTCTCCTTTTATCTGCAATTTACTGCAGGGGTGTAACTACAGTGGTAGCAGCCATAGCAGCCACTATGGGGCCCGCAGTGTGAGGGGGCCCTGGAATCTGGGGAATTAGCTGTGTATTGGATGTTTGCTGTATGTGTGGTGTGTATATAATGTATATGTGTGTATATGGCATTGTGTGTATGTGTGTATTTGCCGTATGTGTGTATATGGGGTGTGTGTATGTTTATGCTGTATGTCTATATACTCTATATATAAGTATATTAATGAATTTTTATGTGAGTATATAATATATATTATGACCTTTGAAGGTCCTCCAACGATCCCGGGTGAAACCACTTTGAAAGCACAGAAGGGACACATCCTCCATTCCCAAGAACGCTGATTCAGCCCCCAGATGTAGGAATTATTTCCAGACTTGTGGGGGCCATAATATTTCCTACACTAGGGTCGCATGGTGGTCTTTATCCACCCCAGGGGCCTTCTTGTGATGATCTGGGTCCCTACCGAGTCCTGATCCTCACATCTTCCATTCTGCGAAGGTCTCGGCTAAGTTTTCCAGATTTTGGAACCACCACCCCTTCCTGCAATATCCTGTAAAGGTTTTTTTTGTATATTTTATAAATCAAGCATAAAATTTGACAAGCGTTCTTCTTTACAGAAGTTTTTGCCTTATGTATGGACCAGATACCCCCCCCCCAAGCATGTGCCATCACCACCCTGGTGCAAAGCCCTTATCATATCCCGGATCCAAACAAACCAAACCAACAAAACTGCAGCATGCTCATTGACACAGAGGTTCTAGTCCCCGTACTCGTACCAGTGGCTATTGATTGAAAGAGTTTTGGCCACTTTTTTCAATAAATCTGTTTTCATTAGACTGTCTCTCTGCATGACACGTACCTGGAGAGGGACCTGCGCAGCTGGCGTAGAGCGGGCATGAAGGGCTTGGCAGGGAGCGGACATATAATACCTGGGGTGGAATTCTATTGGGGGAGGTAGAATAACATTGTTAGGATAGGTGGAATTAAAATGGGGGTGGAGTTAGAGGTTATTTAGGCATGGCAGGAAGAGTTGGCCTCATTCTGGCCAGAAAAAATTGTAGCACGTAGCTGAGGGTGTTTTGTGGGGGGTTAGGCAAATTGTAGTCTTTAGCTGAAGGTGTTTTTCTTAGGTTGGTCCTGAGTTGGTAGGGGACTAGTGTTTTAGGGGCAAGTGTAAGGGATGGCTGACCTGGATGAGTTCCTGCGAGGATGAGGAGGAAGCGGCCACTCGGGGGCCCGGCTGGATGGCGGAGTCAGATTGCGTGTGGTGGCCCTGGAGGATCCCTCGTCGGGGGTGCGAGAGGCCAGCGCGGGCCATGAGGCCCGCCGGTGAGGTTGATCCCCTTCCACCTCACCGCAGCGAGGAGCAGACCGGGGCGGTGCGGAGGGCACGAGGAGGCAGCGACAGAGAGCGGTACCCACCTGCAGGAGGGCGCGGCGAATGCGGCGCATCCGGGCGGCCGTGAAGGCATAATTGCGTCTGGAGCTGGTTCCAGGGCGGTGATGGGGCCACGCGGAGCATAAAAAATGGCGACCGAGGAAGAATCGGCGGCGTGAAGGCGGCCGGAAGAGTATTGGCCTATGCGGAAGGAGACTCGGAAGTCGGTGACGGGGCAAGCGCAGCCTGAGCTGGGGGAGCCAGGCAGACTCGTCACCACCAGGATCCGTGAGTGACAGGCGGGCAGCCCATGGGCAGGGAGCTGCTGCTGCCAGGAGCGGGGGGCGGGGGGGGGAAGCCCCGTCCTCCCAGGGCCGCGCAGCATGGGAGCAGGCTGTAGGGGGGGGTAAGGCCAGAGAGGTGGGCCACCCCCTGGGAGCTGCAAGAGTTGGAAGGGAGAGAGGAGATGTTTGGCGCAGCCGCATAAGGTGCAGGGACCGGCGGCTGAAGGAGTTGATAGTGGGCAGGCCCGGTCTATTGCCACGGACTTGGTCTGAGGCGCCTGTCAGGGTGGAGCTTGCCAGAGGGCTCCCCCTCCAGGAATGGGCAGTAGCTGGGGGGGTAGTGGAGGCGGAACTAGGGCGGCGCTGGGGCCGCTCGGCTCAGGGGAACTGTAAGCAGGGGTTTGGTAGGGAGACTGCATCCTTTCCAGGTTGTTTCGTCTGTCTTTTTCCACTGCAGGAGAGGAGTGGTTCGGATGGCGCCATTCCTGGACTGATGTCGCGGGCCAGTGGAGTGGGCTTCCGCCAGGAAGCGGTGGTGCGCCAGTGTGCTGCCAGACTGGACGTTCCGCTGGACGAGACATCGGCGGTGGGGGCGGGATCTGCGCCGGCGCCGCTTAGGCGGTGGCTTTCATCTTACCAGTTGTCTTTCAGCTCCACACCTCCAGCATCACCACATACCCATTGGGTCAAGGGGCAAGTTCCTACAGGTGGGGCAGGTCAAGTCGTCGGGCTGCCCTAGGGGCAATCTATACCGGGAGCGTAGGATCAGTTGTTTAATTGGTTTTCCGTCAGTTACTGGGGTCGGTTGAATCTCTTTCGGTCACAGTTTTTGTTGTGTGGGGGCCGGTAGGGGCCTGGAGGTGCGAACAGGACAGGACTCTGGGCCAAGTCAGTGGGGACTCCTCAGGTGGTTTGGGGGGGCCACACCCGGTTATTGAAGGGCCATGGTCTAACGGAACGGGTTCAGACTGAGAAGAAGAAGTTCCACGTGGCTTGCAGTCCTCAGAATCGGCCAAGAGCAGTCTAATACCTTGTTTGATGGGCCATTGGGGGGTCATTTAAAACAGGAAGTTAAGGAGAAATTTTGGAAAGGGAGAACATAGACATATTACTTGTTCCTTAACGGCTTAGTATGAGAAATGGGAAAAAGGGAAGGAACACATGAGGAGGAGATGATAAAGAAGAACTATCTAGCTAATTCCGGGAATTTGGAATTGGGCTTCATGCCTTTGCATTTTGGGTGTGTTATTGGGGAGAAGCATCCGGATTGCTGCTCTGTGTGGGCTGTTCGGGACTTGGCAACTGTATCTGGGAAGCTTATGCCGACGTCTGGGCATTGCGTTGCTCAAGTACGACGAACAGTTCAAGGCGAGAATTGCAGTACAGCCGACCTCTTCATGGGATCACAGGGACCATTGCCTGTGGGATGGATTCTGACGCCCCTACGCGCCTAGGAACCCATTTGCTAATAGCGGGTTTCGGGTCTTTCAAATGGGGGCCGACGGGTAAGAGTGGAAACTCCGTCGGGCTGATCAAGAAGGGAGGGTGCTGGAAATACCCTGAGGGGGCAGGCTCTGGTGAGCGTCGTGCTCCTATAGACATGAGTGTTCAGGGATGTGGGGGAGCCAACCAATCCGCTACCTAGTGCTTTCAGAGGGCAAATCCAGGCCAGCAGCGAGCTGGGGATGGGGCTCACACGGTGGTGACCTCTGGTGAAGGAGGAGAAATTATGAGGCGTGGCTAGAGATGTATCCAAAAGGGATAAAGCAGAGTTATTGGGTTGGATGTTTTTCAGTTTGGTTTTTAAGTATCCCCTTTAAAGAAGGGGGTGGGTTGTTTTTGGTTAAGAACTTAAGGTCAGTTACAAAGATCATCCAGAGGTGGTGAGGGAGAATCCCAAGGAGGTTTAGCTTGGGCAGGATGCTGGTCCCATTCGATCGAACAGCCCTCCGGTGGGAGAATCTAGAATTTCCCCACTGGGGGTTGTCCCAAAGAAAGAGACAGTAAAGATAGGCTGATTCATCCACCTGTCATTACCCGTCTGGCGTCTGTCAATGGATGCATTGACTGCTCGCTGACGGCATTGTCCTATACTTCGTTCGACGCAACAAGCTGTGCCAAGGTTCGGGATGTCGGACATGGGGCACTCTGGCAAGGAGCTGACATTGAGCAGGCCTCGACTTCGGCCAGTGCACACAATCCCGAATCCCTGCATCTGCTGGGTTGCTATTTCGAATGCGGATACTAATGTAATGAATTCTTGCCTAGGGTGTTCCATTTATGCGCTTACGTCAGGCTTTTAGCCTTTTCTGATGGGTTATCAAGGCACGAGTCTGGCTCGCGAAAGGGTAATCACTATCTAGACATTTCCTGTGTGTGGGCCAAGTAGGGAGGGGTGCCGGGTGTTGTTGCGATTTGGAAACGTGTTCACAAGTTTGGTGTTCCTCTAGCAAGGGACAAAACGAATGGCCCGGTGGTACTTGCTTGTGTTTCTTGTGATTGAAATAGATTCCATTAAGATGGAATGGTGCCCGGCTTGCCTGAGGCCCAATTGGAGATTTGCGAATGAGAGTGGCTGAACGATGGTGAAACAAAGGTGTCTTGAAACATTATACAGTCCCTTGTTGGGGAATTGAACTTCGCAGTCGATCATGCCATGGGAGGTTTTTTTTGTATGCGATTAGCGCAGGCACCGGCAGGGGTCATACTCCCAGAATTCTTAATTAGATTGAAACAGGAGCAGAGGAACGATCTGCGTGTGTGGGATGATTTCTTGCAAGTTACACTGGCAAGACGTTGGGGATGGGGAGCAGGTGTCTAGCGTAGCCTAGACTTGTTCACTGAGCTGCGGGTTCGTGGGGTTCAGGGGCATTTTTTCAAGGGGGAATGTAGCGTTGGCGGTTTGGCCAGGGAGATGGGTAGAGGCAGATCACAAAAACCTATGCCTGCTGGAGCTGTTCCCTTCATAGTGTCAGTGGCATTTTGGGGGGGGCCAACTACGGTTAACAGTGTTGTATGTTCCATTGCGATAAAAAAACAATATGGCATAGTATACGTGATTACAAACAGTCAGCTTCAATCGTCCCCTGTGATAAGTTTCTACAGCATGGTATTGTAGCTAAAATGGACATAATAGTTTAAGGGCTGTGGCTGTCCCAGGTCGTGAGACCAATACATGCTGTGCATTGGTCTTGTCTACCAGTTAGACAGATTTCTTAGCCTGGTGCCAGAGGCAGCGAAAGACCCATTGCAGTGTCCAGAGCGCCTGTGGATTTGTAAGGTTTTTCTGCATTGGATTTCGGCGGTCGTTGTCCCCACCGCTGGGAGGCGTACAGAAAGGTTTGGAAGAGCTGGTTTATCTTTCGGCTGCTGGGTAAGTTATGGGGAGCAAGGGAACGCGGTTTGATCAGTTGTTTTGCTTATGGCGTTTGCTGTTGACAGAGGGGTGTCCGGGGTCAGTTATATACGCAAGAATCTGTTCATGACTGTCCTTTTTGTTTAAATGATGGAGTAGAAGACTCGACGCAGCCTTTTTGATACGACAGGGCGACTAAAGGGGTTTGTAAACAAGGGGGTCAGGCAATATGGCAGAAGCCGGTTGTCTTTTTGATTTGTTGGGAAGATAAGCGTGAGTTGGGGCTGTTTGCAAACATGATAAAATGAACATTGCCGTTCATGTTAGCCTTTTTCGTTGGCATTTTTTTTGAGCTTTCCGATTGGGGAGTTGGTAGCGTAATAGGAAGAGGTGAAGAGGTGTGCAGTTCATGCATGTCAAGAAGGAGGGTGAGGCGATACATATTTGGTTGGTTGTTTGGGGGTCAAAGACTGATAAGAAGGGAAGGGGTTCTTTAATAAATACTTCATAGATTGGCGGCATTGTGATTTTTTTGCCCGGTTGGGGTATATGAGGCATTTTTTGGGAGTTAGGGGTCCGGAGTGTAGATCGCTACTGGTTGCATGAGGATGGTTCGACCTGGTCCGATTTCAGTTGTAGCATTTTTTATAGGTTGTTTGGCGAGAATTTGGTTTGTGCCCAGAGAGTATAGCTCGCCATTCCTTTATAATCGGTGGCGGCACAGAGGCTGCGAGATGGGCATGAGGGAGGAGAAGATCATTGAGGGATTGGCAGATGGGAGTCGCAGAAAAGGGTTCAAACATCTTCTGTCAGGGTCGCCATGGCTGTTGGAGTACAAGATGGGAAGTGCAGTAATGTGGGCGGTTGTTGGGTGTTAGTTTACTGTTTAATTCTGTTTCTATTTCGCAGGGCAGGAAATGTGTTTGTTGGGTTTTTGGGCCCTTCTTTCGTGTAACTGTGCAGAGAAAGGGCTAGGCTTTTCGGCTTGCGGTAGTCATTGGGACTTGAATCCTGATCATGTTATGTTCACGTGGTTGAGGTTTTGGGGCCTGACGTTGGAGCAGGGGGGCCTAAGCTTCAGAATGTTTTTTCGCAGTGGGGCCCACCGGCATGTGTTGATGTTGCAGTTGGGGGGAATGATTTGGAGTTCCAATGCGTCCCCTTATTAAGACAATAAAGAGGGACTTACTTGCTTATGGACATGCAACCCATGAATGAGGAGGGATGTTCCAGATATCATTAGGCGTGAGTCCTGAGGAATGCGGGGTCCGTGTCGGTCGGCATTGGGCATGTTCAGAGTGAAAGTGAATCAGGAGTGTGGCGAATTGTGAGGCTGAAATGGTGGCAGCATGTGGTCCGCCACACGTTCGGGACGAAGACGAAGTTTCCACCTGGCCAGGATGGGGTGCATCGACTGAGGTGTTTTGGATGGTCTTCAACTTTGGTCTCTCGAAGTTGCTGAGTTGTGTGTGATGGTGTGGGGGAGCATTCACTTAATGTCAAGTCGACATGCTTGCGGGTTCTTGGCAACAGCCATTGTTCCACTTAAAGTGTGGTTACACAAGATAGCCCACGAAGTATCAGTAAGGTGCGGTTATTGAAATGTGAGGTTTGGTGGTTTTTTTCCCCTTGGGATCGGTATTAAAGGTGAATGTTGGTTTTCATTCACATTCCATTGTCTCCGAGTGGTTTGGTTCTAGGGCCACACTTCGTTCGCCATTTTGCCTAAGGAAGGTTTGGCGGCAAAGGGGAGCTGGGCTGGGGGGTGGTTCGCGTGCGCTTGACGTGCATTTTTTATGGTTTATGGAGCACAATGAGTTAAACGGTGGTTTTGGTTACGTTTTTTTTCCTTTGCCCAGTAGGGTTGGTTTTGCCACGAACTTTGCGTTGTTGTTTTTTTATTATTCTGTTAACAATTTTTCCTTTTTTTCCAAAAAAAATGATTGACAATCCATTTGCAATAAGCTGTGACCATTCACCTTTCCCAACTAAGATATGTGTACTGTTTTTTATTTTGTGAGCTAGGTGGGGTGCGTCAGGTAAGGGGCGGTGTGTAATGGGAGTACTTTCCTGTTTCGTGAACCGGCCATTGCCTCGGTCGGCATGTTTTTAAACCTCCTGTTTGATTATACCTCACCTCTCATCAGCCTCTCACCTGTTCTCACCATCGGCTTTGCCCCTCTGCTATATACAACAGCGTCCTCTCTCTCTCACTGTCCCAGTACTGTCCTTATGGCATCTTCAAAAGGGTCCGTCTTCTTGTCCCTACAAGTCCCAGCCACAGAGGAAGCAGAGGAGGGAGCCGGAGACTCAAACTCCTCCTCCTACAAAAGAGTACTCAAAGCAGTGATTATAGTGAATATTAGCAATTTATTTGGTAATATGAACTTGGTGCCCTGTCTAATCTTTTGATCCTGGACTGGTTGTCCTATTTGAGCCCCCTACGTAACAGCCTTGATCGGTGCTGACACTGATTCTGCTTGTTAACTCTGTAAATGCCAGTATGCATGTACTGGTGGTATTTAAAAGGTTAACACCCTACCATCTCGCCCTGAAAAGGGCAATTATTAAATCATTCCATCTAAACTCTGTTCTGCAGGAACCTTACACAATGATGTTTCTTTTTCGGACCATGTGTTACCCATAATGTAACCGATATTAACCGCCAAGTATCTACTCTCCCCAGGAGTGGCCCGTTGATCCACATGGCTATGTGGCGGGCCCGAACCTCTCCCCTCTGTGTCTGCTGGTTGGTGAGGTTGGCTCGTATACAGCAAGTCACATGTCCCACCTGGTCAATCACAGCCCATACCGAGCATGACTGTGGTTGCAAGAAGCTAAAAGTTGGCCGATTAACTGCTCATCAGCCGGCTATCAACCAGTGTTTCCAGATTAGCCGAATACTGAATCCAAACTTCTTGCTGAAGTCTGGATCTGGGTTCTGGGACCTGAAATCACAATGTATGGTGCAGAATAGATGTGTTCTGGTTCTCTAAATGCTATCACTGGCTAAAATATGCATATAGTATGTGACTATATGGGACACACATCGCTCTCTCCTATTTCCAGCCACATTGTACATAGTATTGGGCTCCTTTCATCCAGGTTTGATACCAGACAAGATCAGATGTCGTCCCACCTCTCACCGATTGTAAGGTTCACCTCAGTCCCAGATCCAAGCAACAAGAGAATAAAAGCCCCTGGATGAAGCTCCGGTGGTTGTAGGCACCTCCTGGTGTTGTAGCCAGCGCTGCTCCTGGATGTGTTGTAGGACCACAGCGCCGCTCCCTGTGTGGTTGTGTGACAGCGCCGCTCTGGGTGGTTTGTAGGACCAGCGCCGCTCCTGGGATGGTTGTAGGCGGATCAGGCGCCGCTCCTGATGGTTGTAGGACCAGTGCTGCTCCTGGATGGTTGTAAGACCACGCTGCTCCTGGAATGGTTGTAGGACCATGGCTCACCTGGATGTTGTAGACCAGCGACGCTCTGGAGTGTTTGTAGACGCAGCCGCTGCTCCTGATTTTGTAGGACCAGCGCTCGCTCCCTGGTTGGTATGTAGGACCACATCGCTGCGTCCCCTGGATGGTTTGTAGGACCGCGCCGCTCCTGGATGGTTGTAGGACCAGTGCTGCTCCTGGGAATGGTTTTGATAGGAGACCGACGCTCTCCTGTAGTGGTTGAGGACCAGCGCTGCTCCTGAGGTTTGGTCTGTCCGCGTGGGCTCCTGGGTGGTTGTAGGACCAATCGCTGCTCCTGGGTGGTTTGTGTGAGGAACATGCCTTCCCTTGGTGGTTGGTAGGACCAGCGCTGCTCCTATGGTAGGCGGCTTGGGGTGTTGTAGGACCTGCAATGCTCTAGGGTGGGTGTATGCGCACCTCAGCTGCTCCTGGGTGGTTGTTAGGAACCACGCTGCTCCTGGGATGGTTGTAGGATCTGCACTGCTCCTGGGTGGTTGTAGGACCTGCACTCCTCTGTGGTTTTGTAGACCTGCACTGCTCTGTCTGGTTGTCGGACCTGCACGCTCCTGGGTGTTTGTAGGAAACTTCCTGCTATCCTGGAATGGTTTGTAGAGCCTGCATGCCTCCTGGGTGGTTGTAGGACACGCGATTGCTCCTGTGTGTTGTAGGCCAGCGCTGCTCTGGATGGTTGTAGACCCAGCGCTGCTCCTGTTATGGTTTGTAGGACCCAGCGCTGCTCCTGGGTGGTGTAGGACCCAGACTTGCTCTCCTGAGGGTGTGTAGGACCGCGCCGCTCCGTGGATGGTTGTCAGACAACGCTGACATCGGAATGGTTTGTATGGACCAGCGGCTCCTGGGTAGTTGTAGGAGAACCAGCGCTGCTCGGGTGGTTGTAGGACCAGCGCTGCTCCTGGTAGTTGTAAGCCCAAGCGGCCGCTACTGGGTAGTTCTAGGACCAGCACTGCCTGGATGGTCTGTTAAGGACCCCCGCTTGTCCTGGATGGTTGTAGGACAGCGCTGCTGGTGTGGTGGATGGCGGTGCCGTTGTTAGGACCAGCGCTGCTCCTTGATGGTTTGTAGGACCATGCATCTCAATTTCATTCCTTGGGGCTAGGGCCATATTCACCACCCTGGTAAGGACTAGAAGGAGGGGGCTAGAGCACTCGTCATTCACAGGGAAGATTAGGGTGACTTTGAGCCCCCAATTTTGATAACGAGTATCCCAGTAGTCGTGTGCGGACAAATCCCTTAATCACTGTGAAGTACGTGTCTAATAGAGTTGTTCATGGGCATAACTAGGGATGTCAGCAGGTCCCATAGCATCTTCTCTGACTCAGGCCACCCCCCTTCCCATAAAAATATTATATAAGTATATTAATGAATTTTTATGTGAGTATATAATATATATTTTTATGGGGAAAGGGGGGCCTGAGTCAGAAGATGCTATGGGACCCTGCATCCCCTAGTTATGCCCATGAACAACTCATATTATAACACGTACTTCACAATGTATTAAGGGATTTGTCCCACAGACTACTGGGATACTCAGTTATCAAAAAATTGGGGGCTCAAAGTCCCCCTGAATCTTCCCTGTGAATGACATGTGCTCTAGCCCCTTCTATAGTCCTACCAGGGTGGTGATATAGTCCTGCCCCATAGGAATGAATGGAGCACTGGTCCTACAACCATCCAGGAGCAGCGCTGGTCCTACAACCATCCAAGAGCAGCGCTGGTCCTACAACCATCCAGGAGCAGCGCGGGTCCTACAACCATCCAGGAGCAGTGCTGGTCCTACAACTACCCAGGAGCGGCGCTGGTCCTACAACTACCCAGGAGCAGCGCTGGTCCTACAACCACCCAGGAGCAGCGCTGGTCTTTGCCGCCAACCTCCTAGCAAAATGGCGAACGAAGATGTGGCCCTAGACCAAACCAACTCGGAGACAATGAAAACCAACATTCCACCTTGATACCGATCCCAAGGGGAAAAAACCACCAACCTCACATCAATAACCTCACCTTACTGATACTTCGTGGCTATCTTTTTCGTAACCACACTTTAAGTGTACCACTGGCTGTTGCCAAGAACCCGCCAATGACCTTTGAAGGTCCTCCAACGATCCCGGGTGAAACCACTTTGAAAGCACAGAAGGGACACATCCTCCATTCCCAAGAACGCTGATTCAGCCCCCAGATGTAGGAATTATTTCCAGACTTGTGGGGGCCATAATATTTCCTACACTAGGGTCGCATGGTGGTCTTTATCCACCCCAGGGGCCTTCTTGTGATGATCTGGGTCCCTACCGAGTCCTGATCCTCACATCTTCCATTCTGCGAAGGTCTCGGCTAAGTTTTCCAGATTTTGGAACCACCACCCCTTCCTGCAATATCCTGTAAAGGTTTTTTTTGTATATTTTATAAATCAAGCATAAAATTTGACAAGCGTTCTTCTTTACAGAAGTTTTTGCCTTATGTATGGACCAGATACCCCCCCCCCAAGCATGTGCCATCACCACCCTGGTGCAAAGCCCTTATCATATCCCGGATCCAAACAAACCAAACCAACAAAACTGCAGCATGCTCATTGACACAGAGGTTCTAGTCCCCGTACTCGTACCAGTGGCTATTGATTGAAAGAGTTTTGGCCACTTTTTTCAATAAATCTGTTTTCATTAGACTGTCTCTCTGCATGACACGTACCTGGAGAGGGACCTGCGCAGCTGGCGTAGAGCGGGCATGAAGGGCTTGGCAGGGAGCGGACATATAATACCTGGGGTGGAATTCTATTGGGGGAGGTAGAATAACATTGTTAGGATAGGTGGAATTAAAATGGGGGTGGAGTTAGAGGTTATTTAGGCATGGCAGGAAGAGTTGGCCTCATTCTGGCCAGAAAAAATTGTAGCACGTAGCTGAGGGTGTTTTGTGGGGGGTTAGGCAAATTGTAGTCTTTAGCTGAAGGTGTTTTTCTTAGGTTGGTCCTGAGTTGGTAGGGGACTAGTGTTTTAGGGGCAAGTGTAAGGGATGGCTGACCTGGATGAGTTCCTGCGAGGATGAGGAGGAAGCGGCCACTCGGGGGCCCGGCTGGATGGCGGAGTCAGATTGCGTGTGGTGGCCCTGGAGGATCCCTCGTCGGGGGTGCGAGAGGCCAGCGCGGGCCATGAGGCCCGCCGGTGAGGTTGATCCCCTTCCACCTCACCGCAGCGAGGAGCAGACCGGGGCGGTGCGGAGGGCACGAGGAGGCAGCGACAGAGAGCGGTACCCACCTGCAGGAGGGCGCGGCGAATGCGGCGCATCCGGGCGGCCGTGAAGGCATAATTGCGTCTGGAGCTGGTTCCAGGGCGGTGATGGGGCCACGCGGAGCATAAAAAATGGCGACCGAGGAAGAATCGGCGGCGTGAAGGCGGCCGGAAGAGTATTGGCCTATGCGGAAGGAGACTCGGAAGTCGGTGACGGGGCAAGCGCAGCCTGAGCTGGGGGAGCCAGGCAGACTCGTCACCACCAGGATCCGTGAGTGACAGGCGGGCAGCCCATGGGCAGGGAGCTGCTGCTGCCAGGAGCGGGGGGCGGGGGGGGGAAGCCCCGTCCTCCCAGGGCCGCGCAGCATGGGAGCAGGCTGTAGGGGGGGGTAAGGCCAGAGAGGTGGGCCACCCCCTGGGAGCTGCAAGAGTTGGAAGGGAGAGAGGAGATGTTTGGCGCAGCCGCATAAGGTGCAGGGACCGGCGGCTGAAGGAGTTGATAGTGGGCAGGCCCGGTCTATTGCCACGGACTTGGTCTGAGGCGCCTGTCAGGGTGGAGCTTGCCAGAGGGCTCCCCCTCCAGGAATGGGCAGTAGCTGGGGGGGTAGTGGAGGCGGAACTAGGGCGGCGCTGGGGCCGCTCGGCTCAGGGGAACTGTAAGCAGGGGTTTGGTAGGGAGACTGCATCCTTTCCAGGTTGTTTCGTCTGTCTTTTTCCACTGCAGGAGAGGAGTGGTTCGGATGGCGCCATTCCTGGACTGATGTCGCGGGCCAGTGGAGTGGGCTTCCGCCAGGAAGCGGTGGTGCGCCAGTGTGCTGCCAGACTGGACGTTCCGCTGGACGAGACATCGGCGGTGGGGGCGGGATCTGCGCCGGCGCCGCTTAGGCGGTGGCTTTCATCTTACCAGTTGTCTTTCAGCTCCACACCTCCAGCATCACCACATACCCATTGGGTCAAGGGGCAAGTTCCTACAGGTGGGGCAGGTCAAGTCGTCGGGCTGCCCTAGGGGCAATCTATACCGGGAGCGTAGGATCAGTTGTTTAATTGGTTTTCCGTCAGTTACTGGGGTCGGTTGAATCTCTTTCGGTCACAGTTTTTGTTGTGTGGGGGCCGGTAGGGGCCTGGAGGTGCGAACAGGACAGGACTCTGGGCCAAGTCAGTGGGGACTCCTCAGGTGGTTTGGGGGGGCCACACCCGGTTATTGAAGGGCCATGGTCTAACGGAACGGGTTCAGACTGAGAAGAAGAAGTTCCACGTGGCTTGCAGTCCTCAGAATCGGCCAAGAGCAGTCTAATACCTTGTTTGATGGGCCATTGGGGGGTCATTTAAAACAGGAAGTTAAGGAGAAATTTTGGAAAGGGAGAACATAGACATATTACTTGTTCCTTAACGGCTTAGTATGAGAAATGGGAAAAAGGGAAGGAACACATGAGGAGGAGATGATAAAGAAGAACTATCTAGCTAATTCCGGGAATTTGGAATTGGGCTTCATGCCTTTGCATTTTGGGTGTGTTATTGGGGAGAAGCATCCGGATTGCTGCTCTGTGTGGGCTGTTCGGGACTTGGCAACTGTATCTGGGAAGCTTATGCCGACGTCTGGGCATTGCGTTGCTCAAGTACGACGAACAGTTCAAGGCGAGAATTGCAGTACAGCCGACCTCTTCATGGGATCACAGGGACCATTGCCTGTGGGATGGATTCTGACGCCCCTACGCGCCTAGGAACCCATTTGCTAATAGCGGGTTTCGGGTCTTTCAAATGGGGGCCGACGGGTAAGAGTGGAAACTCCGTCGGGCTGATCAAGAAGGGAGGGTGCTGGAAATACCCTGAGGGGGCAGGCTCTGGTGAGCGTCGTGCTCCTATAGACATGAGTGTTCAGGGATGTGGGGGAGCCAACCAATCCGCTACCTAGTGCTTTCAGAGGGCAAATCCAGGCCAGCAGCGAGCTGGGGATGGGGCTCACACGGTGGTGACCTCTGGTGAAGGAGGAGAAATTATGAGGCGTGGCTAGAGATGTATCCAAAAGGGATAAAGCAGAGTTATTGGGTTGGATGTTTTTCAGTTTGGTTTTTAAGTATCCCCTTTAAAGAAGGGGGTGGGTTGTTTTTGGTTAAGAACTTAAGGTCAGTTACAAAGATCATCCAGAGGTGGTGAGGGAGAATCCCAAGGAGGTTTAGCTTGGGCAGGATGCTGGTCCCATTCGATCGAACAGCCCTCCGGTGGGAGAATCTAGAATTTCCCCACTGGGGGTTGTCCCAAAGAAAGAGACAGTAAAGATAGGCTGATTCATCCACCTGTCATTACCCGTCTGGCGTCTGTCAATGGATGCATTGACTGCTCGCTGACGGCATTGTCCTATACTTCGTTCGACGCAACAAGCTGTGCCAAGGTTCGGGATGTCGGACATGGGGCACTCTGGCAAGGAGCTGACATTGAGCAGGCCTCGACTTCGGCCAGTGCACACAATCCCGAATCCCTGCATCTGCTGGGTTGCTATTTCGAATGCGGATACTAATGTAATGAATTCTTGCCTAGGGTGTTCCATTTATGCGCTTACGTCAGGCTTTTAGCCTTTTCTGATGGGTTATCAAGGCACGAGTCTGGCTCGCGAAAGGGTAATCACTATCTAGACATTTCCTGTGTGTGGGCCAAGTAGGGAGGGGTGCCGGGTGTTGTTGCGATTTGGAAACGTGTTCACAAGTTTGGTGTTCCTCTAGCAAGGGACAAAACGAATGGCCCGGTGGTACTTGCTTGTGTTTCTTGTGATTGAAATAGATTCCATTAAGATGGAATGGTGCCCGGCTTGCCTGAGGCCCAATTGGAGATTTGCGAATGAGAGTGGCTGAACGATGGTGAAACAAAGGTGTCTTGAAACATTATACAGTCCCTTGTTGGGGAATTGAACTTCGCAGTCGATCATGCCATGGGAGGTTTTTTTTGTATGCGATTAGCGCAGGCACCGGCAGGGGTCATACTCCCAGAATTCTTAATTAGATTGAAACAGGAGCAGAGGAACGATCTGCGTGTGTGGGATGATTTCTTGCAAGTTACACTGGCAAGACGTTGGGGATGGGGAGCAGGTGTCTAGCGTAGCCTAGACTTGTTCACTGAGCTGCGGGTTCGTGGGGTTCAGGGGCATTTTTTCAAGGGGGAATGTAGCGTTGGCGGTTTGGCCAGGGAGATGGGTAGAGGCAGATCACAAAAACCTATGCCTGCTGGAGCTGTTCCCTTCATAGTGTCAGTGGCATTTTGGGGGGGGCCAACTACGGTTAACAGTGTTGTATGTTCCATTGCGATAAAAAAACAATATGGCATAGTATACGTGATTACAAACAGTCAGCTTCAATCGTCCCCTGTGATAAGTTTCTACAGCATGGTATTGTAGCTAAAATGGACATAATAGTTTAAGGGCTGTGGCTGTCCCAGGTCGTGAGACCAATACATGCTGTGCATTGGTCTTGTCTACCAGTTAGACAGATTTCTTAGCCTGGTGCCAGAGGCAGCGAAAGACCCATTGCAGTGTCCAGAGCGCCTGTGGATTTGTAAGGTTTTTCTGCATTGGATTTCGGCGGTCGTTGTCCCCACCGCTGGGAGGCGTACAGAAAGGTTTGGAAGAGCTGGTTTATCTTTCGGCTGCTGGGTAAGTTATGGGGAGCAAGGGAACGCGGTTTGATCAGTTGTTTTGCTTATGGCGTTTGCTGTTGACAGAGGGGTGTCCGGGGTCAGTTATATACGCAAGAATCTGTTCATGACTGTCCTTTTTGTTTAAATGATGGAGTAGAAGACTCGACGCAGCCTTTTTGATACGACAGGGCGACTAAAGGGGTTTGTAAACAAGGGGGTCAGGCAATATGGCAGAAGCCGGTTGTCTTTTTGATTTGTTGGGAAGATAAGCGTGAGTTGGGGCTGTTTGCAAACATGATAAAATGAACATTGCCGTTCATGTTAGCCTTTTTCGTTGGCATTTTTTTTGAGCTTTCCGATTGGGGAGTTGGTAGCGTAATAGGAAGAGGTGAAGAGGTGTGCAGTTCATGCATGTCAAGAAGGAGGGTGAGGCGATACATATTTGGTTGGTTGTTTGGGGGTCAAAGACTGATAAGAAGGGAAGGGGTTCTTTAATAAATACTTCATAGATTGGCGGCATTGTGATTTTTTTGCCCGGTTGGGGTATATGAGGCATTTTTTGGGAGTTAGGGGTCCGGAGTGTAGATCGCTACTGGTTGCATGAGGATGGTTCGACCTGGTCCGATTTCAGTTGTAGCATTTTTTATAGGTTGTTTGGCGAGAATTTGGTTTGTGCCCAGAGAGTATAGCTCGCCATTCCTTTATAATCGGTGGCGGCACAGAGGCTGCGAGATGGGCATGAGGGAGGAGAAGATCATTGAGGGATTGGCAGATGGGAGTCGCAGAAAAGGGTTCAAACATCTTCTGTCAGGGTCGCCATGGCTGTTGGAGTACAAGATGGGAAGTGCAGTAATGTGGGCGGTTGTTGGGTGTTAGTTTACTGTTTAATTCTGTTTCTATTTCGCAGGGCAGGAAATGTGTTTGTTGGGTTTTTGGGCCCTTCTTTCGTGTAACTGTGCAGAGAAAGGGCTAGGCTTTTCGGCTTGCGGTAGTCATTGGGACTTGAATCCTGATCATGTTATGTTCACGTGGTTGAGGTTTTGGGGCCTGACGTTGGAGCAGGGGGGCCTAAGCTTCAGAATGTTTTTTCGCAGTGGGGCCCACCGGCATGTGTTGATGTTGCAGTTGGGGGGAATGATTTGGAGTTCCAATGCGTCCCCTTATTAAGACAATAAAGAGGGACTTACTTGCTTATGGACATGCAACCCATGAATGAGGAGGGATGTTCCAGATATCATTAGGCGTGAGTCCTGAGGAATGCGGGGTCCGTGTCGGTCGGCATTGGGCATGTTCAGAGTGAAAGTGAATCAGGAGTGTGGCGAATTGTGAGGCTGAAATGGTGGCAGCATGTGGTCCGCCACACGTTCGGGACGAAGACGAAGTTTCCACCTGGCCAGGATGGGGTGCATCGACTGAGGTGTTTTGGATGGTCTTCAACTTTGGTCTCTCGAAGTTGCTGAGTTGTGTGTGATGGTGTGGGGGAGCATTCACTTAATGTCAAGTCGACATGCTTGCGGGTTCTTGGCAACAGCCATTGTTCCACTTAAAGTGTGGTTACACAAGATAGCCCACGAAGTATCAGTAAGGTGCGGTTATTGAAATGTGAGGTTTGGTGGTTTTTTTCCCCTTGGGATCGGTATTAAAGGTGAATGTTGGTTTTCATTCACATTCCATTGTCTCCGAGTGGTTTGGTTCTAGGGCCACACTTCGTTCGCCATTTTGCCTAAGGAAGGTTTGGCGGCAAAGGGGAGCTGGGCTGGGGGGTGGTTCGCGTGCGCTTGACGTGCATTTTTTATGGTTTATGGAGCACAATGAGTTAAACGGTGGTTTTGGTTACGTTTTTTTTCCTTTGCCCAGTAGGGTTGGTTTTGCCACGAACTTTGCGTTGTTGTTTTTTTATTATTCTGTTAACAATTTTTCCTTTTTTTCCAAAAAAAATGATTGACAATCCATTTGCAATAAGCTGTGACCATTCACCTTTCCCAACTAATACTGTGTCTGTTTTTTATTGAGTACCGCGTGGGGTGCGTCAGGTAGGGGCGGTTTATTGGGGTTTTCCATGTATCGTGGAACCGGCCATTGCCTCGCTGCTCCATAGGTTTTTAAACCTCCTTTTGAATACCACACCTCCCAGCCTCTCCCTGTTCTCACCATGCTGCCCTCTGCCTATATACACAGCGTCCTCTCTCTCTCACTGCTCCAGTCTGTCCTTATGGCATCTTCAAAAGTGTCTTCCTTTTCCCAGTCCAGACACAGAGAGAAGCAGAGGAGGGAGCAGGATGACTCATAACTCTCCTCCTACAAAAGATCTCAAAAGCAGTGATTATAGTGAATATTAGCATTTATATTTGTATAGAACTTGGTGCCCTGTCTAATGCTTTTTGATCCTGGAACTGGTTGTCCTATTTGAGCCCCCCTACGACAGCCTTGATCGTGCTGAACCGATCTGCTTGTTAACTCTGTAAATCCAGTATGCCATGTCTGTGGGATTTAAAAGGTTAACACCCCCTACCATCTCGCCCTGAAAAGGGCAATTATAAATCATTCCCATCTAAACTCTGTTCTATCAGAACCTTACACAATGAAGTTTTTCGGACATGTGTTACCCATAATGTAACCGATATTAACCGCCAAGTATCTACTCTCCCCAGGAGTGGCCCGTTGATCCACATGGCTATGTGGCGGGCCCGAACCTCTCACCCTCTGTGTCTGCTGGTTTGGTTGAGGTTGGCTCTTATACAGCAATTCACATGTCCAACCTGGTCAATCACAGCCCATACCGGGCATGACTGTTGTTGCAAGAAGCGAAAAGTTGGCCGATTAACTGCTCTCAGCCGGCTATCACCCCAGTGTTACCAATTAGGCCGAATACCGAATCCCACTTCTTGCTGAAGTCTGGATCTTGGTTTGGGACCTGAAATCACAGTATGGTGCAGAATAGATGTTGTTCTGGTTCTCTAATGCTATCACTATCATAATGGCTAAAATATGTATATAGTATGGACTATATGGGACACACAACTCGCTCCCTCCTATTTCCATGCCACATTGTACATAGTAGGGGCTCCTTTCATCCCAGGTTTGATACCAGAACAGATCAGATGTCGTCCCACCACCTCTCACCGATTTGTAAGGTTCACTCAGTCCCAATCAAGCAACAAGAGAATAAACGCCCCTGGATGAAGCTCCGGTGGTTGTAGGCACCTCCTGGTGTTGTAGCCAGCGCTGCTCCTGGATGTGTTGTAGGACCACAGCGCCGCTCCATGTTGGTTGTGTGACCAGCGCCGCTCTGGGTGGTTTGTAGGACCAGCGCCGCTCCTGGGATGGTTGTAGGCGGATCAGCGCCGCTCCTGATGGTTGTAGGACCAGTGCTGCTCCTGGATGGTTGTAAGACCACGCTGCATCCTGGAATGGTTGTAGGACCATGAACTCCCTGGATGTTGTAGACCAGCGACGCTCTGGAGTGTTTGTAGACGCAGCCGCTGCTCCTGATTTTGTAGGACCAGCGCTCGCTCCCTGGTTGGTATGTAGGACCACATCGCTGCGTCCCCTGGATGGTTTATAGGACCGCGCCGCTCCTGGATGGTTGTAGGACCAGTGCTGCTCCTGGGAATGGTTTTGTAGGAGACCCACGCTCTCCTGTAGTGGTTGAGGACCAGCGCTGCTCCTGAGGTTTGGTCTGTCCGCGTGGGCTCCTGGGTGGTTGTAGGACCAATCGCTGCTCCCTGGATGGTTGTGTGAGGGAACACTGCCTCCGCCTTTGGTGGTGTAGGACCAGCGCTGCTCTTATGGTTAGACGCTCGGGTGGTTGTAGGACCTGCAACTGCTCGGGTGGTGTATGCCACTCAGCTGCTCCTGGGTGTGTTTTAGGACCAGCGCTGCTCCTGGAGTGGTTGTAGGATCTGCACTGCTCCTGGGTGGTTGTAGGACCTGCACTCCTCCTGATGGTTTGTAGACCTGCACTGCTCTGTTGGTTGTAGGACCTGCACTGCTCCTGGGTGTTTAGGACTCCTGCATGGAAGGTTTAGCTTCATGCTCCTGGGATGGTTTGTAGGCCTGCATTGCTCCTGGGTGGTTGAGGACCAGCGCTGCTCGGATGGTTGTAGGACCCAGCGCTGCCTCCTGGATGGTTGTAGACCCAGCGCTGCTCCTGGCTAGGTGGTAGGACACAGACTCTGCTCTGGGGGTGTTGTAGGACAGCCGTCCGGATTGTAGGCGCGTCTCACTGGTGGTTGTAGGACCAGCGGCTCCTGGGATGGTTGTAGAACCAGACGCTGCTCCTGGGAATGCGTTTGTAGGACAACGCGGCTCCTGGGTAGTTTAGGAGTAGGTACAACCATCCAGGAGCAGCGCTGGTCCTACAACCACCCAGGAGCAGTGCAGGTCCTACAACCATCCAGGAGCAGTGCAGGTCCTACAACCACCCAGGAGCAGTGCAGGTCCTACAACCATCCAGGAGCAGTGCAGGTCCTACAACCATCCAGGAGCAGTGCAGGTCCTACAACCACCCAGGAGCAGTGCAGATCCTACAACCATCCAGGAGCAGCGCTGGTCCTACAACCACCCAGGAGCAATGAAAACCAACATTCCACCTTGATACCGATCCCAAGGGGAAAAAACCACCAACCTCACATCAATAACCTCACCTTACTGATACTTCGTGGCTATCTTTTTCGTAACCACACTTTAAGTGTACCACTGGCTGTTGCCAAGAACCCGCCAAGCATGTCGACTTGACCCCTTAAGTCGACATGCTCCCCCACACCCTCACACACAAATCAGCAACTTCCGAGAGACCAAAGTTGAAGACATCCAAACCAACCTCAGTCAGATGCACCCCATCCTGGCCAGTGTAACTTTTTTCTTCGTCCAGCAACGTGTGGCGGACCACCATGCCACCATTCAGCCTCACAAATTTCGCCACACTCCTGTTCACTTTCACTCTGCACCTGTTCAATGCCGACACGGACACCGCATTCCTCCAGGACTCACGCCTAATGATATCTGACCATACAATCATCATTCCTGGGTGCATGTCCCATAAGCAAAGTAAGTCCCTCTTTATGCTCTTAATAAGGGGACGCATTGGGAACTTCCCAATATCATTCCCCCCAACATGCAACATCAACACATGCGGTGGGCCCCATCTGCGAAAACATTCCTGAAGCTTAGGCCACACCCTGCTCCACGTCAGGCCCCGAAAACCCAACCAGTGAACACTCACCTGATCAGGATTCAAGCCCAATGACCTACCGCAAAGCCGAAGCCTAGCCCTTCTCTCTGCACAGTACACGAAAGAATGGCCAAAAACCCACACAACACATTTTCCTGCCCCTGAGAAATAGAAACAGAATTACAACAGTAACTTAACACCCAACAACCGCCCCCTATTACTGCACTTCCCATCTTGCTACTCCAACAGCCCTGGCCTGACATAAGATTTGAACCTCTGCGACACAGGATGGCAGTAGTAGGCAGTGACTGTGCCCATATATACACAGGGAGGGAGTAGTAGTGCAGTTGCTGTGCCCATATATACACAGATGGAGTAGTTAGTAGTGCCAGTGCGTGCCCATAATATACAAAGGGTGGGAGTAGTAGTGCAGTGTATGCCCATATATACACAGAATGGGAGGAGTAGTGCAGTGCTGTGACCATATATACACAGGATGGGAGTATAGAGTAGTGCAGTGGCTGTGACCATATATACACAGGATGGGAGTGGTAGTGCAGTGCGTGCCCATATATACACAGGAATGGGGAGAGTAGTGCCGTGCGCGCCCAAATATATACACAGGATGGGAGTAGTAGTGCAGTGCTGTACCCATATATACACAGGAGGGGAGTAGTAGTAGTAGTGCAGTGCTGTGCCCATATATACAACGGGGGTGGGAATAAGTAGTAGTGCAGTGCTGTGCCATATATATCAAAGGATGGGGTAGTAGTGCAGCGCTGTGCCCATCATATAGTAACAACAGGGTGGGAGTAGTACTGCAGTGCTGTGAATGCCCATATACACAGCGAGGGAGTGTAGTGCGTATTTCAGCGCTGTGCTCATAGATAGACAGGATGGGGCTAGAGGCAGTGATGTGCCCATATATACACAGGATGGGAGTAGTAGTGCAGTGTGCGCCCCCCAAATATACCACAGGGGGGAGTAGTAGTGCAGAGTGCTGTGCCCCAATATACACAAGGATGGGAGTAGTAGAGCAATGCTGTGCCATTATACACAGGATGGAGTAGTAGTGCCAATGCCGGTGCCAAAATATACACGGATGGGAGTAGTAGTGCAGTGCTTGTGCACGTATATACACAGGATGGGGGTAGTAGTGCCAATGCTGTGCCCATATATACACAGGATTGGAGTAGAGTAGTAGTGCAGTGATGTGCCCATATATTACACAGGATGGGAGTAGTACGTGCAGTGCTGCGCCCAAATATAACAGCGGTGGGAGTAGTAGTGCCAGGGCTGTGCCCATATATACACAGGATGGGCGTTAGTAGTGCAGTGCTGTGCCCCAATATACACAGGATGGGAGTAGTATGTGCAGTTGACTGTGCCCATATATACACAGGATGGAGTAGTTTAGTGCAGGTTGATGTGCCCGATATAGACACAGGATGGGAGAGAAGTAGTAGTGCAGTGCGCTGTGCCCATACATACAAAGGTTGGGATAGTAGTTCAGTGCTGCGCCCAAATCTTATACACAGGGTGGGTAGTATTGAAGTGCTGTGCCAATATATACAAAGGTGGGAGAAGTAGTAGAGTAGTAGTAGTGCAGTGCTGTGCCCATATATACATAGGATGGGAGTAGTTAGTGCCAAGCGCTGTGCCCATATTATACAAAGGGTGGAGTAGTACTGGCAGTGCCTGTGCCATATATACACAGGATGCGGAGTAGTAGTGCCAGAGCCTGTGCCCATATATACACAGGATGGGAGTGGTTAGTGCAGTGATGTGCCAATATATAGACAGGATGGGGCTCGTAGTGCAGTGCTGTGCCCATATATACACAGGATGGGAGTAGTAGTGCGTGCTGCCGCCCCAAATATAACGGGGGGTGGGAGTAGAGTGCAGTGCTGTGCCCATATATACACAGGATGGGAGTGAGGTAGAGTAGTAGAGCAATGCTGCTGCCCATAAATATACACAGGATGGGAGTAGTGTGCAATTGCTGTGCCATATATAACACAGGATGGGAGTAGTAGTGAGTGCTGTGCCCATATATACACAGAGGGAGTAGTAGTTGCAGTGGCGCCCAAATATAACAGGATGGGAGTTAGTAGTGCAGTGCTGGCCCATATTATATACAGGATGGGAGTAGTAAGTAGTAGTGCAGGCTGTGCCCATATCTACAAAGGATGGGAGTAGTTTAGTGTAGGCAGTGCTGTGCCAATATATACACAGGATGGGAGTAGTTGTAGTAGTGCAGTCCACTGAGTGCCGTATATACACAGGTGGGAGTAGAAGTAGTGCAGTGCTGTGGCCCATATAGACACAGGATGGGGAGTAGTAGTGCAGTGCTGCCCACATATACAACAGGTGGGAAGTAGTAGTCGTGCTGCGCCCAAATCACACAGGGGTGGGAGTCAGTAGTAGTGCCAGTGCTGAGGCCCAATAATAACAGGATGGGAGTAGTAGTGCAGTGCGGCCCATATTACACAAAGGATGGGAGGAGTAGTAGTCAGCTGCTGCGCCAAATCTAAACGGGTGGAGTAGTAGGCAGTGCCGGGCACATATATACCACAGGATGGGACTAGGATGGGTGGATGGTGAGGGGGAGACCGGGGAGCGTAGGGATGGGCGGGGAGCGAAAGTATACGGGGGAGAGTGGGCCCGGCGGCAGCAATTGGGAGCATGGGTGCCAGGACAGAGACACTGGCCGGCAGGAGTTTGCTGCAGGCAGGAAGGGGGGGGACAAGGGGGCTGCCGACGGGCTGCAACTCCGGATCCCGTCCGGGCGTGCGGACCGGGAGCTCCAGTGCCGGCCGGTGCTTCACCCTGTTGAGAAGGAGGGCCGCGCCTGATGCCGAGATGCTCAACTCGCACATGGCAGTGTGCCCCGGGTGCAAGACTGTAGTGCTAACACCACGAGCCCCATGCTTCTTGTCTGGAGCATCTGCCAATGAGTGATGATTTACTCTCCTATGAAACACTTGGCAAAATATACACAATTATTTTATGCGTCTCGTTCCCAGTCTTAACCAACATATCATGTGTTAGGTTTCCTGTAAGGCTGGCTATTATATAGCACAGTGATATTCATAATAGCAGAGTGGTGTGCATGAGGTTGGATACAAGTCCGGCTAAATTAACACTTAGTCTATTTACAATCCAATTACAACAGTGTTACAGTCTCAGGTCATTCCTGTGCTTTAGATAACAAGACTGACACCTACTGATGGAAAAAAAGGAGGTTACCTTGAATATTACGTGTTACTTGAGTATCTCTGGTCACCTGGGGACTGCGGTGTGATAGAAAAACACCCTATACACACAGTAAAGTTTTCACAATACCTATCGTATATTTATATATATAGGGAAATTTCTCATAAATATTTGGGAAAGAATAATTGTTCTAAAAATATCTAAAAAAAGTGAAGTTTTAATATAACAGATGCGTTTCAGAGAGGCGTTAAAGCCTTTTGTAAATAAAATTATGATTATGGACCCAGCACGTACTGTCCACATCCTTTGGGTTATAAGTAAAAAACATGGCCGCGAGGGCAGCGCTGGACTCAGCTCCGCCGCCGTGGCCAGCCACACCACCCGTCCCTATTAACAGCATGTATTTGGGATGGATGGTAGTCGGGTCAGCCGGGAAGCTGGAATCCAGCACGCTCCGGCGGCATGTATTTACAGGGCTCGGGGACAGGAGCGACAGCAGGCAGGACACCCGGAGGGCTGAAAGGTAAGTACATTTTTATTATTTAGCAGCCCCCTCTCGGAAGGACACCTTTTGTTATTTTGATAAGTTTGGACAAACCCCTTTAAGTGCTGAATGCCTAAGAGAGGAATAGAGACCACAGGAGAGTAGATGGGAGGAGCCAGATGAGCAGGACACGCCCCTCTGATGCCAAGGAAATAACATAAGATGATTAGATATGTGAGCGAAAATTTTAGGCTAAAAGACGGGGGCAGTTAGTAAATAGGTCTCTAGGGGGAACTGTCACAAGCTGTTTTTTGTAAAATTTGGTGACAGGTTCCCTTTAGGGGACTCACAAAGATAGTGTTTAAAAGGGAACCTGTCACCAGGAGACCCATTTTTAGCACTCCCCCAGTTCCATACAGAGCATAGTAACATACAACTAGCAAGTGTTTTTGTATTAAAATGTTTTTTTACAGAAAAAAAGATTTGTTATTTGTACTTCATTGCATTGCTGTGTGACTAGGCAGTTGACAAAAAGGAGGGACCTGGAAAGGAGAAGTTTCCCCCCCACCCTGTGAAAAGGCTTCTCCATGTGAGCTTTTCAAATATATGAAAGACCCATCACTGGGTCTTAGCGACCGCCCCCTGCTCTCTACAGCCAATCACGAAGTGGTGTGGGGAGGGTATTCATATATTTGAAAAAGGTCACATGTTTCCCAAGGGTGAGTGGGGGGGACTGCTCCTTTCCAGCCCCCCCAATTGGAACTGCCTATTCACACAGCCGATGCTAATGAAAGGTACAATATAAATATCTTTTTCTGTAAACAATTTTTTATACAAAAAAACACATTGTCAGTGTATGTTACCATGCTCTGTGGACTGGGGGAGATGATAAAAATGGGGGTTCTCCTGGTGACAGGTTCCCTTTAAATTAAAATGCAGAAAAGGTTTGACCCCCTGTGTGCACCCAGCAGTATTTACATTAGTCCTATCTTTATATACTACTGGAGAAGACTCATCATATCTCTCTGGCTTTTCATCTCACCTCAGGTCTATAATAGGAAACCATACTTATATAACACTTAAGATGAAGATTAAACAATTACTTCACAGGGAGAAGATTGTGCTAGAAGTCAGGAGATGTCTGTGTCTTCTGTCAAAAAAAATGGAAATTTAAAACGAAAGTAGTAAAAAAGTGGATGACGTCAGCGTTTTTCCTCCCCTGCGCTTTGGTGAAGAGGAGGAGACACCAGTGTAATAAACTCAAGTAACCGTCCTTCACTCTTTATATGTATTTGTTACAATAAACTGCGCTTTGTGTCAATGTTTTCACTCACTTCACATCCTTTGTTCTCCTAGTTTTTAGGTTTCAATTATTTTATATTTATGAACAAGGAAATGACGAAAGAAAAAATAACAGGAGGAATAACAGAAATGAATAAAAAATCTCCACATCCTTGGTTATACATAGAATGTATGTAAAATCCCCAGGACCTCCCCCTGTTCTGTTGTTATTATCAATATGGTACATTATTTCCATAATTGTTGTAAAACAAAACACTTTAAATAAAGTTTATTGACTTAGAATGGGTGTGCTGGCTCCTCCCATCAAATCAGCTGCTCTTTGATTGGCTGCCTACCATTCTAGAAAAGTTTCTGCTGCTTATGATGTCATGGAAGGTGTGCTGCTGGCTCCTACCTCCACATTATGACTTATGCCAGGTTTATAAGGAGCTCGGAACTAAGAATCCTTTGAGGGTTTGTTTTGTAGAGGTGTTGCGAGGGTAGTCCACGGTTGTCCTCAGCTCATGTTTTCTCCTTCATTTTATTCTATCAGTCTCCTCCTATTTAGTAATGCGCCACTTCTTCTTTTCCTTTGGGTAGAGTTGGTGCGGAGAGTTATAGAGTGAGATTGCGGTTAGTTCATCTTTCCTGTACGTGTACAATGTTTCCTGCAGCCACCACTAGGGGAGCTAATGGATACAGTCTCTTGTATTATATAATAAACTGCCCCATAAATCTGTTATAAAGTGAGCGCCCCTGTGGTCAAAATCGTATTAGGTCATATTATGTGGTGAATTCCCCTTGCGCTTTGCTGTAGAGCTCTGTAAATGTTACTGATAACTGTGGACAATGTGGTGGAGTGGTAAATTGAATGTGTTCTAGTAAAATTGTATTATGGGGTTCCATTGCGGACATTTTCTGGGTTCAGACTCTATGAACTATTGGGTGCTATAGAGGTCCTCTATGGTGGCTATATTTTAGGGTTCTTGATGGTCAGGTATAGTAAAGAAATAGTGAAAGGAATAAAGAATTACAATGAAAATGAAAGCCTCTGATAGAGGGAACCTGGAAGTCTTCACGTCTTTGGTTTAGAGCTGGGTAAGAAGTTGCATGATTCTATCATGTCTCCAATCTGTACGAGATCATAGAGGATGTTCCTTTTAGCTTACAGACTACGAGGTGATTGAGGAGGCAGAGGTTGGAGGAGGGGTGATGGAGGAGGATAATAACATCGGAGAGGAGGAGGTGAAGAGACAGCCGGGAGGTGATTTACATCAAGCAAGAAGAGAGCGATGAAGAGAGGGTTACATCGGAGATGATGCGGAGGAGGAGGTGGAAGAGACAGGAGTGGAGAAGAGACAGGAGTGAGGCCCGATTTACCATCAGGGCCGGAAGAGAGTGTGAGTGATGAAGAGGAGGGTAACATCGGGGAAAGCAAGAGGAGGAGGTGGATGGAGAGACAGCAGTGGAGGGCGATTTACATAGGAGGAGAGACGTGATGAGAGGATGGAACATCGGAGATGATGAGAGGAGGTGAAGAAACAGGAGTGGAGGTGATTTACATCAGGCAGAGAGAGTGGTGAAGAGGAGGAGATGGAGGAGACAGAGGTGATGAAGGAGGAAATTCACAGCAAAGAGGAGCAGAGGAGGAAGATGGCGATGTAAGTAAATCAGTCAATAATTTATATTTGGGATAGACATCATTTTATTACTTTAGTGGAACGGACTACAGTGGTAGCATCTCTATATAACGCAGACCACTTCCACAAAATTTGAATTTTTAATGGCTTTAGACTCATGCAAATAGGTTTGGTTTTCTGGGTAACGGCTCCACCTTCACTTGTCCTTAGTGTAATAAATCTCCATCATTGTGTAGAGGAAAGGCACAATTACAGTATACTAGACAGAATATAATCTCATGACCCCCTCATATTCCCGGTGTCACCGGCATAGATGAGACATCTATAGAGGAAAACACCAATACTACCCCAAGGTAAACTAGGGCTAGAGGAAGCATGAGGTCTTGTAATGATCTGATTGGTGTTTCTAGTGGGAATAAATAGTGACGTCAAATTGTATCAACTTATTTTCCTTTAGGCCAAGCGCAGGTGGTGGAGAACCAAGTGTCTGCAGAGAAGCGCAAGAGGAGGTAAGTGATAATTTTCAAGTTCTATAATTTGTAGTCATCTGTAGGGGGGCGCTCCGAAGAGCCCTTCTCCATAGAAGTCTCGCCAAATGTATATACTGTATTATAAAAGCACGCTTGTTGTTACAAACAAAAACACCCCCTTTTCATTGCTGTTATTGGCCAGAGAGGGGATGGGGCTGTACATGTTCTAGCACCGGATATCCCTATATGTCCTGTACAGTGGACATATTACTAATGAAATTTACTTCTACAGCAGGAAGCAGAGGTGGAGGAGGGAGAAGACCTTCAGGTAAATACACGACTTCTTGTAAACTTTTACTTCTATCTTACGACTCCCACTGGTGATATTCAGATGATGGTAGAGGTTTTCCCATCAGGTATCATCAGTCACAATGTCTCTTTGTCTGTCCTTGCAGTTCCTAGATTTCTCTTGTGTTGCAGTGTAGACACTGAGGCATAGAAGAGTCTGAGATCTCTGGTCACTGTGCGACCTCTGATATTTCAACAAATAACGTAAGGGGTTTTTCTGATAAACACTTTCCCTTTTTATTAGAAGAGATGGAGAAATGTCCTCTCCGATGTCTTCTTCAGCTGTTCTTCTCAGTTGCTGAGGACCTTATGCCCATGTACAAGTTATCCTGGTTTACACTTAGATTGGAAGTCCTTGACCGCTCTACGCATCTACAAATGCATTATCAAGGCCTCATATGCTGCCATGCAATGGAAAACTACCACTTTGGGTAGCCGGCTCCTCAACTCTAAATCGTAGTTCAGAAAATGGAAATTTCGTTTTTATTTTTTCGTTTCCTCCACTCGCCAAAGCTTGCCCTTATTAAGATACAGGAGAAGGGAAAAGACCCTTGGCCCTGCTTTCTATAGAAGCCCTTCCAGATGCTGTTCCCTTACCAAGACATTACTGGATCCATGGTAAGTCATCTCCATGTATGCTGCTCCTTTCCCAGGTGGACGAACCCCAGCACTCCAGGAGTCTCTACGGAGGAGTCACCAGTCAACTAACAATTACTCCTGGTTGGTCTCCTCGTGTCTCCTGCAGGTGCCATGACGTGCAGACACCATGGAGAGGACTGTATGATCCCTGGTTCACCGTCCTAAAGGAAGACATGAACCAAAAATGTTCTTCAAACGGACTTCTGGATCTAAGATCTCATCCGGTCTCGGTGGAAGAGCCGTTTCCCCTCTTCAGTCTGAACGCTGGGAGGGTTTTTTCCTGCATCGGCTTACGTTAGAAAATGACCTGAGAGAAGAGAGAAGTCCGCCTTCCCCTCCCCTGCCTTTCTGACAAGCCTTCCAGGACGCTGGTCCCTCACCAAGGACTTTCACTGGGAACATGGTAAGAACTTCTCCTGTGATTGTCTAATCCTTTATCACCTGAAAGGCTCAGAGAGCGTGAGATGATGGTGGGGGTCCCACATCAGGGATCACCATAACAATGTGTCCTGGTCTGTCTCCTGCAGGTTCCTCCGATTCCCTTCTCGGATGCTGCAATCCAAACACATTGGATCCCTGGCCACCTATGTCCTAGCAGGAGGACATGGACAGACTCATTTCTGTAGAGAGGAGATTACATGAACTTGGATCCAGGAGAAGACGCGTCATCCTTTATCTCCATCCAGTGGATTTATACTACATTATATAAATAGAATAAAATCCTTAAAATAACATAAGGAGTTTTCAGTCCTTTAATATACATTTGGCAACCTTCACTGCAGGGTCATATTTGCTTCACATCAAAATCCTGTGTATATATACATGATGAGAGTAGTTTGTACAGTGACTTACACCCATACAAAATGCAGGGTAGCAGTGTAGTATTAATACAGTGCACTCCCCAAAATATACACAGGATGGGAGTAGTGTGCAGTGCTGTGCCCATATATACACAGGACGGGAAATAGTAGGCAGTGCGTGTGACCTATATACACAGGATGGCTAGTATAGGTGCGTGGCGGTGCCCATTATATACATAGGATGGGAGTAGTTAGTAGTAGGCAGTGCTGTGACATATATACACAGGATGGGAAGTAGTAGTGCAGGGTTGTGCCCATATATCCACAGGATGGGAGTAGTAGTTGCAGTGGGCTGTGCCCATATATACACAGAAGGGAATTAGTAGTGCAGGGCTATGCCCAATATACACAGGATGCGAGTAGTAGTAGTAGTAGTAGTGCCAGTGCTGTGCCATATATACACAGGATGGGAGTAGTAGTGCAGTGCTGTGCCCATAGTACACAGGAGGAGTGGTAGTGCAGGTGCTGTGCCCCACTATACACAGGATGGGAGAGAGTGCAGTGCTGTGCCCAGAATACCAGGATGGGAGTGGTAGGTAGTGCGTGCTTTGACCATATATACACAGACATGGAGTAGTAGTACAAGTGCTATGCCCATATATACACAGGATGGGTGTAGTTAGTGCAGTTGATGTGCCCATATATAACAGGATGGGAGTAGAGTGCAGTGCGTGCCCATATATAACAGGATGGGAGTAGTAGAGTGCAGTGCTGTGCCATATATACACAGAATGGAAGTAGTAGTGCCAGTGATGGCCCTATATACACAGATGGGGTGAGTAGTGCAGTGGTGCCCATAATACACAGGCTGGGAGTAGTAGTGCAAGTGCTGCTGGCCCATTATACACAGATGGGAGTGTAGTGCTGCAGTGCTGTGCCCATATATAAAGGCTGGGAGTGGTGTGCAGTGCTGTGCCCATATATACACAGGGTGGGAGTGGTAGTGCAGTGCTGTGCCCTATTATACACAGGGTGGGAGTAGTAGTGCAGTGCTGGGCCCAATATTACAGGATGGAGTGGTTTAGTGCAGTGCTGTGCCCAGACATACACAGGATGGGGAGTGGTAGTGCAGTGGTGCCCATATAATATACAGGTGGGAGTGGTGGTATGCAGTGCTGTGCCCATATATAATCAGGATGAGAGTAGTTTAGGCCAGTGCTGTGCCATATAATCAGTGTGGAGTTATTTGTCAGTGAGTATTTTGCCTTATATATACATGACCAGGCAATGGCCGAGTCGGCACACGGGAAAAAGACCCACAATACCCCCCTAAGCCTGACCACCACCTGCTACAAATAAAAACAGACAACCATTTATAGTTGGAAGAAGGTGAATGGTCACCAGCTTTTTGCAAAATGGATGTCAATCTGAAAAAACAAGGAAACATTTGTTAAACCATAATAATAAAATACATCAACATAAAAATTGACGGCAAAGTTCTTGGCAACAACCCTAATTGGCCATAGGATAAAAAACTAACCAAAACACCGTTTTTACCATTGTCTCCATAACCATAAAAAATGCACGCCTCGCGCACGGAGAACCACACCCCCAGCCTCCACTTTGCCGCCAACCTCCTAGCAAAATGGCGAACGAAGATGTGGCCCTAGACCAAACCAACTCGGAGACAATGAAAACAACATTCCACCCTTGATACCGATCCCAAGGGGAAAAAACACCAAATCACACAATAACCTCCACCTTACTGATACCGGGCTATCTTTTTCGTAACCACACTTTAAGTGTACCACTGGCTGTTGCCAAGACCCCGCAAGCTTTCCTGTCTCTTTCTTTGGGACAACCCCCAGTGGGGAAATTCTCAACTTCCCCACCGGAGGGCTGTCAAATGGACCCAGCATCCTGCCCAAGCTCACCTCCTTCTGCAGCTTCTCCCTCACCACCTCTGGATGATCTTTAACTGACCTCAAGTTCTTAACAAAACCAACCCCACCCCCTTCTTTAAACGGGATCTTAAAACCAAACTGAAAACCATCCAACAATAACTCTGCTTTATCCCTATTTGGATACCTCTCTAGCCACCGCATCATTTCTCCTACCTTCACCGGAGTCACCCCCTTTGTGAGCCCCATCCCCAGCTCGCTGCTGGCCTGGCTTTGCCCTCTTGAAGCACTTAGTAAGCGGATGGTTGGCTCCCCCACATCCTGAACACTCATGTCTATAGGAGCAAGACGCTCCCCAGGAGCATGCCCCCTCATTGTATTTCCAGCACACTCCCTTCTTGAATCCGCCCGACGAGTTTCCACTCTTACCCCCGTCGGGCCCCCCTTGAAACGACCCTGAACCCGCATTAGCAAATGGGTTCCTCGGCGCCGTCTTAGGGGCCGTCATAATCCTCATCCACAGTGCAATGTCCCTGTGATCCCATTGAAGAGTCGGCTGTACTGCCATTCTCTGCCTGAACTGTTCGTCGTACTTGAGCCACGCAATGCCCCCATACGTCTTATAAGCTTCCCAGATCGTGTCCAAGTACCCGAACAGCCCAGAGCAGCACTCCGGATGCTTCTCCCCAATAACACTACCCAAAATGGCAAAGGCATGAAGCCAATTCCCAAAATTCCTCGGAATTAGCCTATATCGTCTTCTTTCATCATCCTCCTCCTTCCTGTGTTCCTTCCCTTTTTCCCATTTCTCCATACTAAAGCGCTCTAAAGGTAACAAAGTAAATATGTCTATGTTCTCCCTCTTCCAAATTTTCTCCTTCACTTCCTGTTTTAAATGACCCCCCAATGGCCCATCAAAACAAATGTATAGACTGCTCTTGGCCGCATCTGAGACTTGCAGCCCCTTGGAACTTCTTCTTCTCAGTCTGAACCCCTGTTTCCGTAGACCCACTAGGCCCTTCACTAACCGGGGTGGCCCCCCCAACCACCTGAGGTCCCCCACTACCTTGCCCAGACGTCCTGTCCTGTTCGCCCCTCCAGGCCCCTACCGGGCCCCCCAACTGTGACCCGAAAGATGATTCAACCGACACCAGTAACTGACGAAACCCATTAAACAACTGTCCTACCGCTCCCAGGTATAGATTGCCCCCTAGGGGCAGCCCCGACTGACCTGCCCCACCTGTAGTACTTGCCCCTTGACCCAATGGTGTGGTGATGTCTGGAGTGTGTGTAGCTGAAGACCCACCTGGTAGATGCAAGCCACCGCTAAGCGGCGCCGGCGCAGATCCCGCCTCCAACGCCGATGTCCTCTGTCCAGCGGAACCGTCCAGTCCTGGCAGCACACCTGGCGCACCACCGCTTCCTGGCGGAGCCACTCCACTGGCCCGCCGCATCATGTCCAGAATGGCGCCATCCGAACCACTCCTCTCCTGCAGTGGAAAAAGGACAGACGAAACAACCTGGAAGTATTCAGTCTCCCTACCCAAACCCCTGCTGTACAGTTCCCCTGAGCCACGAGCGGCCCCCAGCGCAGCCCTATGTCCGCCCTCCACTACCCCCCCAGCTAACTGCCCATTCCTGGAGGGGAGCCCTCTGGCAAGCTCCACCCCTGCAGGCGCCTCCAGACCCAAGTCCGTGGCAATAGACCCGGGCCTGCCCCCTCTCAACTCCTCCAGCCGCTGGTCCTGCACCTCTGGCGGTGCGCCAAACATCTCCTCTCTCTCCCTTTCCAACTCTTGCAGCTCCCAGGGGGTGGCCACCTCTCCTGGCCTACCCCCCCTAACAGCCTGCTCCCATGCTGCGGCCCTGGGAGGACGGGGGCTTCCCCCCCCCGCCCCCCCGCTCCTTGGCAGGCAGCCGCTCCCTGCTCCCTGGCTGCCCGCCTGTCACTCACCGCGATCCTGGTGGTGACCGATGTCTGCCTCGGCTCCCCCAGCTCCGGGCTGCGCTGCCGTCCCCGACTTCCGGTCTCCTCCGCTAGGCCACACCTCCTCTTCCGGCCGCCTTCCCGCCGCAGATTCTTCCCTCCGGTCGCCATTTTTTCTGCTCCGCGTGCCATCACCGCCCTGGAACCAGCTCCCGCGCCACTTCTGCCTTCACGGCGCCCGGATGGCGCCGACTTCGCCCGCGCCCTCTTTGCAGGTGGGTCCGCTCCTCTGTCGCTGCCGCCTCTGCCCTCCGGCACCGCCCGGTCTGCTCCTCGCTGCGGTGAGGTGGAGGGGCTCAACCTCACCGGCGGCCTCCTGGCCCGCGCTGGCCTCTCCGCTCCCCCCTCGATGGATCCTCCAGGGCCCCACACGCATGTCGACTTGACCCCTTAAGTCGACATGCTCCCCCACACCCTCACACACAAATCAGCAACTTCCGAGAGACCAAAGTTGAAGACATCCAAACCAACCTCAGTCAGATGCACCCCATCCGGGCCAGTGTAACTTTTTTCTTCGTCCAGCAACGTGTGGCGGACCACCATGCCTCCATTCAGCCTCACAAATTTCGCCACACTCCTGTTCACTTTCACTCTGCACCTGTTCAATTCCGACACGGACACCGCATTCCTCCAGGACTCACGCCTAATGATATCTGACCATACAATCATCATTCCTGGGTGCATGTCCCATAAGCAAAGTAAGTCCCTCTTTATGCTCTTAATAAGGGGGCGCATTGGGAACTTCCCAATATCATTCCCCCCAACATGCAACATCAACACATGCGGTGGGCCCCATCTGCGAAAACATTCCTGAAGCTTAGGCCGCACCCTGCTCCACGTCAGGCCCCGAAAACCCAACCAGTGAACACTCACCTGATCAGGATTCAAGCACAATGACCTACCGCAAAGCCGAAGCCTAGCCCTTCTCTCTGCCCAGTACACGAAAGAATGGCCAAAAACCCACACAACACATTTTCCTGCCCCTGAGAAATATAAACAGAATTACAACAGTAACTTAACACCCAACAACCGCCCCCTATTACTGCACTTCCCATCTTGCTACTCCAACAGCCCTGGCCTGACATAAGATTTGAACCTCTGCGACTCCCATCTGCCAATCCTCATGATCTCTTCCTCCCTCATGCCCCATCTCGCAGCCTCTGTGGCCGCCCCGATTCTAAAGGAATGCGAGCTATACTCCTCTGGGCACAAACCAATTCTCGCCAAACAACCTCTAAAAACTGCTACAAACTGAAATTTCGACAGGGTCGAACCATCCTCATGCACCAATAGAGATCTACACTCCTGACCCCTAACTCCCAAAAATGCCTCATATACCCCAACCGGGCAAAAATCACAATCCGCCAATCTATGAAGTTTTATCAAGAACCCCTTCCCCTTCTTATCAGTCTTTGACCCAAACAACCAAATATGTATCGCCTCGCCCTCCTTCTTGACATCCCTGAACTGCACACCTCCTTCACTCTTCCTATTACCGCTAACCAACTCCCCAATCTGGAAAGCTCCAAAAAATGCCCACGAAAAGGCTAACCTGAACAGCAATGTTTCATATCCTGATTTGCAAACAGCCCCCAACTCACGCATTATCTTCCCCAACAAATCAAAAGACACCGGCCTTCTGCCATCTTGCCTGACCCCTTGTTTTACAAACCCCTTAGTCGCCTGTCGTATCAAAAAGGCTTGCGTCGAGTCTTCTCCTCCAATCAATTTAAACAAAAAGGACAGTGCTGACAGATTCTTGCGTATAACTGACCCCGACACCCCTCTGTCAAACAGCAACGCCATAAAGCAAAACAACTGATCAAACCGCGTCCCTTGCTCCCCCATAACTACCCATCCATCAGTAAAGATAAACCAGCTCTTCCAAACCTTTCTGTACGCCTCCCAGGTGGTCGGGGACAACGACCGCCGAATCCAATGCAGCAACCTTACCAAACTAAATCCCACAGGCGCTCTGGACACTGCAATGGTTCTTTCGCTGCCTCTGGCGCCAGGCTCCGAAATCTGTCTAACTGTAGACGAGACAATGCATCAGCAATGTTATTGTCTACGCCTGGGACATGCACAGCCCTAAACATTATGTTCCATTTTAAGCATAACAATACCAAATGCTGTAGCAACTTTATCACCGGGGACGATGAAGCTGACTGTTTGTTAATCACGTCTACTACTGCCATATTGTCGCAATGGAACACTACACACCTGTTACCCAGTCGTGCCCCCCACAATTCCACTGACACTATGATAGGGAACAGCTCCAGCAGGCATAGGTTCTTTGTGAATCCTGCCTCTACCCATCTCCCTGGCCAACCGCCCACGCTCCATTCCCCTTGAAAAAATGCCCCGAACCCCACTGAACCCGCAGCATCAGTGAACAAGTCTAGGGCTACGCTAGACACCTGCTCCTCCATCCACAACGTCTTGCCATTGTAACTTGCAAGAAATTCATCCCACACACGCAGATCGTTCCTCTGCTCCTGTTTCAATCTAATTAAGAATTCTGGGTGTCTGACCCCTGCCGTTGCCTGCGCTAATCTCCTACAAAAAAACCTCCCCATTGGCATGATCCGACATGCGAAGTTCAACTTCCCCAACAAGGACTGTAACTGTTTCAAAGACACCTTTGTCTTCACAATCGCTTCCTGCACTCTCATTCGCAAATCCTCCAATTTGGCCTCCGGCAAGCGGCATTCCATCTTAATGGAATCTATTTCAATCCCCAAGAAACACAAGCAAGTCACTGGGCCCTCCGTTTTGTCCCTTGCTAGAGGAACCCCAAACTTGCTGAACACGTCTTCCAAAGTCTGCAACAACACCCGGCACCCCCATCCCTTACTTGGGCCCACACACAGGAAATCGTCTAGATAGTGAATTACCCTCCGCGACCCAGACTCTTGCCTGATAACCCATTCCAGAAAAGTGCTAAAAGCCTCGAAGTATGCGCATGAAATGGAACAGCCCATAGGCAAGCATCCATCTACATAGTATCCGCCTTCGAAATAGCAACCCAGCAGATGCATGGATTCGGGATGCACTGGCAGAAGTCGGAAGGCTGACTCTATGTCAGCCTTAGCCATCAGTGCCCCATGCCCGACATCCCGAACCAATGCCACCGCTGCGTCGAACGAAGTATAGGACACTGCCGTCAGCGAGCCGTCAATGTCATCATTGACAGACGCCCCTGACGGGTATGACAGGTGATGAATCAGCCTATACTTTCCTGTCTCTTTCTTTGGGACAACCCCCAGGGGGGAAATTCTCAAATTCCCCACCGGAGGGCTGTCGAATGGACCCAGCATCCTGCCCAAGCTCACCTCCTTCTGCAGCTTCTCCCTCACCACCTCTGGATGATCTTTAACTGACCTTAAGTTCTTAACAAAACCAACCCCACCCCCTTCTTTAAACGGGATCTTAAAACCAAACTGAAAACCAGACAACAATAACTCTGCTTTGTCCCTATTTGGATACCTCTCTAGCCACCGCATCATTTCTCCTACCTTCACCGGAGTCACCCCCTTTGTGAGCCCCATCCCCAGCTCGCTGCTGGCCTGGCTTTGCCCTCCTGAAGCACTTAGTAAGCGGGTGGTTGGCTCCCCCACAACCTGAACACTCATGTCTATAGGAGCAAGACGCTCCCCAGGCGCATGCACCCTCATTGTATTTCCAGCACACTCCCTTCTTGAATCCGCCCGACGAGTTTCCACTCTTACCCCCGTCGGGCCCCCCTTGAAACGACCCTGAACCCGCATTAGCAAATGGGTTCCTCTGCGCCGTCTTAGGGGCCGTCATAATCCTCATCCACAGTGCAATGTCCCTGTGATCCCATTGAAGAGTCGGCTGTACTGCCATTCTCTGCCTGAACTGTTCGTCGTACTTGAGCCACGCAATGCCCCCATACGTCTTATAGGCTTCCCAGATCGTGTCCAAGTACCCGAACAGCCCAGCACTCCGGGCGCGATGCCCCAATAACAGTACCCAAAATGGCAAAGGCATGAAGCCAATTCCCAAAATTCCTCGGAATTAACCTATATCGTCTTCTTTCCTCATCCTCTTCCTTCCTGTGTTCCTTCCCTTTCTCCCATTTCTCCATACTAAAGCGCTCTAAAGGTAACAAAGTGAATATGTCTATGTTCTCCCTCTTCCAAATTTTCTCCTTTACTTCCTGCTTCAAATGACCCCCCAATGGTCCATCAAAACAAATGTATAGACTGCTCTTGGCCGCATCTGAGACTTGCAGCCCCTTGGAACCCTCCTTCTCAGTCTGAACCCCCGTTTCCGTAGACCCACTAGGCCCTTCACTAACCGGGGTGCCCCCCCCCAACCACCTGAGGTCCCCCACTACCTTGTCCAGACGTCCTGTCCTGCTCGCCCCTCCAGGCCCCTACCGGGTCCCCCAACTGTGACCCCAAAGATGATTCAACCGATACCAGTAACTGACGAAACCCATTAAACAACTGTCCTACCGCTCCCAGGTATAGATTGCCCCCTAGGGGCAGCCCCGACTGACCTGCCCCACCTGTAGTACTTGCCCCTTGACCCAATGGTGTGGTGATGTCTGGAGTGTGTGTAGCTGAAGACCCACCTGGTAGATGCAAGCCACCGCTAAGCGGCGCCGGCGCAGATCCCGCCTCCAACGCCGATGTCCTCTGTCCAGCGGAACCGTCTAGTCCTGGCAGTACACCTGGCGCACCACCGCCCGCCGCATCATGTCCAGAATGGAACCGTCCGAACCACCCCTATCCTGCAGTGGAAAAAGGACAGACGAAACACCCTGGAAGTATTCAGTTTCCCTACCCAAACCCCTGCTGTACAGTTCCCTTTGCCCTCCTGAAGCACTTAGTAAGCGGGTGGTTGGCTCCCCCACATCCTGAACACTCATGTCTATAGGAGCAAGACGCTCCCCAGGAGCATGCCCCCTCATTGTATTTCCAACACACTCCCTTCTTGAATCCGCCCGACGAGTTTCCACTCTTACCCCCGTCGGGCCCCCCTTGAAACGACCCTGAACCCCCATTAGCAAATGGGTTCCTCGGCGCCGTCTTAGGGGCCGTCATAATCCTCATCCACAGTGCAATGTCCCTGTGATCCCATTGAAGAGTCGGCTGTACTGCCATCCTCTGCCTGAACTGTTCGTCGTACTTGAGCCACGCAATGCCCCCATACGTCTTATAGGCTTCCCGGATCGTGTCCAAGTACCCGAACAGCCCAGAGCAGCACTCCGGATGTTTCTCCCCAATAACACTACCCAAAATGGCAAAGGCATGAAGCCAATTGCCAAAATTCCTCGGAATTAACCTATATCGTCTTCTTTCCTCATCCTCCTCCTTCCTGTGTTCCTTCCCTTTCTCCCATTTCTCCATACTAAAGCGCTCTAAAGGTAACAAAGTAAATATGTCTATGTTCTCCCTCTTCCAAATTTTCTCCTTCACTTCCTGTTTTAAATGACCCCCCAATGGCCCGTCAAAACAAATGTATAGACTGCTCTTGGCCGCATCTGAGACTTGCAGCCCCTTGGAACCCTCCTTCTCAGTCTGAACCCCCGTTTCCGTAGACCCGCTAGGCCCTTCACTAACCGGGGTGGCCCCCCCAACCACCTGAGGTCCCCCACTACCTTGCCCAGACGGCCTGTCCTGTTCGCCCCTCCAGGCCCCTACCGGGCCCCCCAACTGTGACCCCAAAGATGATTCAACCGACACCAGTAACTGACGAAACCCATTAAACAACTGTCCTACCGCTCCCAGGTATAGATTGCCCCCTAGGGGCAGCCCGGACTGACCTGCCCCACCTGTAGTACTTGCCCCTTGACCCAATGGTGTGGTGATGTCTGGAGTGTGTGTAGCTGAAGACCCACCTGGTAGATGCAAGCCACCGCTAAGCGGCGCCGGCGCAGATCCCGCTTCCAACGCCGATGTCCTCTGTCCAGCGGAACCGTCCAGTCCTGGCAGCACACCTGGCGCACCACCGCTTCCTGGCGGAGCCACTCCACTGGCCCGCCGCATCATGTCCAGAATGGCGCCGTCCGAACCACCCCTCTCCTGTAGTGGAAAAAGGACAGACGAAACACCCTGGAAGTATTCAGTCTCCCTACCCAAACCCCTGCTGTACAGTTCCCCTGGGCCACTAGCGGCCCCCAGCGCAGCCCTATGTCTGCCCTCCACTACCCCCCCAGCTAACTGCCCACTCCTGGAGGGGAGCCCTCTGGCAAGCTCCACCCCCGCAGGCGCTACCAGCCCCGAGTCCGTGGCCATAGACCCGGGCCTGCCCCCTCTCAACTCCTCCAGCCGCTGGTCCTGCACCTCTGGCGGTGCGCCAAACATCTCCTCTCTCTCCCTTTCCAATTCTTGCAGCTCCCAGGGGGTGGCCGCCTCTCCTGGCCTACCCCCCCTAACAGCCTGCTCCCATGCTGCGGCCCTGGGAGGACGGGGGCTTCCCCCCCGCCCCCCCGCTCCTTGGCAGGCAGCCGCTCCCTGCTCCCTGGCTGCCCGCCTGTCACTCACCGCGATCCTGGTGGTGACCGATGTCTGCCTCGGCTCCCCCGGCTCCGGACTGCGCTGCCTTCCCCGACTTCCGGTCTCCTCCGCTAGGCCACACCTCCTCTTCCGGCCGCCTTCCCGCCGCGGATTCTTCCCTCCAGCCGCCATCTTTTCTGCTCCGCGTGCCATCACCGCCCTGGAACCAGCTCCTGCGCCACTTCTGCCTTCACGGCGCCCGGATGGCGCCGACTTCGCCCGCGCCCTCTTTGCAGGTGGGTCCGCTCCTCTGTCGCCGCCGCCTCTGCCCTCCGGTACTGCCCGGTCTGCTCCTCGCTGTGGTGAGGTGGAGGGGCTCAACCTCACCGGCGGCCTCCTGGCCCGCGCTGGCCTCTCTGCTCCCCCTTCGATGGATCCTCCAGGGCCCCACACTGCCATCTGCTCCGCCATCCAGCCAGGCCCCCGCGTGGCCGTTTCCTCCCTCATCCTCGCCAGGAACTCCTCCAGGTCAGCCATCCCTACCTTGCCCTAACACCTAGTCCCCTACCTAACTCAGGCCCAACCTACGGAACACCTTCAGTTAACTGCTACAATTTCCTAACCACAAAACCCCCTCAGCTACCTGCTACAATTTTTTCTGGCCAGAATGAGGCCAACTCTTCCTGCCACTGCCTAAATAACCTCTAACTCCACCCCCCATTTTAAATTCCCCCTATCCCTAACACTGTTATTCTCCTCCCCCAATAGAATTCCACCCATGTATTGTATGTCCCTCCCTGCCAAGCCTGTCATGCCCGCTCTACGCCCAGCTGCGCAGGCTCCGCTCTCCCAGTACTGCAAGTGTTTTACAATTAGAAAAGCAGAAATTAAAGCATAACTGTTAAGTTACTTGACAGAAAATAGTTTTAGCACTTCTGGAGAGAGCCTTTGACAACAATTCCAACGATAACTGTAAAAATAATATCTATATATCTATGCATCATCTCTCCCCATCTGTCGCTCACTCACACTCCCTGTCTGTCTCTCCGTCAATCACTCTCCCTATCTGTTTCTCTGTCTGTCTGTCTCTCTGTCACTCACTCTCCCCGTCTGTTTCTCTGTCTCTGTCTCTGTCTCTGTCAGTAACTCTTCCTGTCTGTAACTAATTTTCCCTGTGTGTCTTTCTGTCTCTATCCATCTTACCTCACACCTAAGCTGTCTTATACTCATTGACTATAGTAATCAATCAAAGCTCTGAGTTCATATTAATGACATGTGGCAGAATAGCAGCCAATCACAGCTCAGCTTCTAACTGCCACATCAGTAGCAGAAAACAATAGCTCCTGTATATGGTTGTTAAAGGCAACCTACCATCTCGGATCTGAAGAATTTCAAGAATTTCACTACTATAATACTGCCCCCTATGTGCAAGAATATAACTACTATATGCTCCGCCATCCAGCCGGGCCCCCGCGTGGCCGCTTCCTCCCTCATCCTCGCCAGGAACTCCTCCAGGTCAGCCATCCCTACCTTGCCCTAAAACACTAGTCCCCTACCTAACTCAGGCCCAACCTACAGAACACCTTCAGCTAACTGCTACAATTTGCCTAACCCACAAAACACCCTCAGCTACTTGCTACAATTTTTTCTGGCCAGAATGAGGCCAACTCTTCCTGCCACTGCCTAAATAACCTCTAACTCCACCCCCCATTTTAAATTCCCCCTATCCCTAACACTGTTATTCTCCTCCCCCAATAGAATTCCACCCATGTATTATATGTCCCTCCCTGCCAAGCCTGTCATGCCCGCTCTACGCCCAGCTGCGCAGGCTCCCTCTCCCAGGTACGTGTCCATGCAGAGACAGGTCTAATGAAACAGATTTATTGAAAAAGTGGCCAAACTCTTTCAATCAATAGCCACTGGTACGAGTACTGGGACTAGAACCTTGTGTCAATGAGCATGCTGCAGTCTTTGGTTGGTTTGGATCCGGGATAAGGGATTTGCACCAGGGTGGTGATGGCCATGCTTGTCTTGGTCCATACAATACAGTGCAAAAATTCTGTAAAGGAAGAACGCTTGTCAAATTTTATTTTATTTTATAAATATACAAAAAAAAACCTTTTTCCAGGAACTCTGCAGGAAGGGTGGTTCCAAACATCTTGGAAAACTTAGCCGAGACCTTCGCAGAATGGAAGATGTGATATCAGGACTCGGTAGGGACCATATCATCACAAGCAGGACCTGGGGTGGATAAGACCACCATGGACCCTAGGCTGTAGGAATATTATGGCCCCCACAAGTCTGGAATCACTTCCTACATCTGGTGCTAGAATCAGCTTCTTTGGGAATGGAGGATGTGTCCCTTCTGCTGCTTTCAATATGTGGTTTCAGGATCTTTGGAGGACCTTCAAAGGTCCTGAAATGGATCTTGTTTACATGTGTATTGAGAGCAGGGAACAGATGTATGAAGATTTTATGGGTGAAGGTCCTTCTATGTATGGGCCAAATGGTCCCCGGGCTACTTCCCACACGACATATATTATAATCCACTTCGGTGCAGGACTCCTCCTTCCTCTTGACATTGGCGCTAGTTCTCGGTGACTTTTTTTTGGATGTTTGGGATCGGTCTCCTGCTGCAGAATCCTTTTTTACACTTCTATAGTTCATTGCACTTTATCTTGCAGTATCGCTTCCACACCTGCCTGAAACTTTTGCACAGGACTGTAGGTCACGTGCACTTACAGGTTAACGAGGGCGCTTTGGTTCACAATGTTTTATAGAAAAAACGTTCAAAGACCTGAATTCTCCCTAAAGGAATGTATCAGAGAGCGCGGGATGGAAGGCGGTGACATTTGTTCACATAATTGTTTGTATTGAAACATTTTGTCAGCCAATAATGTCCCCGACGTTTCAAGGTAATGAAGTCTGGCGGACAAAGCCGGAACGGATGACTCATGTTTTCTTTTCATTCCGGCTCCGGCGATGGAAAACGTCTCCACAACCGCTCAATGAACCTTTTGATTTTTGATATTTATTTAGAGTTCTCGGCTTATTTAAAGTCAGATTGGCCAATTATGTCTACAATGAGGAAGATCGCGGCCAGAGACTCTTCTAAGAGGTGGCGGAAAAACTAATGAGACTTACTTTATGTGTTTAACCATATTAAATGGAAATATACTTGTGGTTGAAGTCGTCAGAGGGTGGAAAGTGATTGTTCAGGGAGTTGTTTCCTCAGATGTGGCTTTATGTGAACTCTACTTACAGCACACAGTCACATGGTGCATACAGTCACACCATCCACACAGTCACATCATGCACACGGTCACATCGTGCATACGGTCACAATGGGGCACATTTACTTACCCGACCGAGGAGTTCACGAAGTATGGAGTGTCCGACGATCATGCACTGTGCCGCGATTCACTAAGATCCTGCGCCAGATATCCTGCATGTGTCGCTTCCCCGCTCAGGTCCCCGGAGTTCACCTTCTTCTTCCTGGTGCATGTAAGTGCATTGTCTTGCGACACAATTTGAATGTTAAATCCCGCGCTCAGTCCGAATCAGTCGGATCGTCCGACGGCCCGTCCCCCGATTTCTGTCGCATGAAAGCAGTGCAGCTGCACCACAATCTGATCGCGTGCGATCAGTTAAATACCTGTCAGAGCAGCGTAAATCCCGAAAACTTCAAAAATCTGCCGAAAGTGCGATCCGCGGACCCTTGGTAAATAAGCCCCATTGTGCACACCGTTACATCGTGCACAACGTCACATTGTGCACACACTTATGTCGCGCACATAATGCACACAGTCGTGCATACAATCACTTCGTGCACACACTCTCACCTTGCATACAGTCACATTGTGACTCATCTACTAAGGCTCCGCGGGACCGCGATTCCGTCCGGTTTTGCTAATATTTCCGATGTGCGCCGAATTGCCCCGGGTTTTGGCGCATGCGAGCGGATTGTGGTGCATCGGCGCCGGCATGCATGCAACAGAAATGGGAGGCGTGGCTATCGGACAACTCGACGGATTCGGATAAACTGCGGAATTTAAGAAAAGAATTGTGTCGCAAGATCAACACTCACATACACCAGGAAGAAGAAGGTGAAATCCGGCGGACCTCGGCGCAGAAGCGACGGATGCAGGTACTCGGACGCACAAGCTTAGTGAATTGCACCGGACCCGAAGCCTCGATGGACAACGCACCGCGGGATCGCGACAGGACCGGGTAAGTAAATCTGCCCCATTGTGCACACACATCAAGCATACAGTCACTTTGTGAACACAGTCACCTTGTGCACAACGTCACACAACAAAACACACAGCCTCCTTCCAACCCCAGTAACTCTATACAGCTTCCACTTACCCCCAGTGTGGATATACAGCCTGCCCGCACCCCAGTGTCCATATACAGCCCCCTCCGCCCCCCAGTCTCTATATACAGCCTCCACCCATGCAAGTGTCTATATACAGGCCATCCACACACCCAGTAACTATATCCCGGTCCATCAGTTTATGTAAATGCCTCCATTCCTTAATTCTATACAATCCTCCAAGTGGCCAACGCCGCCTCCTTCTTCCTCCAGCTCTTCTCCCGGCTGTTATGCCGGGTTGCGGCTCTATGGAAGGAAGGACGCCATAGTGTAAGGTACAGAGTGGGGCAGATAGATGTGTCTGCATATCAATGGCAGATGTGTCCTAACACTGGTGCTATTGTATGGCATGTCCGTACTCCTGGATGCCCGGGTCACCCACCAGAATGGCTGGGGGACCCTGGGCAATTTCCCACTTTGCCACAATGTTTCACAAGCCTTGACTGCGCCCCATAGCAGCAGAGGGCTGAAGCTGCACTAAACCAGTGATTATCCAAACTCCAAATCCAGGGAGTAACCAAGTAACCTCTGATATTGGCCTGTGAGATCACATTGGACCAAATTGTCTCAAAATGATTCCAAAATGGGTATGTAAGCTAACATATAAAGCTTAGTGTATGTATGTGTATCCGTTAAAGGAATCCACATGCTGCATTTACAATCATGAAATATTGCACTGGTGTCATCACAAACTTTCCAAAATACACTTAGCAATTGGTTGCTATAGGCAACGAGGACATTCTTTGTATAACACATGTTATGTGTAATCTAATATGATATTGATTGTGGTGCTTTGCCAATATTGTAGTAGAGGTGTTAGATAATATCTGATACTCAAGTCAGAGCCAGACCCAGAGCAGCAGTCTTATATCTGCCATTAGATCATTCCTGATACTCCAGTAACATCCAGAGCTGCAGCCTTATCCTTGCCATTACATGATCTCTGATACTCCGGTCACATCCAGAGCTACAGTCTTATCCTTGCCAATATATCACATCTGATAATCCCATAACAACCAGAGAAGCACTCTTATATCTGCTATTATACAATATCTGATACTCCAGTCACATCCAGAGCTGCAGTCTTATTCTTGCCGTTACATCATCTCTGATACTCCAGTCACATCCAGAGCTGCAGTCTTATCCTTGCCAATATATCACATCTGACACTCCCGTAACATCCAGAGCAGCATTCTTATATCTGCCATTATATCATCTCTGATACTCCAGTCACATCCAGAGCAGCAGTCTTATATCTGCCATTATATCATCTCTGATACTACAGTCACATTCAAAGCTGTCATCATCTGTACATTGTTAAATAATTTATTATACAATCATCTCTCTAATGTTTTATCATTTCAGATGACTGCAGCTCTGGATGTGACTGGAGTATCAATCTGCCATTATATCATCTCTGATACCCCTGTCACATCCAGAGCGACAGTCTTATATCTCCCATGAATTATCTCCTACAATCCCTTGCTCTAAGAGATGAGAAGTTAACTATTTATTCCAATCTTGATAATGCACGAAAAGAATACTTAAACTACAGTAAGGACTGACACATAGGTGGTATGGTGAGAGAGGGGAAGCTATCAGCACCCATGGGTGTCACAAAATCATCCTACTCTCCCATGGCAGGGGCCGAATTCCTGGAATAACTCAGTGGGACTGCCGTATGGAGACGCATATTACGCCAATGCAGGGCCGCCTTCGAATGACCACAGTTGCTTCAGCGCCCCCGCCAGGAGGGACCAGGGAAGGCAGTGTGAACACGGGAGTATACAGGAGCAGGGCAAGTTTCTGTCTTTGGTTTGTGATGTTTGTGCAATCCATTTTGTTATAGCTCGGGGCAGTTATTTACTTTTCCTAACACATGTATTTTTTCAGATTTGTCACAGCCAATGATTATGTCACAGGTTTTTCTGGGCCGTAGAATATAAATAGGAGGCCGATAAAAGCCTGACCTTTATATGAGGTTTCTAATCCGCGTTATCACTAAGTAAATATGTAAAGTAATAAAGATACAGAACATAAATGCGGAGCAGCGTTAATCCCAATGATCAAGATTCTGGGACATTTTATACCTAAACCAAACACATATTTGGTACATTCAGCTCCGATCTTCATAAAGTGATTAAAAGTCTGAATTAAAAATAATGCTACCTGTTACCATGGCATGAAAGTCTCTCAGCCCTTTAAGGTTGTTAAAGGGAATGAGGATTTTGGCCAACAAATGTGAAATCCAGGAGAGTGATAGGAACCCAACGATGTCCTCCTGACCTAATGACCTATAAGGAGTCATGGCCATAGCAGGAAAGAGCTGGACACAAGACGTCCACACCGAGCCCGGAAGCAACGGGTAGTAAGTAATAGTTCTTAATTTTTATAATAGTAAAATAAAAACCTAGACCACCCCTTTAATTTAGGTAAGTATTTTTGGTATGATGACCACTTTAAAGGAAATCTCCCATCGCAATCCATCCTGATAAACCAGGGACATTACTCATAGATCCAGGCACCGGGACTGTGGTATCTTCTTATATTTCTTATCCATGGGCTCCTTCCTTCTAACATCAACTATTAATATTATGTTTACGAGACAGAAGGGCTCTGGGGGGGCATTACCAGAGCCTCCACATGCTGTAGCTGCACAGGCTCTTACACAGTGCAGGAGCACTTCTCTCTCCCACTGTGTGAGATCATAGGAGTGCTGAGGAAGCAGGGGGAGAGAGTGTAACAGCCAGTGAAGCTGCAGCATGGAGGGGCTCTGCAAGAGCTCCCAAAAAGCCCTTCTTAGCATAATTATAAAAGTTGATTTTAGAAGGAAGGAGGCCATGGATAACACATATAAGAAGATACCAGAGTCCCGGTGCCTGTATCTATGAGTAATGTCCCTGGTTTATCATGATGGGTTGTGATGGTGATCATACCAAAAAATACTTGGACCCTGGATCTTTGGACCTGGATCCTGGACCTCAAAACCGACATGCTAGGGCTGAAATGTGCCTAATTTATGAGACACGGGCAGGAATTCCCCTCTTATGCCTCCTCCAAGCGAAGTGGGCGTAGAGAGGCATGAACAGGGGGGAACAGCTGGTGGCGGAGTACATGGGATCGGAGTGGTGGCACATCGGGTGGAATTGCCTGGTGCAGTTCTACTCCAGGCACTTAGCCCCAGCGTATGATTATTGTGCCTCTATGAGTTAGTGCCCCTGATTTTCACGCTTGATTTTGATGGTAGATTTCCTTTAAGGTTCCCTTGATGTGGGCCACCAATCCCTGCTCCGACATGTCCCCCCCCCCTGGCTTCTCTATCCTCTTTATACTGATAATATTGACATTGATAACAAATAACAAGATCCCAAATATTATTCGCCTTTTAGAGGCACTTAATGTTCCCTTTGGCGTCGGATCTCCGATAACCTTTCTGTTCTGTAGGGATTTTGTTATGAATGATATTTCGGGAGCATTGGATGGAAATGGCCGCGTGACGTACATTGTATTTGTCTTCTCCGGCCGCCGCTTATGAGGTTGGCAACAAAAACCAAGTTGTCATGGTAAAGAGAGGCGGCTCACATCAAAACTAAGCAACGGAGGCCGAGCCCAGCGATGATGGAAAGCAAATACAAGGAGCCGTTCACAGCAATTGAACACGTTTCCTGTTATACATTGCATGAAAAATGACTATACAACAGCTAATCACAGGGTAATGCGCCATCAATGGGGCCCAGACCCGGAATTATTCTTATCCGGGGATTGTAAAATCTAATTAAAGAGGTAAAACAGCAGCCAAGGTCCAAGCCAATGTCTCCCGTGTACTGCAGCTTATAATAGCTTTAATGTGCTAAAAATGGGGAAAAGAGAATAAAACCACCCAAGCAATGGGGCCCCTTAGAGAGGGGATGGGGGGGGGGGGTCACCCAATGGGGCATCCAATTCTACTTTGGGAGTGGGATTAGCCTTGGATAGAAATTTCTCATTATGGATTCCACAATGACCTTTAATTGGGTATTTTGGCCTCATATCCACAGACTCTTGATGTCCTGGGGATATATAACCCCGTGACTCCCTTAAGGGGGGGTGTTCTTACCGTACTCTGGCTCCAGTTTTCTGCAAATGGTCAGGAGTGAGGGGATCCGCTTCTGCCAATCTCTGGTCTCCTCTGGATGCTACATCCATGAATTGGCTGGATGCATGTGCCAGATACCACAAGTGCTTAAAGGGGTTGGTCCATGAAAGAGATTTCTCACATTTTAACACCCAGATGATGTTTACAGAATAAAGATGATTTGTTAACCCCATTACTTATGTTACTCAGTTTTATTGCTGTTTTAGCTCCTATCCTACCTATCCTGGTCAGTGCAAGATCCCAGAGTGTGAGCGAGGACTCTCTAAGCAGACACTTCATGATCCCTCTGTGCTATGAGTTGCTGCGTGCTGACAATGTGCTTATATTATCAGGGTACAGGGTTTATCTACACTTTCATTTACCTTTTGAACATTGTACTAGTATCTGACACACATGGAAAAAGAGAGATGAGACAGATCAGTGATGATGGATATAATACACAATGACACTCTCAGCTCTGCTAACTCACCTATAACACACACAGTCAGCTCTGCTATACGTCTCCCTCCCAGATAAAGACATTGGGGCTCATTTACTAAGGGCTCTGCGGCCACACTTCCGTGGGGTTTCACGAATTTTTCCGGGATTTTGCCGCACACAACCCGACGGATTCGCAAAAAAACGCAGAATTTAAAAAATGAAATGTGTTGCAAGATCAAGCACTTACAAGCACCGGGAAGAAGCAGGTGAACTCCGGCGGACCTTGGCGCAGCAGCAACACCTGCTGGATATCGGGCGCAAGACCTTAGTGAATCCACGTCGGACAACACGCCGTGGGATCGCGACAGGACCGGGTAAGTAAATGTGCCCCATTATCTGTCTGTAGTTTGTAGAGTTAGCCTCTGCACTTTGCTGTTTGCTGGCAGGAAGTGTCTGTGTCTGAGCTGGTCTTGTAAGGCAGGGGGGAGGGGTAGGAGGCAGAGAGCATCTGCAGTGTGCAGACAGGAAAAGCTATTCATGAGAAGAATCTGCCCTGCCTGCCCATAGTAAGAAGATTTATGATCGGATCCTGGTGCAACCAAAATTGTATACACCAGGACTGATAGAGACAGGTTGGAATTATATCTGTGAAATGCAGCATTTTATAATAATAGTGAAATAGAGAATGTGTTATTTTGTCATCCTGAGTAGTTAGTATAGTGTAGACAGCAACCCAAAAGTCGTACCCAAATGATAATCAATGTGAAGGGCGCTCACACTCTCTCAACCCTGGTCTGAGGTGTTCTATAAATCCAATGAATCGAAAGAAGATGCAGCACAGGAAGGGTTAAACTATCCAGATGCAACAATTCGATCATCAAGCGATCTTTGTCAAGCATGTTATCCTGAGTATAGGAACTTGTCTTCATGGAAATACCCTTTCAGATAATGTTTGATATTGTGTGTGTGGGGGGGAGGGGGAGGCTGTTGTGAACATTTTTCTAATATACCTTTATTTAGAAATTCTGTTTAGTTTGTAAAGAAACAGGCTGGAAAGTTCCCCTTAGTAACAGTGTTACTTCTCCATTATCAAGGGCTGTCTGGCTACCAGACTGCAGACAGGACTCTCTCTCTTCTTATAATTTTTAAGCGTCAAGCTGAAAGTGAGGGTTTAATCCTCACTACTCATAGCTGTGTAACAAAACACAGGGAGATTAGATGTAACTTACAGTCAACTCCGTAGTCACATACTCTACAGGCTCGGATACAGATATCTACAAGAGGGATCATTGTAGCCTGTTTCTTTACAGACTAAGCAACAATTCTTAATAAAGTATAGTAGAAAAAATGCTCACAACACTCCCCCCCCACACACAATATTAAAAATTGTCTGAAATGATGGTTACACTTCATTATTCTGTTATTCTTACTATAAATTGTATCTGCCAGCCCTGACCTATGCCTTGTACCTGGACTCTACCCAAACTCCACTCGCCCTGACCTCGGCCAGCCTGTGACTAGTCTCTGCCTAACCCTTTGGTGCATCTGGAATCTCCTGATCCGCCTGGGACAACTACCTCCAGTACCAGGCGACTCTGGTGACCCTATTTCAGTGAAGCCCCAATAATGTGATATCTGGGTCTTCCACCCAAGCGTTGTGTTTGTTTCTCTACATCATGACATGGTCTCATGACCATTATAATGGAACATGCCTTCAATGTAAGCAGCAGGGGTGCACCAGCGTTATTCAGAAGAGTAATGGCTCAGATGCCCTCAATACAACAACATACATGACCTCTAACCCTGCGGACCACTTGCTTTGCATCCAAAGTTAACTAAATTAACCAGTAAGAATGAGTAAAACCAACTTAGAGGCTGCAAACCTTGGCTTGAGCACACTACATAGTAGATCCATTATAGGTTAATGGGGGTCTAACCACTTGGACCTCCCTATATGACATCCCTCAGAGCAGTTAAACCCCCACAATCTAGATGATTGTTCTTGAAGGATTATTAATAAGATAAATCACGTCCACTTATCTCAGGGTAAGCAATAACGGATATGCACATCGTACATCAGAGAGGACAACATGTGACCTTCCCGCAGATACGGCTAGTGGTTAAGCAGACATATAATTACTGTGCAGGACTCTAATAGGGAAGAATAAAAGGGAAAATAACCTACGATGAAAGAAAACACTGAATAGAAGTTTTTCATTTCCAGAAAATGCTCTTTCCTTCCTACGCGTTTCCCTCCTACACAATAAATTACCCGGCTCTCTGCTATAAGAGGTGCGTTAAAAACCATTCTAATGGGCCATTTCCTTCTCGTATTATTCCCAGATGAAATCTAGTTATGTAAGGGCTCGAGCACATGGCAATGCCGTGTGTGCAGACCCACCGGTCACATGAACCAGGTGAACACAGGACCATCTCAGGATGTCAGGAGCATGGATGGATCAAGGGTGGTGGAGGCCCCTGGGCGCAAAGTTTGGTGGGGACCCGAGCTGAATGTAGTCCTGACAGTGATATACATTATTGTTCTAAATTATCATTAATATTCTAAACTTTCTCCTACTTACAGGTTAGCGTAGCTGGCACAATGGCAGTAGTACTGACTACTAGTCCTAGTTGCCACACCAGTCCCATGCACCGCTCTCACAGAATCGGAACAAGTGATCTGTGAGGATGTAAACCACTGATTGGCTACGACTTGGCTGCAACCAGCTCAGCCAACCAGTGTTTGGTACTAAGGGGGGGATCAGGTGTCTTTCTGCATGCATCGGAGCTCCTGATAAACACTCTACATGTAGAATGCAATTGAGTACAGCAGGGTGGGCATGCTCTCACAGTGAATCACAGCTTAGAGGCAGGAACACTTGTGGTCCGGTGGCACTACTGCTGCACATGACTCCCAAGATTCGGCTCAAGACTGTGGGATGACTGCCGGACATTGCTGGTGGGTGAGTAAATTGGTGGGGGCCCCGGGTCACACGCCCCTGGAGCCTTCCCTATAATCCAGACTTGGTCATGCAGCCTAAGTGTTGAGAATTTTTCCTCCAAGTCTGTGGACTAATCTGAAAGATACAAAGGCTCCAGATATATCTCCCTCCCCTATCAGGATTATGGATGAGTGGACCCATTCAGGTTTAAATTCGGCTGAACGTAAGATGAAAATTCTTTTGGGGTTTGGGTGTGTCCTCCTCAGCTGCCCCTCCCCCCATCTAATCCTCCCCATGCCTTATACCTCCTTACTGGTCACAGTTAATGTCATGTGACCAGAGTCACATCATCTGAATTCCACACAGGAAATTACTGAATTCCACACAGGAAAAATGTGCTTTTCTTCTGTATCTTCTTAATTGTTATTGTTTTTAAACACACTGTATGCTATGGACGATTGTCCAAGTTTGTATGTATTCACCTGTGTTGTATTGTTGCTATGTATCTATGAAAACCTCTCGGGGCTCGCGCTTATAATGCGCACGCCCCGGAAGGATGACGTCAGAGGCTAGAGAAAGCGCTACTTAGCGCGAAACGGCCCGTCGCCTTGCCGCTTGTCGGCGTCCTGTATTACCTGCATATCTGTGAATAAAATTTGAAGACTGCATCGGTGAGTGCCGCGATTCTCTTTTTTCATCTGTACCCCATGTATGTATCTGACCACATGAAGTCACAGCAGCCTCCATGACCTCCACTTCTACTCATCTCCATCCTCCATGGAGGCTTCTGTGATTTCATGCAATCACATACATGGTGTACAACTTGCTATTGTCAGAAGGCTAAAGGACCTGCGATGATGTCACTGGTCACATGTCATGAATGTAAGGCACCGTGTAATGGATTTGGAGAAACCGCTGCATTTAAAAAAAAAGTGTCGTTGGACACGCTCTTACCTGCACCCGGCTTGGTGAAGTTCAGTGCATTCCGATGAACTTCAGCACAGCAGCGACACCTGGTGGACGTCAGAGGAACTGCCTTAGTGAATTGCCGGAAGATCGGAATCCTTCACACAGAACGCGCCGCTGAATCACGAATGGACCGGGTAAGTAAATCTGCCCCATAGTCTTGTAAAACCTGATGCTCTCTGGACAGACTCAGCCCCTTGTCAGAAGGAATAATGACAGATAATCACACAATGGGGCAGATTTACTTACCCGGCCTATTCGCGATCCAGCGGCGCGTTATGTGCGGTGGATTCGGGTCCGGCCGGGATTCACTAAGGTAGTTCCTCCGCCGTCCACCAGATGTCGCTGCTGCGCTGAAGTTCCCCGAGGCCCGCCGGAATGCAGGAGCCTATACCTGGCGAAGGTAAGCGCGAGTCCCGCGACACATTTTTTTTTAAAATGCAGCAATTTTTCCGAATCCGTCGGCTTTTCGTTCGGCCACGCCCCCCCCCCATTTCCGTTGTGAGCATGCCGGTGCCGATGCGCCACAATCCTGGGGGAATTCAGGAAAAATCAGTGCAAATCGGAAATATTCGGGTAACACGTCGGGAAAACGCGAATCGGGCCCTTAGTAAATGACCCCCATTGTTTTACTCTGACCCAATGAAGTGCACTATACAGCGAGTATACAGATTTCTTAGAAAAATGATATAGAATATGGAAATTCATAGAAGGAGAAGTTGATGTGAACCAAAAGTGTTACAGGAAAAAGCTATGGAGAGAGCGAGATCCTAGGGAATGATGCTGGAGAGAAGAGGAAGAGATGGAGAAGAAAGCAGTGAAGGAGGTAATAGGAAAGTCTGGACAACCAGTAGGACAATAGAGGAGTCTGATCAATAGTGATGAAAGGGAGGAGTAGAATCGGACAAGTATTAATGCAAAAGAGATGACGGACCTGTGATTATGAAGGAAGGAAGAAGAGTGAGCTCAGTCGTGGTGCAAGAGATAAGTTGGCCAGTAGTGATGTAGAAGAGACATCAGACCCATAGTGATGTAGGAGACAAATAAAATTGAGCCTGTTTTGATGCAGGAGAGAAGAGGATTTGGACCAGAAGATGTAGGAAATGTTGGATCGCAGTAACAAAGTAGGGAAGAGAAGTGTTGGAGCAGAAGTGAAGCAGAAGAACAGAGATCTGGGCCAGGAGTGATACAGAAGAGGAGAGGAGTTGTACATCTATTGATACAGAATAGGAGAGAAGTTGGGATCAGGAGTGATACAGAGGTGGATAGGAGTTGAACCAGGAGTTACATAGAACAGGAGAGGAGTTGGAATCTGGAGCTATATCGAAGAGGAGAGGAGTTGGAATCTGGAGTAATAGAGAAGAGGAGAGGAGTTGGAATCTGGAGGGATACAGAAGAGGAGAGGAGTTGGAATCTGGAGGGATACAGAAGAAGAGGAGAGGAGTTGGATCTGGAGGTACAAGAGGAGAGGAGGAGTTGGAATCTGGAGGGGATACAGAAGAGAAAGGAGAGTAGTTGGAATCTGGAGGGATACAAGAAGAGGAGAGGAGTTGGAATCGGAGTGATAAAGAAGGGAGAGGAGTTGGAATCTGGAGGGATACAGAAGAGGAGAGGAGTTGGAATCTGGAGGGATACAGAGAGGGAGGGTTGGAATCTGGATGGGATACAGAAGAGGAGAGGGAGTTGGAATCGGAGGGGATACAGAACGAGGAGAGGAGTTGGAATCTGGAGGGATACAGAAGAGGAGGAGTTGGAATCTGGAGGGGAACAGAAGAGGAGAGGAGTTGGAATCTGGAGGGTACAGAAGAGGAGAGGAGTTGGAATCTGGAGGGGATACAGAAGAGGAGAGGAGTTGGAATCTGGAGTGATACAGAAGAGGAGAGGAGTTGGAATCTGGAGGGATACAGAAGAGGAGAGGAGTTGGAATCTGGAGGGATACAGAAGAGGAGAGGAGTTGGAATCTGGAGTGATACAGAAGAGGATAGGAGTTGGAATCTGGAGTGATACAGAGGAGAGGGAGTTGGAATCTGGAGGAGGGACAGAAGAGGAGAGGAGTTGGAATCTGGAGTGATACAGAAGAGGAGAGGAGTTGGAATCTGGAGGGAGGGATACCGAAGAGGAGAGGAGTTGGAATCTGGAGTGATACAGAAGAGGAGAGGAGTTGGAATCTGGAGGGATACAGAAGAGGAGAGGAGTTGGAATCTGGAGGGATACAGAAGAGAGAGGAGTTGGAATCTGGAGGGATACAGAAGAGGAGAGGAGTTGGAATCTGGAGGGATACGAAGAGGAGAGGAGTTGGAATCTGGAGGGATACAGAAGAGGAGGGAGTGGGAATCAGGAGGATACAGAAGAGGAGAGGAGTTGGAATCTGGAGGGATACAGAAGAGGATAGGAGTTGGAATCTGGAGGGATACAGAAGAGGAGAGGAGTTGGAATCTGGAGGGATACAGAAGAGGAGAGGAGTTGGAATCTGGAGGGATACAGAAGAGGAAAGGAGTTGGAATCTGGAGTGATACAGAAGAGGAGAGGAGTTGGAATCTGGCGAAGCCACAGTGAGGTGGCGATACGCGTGGGGCAGCCAGCCTCTTCCCCCCGAACTGACCGCACTAGGTATGGTTATATGGCTTAACTATTTATGCACTGAATGTTACCCTATGTCATGTTTGGTATTACCTGTGGGTCATCCAGATTGTCTGCACTTTGACTTAAGGGGGGACAGAGTACACCAGTTAGCCCATATCGGAGGCACCTGGTAGTTCCCATCTGAATGATGGGGATCTGTTGCATTTTAATTGTTTTTAATGTATACCAATAAAGACTAAATTTTATATCAAAAAATATTTTCAGGCTCTATAATACCAGGACCCAGTTGGGTTTATGTGTGGTATAGTTACATTTTTTGCTGGTGTGGGAGCCGCACTTACCAGGGCATATACATCATTGACACGGTTCAATTGTGTAGACCAGAGTTGGAATCTGGAGTGATACAGAAAAGAATAGGGGTTGGGATCAGGAGTTACATAGAAGAGGAGAGAAGGTGGATCAGGAGGATTGTAGAAGAGTTGGAGCAGGAGTGATATTGTAGAGGAGTTGGATCAGTAGTTAAATATAGAGAACAAGAGAAGTTTGAGCAGGAGAGATGATGGAGAGGAATTGAGCCAAATGTGATGTAGAAGAGGAGTTGGACCAGGAGTCATGTAGAAGCGGAGAGGTGTTGGACCAGAGGTAGTGACACAGGCAAGAAAGAAGTTGAATTAGTGTCGATGTAGGAGAAAAAGGAGAAGTGCCCAGATAGGTGATAATGGAGAAGATGAGTTGGACCAGTAGTGAGGTAAGAAAAAGTAAATGGGACAGAAGACATTTAGGGGCAAAGATCCAATGGATCAGCATCGCTGCAGTAGAGAAGACGCGTTGGGTGACTGTAGTGATGCCGGACAGTAGAGAAGTTGGTCCAGGGATGATGCAGAATAAGTTGGAAGAATGGATTAGTATTCATGCGCTGGAAGAAGTTGGATTTAAACAGATGTAGGATCTTCATAGAAAGGAAGAGAATGTGGACAATGAGGAATGGAGGAGGACTAAAAACTTAAACTTTTAATACTAGACAGTGAATGAAGAAAGTTAAGCTTTGCTTGATATGTGATACAGATGGGAGGAAGCCGTTAGTAACCCCCCACCCCCCATAGATTATAGCCATAGTATAATACATGAGGTATCAGCCTCTTCCTGTCTCATCACTTCTTTACTATTAAAGAGCAATTTGTTAAATCTTCTCCAAACACATTAGAACAATCACATATCCCAAAAATCAGCTCCTCCGGCTCTCGTGGTAATTAAATCTCCATATTTATTATGTATGGTGGATGTGAATGTCAGAGGATGCAGAATCCGGTATAATCGCCAGACGCTTCTTATGTCATAAATATTTCATTTGTAAATCAACCAAAAGAATCAAAAGGTCATTTTTACATAAAAACAGTAAGATATTTGTAGGATTCTCTTCTTCTGTCATCTCTGAGCGGTAACATAAGACCCCGGGGTGGGGGTGGGGGGTGAGACATTCTCCTTCCTCCTCCTGCAGGATAAGTAATCAGCATCAATGTATCTGGGGCTGGACTGTAGGATACAAGGTCTATTGCTTTGGCAGGAATTGTATCCAATTGGATGGAAAACTGTGCAGGATCGTATCCAGAGAGCTGTGGTCCAATTATAAGTACTGGGCCCAGGGTTCTGTGCTGGACCCAATACTATGTAACTTATATATTTATGATATAGAGTTAGGAATCAATATATGTAATGAAATACAGTCCATGGAGGATGGGAGTAGTACAAGCTGAGTAGTATTATACAGTCTATGGAGTAGTACAAGCTGTGTAGTGTTATACAGTCTATGGAGGATGAGGGGAGTAGTACAAGCTGTGTAGTGTAATACAGTCTATGGAGGATGAGGGGAGTAGTACAAGCTGTGTAGTGTAGTACACTCTCTGGAGGATGGGAGTAGAAGCTGAAGGTGACTTGGGTAAACTGAGTGTTTGGTCGTCCACTTGGCAAATGAGGTTCAATGTAGATAAATGTAAGGTTATGCACCTGGAGGCTAATATTCCACTGACAACATATGTCCTTGGGGGAGTAAATCTGGGAGAGTCCCTTGTTGAGAAGGACCTGGGTGACTATTAGATAATATATTAAATTACAGCACAATGTCAATCTGCTGCCTCTAAAGCCAGTAGGATCTTGTCATGTATCAGCAGTGGTCTGGACTCTGGGGATAGGTATGTAATATTACACTGTACAAGGTATTGGTTCAGCCTCACCTGGAACTTGCCATCCAGATCTAAAAAGGAAGCCCTGGAGCTGGAGAGGGGACAATGAAGAGCCACAAAAATGATTCAGGGTTTAATCACCAGAGGCAAGATATTTTCTATACTGTAATTACTGTGAATGTATGGAATAGCCGAGCTCAGGAGCAGAGCACAGCAGGGAGAGGAGAGAGCTTCAAGAAGTGAATAGAATCTCCTTACAGCAAAATAACAATGATGGATATTATATAATAAGGAATGTATCTCTTACATCCCTTCCCTTTCTTTCGTTGGTTGAATTTGATGGACATTTGTCTTTGTTCTAATTATGTAACTATGTGAGAATGGGGACCATCAAAGGGGTAGTACCACAATATCTATGGGACTAGGATCCGTAGAGATCTGAGAATGTGGTCCCCCTACTCATAGGAATGTGATGTGCAGGACCCCTAATTACCTGGACTAGCAGTCTCGGGGGCAGCTGTCTGGGACTGCAGGAAGATGCCTGAAGTCATCTCTGGTGATGACCTGGACGGCCACAGAAAGGGCTCCGAGTGTCACATCTGGCACACGTGCCATAGGTTCGCCACCAGTGCCCGATACATAGAATTGCCAATAAGTTAGAGATTACTGGTGGTCCAACCTCTGAGACCCCGCAATGTTGTGAGAATTAGGAAGAAAGTGGATGAAGAAATGACGGTCATTTTTGGTAGAAAGATATGGATGATAAGGAGTTGGAATCTCTATTGGTTGGTTCAGCCACACATCAAACCGAACCTCATATACGATTGGGGGAGAAGTTATCAAGATGTAAAACCGAAGGCAGTGCAGTTTACCTTCCATCGGTAGAAAAAATCGGAACTTCAGGCTACAAACACATCAGAACGTTTATTTCTACGGTCATTAATCCCCCTGAAAACCCATCAGAAGGTGTTGTGCAAGTTTAAGAATGGGGGGGGGGGAATTTATAGCGATTTTAAAAATATATATGCAGATATATAAATAAATATACACATAGATAAATATATATATATATATAAGAATAAGCAGATTATTGTTGAAGTCTTTGGTGAACATATAAAATCTCAGCCACAACCTCTTCCTGCTGATCTACTAGTTATAAGCCAGGGAGCTCTGCCGCCATCTTGTGGTGAGATAAGTTAATGCATCAGGAAAAGCAAAAGTCTATGGGGGACATTAATCATAGGGGGTCTCAGGTTCGCCTATTTTTGTGCCTCTTTTTTTTGGCTCCTGATCTATGATGGATGTAGTTCAGCCTTAGTAAATGCGTTTTGGAATTGTCGCATGTCCCATTCATTTGCGTCAAATTTGTCTCTAATTTTTACCCCACCCAGTAGATCTCATTTGTGACTAATAATGGAACCAGATAGAAAAAAACGTTCAGGGCGTCATCTCTGTAAAGTCTCAGCTTGTACAATGTCCGGAGCACATTGTGATGTAACTGCAGGGACTAAAAGTTACAGAGATGTGAAAAAAAAAAGGATTGTAGGAAATGGAGACTGATAATATTCTCAGATCTGTACAATAAGACAATAATCACTCCCAGAGATGATCCCATAGACAATGATGAAGTCGTCACTGGGGAAATTTTACATTTTAAAACTGCGCTGAAGGATTTTCCATGTTGCATAGAGGGAATTTTTCATTTTCGAAAGCGAAAACCTTTGTTTTTAGTAATGAAAAGTGAAGTTTTTTTGAAGTGCAGCTGCTCAGAGTCGGTGCATTTTCGCGCCTTTTTTGTGACTTTTTAGGCGCAAAATTGTGATAGATCCCGTGCAAAGATCTGTATAGCAGCCGCTCACTATGTCAGATAAGGCGCAGGGACTCAGAGCCACTAAGTGCCCAACTTTAATGTCCAAATTAACAAACTGCGCCAGATTTTTGAGCAAAAAAAATGCCAAAAACAGTCTAAAAAACTATGATTAATGTCACCCTATGGAGGTTATTTGGGACAGTTCTATGTCTATTTTTGGAGCTTCGCTGCCCATCAGATTAATTAAAGTGGCTTTAGCCAAACACTGGGAGTAATAAAGGATTATCTTATTTTTATAAATGTTCTTATGGTCTATTTTCTGTCTGGGATTTTTTTTTCAAAAAGTCCCCAAAAAGTCTCAAAATGCATAAAAAGTCTCAGCACATCCACTGGAGTAACTATGAGACTTTTTATGGGACAAGTTATGACTCCGGCTCTGCACGTTGTTGCACTAGCGGTAGTTCTATATTTACAGCGGATCCATGAAGTGGTAGAAATAGTCCTGTGAGACTTTTTAGCAGTGAAAAGTCTCAGAAAACCTCAATGGGGGTCATTTACTAAGGGCCGATTCGCGTTTTCCCGACGTGTTACCCGAATATTTCCGATTTGCGCCGATTGTACCTGAATTGCCCCAGGATTTTGGTGCACGCGATCGGATTGTGGCGCATCGGCGCTGGCATGCACGCAACGGAAATCGGGGGGCGTGGCCGGACGAAAACCCGACGGATTCAGAAAAACCGCCGCATTTAAGACAAAAAATGTGTCGCGAAAATTACACTTACCTTCACCAGGAATAGGCCGGTGAATTTCAGGGCATTCCAGCGCGCCTCCGGGGAACTTCAGCGCAGCAGCGCCACCTGGTGGACGGCGGAGGAACTACCTTAGTGAATCCCGGCCGGACCCGAATCCACCGCAGAAAACGCATCGCTGGATCGCGAATGGACCAGGTAAGTAAATCTGCCCCAATGTGACTACTTTGATACTTTTTTAAGCCAGAAAAACCAATGATAATCCCCTATGTCTGTCTTTAGGGCTCTGCTGGCATCAGATTCATTAAAGTGGCTTTGTCCTATGATAAATCTCCTGGCAGTGTCTTATACTTAGCAGGTTGTTTGCAACAGTTGCATAAAAAGTTGCATGAAAAATTAGAAAAAAACCCAGACCAGAGTCTATTTGTATGAAAATGCCTAAATGGAAGGTTGAAAATCATGAATTCGGTCTTACATAAGTAGTATATGAACAAAATGAATTTGGTGTAAGCAGGGTTTATGTCATGGTGACTTTGCACTGTCCTGCGTTAATTTGGCGCAATGGAAAGACGCAAGACATCATATGTACCACAACTGCGCCAAAACATGACCAAACCTAGACAAAAATACCATGATAAATCACCAGCTATCTATCTATGTAAAATAAACAGCAGCACTCCCCATTGAAGCAAAATTGTATTATTCCACCTCGCGCAATGTTGTAAATCTCCTTAAAGGGATTGTCCAGGTTTAAACAGAAATATATACCTTATATACTCGAGTATAAGCCTAGTTTTTCAGCACAAAAATATGTGCTGAAAACCCAAACTCGGCTTATACTCGAGTAAACAAAATGTAGGTTTTACCAGGTTTTTGTGGTAAAATTAGGGGCCTCGGCTTATACTTGGGTCGGCTTATACTCGAATATATACGGTAAATGGCCAGGGGTGGCTAAGAGCACAAACCAGAAAACTGGTTCGTGGGTAATCAACCCATTAAATGCTGCAGTCAGCGCAACCTCAGCATTTAAACTGCCTTCTGGCGGTCTTTCCCCCACGATGCCCCCCCCCCTCACCCCGCTCCATCTTCGGGGGCCGATCATTCCCCTGGCAGCCCTGAGGTCCAATCAGGACTTCATTACAATCAGATGATTGCTTGTTCATGTCCCCCGGTGGAAGTAATAAAAGAGTGTAAAAAAAAAATGTTATTCAATAAAAAATAAAGCAATAAATCAATAAAAATTATCTATAAGCCCCAAAACATTTAATGCGCAAAAAAGTCTAATTTATAGCACAAACCCATAGAATAAAAGTTAATCATTTTTTAACGCGCACAATGAAAAATCCGCCAAAAATTTAGATTTTTACCTATTTAATCCCACAAAAAATGCAATAAAAAGTGATTAAAAAAACATTTCTACTTCAGAATGATAGAGTACAACGTGTCCCGCAAAAAACAAGCCATCAAACTCCGTAGCCAATAAAGTAACAATGTTATGCCACTTGGAAGACGGTAATGCAAAAATGATAGATTTTTGTTCGGCAAATTTAGTAAAACGTAACGTATGTGTGGTCTCCCCGTAATAGCATCAACCCATAGAATAAAGATAGTGGGGCAGATTTACTTACCCGCTCCATTCATACACACCAACCCTGTTCTGCGCATGCTTTCGGTGTCCAGAACTTGCATTGCACTCTGACCCATTGTAATCAATGTTTTTTTTCAGACTTGCATTTTTTCACGCACACATGCGCACGGGTATTTAGAGAAATGTCTGCACCCCATTTGTGTCACACGTGACCGCTTGGTGGCACGGCTGCACTAGTCTTCATGTGGCTATGAACCTGCACATAGTACACCCTGGACATAGTACACCCTGGACATAGTACACACTGCACATAGTACACACCCTGCACATAGTACACACCGCACATAGTACACCCTGCACATAGTACACACTGCACATAGTACACAGGACACTGCACATAGTACATACTGCACATAGTACACGGGGCCGATCATTCCCCTGGCAGCCCTGAGGTCCAATCAGGACTTCAGTACAATCAGATGATTGCTTGTTCATGTCCCCTGGTGGAAGTAATAAAAAAGTGTAGAAATAAGCAATAAAGTCAATATCATAAAGTATTCTGGACCTGTAGTTCATGTGCCTCAGAATACAGTTGGTATTCGAGAGTAGCGGGTTAGAGCGTACCCTTCCTCGAATCCCACAGCTGACCAGTACTGACCACAAAATTCAAATTATATGAAAAAGCAAATGTGATGAATGTTAAGACATAACTTTTAATAATTCTAATAAAAAACATTGGATCCTAAAATCTGAATGACGCCGCACAGCATATAACGGTTGATAAGGACAAGTGTATATGTCACTGATAGGACACACGTCTTATTATGTACACGTAATTGGTGCATGTATACTCCTATACAGATCATTAGCCGATGGCATAGTCATTAGAGATGAGCGAGTATACTCGTCCGAGCTTGATGCTCGTTCGAGTATTAAGGTACTCGAAACGGCTCTTTGCTCGGACGAGTAT
>CM033641.1:318947233-319424938 GCA_019512145.1 Engystomops pustulosus | reverse complement strand
TTCCCCCTGCCGAGTCTCGAGCATTTAATTAAAAAACAGTGAAGAACAGAAGAAGAATAGAATAAAAACAGTGACCACAGATATTAAGTGGGGAAACAAAACATGTGAAAACACACAGTGAAGATAGATACAGATGTTCGGCACATCTGCTAATTGTCGGGAAGATACGCGCGGATAGGTGCGAACACAAATAGTAGTGAAGAACAAAATATATATGTGGAAGAAAACATTGAAGAACACAGGAGCAGCCAGCATGGAGATACACGGGGGCACAGTAAACACGGAGACCCGGGGCCGCAGCAAGAGACACCGGGGGCAGCCAGCACGGAGACAACGGGGGAGCAGAGCACGGAGAACGGGGGAGCAGCGCACGGAGACACCGGGAGCCAATGCAGCACGGAGACCAACGGGGCGGCGTTTGGGAAGCTCAGCAGCACGGAGACATCGGGGACGGCAGCAATCGGAGAGACACCGGGTGGCCCCCCCCCCACAAAACGCGGAGAGACACTGGTATAGGAGGGGAGAGCTGTGACGAAGGGACGAAGGACTCTATCTTCTCCGACTCCTCAAACCCCTCAAGCGCAGCCATAGACATTGGCGCGACTTATTATGCGACGATTTATCATCATCTTGGGAGTGGCGGGGGGCTGAGGAGGAGTTTTACTTACAGTTCATGCAGGGCGCTTAACCAGAACCTTGTAGGACTACATTTACTTTTGAGACCAGTCCGATAAGCTTGCTTTTCCTGGCATGTCACGGATCTTGAGAACAGCAGTGGGAATCATAGAAGAAACAGAGGTTTTACCTATAAAAAATGGCAAACTAATTCGCTCACTGGAGGGGGCGAGGAAAGCAGCCAACCATCTCCCCCCTTAAACGCGGGTTCGCCCAGTGGCCAATACTTGCGTCTAAGGAGTAACTGCTCAAATACGAGTGTTTGAGCAACACGCGAAGTATGCGGGACCAGATTATAAACATAGGGATATCCGGATGGGGGTTCTCAAAAAAGCATATAGTTTGCATTGACCCAAAACCGCAGAGTGAGTTACTTGACACGAAAAACAAGATTGGAGAATGATGCACATATCAGACTTATTTCCATACGAGTTATGAGCGAGCACTAAGAATGCTCGGCAGAGGTGGAGGCACTTAGTTATTCAGGAAAACCTTTTCCCGATGTCGAGTGTCGGTCTTCGAATAACGGGGGCCCCATTGAAGTCATATGTGTGAGGGGGGAGTAAATACTGCACATAGTACACCCTGCACATAGTACACCCTGCACATAGTACACCCTGCACATAGCACACACCCTGCACATAGTACACACTTCACACAGTACACACTGCAAATAGTACACAGGGCACTGCACACAGTTCACCCTGCACACAGTTCACCCTGCACATAGTGCACACTGCACACAGTACACCCTGCACATAGTACACACTGCACATAGTACAAACTACACAGGACACTGCACATAGTACACCCTGCACACAGTACACCCTGCATACAGCACACACCCTGCACATATTACACAGGGTCCTGCACATAGTACACCCTGCTCAGGACACTGCACATAGTACACACTCCACATAGTACACCACGCACATAATACACCCTGCACATAGTAGACCCTGCACATAGTAGACCCTGCACACAGTAGACCCTGCACATAGCACACCCTGCACATAGTACACCCTGCACATAGTACACCCTGCACATAGTACACCCTGCACATAGCACACCCTGCACATAGTACACACCGCACATAGTACACCCCCTGCACATAGTACACACTGCACATATTACACACTGCACATAGTACACCCTGCACAAAGTACACACCCTGCACATAGTACACACTGCACATAGTACACAGGACACTGCACATAGTACACACTGCATATAGTACACACTGCACATAGTACACACTGCACATAGTACACCCTGCACATAGTACACACTGCACATAGTACACCCTGCACATAGTACACCCTGCACATAGTACACCCTGCACATAGTACACACCCTGCACATAGTACACACTGCACATAGTACACACCGCACATAGCACACATTGCACATAGTACACACATTGCACTGTTCTTAGTACTGTGGCCAGTAAATGCAAGAAAAGAGGGTGCTCGTGGTACAGACGTGAACCTACAGAGAGCTACAGACATTTGTAGGAGCCACAAACTGAGAGAAAATTAAATGCAAGAAAGCAAAAGTGAGACAGAAGTTGTAAACTGATGTCCCTTTTACAAAGTTAAGGTCAAATCCACCTTCTTTCTTGTGCAAAGTCAGACAGAAAACTGGCGCAGACACATTAGAGGGGTTTTCCCACAAAGACAAGTTAGGTCCTATCCACGGGATAGGGCCTAACTTGCTGATCAGTGGGGGTCTCAGTGTTGAGACCCCCGCAGAAAGTGAAATCAAAGGGTCCGACCGACCCCTCACCGCTCAGTCAGACTAATGGAGCAGATGACCGCGCTTGACCGTTCTGCTCCATTAATCTCTATGGAGCTGACTGAAATTGCCGAGCGCAGCGCTCACCGGTCTCCAACAGCTCCATAGAGATTAATGCAGCAGAACGGACAAGCTCCACTAGTCTGACTGAGTGGTGAGGGGTCGGTCGGACCCCTCATTTTCGCGATCTTCGGGGGTCTCAGCACTGAGTATGTTTTGGAGTGTGGGAGGAAACTGGAGGACCCGGAGGAAACCCACGCAAACACAGAGAGAACTTACAAACTCTTTGCAGATGTTGACCCTGGAACTTGATCCCAGGTCCCCAGCGCTGCAAGGCTGTAATGCGTGTTGCCCACTGAGCCACTGTGTTGTTCAAATTTCATAAGAAAGGGAGGATGCTAGGAGTTATATATGCATGAACATGTATACTGCCATCTGCAGGCTACATTGATGTGGCAGTTGATGATATTGTTTGTATTTCAATAAAGTTTTAATTGAAATACCTTATGTGGCTTCTGGAAACATGCAGCGTCTCACACCCATGTCCACATCTAGTGGGAAGAAACATTATTTATAAGTGTCAGGTCCTGCTTTGTCGCAGTGACTGCTCCCCTGATACTGCCCCCCATCTTGCTACGGATGGTGCTACCTGAGGTATGAGGCTCAACTCGCCTCAGGGGTGGTTCATCACTAGGGACCTGAAACCTGCAATGTGCGGTACAGACCAGATTGGGTCAGATTATCCCAACTTCAAAGGTTAAGAAATATGAACCTGACCATGCAAAGCTTTGGCTCTGGAGATCATAGCAGCAGGACTGTGAAAAATGCATATATTATCCAGGAAGATTGTAGCTGGACTTGAAGCACTGAGTTGGGGGGGGGGGTCCCCTCACACTGCAGGGATATTTGCAAACTGATCCCCAGTCCCTCCTCTCTTCTGCAATATGTACCATAAACCTTCTACAGCTCTTACTCAGAGAAAATGGGAGGGGCTATGCTGTTTTCATTGAAAAACAAAGTCCAGCTACAATCCTGCAATATCTATCTATTTTTCACAGTCCTGCTGCTACTGACAACACACAAAGGTCTATTTACACAGATCACCAGAGACAATGCTTCACAATCCTTCCAGCTTTGTCAAACCTTCTGATTAAACTCCCTTTAAGAGGTAGCATCCTGGTTGTCACTTTGAAGTCTACATCCATTTAAGTTAAATCGTGAAAACCTGGGATCCCACTTAGACATTTCCCTCAGCAGAGGCAAAAAGCCAAAGCCGATGGTAACACGGTGGGGGGTCATTTATCTTTATTTTTCTTCCTTTTTTTCTGCTTTAAGACGTTTTTGGCGCATTGCAATTTTTGCGCCTTCTTGAATCGTGAGTCTGCCGAACATTTGTTTATCGACGCCCCTTGTCTATGATTGGTCCTTTTCAATCCCCCGCCCATAATTCATACTATTTACACAATCTCCAGAATAAGTTATTATTGTATCTCCGTGTTTTGCTTGTAAAATTCCTGCAGTTCACATATTGGACACAAGGTGGCGCTGTCCTACAATGTGTGACTTGGTTTTGTTTGTAATTTTTTTTGTCTTTTTTTTTTCTGTTTTTACAATAATTAAAATCACTACCATTTTTCTCCCAGCGACTAAAAATATGAGACACGATCGGGGTGATTTTTGCTCTCGCAGCTCTTTAGGTGGTTCTTGTTGCTACGGAAACTCACCCCGTGATAACCAGATGTTCAACTCGCCCCGGCGCTGCCGCTCGAAAATTAATATTGTGTCTGAGGATCAGTCAGAAACTCAATCAAATAAACAAGTAGCTGATAGAGGAAATTAGTAGTAATTACGGCGAGGACGGGCGGATCATGTGATCACAAAGGGGCTCATTTACTAAGGGTCCGCGGACCGCGATTCCGTCGGGTTTCCTGAATATTTCCATTTTGCACTGAATTTCCCTGGGTTTTTGGTGCACGCGATCAGATTGTGCTGCATCGGCGCTGGCTTGAACGTGACAGAAATCGGGGGCATGGCCGTCAGACAACCCGACGTATTCGGACAAACCACGGAATTTTAAAAAACGGAATTGTGTCGCAAGATCAAGCAGTTACATGCACCGGAAAGAAGAAGGTGAACGCACGAGCTTAGTGTATCCCGGCAGACCCGAATCCTCGCCGAACAACGCGCCGTGGGATCGCCACAGGACCGGGTAAGTAAATGTGCCCCAGTGTGATATATTGTAGCTTTATTCTGTATATAAGGAAGTGTTTAATAATAAATAAAATAAACTATGTACAGTATATCAGACTATAAGATGCAATGTCTAGCAAGAAATATCTTATAGTCTGAAGGTCAGGAGTATCCAGCACTGCCAGACCCATCCGACCGCTGTCCTGGAGATCGGGTGAAGCGCTGATGAAGCATTTGCACTGCTCTCCCTCTCCCTGCCACACCAATATGAGTATTACCTACAGTGATGTCACAAGCATGTGACCTAGCTAGGTCCTTAAACCCTCCCATATTGCCATGGGATGGGGCTAGAAAGGAAGCTAGGACTGAGCAGTGCCAAGTGTGTTCATGTGAGTGAGTGAGTGAATGTATGTAGTAGACCTGAGTGAGAGAATGTAGCAAGATATGTGTGGGTGAATGATAGTAGCAGAAGTGTATGTGAGTGGATGGATGTAGCAGTGCTACGTGTGTGTGGATGTAGCAGAGCGATTAGCGAGTGAATGGATGTAGTGTATATGAATATAGCAGGGCTGTGTGTGTATGAATATAGTAGAGCCGTGTGTATGGATATAGAAGAGCTGTGTGTGAGTGAGTGTATTGATATATTGATGTATGAATGTAGTAGAACTGTGTGTACGTGAATGAATGTAGCTGTGCTGTCTGTGTGTGTATAGATGTAGCAGAACTGTGAGTGACTGTATGTATGAGCTGGGTGGCTCCATGGGCGGCTTTATCTTCAGCACAGCAGGTAATGTTCCTAGTTTATCATGATGGATTTTGATGGTAGGTTTCCTATAATGGGCTTTATTAAAGGGGTTGGCCACTAATAAGAAACTTTAGCTGTCATTACGGTTTAAACATACCATCAGTATTAATATGGCAGAGTAGTTTTTGTCTATTTCCTATATATATATATATATACATTCTAAATATTCGGCTGCTTCTGTCCTTGTCGCTGATTGAAATGACTTATTGATAAATAGATTTGGGAAGAATTAATCCGGATACATTCACCAGAACACAGATTGCAAAGAAAAATGTAACATGCTTGAGATATTGAGATGCCCATTGATCAGCTGTACGATGCAGGGGAAGTGCTCAAATCTCCTACAGCGCCTCCGCAGGACAAGTGTAGAATTACGACAGGACCATATAACAGAAATGCAGATTACAGCTTCTCCCCGGCTCGGGGCTCTAATCTGATACAATCCAGAAAGTTATGCAGCAGGTTCACTTTATTCCTTTATGGCACTAGAACTGTTGGCAAAATGACTCTGGAAGTGTAAGAAAGTTCTGGAATAATTCCAGAAACATGAAAGTGCCGTTGGCTTTAGGGCTTCGCACACAATCACTTGTAAGCATCTTTGTATGTTCCATTTGGCATCGGATGTGAGAACACAAATACCACCGGCGCTTGTAACGTTGATCCCTGTCAGTGATGGTCACATGGGAGCCCATTAATGTCAACTGGAAATGCTGCAGAGAACGTCCTGCGAGACCCTACAAGTTAGAACAGAGCACAACCGCGTCCTGGCTGATACAACCGCGTCCTGACCGATACAACCGCGTCCTGACCGATACAACCGCGTCCTGGCTGATAAAACCGCGTCCTGGCCGATACAACCACGTCCTGGCCGATACAACCCCGTCCTGGCCGATACAACCCCGTCCTGGCCGATACAACCGCGTCCTGGCCGATACAACCGCATCCTGGCCGATACAACCGCATCCTGACCGATACAAGGTGACATGGGTGTGCACTCGTGGAAAAGATGACTGGTGGGACAAATTGCGCGATAGCATTGTGGTCGGCAAGTCCAAACTCCTCACCTGTTTGCACTGGTCTAGGCACTCATAAGCAGCAGTGCTCTACCACTGCCGTCCCAGTAACCTTCAGACAGGCCTGTAACCTAGGGAGTGTAGCCTCTGGGCGGCGGTTCGACCTCGCTTCCCTCATTCAGTCATGTGTGTTTTTCACACCTGTCCCAGTGACCACGGCCTCTGACCCTTGAGTTATTTGGAGCCCACGTTCCCCGCCCTCGTCCTTTACCCCTAAGCTCTGTTCGGTTAAACATTTTTGAAAAGAAAAGTTATAACTTTAATGTTTTTTTAACTTTTTTGTTTGTGTTTTTGTGGGTAGTTTTAGTTTTAACAAAACGTAGTCATTATCCTATTGCTATGGCTCTTTTCTAGCCAAGTATGAAAGCATTACTGCTATGCCAGTGATGTGAAGCGTAGTATGAAAAAAGAAACTTGTAAATAACATAAGCGAAAAATTGGCAGCAGCACTGTGCCACTTGAATCCACCCTAATGAAATTGTCCCACTACGGTCACGATCGGTATAGCGGTACAATATGGAATGTGTGGTTCACTACGACGCTAAACACAGCAGCGTCGCAAGAGTGCTCAAACTACAACATTCTTCGCACAATAGGAGTACTAGCTGCAATAAAAAGATCAACAACAAGTATAAGTCAAGGTTGTAGTCCCTAAGAAGGCGCGTTGGGATTCTTGTAGAATTCATATCCTGCGATAACAGTAAGCTAATTAGAACACACCCTAACGCTTTCCCTGACAGCACGCAAGCTTCTCCCCGCGCATCCAGATACCGAGAGTTTCAGCAGGCCAGGCAGGGCAGAGGGGACTAGTCTATTCCCGAGAGTGTCACCTTGTCGTGCGCAACAGAACCAACACCTGCCTATCGATCGTGCGTAAATCGCTGGCTACCACGCTTAATGAACTGGCCAGCGCGTATAGCTGGAGTGCTGGCGTCATCCTGGCTTGGTGATTGGCTATGTTCTGTCGGGCCCGCCCAAAAAGCAAACGTGTATGGGAGAGCCACTTTCTCGAAGCTGGGAAACGTATCGTCCAGAGCAAGAAGCTGTTAAACGTGTGTACGCTAATGGCTCAACACCCAGCATCAAGTCGGTACGAGTGTGTTCGCGATCTCTACTATTTACTACCTTTGACAATGTGGTGCCACAAGCGGAGCGAGAAATTATAGTACCAACACTGGGAGGCATCCTCCCATTGTGAGACCCTGCATATTAGGGAACTGTATTGGCCGGCCCCCGCTATTACCTATATGGAAAAGGTCAAGCCCTTGAGGGCCAGCCCGTCCATAGCCACTTTGTCTCCAAACTCGACAAAAGCACCTGGCTTGAACACAGGCACTATCAACGGGGACATATAGACTGCAGTGATGCATTTGTTGTCCCTTTATCAAAAACGTAAAAACACATGTTCATTCCAACGTACCGGGTGAAAATATAGATATCTTGACAATTCATTCAACTGTAACACAGAGCGGGGTCATTATAGAGCTGTCTGTGACTGCGGGTCTCATGGAAGATCGTGGGCTGAGCATCATTGAGAAATCCGACCGGTAGGAATAGGCTGCCCACCTCTCGAATTCGGAACTCATCATGATACCCGAGCCCAATCGCCAGACCTTAGTTAATGTGCCAACAGGAGAGGTCACTAAAAGTTCATGGATCACAAGGGTTCATAGACCTACACGGGGGGCAATTGGGATAAAATACTCCTACAAGTGAAACCAGGTGGGATGTGAAACATTGGTGGGTTATTCCGCCTAGACACTGTGGCTCCCAAGGTCGCTGAACGAGGACCGATTAGCGTATGATTGTTTTATAAGTTTGAGCCGGACTCCTCTAATAGACGATATATACCTATTTTTGCTCGTTGGTAGCCTTTTTGCATGTTGTTTTGTCTTTATCCCCTAGTACACTGTCCCACGTTATACAAAAACTCCGTACTTGTACTTTTCTCCTCATTTAGTCGGTGGAGGCGATACTTGACTAATGCGGGCAGTGCGGGTTGGCTAACGATGTGTCTGTGCCGGTCGCAGAGGGACACCTCCCATGCCGCCCCGTAGTTGAACACACCATACCCACTCCTCTGGGTGAGAGACACGGCCCCGCAGCATGTCATAGCGCATCATAGAGGGGCGGGGCCTACCCAGGAGGACGTCCGCCATTTGTGAATGCCGCAGCGACGGTGAAAATTGCGCTGCCAGCACATCGAGACCCGCACGCCAATCTGGCCGGGTCACCAGTAGGAACGGTCATGCACTCCTCATGCTCCCCCTGGACCCAGAGAGGAGCGCCTCATGTGCAAGCACAGAGCATTGGAAACCTTTATTCCTTTGCACTGCCTAGTCTCACCGGACTATCCCCTGATGTTGGAAACCCTACAAGAATGGGGGGAGGAAACAGCGTTGTGGGAGGTAGGAGTGGCGATTTCTCTTTTCGTGATCCCTTTGGCGAACCAAGCTCTAGGGACTGGCATACCATAGGGCAAGGTGCTTGAAGGGCCCGGCCGATACCCCACCCCCTCCCCCTCCCCGCTCCGACGCATGATGGTGGAGCGAACTAGTTGAACGGCGGCAAAGCTGCCACGTGTCGGCCATTTACTGGGCTGAGGCGAGAGCAGCTCCGAGTGAGCTACTGCTAATCTGGACTATAGGCTCCCCTGTTCATCCATGCGCGACATCTGAACCGAACTCGCTCGGAACTCCGGATGGTCAGAGGCAAGAGAGGAGCGCTTGGTGTCCCGCACTTCCCGGCCTGACGCTCATCGATCTCCTCCCTTCCCTCTCGTGGTGTTCAAACTTTACCTCTAACCTATGTGCTGTAGCCGGTGTGTTATTGACTTATAAGATGTACATGACTAGCCATCGGCTATGATATGTAAGGAGTATACATGCACCCAATTATTGTGCTACATAATAAGACGCTGGTCATGTTGATAAGTAGTGAGCGCACATACGATGGTTGTCTAGACTCCGGTATCACCGGTTATCATTGCTAGCTCGAATGAGGGGCGTCAGTCGAGATCATGAGTAGCGACTGCAGGATTGTGAGTTGTTATGTTAGTTATAAAAGCTTATACGTCGCCTGATTGTAACTCACCCGAAGACCTATGCGGATTCTAGCGACGAGCCGGCCTGCCAATGCACAGAAATTGCGTCTAGATAGTGATGCGAAGTAGGACTAGACGCTACCGTTTATTTTGACGAGATGAAATAAAGGCCGAGCATCATTTCAGATTAGGCGTCCTGAACTGACGTGAGGAGAGTATCGACTGACGAGCAATGATTTACATTAACGAACTTGTAAGGATGTAATTGACGTGTTAAACTCCGTTCCGTAACGTACCGATATACTGCCGTATAAACATATAGAGCATGTCCTATTTTCATCACGTATTTCGTTCCGATATGAATGACACAGAGAGTCTATGAGGGACGTATAAATCGGGTTACTAAGTCTGCATACGGATGAAAAACGTCACGTATATACGGCCCGAAATCATAAATCGTGTGAATGTAGCCTTACATTCATCAAGTTGCTTTTTTTCATAATAAAAGGATTAAAAAAAAAATGTTATTCAATAAAAAAATAAAGCAATAAAATCAATAAAATTATGCATATAGCCCAAAACATGTTTTATGCGCAAAAAAGGTCTAATTATAGCACAAACCCAGAGAGTAAAAGAAGTTAATCATTTTTTACGCGCACAATGAAAAATCCGCCAAAAAATTGAAGATTTTTACCGTATTTAATCCCACAAAAAAATGCAATAAAAAAGTGATTTAAAAACATTCTACTTCAGAAGGCTAGAGTAAACGGTCCGCAAGAAAAAAAAAAAGGCCATCAAACTTCCGTAGCAATAAAAGTAGACAATGTTGATGCCCACTTGGACGACGGGTATGCAAAAGATGATTAGATTTTATGATGTCGGCAAATTAGTAAGACGTAACGTATGTGGGTCTTGCCCCGGAATAGCATCAACCCATAGAGGATAAGATAGGGGCAGACTTGTACTGTACGCGCTCCATTCAGTACCACACCAACACTAGTTCTGCGCTGCTTTCGGTGTCCAGAAATGCATTTATCTGACCCATTGTAATCACTGTTTTTTTCAGAATTGCATTGTCACGCACACATGGCGCAGGACGGGTATGTAGACCGAGAATGTCTGCCACCACCACCATTTTGTGTTCAGTCAATCCAGTGACTAGTCCGATCTGGGTGGAACGCGCGCCTCTGCACTAGGTCTCATATGTGTATGAACCTGCCACATTAGTACACCCTTGGAAATAGCTACACCCTGGACATAGCGTACACACTGCACATTCGAGTACACACCCTGGAATCTAGTATTACTACCGCTGAGCACCATAGTAAACCCTGCACATAGTAGCACAGCTGAACCATAGCTACACATGGACACGGTATCCATTAATAGTTACAGTACTCTGCACATAGTACACACGCACAGTAGTCTATCACTACAACTGCGACGGAGTCGAGCACTGCACATAATGTACACCCTGCACAATAGTACACACTGAACATTTTCGTTAGACAGGACCTTGCACATAGTACATACTGCACATAGTACCCCTTGCACATGATACACACCTGCACATAGTACACACCGCACATAGTAAACCCTGCAATTAGTACACACTGTACATTAGGTAAACCACTGCCATAGTACACCCTGCACATAGTACACCCTGCACATTAGTACACCCAAAACATAGTACACAACTGCACATAGACACACCCTGACATAGTACACACTGCACATCATCGTACACACCCTGCCCAATTATAGTATACACACTGCAACATAGTACACACCCATGAACACTAGACACACTCCTGCACCTTAGTACACACTGCCCATGTACACACTGACATAGTACAACACTGCACATAGTAAACTGCACAAGTACACATGCATAGTACACACACTGCCACATTAGTACACCCTGCCCACATAGTACACCTTGACACCACTAGTACACCCTGCACATAGTACACAGATGCAATAGTACACAATGCGACATAGTACACCCTGTACATAGTACACACTCTGCAATAGTACACACCCTGAATGAATACATCCCTGCATCGTAGTACCACAATGCACATTAGCGCTAATTATGCCACCCTGCCAACATAGTCACAACCGGACAAGTGCACTTGTACCACCAACTGAACCATTAGTACCCCCCAATGACATCTTGTACACACTGTCACATAGTTAAAGCACTGTACAAAGTCACCACCCTGCACCTAGGATACACACAACCCTGCACCATTATGATTAACACTGCTACCAACTAACTACTACCCTGCAACATAGTACAACACTGCACATAGTAATCACACTGCACATCGAACAACACACTGCAATAGCTACACGAACTACCACATCAGCTACACACCCACACATAGAGACACCCCCACCCGCACATAGGTCACACCCCCTGCACATAGTACACACAGCAGCATATACGCAGCACTGCTACCTAGTACCCACTGCGACCTCGTACAAGGCCACCCGTGCCACCCAGTACACACTGCCCTCTCCCCCCCATGCCCCTTATGTGTCTGCACATCGTCCCCCTCTCAGCGACTTCCGTCCACACTGCATATAGTTCGCCCACTACACAGGCCATGGCCCACTAAAAAGTTACACCATGCATATATCCGTCCCAACCTCACACAGCACACACCCGGCAAATAGTTCCACACTGCATATAGTACACCGGCACTGTACATAGTTACACCCTGCACCTAGTTACAGGGCTGCCCGTCAGTAGACACTCCACATAGGTCCACCCCGCACATAGCAGACTCCGTGCACATAGTACACCCTTCATTATATAGTTACCGACTGCACTAGAAACACCACTTGCACATGAGTACACACACCAATATACCCCCACACATCGTAAACCCCACAAATAGTCCCTCACTGCACACTCGTACACATGGACACAATGACCTAGCACACCCCAGCACATAAGTAACACTGTACATCGTCTTACTTCCAGCATAGTGCACCACTGACCTATTACACACTGATATAGTACAACCTGCACATGGTTACACACTCACAGGAACACTGACTATAGTTACTACCCTGGACGTAGCACAACTACCAAGGCCGCTCATAATGCTACCCTGTCAAAGCCCTACAATGGACAACCACCCTGCACCTGCCTACCCTGCACTTCAGGGGGGTTACCTAAAAGACAAACAGCACTAGTGCACCACGCTAGTGGCCCCTGTCATCTTCAATTACGACTCACCCCCTGACATAGTACACCAAGGGCATGCACCATAGCTACATACACTAGCACATAGTGACTTCACACCAAGCACAGCGACACTGACATCTAAGTCCAACAACCCTGCCATCAGTACACCGCACTAATCGACCTCGCAAACTCAAGTGCCCCACTGCATCCACTTACGGTCAACACCAAACCTGTAAACAAGTACAACCCTGTCCACATAGTACAAACCACGATGCACATGTACACACTGCACAGAAGTCAGACCATGCGCTAAGACAATTCCGTAAAAACGGCACACATAGACCAAACAGCAAATTAGAACTACACCCTTGCTACCAGACTAGCTGCACACCCACATAGTACCCCCCTCAATGAGGTAGCACCCAAGAAGCATAGTGGACCCATGAAGCAACGCCGACACAAGACCGTACATCACTGCAACAGTAATACCCACTGCACATCAGTAGACCAGGGGACAGTGCACATAGATACACCAACGCTGCACATATGTCACACCTGTCAGATGGACCTAGTGCACCTGAGACACCAGAACGACTTCATCGTAGTACACAACCTGCACAATAGTACACACCGCTACACAAGGACCAACTGCACCATAGCACACTTCAGTGTCACATAACAGTAAAACCTGCACCATCTCCAGCGACACACACCTGACCTAGCAATTCATGTATCAGCCACTGCATTATGCTACAGTTATGACACATGTAATAGTACACATCTGAACCACCATAGTAATCCTAGGGCAACTCAACCGTACGTAACAACACTAGACATAGTACACCCCCTGCACTATAGTACAGCCCTGCACATAGTACACCACTTCGACATGTAAACACTGCAATAGGAAGCCACTGGCACAAGTACACACACCACAGGACGCTACACAAGGGACTCGCACATAGTACCAACATGCACCATGGTATACGAGCGGCCGGACGTAGCGCCCCATCGGTGATTTTAATCAACTACACAAGGTACATCCCACACATAGTAACAGCTGAACATAGTTCACACGGACATGCTACATTAGTATCCCCTGCAATAGTTATTTTATACAATAATAGTAACAATTCTTCAATTTTAAGCGTATACACTTTACCGTCCATGTCGCCATTGTTCAGTCCCCCTCACCCGATGGACTCTTGTTTAATTTGTAAACCACATGATATTACGCTGAGATCATCCGATAACACAGTAACAGTTGGACACTGCACGACGTACAACTCTGCAAACCCAGCCGACAACCTGCACACAGCACAAACCCTGCACATAGTACAGACACTGCATATATTACACCATAGTTTTGTGTACATGTACCATAGTACACACTGCACATAGTATTACAAGGGCACTGTCAATTCTGTTAGCACACTTTACACATAGTATAAACCCTGCATCAGGACACTGACACATAGTACACACTCCACATAGATCACCTACGCACATAATACACCCTGACACATAGTACACCCTGCACAAAGTACACTCTGCACAAAGTACACACTGGCATTAGTACACACTGCCATTAGCACACACCTCACATAGACACACACACTGCACATAGTCCACACTGCACATAGTACACAGGGTCCTGACATAGTACACCCTGCCAGGACACTGCACCTAGTACACACTCCACATAGTACGACCATCGCCAGCATACATACACCCGCAGGCACATAGACACTCGTTGCCTGCCACTTGTGGCAAAGACCATCCGACCGTTCACTCTGCACAAAGGTCCAGCCTAGACCACGGACACACATAGTACACACGTGTGCACATCGTACATCACGTGCCACACTGCCAGCAGGATACGGCCCTGCACCATTAGCGACTATATCCACAGCTGCGACCGTACGTACATTGGCAAGGGTGATCTATGCGACATAGTACACCCGACACAGAGACAGTGCACATAGTAGACACTGCAGCATAGTACAGCCACGACCATAGATACACACTGCCACATAGTAAACACTTGTATCAGTCTTAGTAGACCTGCACCACAGTACACCAGGGCGGATTTGGGGGGGGGGCCTTCCTAAGCAATCGTCTCTTGGAAACGCCAGCCCCTCTGTAGTAATATAGGCCTGCAGCCCCTGTCTGCTATATTAGCCTGTAAGCTCCGTAAGTATGATTGCCATGCTAGCCCCCTTGCTAGTATATAGCCAGCCAGCCCCCTCTATACCCTCAACATAGACAAAGCTTTCTTTTACTGCCGAGAGCAGTGAGATTGATGGAGACTCTATCTCCGCGCAGGAGGTTGTTTGTGCAGACTTAGTGGGACATTGTTCAGGAGAGGCTTGGATGACCTTTCTGGAGAGCAAAAATATCTGGTTATGGGGGATAAAACATATTATTTAATCTTAACGGTTGGACTTGATGGACTTGCGTCTCCTTCCCGGCTATCTACTAGATACGCGTATATGCCAGCCAGCCCCCTTGTAGTTATAAGCCTGACCAGCCCCCTGTAGAAAATAGCTGCCACCACCACTGTAGATCTACTAGCCGCCCAGACCCCCAGTAGAGCTACCTAGGCGCCAGCCCCATGAGTATACTGCCGTCACCTTGTAGTATACAGTCACGAGACCCTGCATCGCGATCGTCTCTCTGCAGGCGATGCAACTGTGCTCACTGCCACAGCTGCCCATCTACTAGTAGCCTATGCTGCCTGCCCTGTCGGCTCACACTGGGCCACGGCTACGCTCCACTGCTCCCATCTGCCTACACAGAAAGGACTACATCAGCTGCACCAGCGAGTGGCGTTGCTGGCACTGTCGGAAACTTGCGGAGGCCCTTTAAAAGTGAACGTGCGCGCTCGGCATCAGGCCGTCGGGGCGCGAGCACGGTGAGCCCCTCTCTTAGATCCAGCCCCCTGCAGTTAGCACCCTGACAAAGTAAACACTGCCATAGTACAGGACACGTCGGCACAAGCTCCACACATTGAACATAGCACAGACTAGACCGACGATTACACACACGTGCTACACATCTAGAATCAGTACACGACCCCTGCACACTGTATCACAGATCTCACACATGCAGCATAGAAACCAATGAACAAGTAATAACACCCTGCATAACAAGTGCCACTAGTAAACGACTGCCATTACAGCATAGCTACATCAGCCCTACAGCACATAGTAGGCACAAGGCATGCACAAAGTACAAATGACACTTACTGTACACCATTTGCACATAGCACACACCTGCAAAATAGCAAATCATTGCACAGCTAGTACTACACTGCACATAGTCACGACCCTCGCAAGATCCTGACATACTACACCGTGCTTCACATAGTACACATGCAATCATAGACAACTGGCACATAGTACACACGGGCATGAATAGTACACAGGTGCATGCACCTGTACCACCCTCGCACATAGGACACACTGCACATAGCTACAGCCCTCCATCAGTAGTGTACACCTGCTGCATAGTACACACTGCACATAGTATCACCTTGCGCATAGTACACATGTTTGATACGATAAGACTGACAGCAGCATTGCACATAGTACACTCGTCACTTCACTAATCCAGTTATCACCATGCCCAGGTTACACACCTCGTGCCATAACTGCACTGAGTAAATCAGGCATGCACACTAGTACAAACGATGCATCACTATGTATCGCACTCGCACATGCATTACATCGCTGCCACATGTGATGTACATACTACTCGCCATACGCCAACTATACGTACGACTAGCTGTCCAAAGTTAGCTCAACGACATTCACCTCCGACATCATTAGTACTGCCATCTTGCTACACGCATAGAGTACATATTCTTGCAGCAAGGCAAATCACGTACTTGACTAGTACAGCCGCACTATGTGCCTCATGTTGTCGTACTTGTGGTCCTCTGGTTAACATGCAAGAAAAAGCGAGGTGTCGTGTGTACAGACTTTGATAAGTGCCTACAGTAGAGCTACAGACATTTAGTAGGAGCCAAAACTGACGAGAAAGATTAAGGCAATAGAAAGCAAACGTAGACAGAAAGATATGCTAAAGCTGATACGTCCCTTTTACCAAACGTTAAGGTTCACAATCACACCATGTCTCTCTTGTGCACAAGTCAGAACAAAGCCCCCCCCCTCCGCACTGACTAATCTGGTGCGAAGCACCGTCGAGGGGTTTCCCACGAGACAAGTTATTAAGTCCTAGTCCACGGGCCATCAGGGCAGACGACTGCTGATCAGTGGGAGGAGGTCTACAAGATGCTGAGACCCCCTTGCCCGCTCGTGACGATCTAGTAGGGCGTATAGTCCGAGCCCGACCACTATCTCACGGAACCCTCGTAGACTCATGGATGCAAGATGGCTGCACTGACCGCATTCTGCGTCCCTTAATCTCTATGGAGCGACTGAAATGCCGAGCACAGACGTCAATCTTGCGCGAGTACCTCAAGCCAAGCACTGCTCATACGTCTCGATTCAAGGCGAGACCCAGACCTGATAGGTGAAATGCTCTAGCGCGTCCTCTGGCCATCCCTCTAGTCTGGGGGGCGTGGGGACACCGTCTACATTCTGAGCGGTTTGTGAGGGAGTCGGACGAAGCGTTACCCCTCATTTCGCGTATGCGGGGGCGGGGTGGGTCCTCAGCCACGAGTCGTTTGGAGTGTGCGTGGGACACCTGGAATGGGACACGGAGGAACCAACGAAAACACAGGAGGAACTTACAGAACCTCTTGCAGATAGTTGACCCTGGAACTAGCTTGAATCACAGGGGTCCCCAGCGCTTGCAAGGCTGTAATGCTACCACTGGCCATGTGTTGTTCAAATTTCAAAGAGAAGGGTAGGCCTGTAGGAGATTAGATAGATTTGAGCATGAACATGTATAACTGCACATCTGCAGGATACATTGATGTGACAGTGATGATATTGTTTGTATATCATATAAGTTTTAATTGAAATTCCTATGTGGCTTCTGGGCACATGCAGCGATCTCACCACCGATGTCCACATTCTCAGTGGAACGAAGAAACATTAATTTCTAATGTCTGTCCGCTTCTATTTCAGTGACTCTTGCTCACGTTGATACTAGCCCCCTCTGGTAAGATGCGGGTACCTGCAGGGTAGCAGGCTCAACTCGCCCTCAGGGGGGTGGTTGCATCACGGGGACCTGAAACCTGCCATGTGTTGGTACAGACCAGCGTTGGCGTCCGATCATTCCAACCTTCAAAGGGTTAAGAAATATGAACCTGAACCACAATGGCAACTACAAAGGGACTTCCCTGCCGTAGTTAGAAAGCAAAGCAAGCTCTGCAGATTCATAGCGCAGGACTGTGAAGGAAAAGCATTATTATCCAGGAAGTATTGTAGCGGACTTGATAGCAGCTGAGTGGGGGAGGGGGGGGTCCCTCACACTGAGCGGGATACTTTGCACAACTGATCCCCAGTCCCAATCCTCCTCTCTGCAATAGCTACCAGAAACTTCTACAGCTCTTACTCAGAGAAAAATGGGAGGGGGCTATGCTGTTTTCATTAGGAAAACATAAGTCACAGCTAACAATCCCTGCACGATCAGCTATTTTTCACAGTCCTGCTGCCTACTCGACAACCACAAAGAAGTCATTTCACAGACTCACCAGAGGACACTGCTTCCCACATCCTTTCCAGCTTTGTCTAACCTTTGATCAACTCCCTTCAGATGGTAGCATCCTGGTCTGTCACATGGGGACGTCACATCATTTAGTTAACTGTGAAAACGAGGGATCACACATTTAGACCTTTCTATCAGCCTGAGGCAAACAGCAAAGCCCTAGATGGTAACCCGGGGTGGGGGTCAGTTTCCTTTATTTTTGATTCCTTTTATTTTCTCGTTAGGACGTTTTTGGTTAAGGCATTGCAATTTTTGGGCTTCGTTGAAACGTGAGTCATGACGAACATTTGTTTATCGACGCGCCCTTGTCTATGGATTGGTCCGTTTCAATCCCCCCCCCATAAGTCATATATTTAACACAATCTCCAGAATAAGTTTCTATTGTATCTCCGTGTTTGCTTGTTAAAATTCTGCAGTTCAATATTGGACACAAGGTGGCGCTGTCTACAATGTGTGACTTGGTTTTGTTGTTATTTTTTTGTCTTTTTTTTTTCGGTTTTTACAATAATTAAAACTCTACCATTTTTCTCCCAGCGACTAAAAATATGCGACCGATCGGGGTGATTTTGCTCTGACAGCTCTTTAGGTGGTTCTTGTTGCTACGGAACTCACCCCGTGATAACCAGATGTTCACTCGCCCGGCGCTGCGTCGAAAATTAATATCGTGTCTGAGGATCAGTCAGAAATCAATCAAATAAACCAGTAGCTGATAGAGGAAATTAGTAGTAATTACGGCGAGGACAGGGGAAACTGTCACTGGGCTGATCATGTGATCACCAAGGGGTCATTTACTAAGGGTCCGCGGACCGCGATCCGTATGCAGGTTTCCCAAATATTTCTGATTTGCGCCGCTTTTCACCAAATTGCCCGGGGTTTTGGCCACGCAATCGGATTGTGGCACATCGGCGCTGGCTTTCACACGACAGAAATCAGGGGGGGGGGGCTAAGTTGGGCGGGACAATGGAATTCCGGAAACCGACGAACGCCAGAATCAAAAAAAAAGTACTTGTGTATCGCAGAGATCAAGCGACTTACTGCATCGAGAGGAGAAGTGTGCTGAAGTCACGCGGGGACCCTGAGCGGGGAGTTCTAGTAGTGACAAAGCAGGATATCGGGGCACGATCTATAGGGACTCCCAGCACAGCGCGATATACCGGACTATGCACTTAATGCCCCAGGAAGAAGAAGGGAACTCCCGTGGGGACCGAGCGGGGAAGGACACATCGATATCAGGCGCAACGATTAGTGACTCCACGCACAGCGCAATATAGACACGGACAATGCACTTACATTGCACCAGGAAGAAGACAGGTGAACTCCAGGGACCTGAGCGGAGGGAAGCGACACATGGCAGGATACTCAGGCGCCGATCTCTGAGTGACCCCAGCACACGCACCATATAACGAGACAATGCACTAGCACCAGGAAGAGAAGGTGAACCTGGGGACTGCGGGGGAAGTGACAATTAGCAGATTATCGGGCACACGATCTTAGAGGATCCCCGCACAGCGCATTATACACGGGACACTGCACTTTATAACATGCACCATGGTTAAGAAGAGGTGAACTCTAGGGACTGAGCGGGGAGAGACGCAACATGAGAGATATCAGGAGCACGATTTGAGTGACCTCTTCCGCCAATGCATGATTACACGGACAATGCATCTTCTGCACCAGGTGAGGATAGAAGTGAACTCGGGGACCTGAGCGGGGAAGGCGGACGGACAGCTGCCGGCTGTCGGCGGAGCACGATCTTAGGTGAATCGGGGAAGGTGTAGTCACGGCATGATCCATGAGACTTACATGCACCCAGGAAGAAGAAGGTGAACTCCGGGGACTGGGAGGAACGGGGGACGCGACACATGCAGGATGTCGGGAGCACGTCTTAGTGCAATCGCGGGACAGCGCTCATTCTACACGGACAATGCACTATCAGGCACTAGGAAGAAGAAGGTGTAACTCCGCGGGCCCTGCGTCGCCGGGAAGCGACACATGCGATAGTCGGGTGCAGGATCCTAGTGATCGCGCACAGTGCGCATTTACGCAGATGCAATGCACTTACAATGCAACAGAGAGGAGGGAACGACGTTGCTCCTCGGGGGGGCGACTGATGCGGGACTACCAAGCAGGACACATGCAGGATGTCGGGAGCACGATCTTAGTGAATCGCGGGACAGCGCATTATACACAGATATTGCACTTTTGTGGAACTTAGTTGGACAGGTAAGTAAATGTGCCCCACTTTGATGAAGGGGGGTTTGGGTTGTTGGGCAGGCGGCAGTTCTCCGAGTTTGGGTGGAGAGCGGTTCTCTGAATGCAGAGTAGAGGGCGGATGTGCTGGCGAGCGGCCGGGCAGTAGATCAGGCTGCTGTGCGGTGGGTTGGAGAGTGAATGGGCGGCTCCATGTTCAGCACAGCAGGTGGGGCCCCATTTCAGCGCCATAGCGGGACCCCTGTTAGCAGGGAGAGAGCGGCCTGGGTCCCTGTGCAGCACGGGCCCTGTAACAGCCACTACAGCTCCTATGGCTGTTGTTACACCCCTGAGCAGAGCTCTGTGTGAGTGAATGGATGTAGCAGAGCTGTGTATGAGCGAGTGTATTGATATCAGGATGTATGAATGTACAGTGACAACAATCTTGTAAACATTGATGTAAATCACATTTGTCTCTAAAATGCGTTGGCCAGGATTAATTCAAACAGCTCTTCAATGCAGGAGCATAGTTTTAAACTAAAGTTGAAAAAGTCAGTGATAGTGTATGCACAGTGTAACAGCCAGTGAATCTGCAGCACAAAATGGCTTTGGTAGGGCCCAGGGCCCTAATGCAACATTAGAATAATTGTAAAAGTTGATTTTAGAAGGAAGGAGACCATGGATAAGAAATATAAGAAGATACCACAGTCCCGGTGCCCGGATCTATGAGTAATGTCCCTGGTTTATCAGGATGGATTGTGATGGTAGGTTTCCTATAATGGGCTTTATTAAAGGGGTTGGCCAGTAATAATAAACTTTAGCTGTCATTACGTTTTAAACATCCCATCAGTAATAATATGGCAGAGCAGTTTTTGTCTATTTCCTATATATATATATAAATTCTAAATATTCGGCTGCTTCTGTCCTTGTCGTTGATTGAAATGACTTATTGATAAATAAATTTGGGAAGAATTAATCCGGATACATTCACCAGAATACGGATTGCAAAAAAAAATGTAACATGCTTGAGATAATGGGGCAGATTTACTTACCCGGTCCATTCGCGATCCAGTGGTGCGTTCTCTGCGGTGGATTCGGGTCCGGCCGGGATTCACTAAGGCAATTCCTCCGACGTCCACCAGGTGTCGCTGCTGCGCTGAAGTTCCCCGAGGCGCGCTGGAATGCACTAGAGTTCACCGGCCTATTCCTGGTGAAGGTAAGCGCGAGTCCTGCGACCCTTTTTTAAAAAAAATTCGGCGTTTTTTCCGAATCAGTTGGGTTTTCTTATGGCCACGCCCCCCCGATTTTCGTTGCGTGCACGCTGCCGCCGATGCGCCACAATCCAATCGCGTGCGCCAAAAACCCGGGGCAATTCAGGGAAAATCGCCGCAAATCGGAAATATTTGTGTAACACGTCGGGAAACCGCGAATCGGGCCCTTAGTAAATGACCCCCATTGAGATGCCCATTGATCAGCTGTACGATGGAGGGGAAGTGCTCAAATCTCCTACAGCGCCTCCACAGGACAAATGAAGAATTAAGACAGGACCATATAACAGAAATGCAGCTTCTTCCCGGCTCCGGGCTCTAATCTGATACAATCCAGAAAGTTATGTAGCAGGTTCACTTTATTCCTTTATGGCACCAGAACTGTTGGCAAAATGACTCTGGAAGTGTAAGAAAGATGAAACATGAAACATGAAAGTGCAGTTGGCTTAAGGGCTTCGCACACAATCACTTGTAAGGATCTTTGTATGTTCCATTTGGCATCGGATGTGAGAACACAAAACACCGCGCTTGTAATGTGGATACCCTGTCAGTGATGGCAATTGGGAGCCCATTAATGTCAACTGGGAAATGCTGCAAGAGAACGTCCTGCGCGGACCTACAAGTTATAGGAACATGGAGCACATAGCGGGTTCTGGGGCTCTGTAGTAAAAAACCGACCTCTCTGGCCGAACAACCGCGTCCGGCCGATACAAAACCGCAGTCCTGGCCGATACAACCGCGATCCTGGCCAGATTACAAAAACCGCATCCTGGCCATACACCGCATCATGGCCCGATACAACCGGTCGTCTCTTGGCCGATACAAACCGCATCCCTGGTCTTCGGGATAACATATCCGCCCGTCCTGGTCCGATTACTAAATCCCTGCGTCCGGGTGATACAACCGCGCATGGCTGATACAAACAGTCGTCACAGGTACACCCTCTGGGCTCCCTACTATTCCCACCCACTAAATATTACATAATATCGTCAGCCGGTTGACCTTTCCAATTTTGCATAACTGGCCCGAGGTGGGTCCCACAAATATAGCCTACCGAGTCAATCTTGTAGCTCCCGGGGGTGGTGCTGGACCGTCGGGGAGTGGTGTCCTACCCCCTTGGTGGGTCATTTCGCCCGCCATCTTAGGTTTTTTACCTCGTTTTGAGGATGTCTTATGGTTCAGTTGGCACCGATACACGGTACCACGCGCGTTGGCCCGATTTACACACCGCGTCCTGGCCGATACAACCGCGTCCTAGGCCTGTACTTAAACCGCCGTTCCGGTGATAAGAACCAGACTCGTACGCATTCAACCGGCCGATTACAACCGCGTCCTGCCGATACCATACGCGTCCTGTCTGCAACCGCTCATGGTGACTATACCACCGCGTCCTGACCGATTACAAACGCATCCTTGATTAACAACGCAGTCCTGGCCGATACAACCGCTCCTGAGCCATACAACCGCTTCTGTGACTGACAACCACGATCCTGGACGATACAACCGGTCCTGCTATACAAAGCGTTCCTGGACCGATACAACCGCCGGCCACAACGCGATGACGTACAACCCGCGTCTGACCGATACATAGCTCAGAAGCCGTCCTGGCGTATACAACCGCGTCCATGAACCGATACTAGAACCGCGGTCTGGCCGATAACAAGCGCGTCAGACTGGCCGGTACAAGGTCTGGCGATCACTGGTGCCGGCAAGCGAGCCGTACAACCGCATCCTGGCGCGAAATAGACTTTGTAGGATTTAGATATTGATGACATATCCTTCGGTCCAAGTGGGGGCAGCTCTGAGGCAGGGGGCGGGAGTCTGTGCCAGTGCGGGGAAGGGGGGCAGTGTTAATGGGGGGAGAACAGGTGGTGTTGAGTTTGGATAGTGCGTGGATGACGGGGGAGAGGGATGATTGGGTTGTTGGCGGGCGCCCGTTACTCCGATTCGGGCTTATAACCTGTGCCATTATTAGCGTGATCCCCATGCAGGGTGGGGGGCGGGTGGCGGTTGAGCGGCAAGGCAGTGTAGATTGCGCTTGCTGATGCGGTGGGTGGGAGGAGCGAGGCTTGCTGTTGTGGAATTTGGGGGACGTCCCGAAACCAAGCACCCACCGGTAGCACTCACGACAGTTGCTGGCACCGATGGCCCTTTAAATGCTGCTAGAGGCACATTCCCAACAGCATTTAAAAGGTTTGCCCATGAAAGAAAGTTCTGAAATTTCAACCCCCTGGTGATGTTTACACAATAAAGATAATTTTTAACCCCTTACTTTGCAAGTGTTATTGCTGTTTTAACTCCTATCACTCAGTGATGTTCAGTGTAAGATTTCCGAGTGTGAGCAAAGCTCTCATAAGCAGAACACTTCATGATCCCTCTGTGTATGCGAGGCTGGTGTGCTGACAATGTGACTTAGATTATCAGGGTCAGGTTTATATACACGTTTATTAGTTTTGAACATTCACTAGTATCTTACACATAGAAAAAGACATGAGGCAATGATCAGAGTCTGTGGTGGATATTAAGACACTGTGGGGCACATTATACTATCCTGTCTTGCAGGAGTTCACAAGAAAAGTGCTATTGTGTCCCCGGGTATATATGCGCTGTGCCGGATTCATAACAGTGTGCCCGATATCCTGCATGTGTGACTTCCCGTTTAGGTCCCCGGAGTTCAACCTTCTTCTTCCTGGTGCATGTAAGTGCATTGTCTGTAGTAATGACTGTGGGGGAGGCACTAAGATCGTGGACGCCAGATATTGTGCGTTATTGTGTGTGTCTTCCCGCTCAGGTCCCGGGAGTTCACCTCCTCTTCCCGTGCATGTAAGTGATTGCCGGATAAGTGCTGTGCGCGGGAGTCATAAGATCGTGCACCGAATCCTGCAGTGTCGCTCGCCCGCTAGGTCCCTGGAGAGTTCACTTCTTCTTTCTCGTGTCAGTAAGTGCATGTCCGTGAGAATGCTGTGCGGGGCAGTCATATGATCGTGCACCCGATATCTGCATGTGTCGCTCCCGCTCAGGTCCGGGAGTTCACCTTTTCTTCGTCCTGTTAGTAAGATGCATTGTCACGTGTATATGCTGCTAGCGTGGGAGTCATACAGGATGTGCACCGATATCTGCAGTGTCGCTCCCCGCTCAGGTCCCTGGAGTTCAACTTCTCTGTCATGGGCATGTAAGCTGCAGTGTGCGTGGATTAAGTGCGCTGTGCGGGGAGTCACTAAGATCGTGCGTCCAATATCCTGCATGTGTCGCTTCCCCGCTCAGGTCCCTGGAGTTCACCTTCCTCTTCCTGGTGCATGTAAGTGCATTATCTTGTGACACAATTTGAAAGTTAAATCCTGCGCTCAGTCCGAATCAGTTGGATCGTCCGACGGCCGTCCCCGATTTCTGTTGCATGAAAGCAGCACAGCTGCAACACAATCTGATCGCGTGTGACACAATCCCAGTCCAGACCCCTGTGCAATCCCTGAAAACATCGAGTTTGCACAATGTCGCTGACGTGATCCATCTCAGGGACTTCTTTGCTGATGGGGCAATTCTACTCCATGGTTCTCACCTTGCAGTTATTAGAGATGGGCAAAGGCGTAGATTGAAGTTCTTGGGCCCAAATCTATCATAGGGCCCCCAACTACCATGTGCTGTTACTATAGTCTTCTTATATCGTAGAGGAGCCTTTGGGTCTTAAGGCCCATTAGTAGGGAAAAGTGGACCCAAACTGCAATATCCGCATGTGCACTGGGTTCGTTTTAGCCGCTAACACCCGTGATCAGTGCCAGTGTGCGTCCGGGCATTCACCCTAGGATGGTCACACACTGATTACATCATGGGGGGCAACGATCATCGGGAAAATAGCGGAAGAATTTGGTGGATGTAAAGGGTAACAACTACGATCGGCCAAACTAAGAGAAGCTGAACCTGAACGGGTACAGTCATCGGTAGCAACTTCTCCTTCTGTACCCGTATAATTAGGCAACGATTGGGGCAACTCGGCCGGAGCCCCTGTCTCCCAGTGCCCCATGGTCTCCCTCTATTGTGCTCTACCTCATTCTCAGCCGAGTTTCTCCCCCAATTGGTTTGCATATCACTTTAGATATAATTAGAAAGTCTCAATCAAGCAAAAACAATTATGTAATTGCTCTAATTTCCGTAGCCCCATCGGTGAGTTCATCCTCAGTTTTTGCAGCGATAACAGTCATTTTATTTTATTTTTCGCTGGAAACGAACCAAAAGCCTTTTGTCTACGGATATAAAAAAAAATTTAGTAAAATCGATCAGGCAAATCATAAGTAAAAGCGTAATTGCTCTCCCACGCCGTGCGGATGATTGCGGCTACATTTCACCGCTTCCCTGCGATAGTCACAACGGAACCCAAACGCCGAAACCTAAAGAGTAAAAACAAAAACATCGAATCCTATCAGTCATTTCCCCGATTTCCCATTACCCTTAAGAGGGGGATATATATTAGCATCATAGAACGTCTGAAATGATCCGGCTTGTTTCCCTTAAGTACCTTCCAGAATTTGTTTATGAGGAAAGAAATCTTCCTCGCAATTTTTTTTTCCCTACCGGTATCCATGGAAACTCTACCGAGGCTCCATCTAACGAGGAAGAGAGAGCGAGCCAGGGTTCATTAACTATGAGACACCAAAAATGTGCAACGTGAAAACCTTCAGTCTCTTCTGTTTTTGTGTTTAGATACATTACACCTTGTCAGCGAGCCCGAGGAATCATACGATTTGCTTTTGCTATGTTATTGTTGTTTTTGTTGTTGTTGTTTTAGAACCTTTATCACGTTAGTCTAAAAAAAAAAGATTTTTAATTGAAAATTATTATTCATTTCTTCCTTATTATTTTGATACTCGATGTATTGTCTTAGATGCATCGTTTCTCAGTTTTAGTGTGTGGCCCCTGACCCTAAATCTGGCCATGACGGACCCTACACTGGCACCAATCGCCCCACAGAGAGTGTAAGACATATATCTTTACCTATAGCCCTTGACCTTGACCCTGTGACCTCCTCTATAATAGCTCAGCCATATAGACATAAAAAAAGTTACTAAGGATCCCTTAAAGGGGTTGTCACACAAAAGGCATTTATCCATAGGACAGAAAATGATTGCCAGATTTCTGGGAGTGTGACCTCTGGGTCTAATAGACAATGTAACAAGTCAATACGCCCGGGAATGATGGTACACCCTGTTTAAAAAAAAAAGGCTGGCAAGAATTCCTGAGGGTGGGTTGAGGGAGAAGGTTGATTTCTCTTCACATAGCCAGCATCACTGTTACCCCCTCCTTTCTTAGGGAGTGGTTAATGATGTAACAGAGCCAAGTCACACACAACCGCTGTCTTTCTCACCTCTCCCTCAGGAATTCTCTTCACCCTCACAGCGATATCTCTCTTTCTCTCAAGGTTCCAGCAAGACACTGGGGCGCATTTACTAAGGGTCCGAATCGAGTACTCCAATTTGCGCCGAATTGCCTTGGGATTTTGGCGCATGCAATCGGATTTTGCTGCATCGGCGCCGGCTTTCACGCAACAGAAATCGAGGGCGGTGCCGTCGGACAACCCGATGGATTCAAAAAACCGCGGAATTTAAATAGGATTTTGTGTCGCAAGATCAGCACTTACATGCACCAAGAAGAAGATGGTGAACTCCAGCGGACCTCAGCACAGCAGCGACACCTGCTGAATCCCGGGAGACCCGAATCAGCGTCGGAGAACGCTCCTCGGGATCGCAACTGGACCGGGTAAGTGTGCCCCACTGTGTAGCATTTCCTACCCCTGGTAACAGTCACTTCAAGGGAAAGTAAAGGAAGCTAAATTTTTCTGTTGCTGACAGCAGATGGTTCTATAAGTTCTGCAGCATGGTGATAGCAGCAAGACCTGTCAATCAGGAGCATGGAGGCAGGGCAGTGCAGGGAACAATGAATATGCAGGACTCACTCACTGTGATTGGACTCACCTCGGGTGAGTTGCATATAAGTATAAGAAGTGATTTTTTATCCCATTGCAGCCATGGAGACAAACCATTTAGGGATAAGGCAATGATTTTTAATCATAGATTTTTATTAAGTATGTATTTGGGGGGGGGGGTTAATTTGAATGGCAGGTTCCCTTGTTATTCAAATGTATTTTCTTTATTTTCAGACATATCAGATTGCAATCCACATTAATAACCTTTCAGTCTTATAGAACATTCATCAGATGTGGATTGCTGGAGAGTAAATTGCAATGAGCAGGGACAGGGACGCACCATTCATGTAGATGGGTATGAGATCACTGTCCTGGCAGCCCCATGAAGGTGAATGGAGAACCTTAAAAACAAACAAGAAAGTGTAGCACATTTAATGCTGGTATTTTGAAAAATTTTCAATAAAAATTTAAGTTTAAAACAAAAAACAAACAAGAAAGTGATAATTATTAGTTTTCACTTTATTGGTGGGTCAAAATGAAACTTGACAATACATACCCTTTAAGGGCTCGTCCATGTTAGCCAAAAGATTGTCCCGACTAGTGATTCATGCAACGTTAAAGGGTTAAAGACCATTCGTTTTTATATGTGCAACAAATATCAATCTACAGCTCATGTTTTGCTCACGTCCCATAACTAAGGAGAAGATCACTGAGGACTGAAGTAGGAGGCTACATTTAAAAAAAAAAATTATGTCAATGTGGGTTTCTACTTTACAGAAACTGGCGAAAAAGAACAGAAGCCGAGCCATAGTATAAAAAAGTAATGTTCCCAAAAAACTTATATTAATAAAGATTGGTTGAAGGTTTTCTTGGCAAAGCAGGAAAGCACAAGTCTCCTCTCCTTCCCCTGTGTAAGAATCGGGAGTAGGATAAAGGGGCGTCACCCTGGATTAAGATAATGGGGGAGTGTCATTGACACTCCAATTATTCTGAAATTGGGAACTGGATCTTTATCTGCAGCTCACATTTCTAACTATATCTTTAACTCTTTAGCGTTAGCTCACAGAATCCTGATGTCATCTGAAAGATGAGATTCATATCTGTAATATGACACCAGCAGCATATTTCTAGGTGCTATAGAACTAAAGATAAGCGTGTCTGAGGTGATGTTCCTCCTGCAGCCTCTAAACTTGACTCATCTCAGGTAAAATCTGCTCATTGTTACATGATTTTGGGGAGTTTTTGTATAGGTAAACAGGTTAAATTTCCCATAAAAGAGGGAATTCTAGAAAGAAGATTTTATCCCCTACCTGAGGGGGCTTCTTAAAGGGGTAAAATCTTGTGACAAGTTGCCTTTAAATCAACACAGTCTCCAGCTAAACTGATTTTAAAAAGTTTCTTGATGATGTATGCCACTTTATATTTGTGTAGTGCAGAACCAGGACTCTATACTTGGTGTTTTCTGCATCTTTGTCTCACACTCTGCAGTGGCCATAAAATATTAATCTTTTAAAGGAAAGATATTGGGGCAGATTTACTTACCCAGTCCATTCGCGATCCAGTGGCGCGTTCTCTGCGGTGGATTCGGGTCTTCCGACGATTCACTAAGGCAGTTCCTTCGACGTCCACCAGGTGTCACTGCTGTGCTGAAGTCTGCTGAGGTCAGCCGGAGTTCACGATCCATTGCTGGGTGCAGGTAAGCGCGTGTCCAGCAACACTTTCTTTTTTTTAAATGCGGTGGCCATGCCCCAGATTTCCGTCGCATGCACGCCGGCGCCGATGCACCAAAACCGATCGCGTGCGCCAAAAACCCGTTGCAATTCAGGGAAAATGGGCGCAAATCGGAAATATTCGGGTAACCGCAATTTGGGCCCCCCATTGAGTATTTTGCACAATAAACTCCACTTATTCAGATTTGTGAGCCAAAAAAAACATGGAAGAACAGGATTTATGGAGAGTCTTCGTTAATAGGGACATTTCGGCAAACTTCAGTCTGGGGCAGTGGCAGGACCTCCCTACAGGGACACAAGTGTTGGGGGTCATTGGGCACCACAATGATGGAACCAGGAGATGAAGAAGGATAAGTGCGGGATAAGAGGAGTCCGAAAAAAAACCTTCAAGTATGGATCTTAGAATCCACTGCCTCATGGACAGTTCATTGATATGTCCTCTTCTAAGTCCTCTCTGATGTCCTCTCGTGGACAGTTCATTGATAAGTCCTCTTCTAAGTCCTCTCTGATGTCCTCTCGTGGACGAGTTCCACCAGGAGACAGGAGATGGCAGCAGATCATTACACATGGTTGTCTCTCTCCGAAACCTAAACCATTAATCACACAAGACACTTAGGAAACATGGAAACCTTCTCTCCCACAACCGCCTCCTATGATAATCATATTGTTGGTCATTTTGAAAATGTTGGGTTTTCTTCTCCACTTTTCTCACTTTTGGATCAGAACTTTGTAAAATTTATGTCATATCATTTCATTCGGATGTAAAACTCTGTAGCAAATTAACTGCAATCAGAAATGCTCAACTTGAGACCATTGAGCTACTATTGTCTGATCCAATGGGGTGGACAATATTGAAACAATCAGTATTTTGCACTATTTTACTATTTATTATTGGGCCCAACAATTGCTAGACCTCTGAAGTGAGTTGCGTGCACATGACAGTTAGAAGGTTCTGACTACGCAAGTAGCTTGCGTAGTCATGGGGGATGGGGGAGGAGACGGGGACTCCTGATGGTCATTGGAACCTGTCATCAGGTAAGAATGCCATGTCCTAAATACAAATTCCTTTTAAATGAGAGAAACATGTATCATCTGTCTTGTACATACGCACCAGTGAGGGTTTTGTTCAGTAAAGGGATCCTGTCAGCATGTTTGACCAGACAGAACAATTTTATCCGGTGTGTGATAATAGCTTTCTTTATGTTGTTAGTAGCAGCAGGACTATGAATAATGGATTTATATTACAGGATTGTAGCTTATCAAAGTGTCCTGGGAGAGTGCCCTCACACTGCTGTGCTCTTAGCTCTCTGCATAAACTAAGCTGTTCCACAGCCCCTCCCCTCTGCTCTAGATGACTGCTGTGGTATCCAATCAAGAACCTGCATCAGTTGTCACTCACAGCAAGGAGTTAGAGCTGTTATGCAACTAAGTGCAGAGAGCTAAATACAAAGCAATGCGAAGACAGACATATTCCTGCTGTTACTAATGCAACACCCCTGCCAATGCAAGGGTTAATCAGGTGTTGCGAAATTCAAATTCTCCTCCATACAAAAGGTTAATCTGTGAGCGTGATCAACTTATTGTGGGCCTCCAGTAGGGGATAACGGTAATGCAACTGTAAGCCTCTTCTTGTGAGGTAACGTTAACCAATCAGATGTTATGTATTCTTGTAATGGGAGAAGCAAGCTGGTTGGATAAGGGAAGGTTATAAAACCCCTTGTGGGTGGAAAAGATCCAGGTCGTCATCTGAAAAGGTCTTTCTCAAGAGGTCAGTCCAGGAAGCAGAGGAGTCTGTAGCATGCTGCCCTGACACCTTGGCCTGTCAGGAGACCAGGCCCAAAGCAGAGGTCCACCATCAGGACTGTGCTCCAAATCTGCTGCTGAAGCAGCCAACCCCAGCCTGAAGCTGTTTATCCAGGCTCTGCACATCTTCCTGAGGACCAAAAATCCAACCAGCCAGCTCTACCCAGCTGAAGTTTTCTGCTGCTGTGGCCGTTGCCAAGTTTCAAATACAGGACCTTAAGTTATGCTTTACCAGCGTGCCTCTAAATGATCCCTGGATCAGGTTGTATACCACCAAGGGCGCCCCATCCTCCATCACCAGGGATTCCTTTCTACACACCAGGATTGCCCCAGGGAGAAACCTACACGTTCCGCCTCTTCCACCATTTTCTTGCACACACCACCTGCTGGAGACCTGCCAGGCCGTGGACGAGGCCTCAGCTCCTGACACAAAGCACCGTGACCACTCGGCCACACTAGCCCGCCACTCCGTTATCCAGGGCCTCGGCTTCCTCCAGCCACAGAGTAAGGCTAGGCCCCAGTGGGGGATGTTGCACCAACAACATACACAAAGGTGCAATTAAACAGATGGCAGATATGGATGTGCTATTTTTTTGGTTACAATTTTTCAAATTCTTTGAGCTCAATTCTTTCCATTTCCAACTCATTTAAATAATTGTCAGCGCACAGGAATGAATAATATAATATCCGAAAAAAATTTGTCAAAAAATGTTAATATCAAGAATTTTCTGAAACTCCAACCAGGAAGTTCTTGTGATTCCAATTACGGCTGTCATAAAACACAGACACGGCAGACACTTTGTAGCGCCGAGCTGATTGTGACTGTCATTGTAGCGCTGCATAATGACTTGGATGAGAATACAAACAAGATTTCAGAAAATTACTGTCTTCCCCCCAAACTATGGCGCCGCTTATTGGATCTCTCCATCAGTCGGTAATAGTTTGTGATTTAATGCTTAAGTCTCCTTTGTCTGCTAAGTGTCACCAGATCGTGGATATCTGCCAGCCATGAATTTAATCATCATCGACTAACACCCAAGGTACGGAGTGAGCGGCTCCGAATCTAACATGAGAACAAGAGGACACAAAATGTCAGAGTGATACAGGAGATCTCTTTGCTATGCCCTTTGGCAACATTGGATGATTAAGAATTCTGACATTGCCAGAAAATTTATTTCGTTCAAACCGTCGTGAGGAAGACGTTGTCTGACTTCCAGGCTGCTTCTTGAGATCTTCTATGAGTTTACTATATTGTTATGCGTTTTGTGTGTTCATACCATTGGTGTAAATAATATTGATGAGTGGAAACCGTTCAGGTTTTGGGGGTCACTGAATTTGGCACACCTCAAACAGAAGTTTGGTTTGGATACACCTAAACACCCACCAGTAACATTCGCTATCAGTAACAGGACTGTGTTTAAGGGAACCTTTCACCAGGGACCTCATTTTCACTGAAGACAGGTTTTAGAAGCCCCTCACACCTGCATTGCAAACATGTCTTACCTTGCACCCTGACAATCCTCTGCGTAGTCCCAGGGGTTGTGCTTTGGTTTGGATGCATTTCATAAACAACATGTGACTTGCCTGTGCTGCTCACTCCTCAGCTCTCAGCCCCCACTTTTGTGCTCCTGTACAGCTCCTCCCTCCTGCTCCTTCACAGAGCTCACAGTGTGATGAGCTGACATCAATGGGAGAGGGAGGAGCTATATAGGAGCACAAATGTGGGGGCTAAGATCTGAGGAGTGAGCAGCACAGACAAGTCATATGTTGTTTTTTTACCTCAGGATTTTGTCAGGGTGCAAGGTAAGTTATAACACACAATTATATTGTAATGCAAATGCTTAGAAAAGGCAGAGAGGCATGTTTGCACTGCAGGCGCAATGGGCTTCTGCAACCTGTCTTTAATGAAAATAAGGTCCCTGATGACAGGTTCCCTTTAAGTTTTGAAATGCTTCAAGCAAAATCCTGTGTTGTTATGGGGGAGTAAATATTCTAGGGAAAACGGCAGTACACCAGCAACATTTTAACAATTAACACCCACAGTCATTGCTAGCATCATTTGCTGGTGTTATTGGCAGGGGTGAGCAGGACAAACAGACCTCTACTCCTTGGACATGGGGTATTGGTGACAGGTAGACAAAGTGGTTCAGAAAATGCCAAGGCAAAGCACCAGAGGTTATGGCAGAGAGTAGTCAAGGACAGGCCAGGGTCAGGGTAAGTAAAAGTCAAAGCAAGGAAGCACCTATAGAAAAATAGGGATAAAAAACGTTTCTAACACGTTTGTAAGGGAAGGGAAAACCATGAGCCTGTCCACTCAGACACCTTCCAACTCATTTCTATCGAGGACAAGCTGAACCGTTCAATTATGACTCATACAGATTCCTGGCTGTCATAGGAGCAGCAAACAACCACTGGTAACACTGGCAAGCAGTGCTGGAATAGCTCCGGAGTGTTAGAACTGCTGCCAGCAAAGCCATTACCCCTAGGAAAATTGCTACCTATGACATTTAAAGGGTTAACACTTTCAATCTGTGCCAGCACCCATTGTGTGAATTACCGATGGGTGTTTAAAGGGGGTTCACCCCGGGACCCATCTTTAAACAACATCCTTAAATTCAGATGAAAAGCTGGTTGATGGGGTTATCATTGACCTATCTACCAGCTTTTCCGAGTGAGCCCGAAGGCAGAACTCCAACTTGAACATCCAGCGGTTTGGGTCCACTCAACCCTAGTCGAAAACTATGTAATAAACTTCTCAATGACTAACACAATTGAATAAGTGACACAAAGGGGCTACTGAATATTTCCGCTTTGCGCCGAATTGCCACTGGATTTTGGCGCACGCGCTCAGACTTTGCTGCATCGGTGCCGGCTTACAAGCGACAGAAATTGGGCGGCGTGGCCCTCTGACAACCCGACGGATTCGGATAAACCGTGGAATTTAAAAAGGGATTTGTGTTGCAATATCAGCACTTACATGCACCGGGAAGAAGAAGGTGAACTCCGGCGGACCTCGGCGCAACAGCGACACATGCAGGAACTCGAGATCTTAGTGGATCGCGCCGGTCCCGAATCTTCGTCACACAACGGTTAAGTAAATCTGCCCCAATGTTATGCATCATATCAGAGCACAGTGTCCCTTTCTCAATTGAATTGAGTCTCGGGTAGTGGCCGGGTAGTGGCCCAAGGCTTCTAAAGGGTCCATGGCCACTCAAACCAGCCACCAATTATTATATTGGGAAGAACCTTCACCCATGAAATCCTCATACATCTGTTCCTTCTCTCAATACACATGTACACAAGAGCCATTTCAGGACCTTTGAAGGTCCTAACCTGCAGATTGAAATCAGCAGAAGGGACACATCATCCATTCCCCAAGAAGCTGATTCTAGGACCAGATGTAGGAAGTGATTCCAGACTTGTACAGCCCAGGGCTCATGGTTACATTTTATGGCCATCCCCCAGTACAGGGCATATTAGGGCCATCCCCCAGTACATGGCATATTAGGGCCATCCCCCAGTACAGGGCATATTAGGGCCATCCCCCAGTACAGGGCATATTAGGGCCATCCCCCAGTACAGGGCATATTAGGGCCATCACTAGGGTTTGACCACTCAGGAGAATGGCGCGCTATCCCCCCCATGTAGGTAGAGCATTAGATCAAAAGATACTTGAGCGATTTTTTTTGGTTTCTTATATTCTTTGTACCGTGTTTGTGAAGCTTCTCATGTGGAACAACAATGGATGTAGTTCATAGTTACATTTCCCATAGATGGAAATTTTACGTTTTTATTTTTCTTTTTGCCGGGAATAAATAATAGGAAACACGAGGCGATAAAAAGTATATAATATTCCCAAGTCTTACAATTATCCAACAATAATTACAGGTGGATTTAGGGACTGTCTGCAGATTACAGGGATTAATTGTATAATGGGGAGATTGACAGCAATTATTGCTGCTGCCGTCAAAGATATTTACAAGGAATGATTGCGGTTTCTATAAAATACAGAAATGTAATACAAAAACTATATCATATAAAACGTGATCCAAAAGATTATTGTACTTCATGTAATACAAGCTTAAAGGAATCTACCACTAATATCCATCCTGATAAACCAGGGACATTACTCATAGACCCAGGCACCGGGACTGTGGTATCTTCTTATATTTCTTATCCATGGCTCCTTCAATCAACTTTTAAAATTGTACTTAACTATACTATTATATATTGAATATCTTAAACCAGGCAGATGCAGCTCTCATCATATCTAGTAACAGGACAAGAAGGAAAGTTACTCCAAAAATACCTGTTTTAGTAAATGTAGACAGTCCCTAACTTAAAGGGGTTTTCTCCAGGAAAGAAAGTTCTTCCATTTTAATCCCCCTAGTGATGTTTACACAGTAAATATAATTTTTAACCCCTTACTTTACAATGTTACTCAGTGTTATTGCTGTTTTAGCTGTCACTCAGATTCCAGAGTGTGAGCAGGGACTCTCTATGCAGAAACTTTATCTCTCTGTGCTATGAGATGCTGTGTGCTGACAATGTGCTTAGATTATCAGCGCCCAGGATTTATATTCACTTTTATTTAGCTTCTGAACATTTACTAGTATCTGACACATAGAAAGAGAGATGAGATGGATATAAGACACAATGACACTCTCAGCTCTGCTCCCTCACCTAATCAATAAAATACACTGTCAACTCTGTAAGCCTCTGCACGCTGCTGCTTGCCGACAGGAAGTGCCTGTGCCTGAGCTGGTCTTGTAATGGTGGGGGAGGGGTGCACGAGGCAGAGAGCACTGCAGTGTGCAGACAAGAGAAGCTATTCATGAGAAGAATCCGATCATAATCAGAAGATTTACGGTCATATCCAGAGACAACCAAAGGTTGGACTTATATCTGTGAAATGCTGTATTTTTGTTAATAACCGTGAGTTAGAGAATGTGTTTTTTTGTTATGCTGAGTATACTCACGAATGTTGTCTTCGTGAGAGGTAGACCCCTTTAAGGACTTGACTTGCAATCAACCCCTAGTCGCATACAAACCTCTCTGGTGAAGCTATCTGAATCATGGTAAGTTACTGAATTTACCAGTCCCAGGCTGCAATTATCAACTGCAAGGTGTCAACTCAAATTTCACCCAAATGTAGTTGTCACAGGGACCGAAAATACTTTTACTGGAATTACACTTCCTAAATATGCCTGTTCTGACTTACATACAAATTCAACTTAAATTGTAACCGTCATTTGAGATCATTTTAAATATTGTGTGCAGGGGGATGTGGTAAACATTTTTCTAATATACGTCATTAACAAATTCTGCTTAGTTTTTCAAAAAAATACTCAAGCTCCTCCCTCCCATAGAGATCAGTATTCCAGCCTGTACATTGTGTGTCTATGGAGGCTGCATGACCTCACATCTAATCTCCATGTGTTTGGTTAAACAGCTCTGAGAAGGAAGGTTTACCCCCTTTTCTTTGAGCTTGATGGTTAAATATAGAGCACATAGCATACTACAGCCAGGAAGAGAGCAGAAAGGGTTAACACTCACAGCTTTATAACACACAGGAGAGGAGAGAGATAGACCTGTTTTGAATCCTGTAGACAGATTAGTCATAGCAACAGAGAAGTAACATTGTAGCTAAGGGGCACTTAGCAGTCTGTTTCTTCAGAATTTCTTATTGAAGTATAAAAATGTTATATAATTCACAAGTGTCCCGTCCCCCCCCCGGCCATCACAATGTTGGCATAGGCTGGGGCCACGTTGGACCCCATCACCGTGCCGCGTAACTGTACAAAAAATTCCTCATTGAATCTAAAATAGACCCTCCCGGCATTATTACATTTGTATTCGCTTCCACGCAGTGGACTGGTTATGTAACATCATCTTTATTACACTGTGTTCCCTGTAAATTCTGCAAAATTGATAAAACCTTCCAATTTCGCCGGTAATCCTCCATTATAGTATTAGCATACAAGGTTCCCATCTCGTAAGATTGCAGCACACAGTTTAATGCCGCTATAATTTGTGCCGACTCTTCCCTCGTTGCAGGAGAGATGCAGAAACAGATTAAATGTCTAATCGAAAATACCAAATTCTACTTATGGTAATGAAAATCCATCTCCAGCCTTTCCGGAAATAACATAACAAGACTATAATCTTACAGGAAGAAAAGCCTCTAAATTCCGTCCTGTTACTGTATCCGCCGCAGGACTACGTGCGGATTAATGGCGAATACTTAAAGCGCTATAATAACAGAGAATCTTTCCAATAACATTAGATTTTATTTTAAGTTGTATCTAATTGCGTAAGTAATTTCCTTGATTTTTTTAATGGTGCACATCATATTGGGTTTATGTCTTCAGCTTGGCTACTGTAGGAAGGCATCATATTTTCACGCTCATTAAAGAGGCCTGATACTAAATCCGGATCAGTGCAATGGCTGCTGCAGCAATGGTGTCCGGCAGGGGATTGCCTAGGTCCGGTAGATCATTGTCACGGGTGTTCCTGCAACCCATGTGCCTCCGTTTGCCCCCTCTCCCTGGCAGTCTCACTCACCCTGCCGCGCTTCAGCGATGGTCTCCCCTCTTCAGCGCACCTGTCCCCGCGTCCTAGGGCTCCCATGCGCCGGCAGTCTGAAAATTAAAGGGTGCACTGCTTATTGGCGCTGGCCACCTGACTACCTGTATATGCCACGCCTCTTCCTGTGACCCCTGCTGGATCTTTGTGCTTCCATGCCTGAGAGAAATCTGTATTCCAAGCCCTCTGCGATTATTCAGATTTCCCGTTGAGACCTCAATTCCGTTTCTGATTCCGTTCCTGTGATGCCTGTCCTGACATATTGCTACGTCCCCGACTCCGATCCTGTGCTGCCTGTCTTGACCTTCTGCCTGTCCCTGACCACAACTTTGTCTCACGATTCCGCACTACGGCTTGGCCACCACCGCGGGCAAAGTCGAGCCTCGGGAACGACCTGGTGGTACCACGCCGCAACAAGTCCAACCTGCCTAGACTCCGGTCCCGGGTGTCGGCTTACGTCATCGTCCACGGTGGTACAGAGGATCCACTACCACTGACTGTGACAATCATCTTTTATCCAACTTCACCAAACCTGAGTCTTTGTATTATTCAATGACAGAGACAGACTTCCATGGACCCTAAACTGTATGAAATGTTAGAAGTTCCATCTAGATATAGTAACCAGGGGTGAACCTAAACTCTCTGCTGCCTAAGGCGAGCGATAGAACGACCTCACGATCCACCACCTGCACAAGAAATAGGTCAGTTTTTGTTTTAATAGGTGGGAACTCCATGCACTTTTAACACCGATATTGACAGTGAATGTGAACAGCCACTATTTTAAAGTAACCAGACCGGCTTTTTAGTAGGTGACTGTACCTCTGATGCTGCCCCTTATATTGCTGCAGGTGATGCTGCCTGAGGCAAGAGGCTCATCCGCCTCATGACTACTACAAAATGTATCTTATAGACAAAAACAGAGGAAAGGGTTTCTGTTTGATGCTGTATTTTAAAACATTAATGACAATTGACAGAATAGTACGATGGTGTTGTAAAGGGTTGTCCGAGATTGAACATATGGCAATTTCCTTCCTAAAACCGACACCAAACCTGACCAGGTTTGTGCTGCATGAGATTAATGGGACTGGGGTGCAATACCGGCATAATACCATGGTCAGTGAGGCGGTTTTGGACAGAAAAGCAGCCATGTTTTTTAACCTCAGGCAACCCTTTAAGGCTGTGTAGGGAGTGAGAATAGGCTAACTCTCTCATACATAACAGGTGTTTGATGCAGTATGCAACTGATTACCATTGACAAGACCCAGCACTGATCACGGATAATGGGGCAGATTACCCGGTCCATTCGCGATCCAGCGGCGCAATCTCTGCGGTGAATTCGGGTCCAGTCGGGATTATTAAGGCAGTTCCTCCGATGTCCACCAGGTGGCGGTGCTGCGCTGAAAGCACCGAACGCACTGAGTTTACGAGCGGCTGAGAGAAGGTAAGTGAAGCTCAGCGACAGATTTTTTTTTTTAAATGCGGCGGTTTTTCCGACATCCGCCGGGTTTTCGTTCGGCCACGCCCCGATTGGCGTGCGCCAAAATCCCGGGGTAATTCAGGGGAATCGGCGCAAACGGAAATTTCGGGTAAAACGTTGGAAACGCGAATCGGGCCTTAGTAAATGACCCCCATTAACTGATAAAGTGCTGCTGGCAAAAGCGCCATATTGGCTGGGATCATGGCCCCCTATGGCTTCATCGGAGACAGCCAGGATTCTTCTGGAGGCAGGGTCTAGTACAGAAGTATATTTAATCAGTGATCAGACCCCCTAGGCAGTGATCGGGAACCTTATAGACGACGACGGTGCCTAAACTTCATCCAAAACCTACTTATTTATTGCAAACAACTCAAACATGAAATCTACAAGAACCTTCACCAGACCCCAGGGAGGGCCGGATGTACAGCTTATAAATAGCGCTGAGCGGCACGATCTGTGCTACAATCTGTTTCCATGCCAGGATTTGGATCATTTTCTTGGAGTATGAAGTTTCTAGAGACCAAAGATACTTGCCACAAAAAAAAACAGCTTTAGTGATTTACTGTTAAGCTAGAATTCAATCTATAGGACTAAATAAAAATCAATATTGCGACATTTTTTTACGCCATTTACCGTCCCGTATGAATAATGTTCTACCGAATTGTTTGTCCCAATTACAACAGTACTCATATTTACTGAATCAGGCTGGGAAAGGCTAGAACTCTATTCAAGCCCTTAGTTGAAAAGCTTTCCCTGGATAGAAAGTTTTAGATTTAATCCCCTAGTGATGTTTACACAATAAAGATTTGCTTTTTAAAACCCCTTACTTACAATTTTATATGCCTACAATTGAGGCATTATACAATACCTCCCCCTCAAATATATATATATTTGCACTATTGTGGGCCACACTGCATTACGCCCCTGCACAGTACTTTACATACATCCCCATCATTGTGCCACCCCTTATAATGTTCCCTAAAGGTAGTGTAACATGTTCATAATGCACTTAGTACCTGTGGCTGCTAATGCCCCTTTAATGTGACCTGCACTGAATAATGCCCCCTCAATGCCCCTACACTTAATGCCTCACGATTGTGGCCCATGATTGAGAGATCTGAGATTGATCTCCTTTCTTATCCAAGGCCTCTAGAACCTCACACGGGCATACAAGGGTGTTTCAATGAATACCCTCTACGCACAGATATTGGGGGTCTTTACTTAGGGCCCGATTCGCGTTTATTGCGACAGGTTAACAGAATATTCCGTTTTTTGCGCCGGTTTTACCTGTATTGCCCGGGATTTTCTGCACATGATCAGATTGTGGCGCATCGGCGCCGGCATGCACGCGAGAAATCGGGGGGCATGGCTGAACAGAAACCTGACCGGAAAAACCACCGCATGTAAAAAAAAAAAAGTGTCGCGGACACGCGCTTACCTGCACTCGGCGGCTTGGTGAAGATCAGTGCAATATGTAGAACTTCAGTGCAGCAGCGCCACCTGGTGGACGTGGAGGAACTGCCTTATAGTGAGTCGCCGAAGACCCGAATCCACCGCAGAGAACGCGCCGTGGATCTCCGAATGGAACGGGTAAGTAAATCTGCCCTATTTTATATTCAAAACTAGACCGTCAATGGGGGGGGGGGGGTTGCTTATCACCCAAAATATATGAAGGCTAAGAGGCAACTGAGTGATGTGTATCACATATGTCCCCCCTTATTCACGAAATGATTCCCCACAAGCCCTTGATCCCCCAGTGCTGGTATTCTTACTCATGAACCATAAGACACTGTCCAATCCCCGGTCACCTGATTGTGGAGAGGATCGGGTCGCTCTCTGAACCCCTATCAGCAGTACCATCCATTCCTGAGAATATTCCATCATATACAGGACACACACACCTTTATTTCCGCGGATTTTAATAGGTATGTGGTTATTAATTCAGAAAGAAGAGAGGACAGCATCCTGGATACTCCTAGATTTGGGTGGTGCTCGCACCTGGGGTCCGGTGCTCAGAGTCCCATAGACAGCATAGAGTGGAGAAGCCACAGCACATCGGACGGTTCAATTCCAAGTCGTCTTTATTATAGCATCACCAGGCATAAAATTGCAACGTTTCGATTCCAGATGAATCTTTCTCCACTCACTCTTATGACCTCTGATGCTGCCCCTTATATTGCTGCAGGTGATGCTGCCTGAGGCAAGAGGCTCATCCGCCTCATGGCTGCTACAAAATGTATCTTATAGACCAGTGATGGCAAACCTTTTAGACGCCAAGTGCTTAAACTACAACATAAAACCCACATTATTTTCACCGATGTGACAATTTAAGCAGTAACTTATTACTCACTACTCTGTCACATGTTTAAATTGTATAGGCACCTGAGGACACCAATACAGTAGAAAGAAGGAGAAGATGTTTTGAAGTTTTGACCCTTCTTTCTAGGGTCCTGGGCTGCCTGGGTATGCAAGAGGCCTTGAGTCCTGTCTGGCAAACTCTGCGCTGGGGTGATGGCATGGGTGCCCATACAGATGGCTCTGAGTGCCACCTCTGGCACCCGTGCCATAGGTTCGCCACCACTGTTATAGACAAAAACAGAGGAAAGGGTTTCTGTTTGATGCTGTATTTTAAAACATTAATGACAATTGACAGAATAGTACCGGATGGTGTTGTTAAAGGCGTTGTCCAGAGATTGACCAATATGGCAGTTTCCTTCCTAAAACAGCACTACACCGGAGCACGGTTTGTGCTGCATAGAGATTAATGGAGCTGGGTTATATACCGGCATAATACCATGGTCAGGTGAGGCGCTGTTTTGGACAGAAAGCAGCCATGTTTTTTAACCTCCAGGCAACCCTTTTAAGGCTGTGTAGGGAGTGAGAATAGGCTAACCTCTCTCATACATAACAGGTGTTTGATGCAGTATGCAACTGATTACCATTGACAAGACCCAGCACTGATCACGGATAATGGGGCAGATTACCCGGTCCATTCGCGATCCAGCGGCGCAATCTCTGCGGTGAATTCGGGTCCAGTCGGGATTTATTAAGGCAGTTCCTCCGATGTCCACCAGGTGGCGGTGCTGCGCTGAAAAGCACCGAAACGCACTGGAGTTTACCGAGCCGGGCTGAGAGAAGGTAAGTGCAAGCTCAGCGACAGATTTTTTTTTTTTAAATGCGGCGGTTTTTCCGAATCCGCCGGGTTTTCGTTCGGCCACGCCCCCCGATTGGCGTGCGCCAAAATCCCGGGGTAATTCAGGGGAAATCGGCGCAAAACGGAAATTTTCGGGTAAAACGTTGGGAAAACGCGAATCGGGCCCTTAGTAAATGACCCCCATTAACTGATAAAGTGCTGCTGGCAAAAGCGCCATATTGGCTGGGATCATGGCCCCCTATGGCTTCATCGGATGACAGCCAGGATTCTTCCTGGAGGCAGGGTCTAGTACAGAAGTATATTTAATCAGTGATCAGACCCCCTAGGGCAGTGATCGGGAACCTTATAGAGACCGAGTGCCTAAACTTTCATCCAAAACCTACTTATTTATTGCAAACAACTCAAACATGAACATCTTACAATGATACCTTCACCACAGACTCCCAGGGAGGGCCGGATGTACAGCTTATAAATAGCGCTGAGTACGGCACGATCTGTGCTACATCTGTTTCCATGCCAGGATTTGGATCATTTTCTTGTAGTATGAAGTTTCTAGAGACCAAAATGATACTTTGCCACAAAAAAAAACAGCTTTAGTGATTTACTGTTACTAGCTAGAATTCAATCTATAGGACTAAATAAAAAATCAAATATTGCGCACATTTTTTTACGCCATTTACCGTCGCTATGAATAATGTTCTACCGAATTGTTTGTCCCAATTACAACAGTCTCATATTTACTGCGTCAGGCTGGGAAAGCGCTAGAACTCTATTCAAGCCCTTAGTTGAAAAGTCTTTCCCTGGATAGAAAGTTTTCAGATTTTAATCCCCTAGTGATGTTTACACAATAAAGATTTGCTTTTTAACCCCTTACTTTACAATTTTATAATGCCTACAATTGAGGCATTATACATACCCTCCCCCTCAAATATATATATATTTGCACCTATTGTGGGCCACACTGCATTACTGCCCCTGCACAGTACTTTACATTACATCCCCATCATTGTGCCACCCACCTTATAATGTTCCCTAAAGGTAGTGTAACATGTCATAATGCACTTAGTACCTGTGGCCTCTGCTAATGCCCCTTTAATGTGACCTGCACTGAATAATGCCCCCTCAATGCCCCTACACTTAATGCCTCACGATTGTGGCCCATGATTGAGAGATCTGAGATTGATCTCCTTCTCTTATCCAAGGCCTCCTAAGAACCTCACACGGGGCATACAAAGGGTGTTTCAATGAATACCCTCTCGCACAGATATTGGGGGTCATTTACTTAGGGCCCGATTCGCGTTATTGCGACAGGTTAACCGAATATTTCCGTTTTTGCGCCGGTTTTACCTGTATTGCCCCGGGATTTCTGCGCACATGATCAGATTGTGGCGCATCGGCGCCGGCATGCACGCGACGGAAATCGGGGGGGCATGGCTGAACAGAAACCTGACGGAAAAACCACCGCATGTAAAAAAAAAAAAGTGTCGCTGGACACGCGCTTACCTGCACTCGGCCCGGCTTGGTGAAGATCAGTGCAATCTGATGAACTTCAGTGCAGCAGCGCCACCTGGTGGACGTCGGAGGAACTGCCTTAGTGAGTCGCCGGAAGACCCGAATCCACCGCAGAGAACGCGCCGCTGGATCTCGAATGGACCGGGTAAGTAAATCTGCCCTATTATATTCAAACTAGCCGTCAATGGGGGGGGGGGGGTGCTTATCAACCACAATTAATATATTGAAGGCTAAGAGGCAACTGAGTGATGTGATCACATATGTCCCCCCTTATTCACGAAATGATTCCCCACAAGCCCTTGATCCCCCAGTGCTGGTATTTCTTACTCATGAACCATAAGACACTGTCCAATCCCCCGGGTCACATGATTGTGGAGAGGATCGGGTCGCTCTCTGAACCCCTATCAGCCAGTACCATCCATTTCCTGAGAATATTCCATCATATTTACAGGACACACACACCTTTATTTCCGGGATTTTTAATAGGTATGTGGTTATTATATTCAGAAAAGAGAAGAGAGGACAGCAATCCTGGATACTCCTAGAAGATTTGGGTGGTGCTCGCACCTGGGGATCCGGTGCTCAGAGTCCCATAGACAGCATTAGAGTGGAGAAAGCCACAGCACTCGGTACGGTTCAATTCCAAGTCGTCTTTATTATAGCATCACCAGGCATAAAATTGCAACGTTTCGATTCCAGATGAATCTTTCTCCACTCACTCTTATGGTTATTATATTCATCATCTGGGATGGTCCAAGCTTAGGAAAAGGTGTGAGAAGAAGAACAATGAAGATGCAAAACGTTTTGCATCCTCATTGGGCTGTAGTCCTTGTAAGGAGGTAATTAGAGTGGCCATTCAGAAGAACAGGACTCGCTACTCTTTGGCATTACCCCGCCCAGACCCCTTGTAGCCTTAATTCCTTAGCGAAGTGCTTTTTTTTAATTTGGTGTAAAGTAAGTTCTCTACCCTGCAACAAGGTTCAAAATGGCAGGTGTGGGCACTGCAACTATTGCAGGTTTAAGAGCCATAAACCAAAGCTTATGGAAGGGTGACCCACAGTGTCAAGTACCACCTGTAGGTCGATTTTAACAATTTTAAATTTGATGGTATTAGAAGGTTGGATGTTAGTCCCTTGGGGGAGGGGGGGGGGGGCAGACCGATCCTGCTATTGTGTGAAAGCAAATGTTTTGGCAGGTTTGTCGCCATCGGTGCAATGGGCACGCCTCTTCCTGTGACCCCCTTCATTGATAACAACGGTCTTCACATGGTCTTGCAGTGGGCTCAAAATAAAAAACAAACCCTGCATTGTCCCCTCCTCTTGTTTTTTTTATTCTTGGTTCCTGTGAGCTGTTCCTTAATAATATCATTGCCATATATAATCGCTAATTCTGTGTCCGTGTTTATACTATGTCCAGGTAGAGGAAGTTCTCCTCCTATCTTGTATTTAGCTATTTCATGTTGTATGTAACAAGGTCATGTCTTACAGCTTCCAGGATGAAATGTTACTATTTGGAGTTACATGGTGCATTGTTAGTTTGTTATCTTAGCGACAACCTTTCGGCAACCAGGCGTTTAAGGGAAATCTACCACCAGGATCAAGGATTGTAAACCAAGCGCACTTACATGAAGATGTGCCCCCTCCGACAGGATCCGCTCCTCCTTTTGCTCCTTATCCCACTGCCTTTCCAAAAAAAGTTATAAAACTCAACCTGAGGGGCTTGGGGCTCCTGAGGCTCATTTGCATAATCTTTAAAGCCTTTTTTGAAACAACAAGGGCATAAGAATCGAAAAGAAGAGTGGATCCTGCCAGAGGGGGCACATCTTCATGTAAGTGCGCTTGGTTTACAATCCTTCATCCTCGGTGAAGTGGGTGAGGTCAATGGATTGAGGAGGCACGTTCTATCGCAAAAGACCCAATTGACGTGGACTGTAACTCCCCCAACCCTGAGTATCTTATATAGAATAACTTGCACATATGTTGAGTGCGGCACCTGTTGTTCTCAAATTAACTTCCCTTAAAGGGCACCTACCACCACAAATCTACCTATAAAGGTAGATTGGGTGGTAGGTGGGTCAATTGGACGTGAGGATAGCCCTTTAAGGGCTAATCCTCACGTCCCTGCACTTTTTTAATAACTTTAATTTGGTATTTATTCAAATTTACTTATGCGGCTACCGGGGCGTGGAGTAGCCGCATATGAGATTACACGAGGCGGCTACTCCACGCCCCGGTAGCCATTTTACCCCTCCTACTCACCCATCTTCGGCGCGCATCTCCCTACCTTCGCGCCCGTCGTCCTGGCTAGCCTGCCGTCTGCCATGCGCAGAAGAGCAGGCCCGCCCTGCGCGGTCAACAACTCCGAAACAGGCGGGCCTGCTCTTCTGCGCATGCGCAGACTGGCAGGATCGCCGACGAGGGCGCGCAGCTACGCGGAGCTGCCGCCGAAGATGGTTGAGTGGAGGGGTAAAATGGCTACCGGGGCGTGGAGTAGCCGCCTCGGTAATCTCATACGGCTACTCCACGCCCCGGTAGCCGCATAAGTAAATTTGAATAATACCAAATTAAATTATTAAAAAAGTGCAGGGACGTGAGGATTCCCTTAAAAGGGCTATCCTCACGTCCCATTGACACCTACCACCCACTACCTTTAAGGTAATTTGTGGTGGTAGGTTTCCTTTAATCTATTCCTACCGATACAGTGTATGTGGAATTTGGCAGAAATTCTCATTTCTTTAAAAAGATTTTTTACATTTTTGCCCCATCTGTTTGCAATCTGTGACTTGGGTAACGTGGCGCTGCCTTGTATGAGTGATACACCTGATTATGCGCATCGCTCATCTCAAGTCTTGGTTTACTAAACCGATTAATTGTATATATTTGCAAAACTAATTTCTGCTCGGAGTAGATCGTCCCCCGGTGGTCGTCCCAGCTGGTTCTAGGTCACCGGTCACACAGAGGAGCCATGTTCTCATTTCTGAGTGATAGCAATTATAAAATGTAGCCAAGTCCTCCCCAATACAGTGTAACTGGTGAGTGCAAAGGTCGTGTACACATGTTGGGGTGGGGTTGTTAAGATTGGGTCATGTGACCAATTACTACCCTATATATACTCATCTGTGTGTCGCTCCTATTATGCTTTTTTGCTGTCAGTTTACCTTGGAGTGCAGATTATGATCTCATATCTATCCATCCATCTATCTATCTCATATTAATCTATCTATCTCATATCTATCTATCTATCTATCTATCTATCTATCTATCTATCTATCTCATATTAATCTATCTATCTATCTCATATTAATCTATCTATCTCATATCTATCTATCTCATATCTATCTATCTATCTATCTCCTATCTATCTATCTATCTCATATCTATCTATCTCCTATCTATCTATCTCAATACGTTCTCTTCCCCCTATGTACAAGTTAGTTTTCTATAACTACTAATACTGCCGCCCTTTGTACAGGAATGACTACTATAATACGGCCTATGCAGAATATACTACTAAACTGCCCACCTACTGTACGATAACAATCACTGCACCTAGACGATATAATACTTATCTGCCCCTATGTACAGGAATAACTCACTCTATAATACTGCCCCTATGTTACACGAAAATATACCTACTATATACTGCCAAAACCCTATGTACAAGAATAACTACTTAGATACATGCACACCCTATGTAACAAGAATAGACTACTATAATACAATGCCCCCCTAGTTAGCGAATATAACTACTATATATACTTGCCCCTATGTACAGAATTCAACCTACTATAATCTGCCCCCTATGTACCAGAAATCTACAATATAATACTGCCCCCCTTTACAGACAATACGACTATACTAATGCATCCCTATTCGGATTCACTCTAATGGACCAGTCCAGATATACCTCCTATAATACTGCCCGCCCTATGTCAGATATAACTCTTAATTACCTCCCTATGTACGAGGCAAAAAACGAAACTATATCACTGCCCCCTATGTACGGAATAGAATACTATAATACTGCCCCATGTCAGAATATACGACTAATCTAGCCCCTAACAGATTACTTACTAAACTGCCCCCTATGTACAAGAATATAAACTTACTATAATACTGCCCCCTATTACAGTCATATAACTACTATTAATACTACCTGCCCTTATGTACAGCAGAAAATAACTACTAAATAGCTCCCGGCTACTCGCGCCGTATCCAAAATCTAACTACTCCATTCTGAATTATCTGCCCCCTTGTACAAGAATATACAATATCTAAAATTTACTGCCCCCTATGATACAGGAATAAACTACTATAATACTGCCCCTATGTACAAGAATACTAACTACGTAACTGTTCTGTGTACAGAAAGTATACTAAGCTGCTACCCTAATGATACGTAATGTATGTTTCCATTTTGTCAGACAGGAGGTTAGTGTAAAGCCTTCAGAATCTCCCAGGACAGTATCTCTTCTTCACCATCGTTCTCAAGGGCCGCCTAAGAAATGCACCAGGCATTATTTGGTATTCCGCTTCGCACGAGTGGACTGGTATTGTACATCAAATCTTTATTTACACGTGTTCCCTGTAAATCTGCCAAATTGAATAAAACCTTAACCATTATGCACGGTAATCCTCCATATAAGTATTACATAAAGGTTCCCACTCTCGTAAGATTGGCAGCACAAGTTATAATTGCCGCTATAATTGTGCCGACTACTTCCCATGTCGTTTGCAGGAGAGATGCAAGAACAGATTTAAATGTCCTATCGACAACTACCAAATTCTACTGATGGTATGACAATCCATCTCACCTTTCCGGAAATAACATAACAAGACCTAAAATCTTACAGGAAGAAAAGCCTCTAAATTCCGTCTGTCTGACCCCGCGGACTACGTGCGGATTATGGCGAATACTTAAAGCGTCTATAATAACAGAGAATCTTTCCAATAAACTTAGATTTTATTTTAAGTTGTATCTAATTGCGTAAGTAATTTCCTTGATTTTTTAATGGGTGCACATCATATTGGGTTTATGTCTTCAGCTGGCTACTGTAGGAAGGCATCCATATTTTTCACCGCTCATTAAAGAGGCCTGATACTAAACCCGATCAGTGCAATGGCTCTGCTGCAGCAATGGTTGTCCTGGCAGGGATTGCCCAGGTTTTCCGTAGATCATTGTCACGGGTGTTTCCTGCAACCTCTTTGCCTCGTTTTGCCCCCACTCTTATCCGTTGCAGTCCACTGCACGTGCCCTTCCTTTCTCTTCCGCGAATGTTTTCCTCCCCTCTTTCCATCTCAAAAGCACCTTCCCCCGGTGGGCATCTCCTATCGGACGGTGCCCGGAACTTCGTCTTTTGCTCGTCATTCCCTTCCCGTGTTCGAAACTTCCTTTTTGTCCACTTACCATGCATTTGCTCTGTCCCGCCTAATAACGGAGCGGTAACCCTTCGCGGAGGATACGATGTATATGCCCTCTCGTCCTGTGACCCCCTGCCGGATCTTTGTGCTTCCATGCCTGAAGAAAGCCTCTATTCCAAGCCCTCTGTCTGCGATTATCCAGATTTCCCCGTTGTGACCCATTCTATCCGTTCCTGACTCCGATCCCCGTTTCAGCCGTGTCCTTACCTATTGACCCTCATTGCAGAATAGATCCCCAACTCCGATCCTGTGACTGCCTGTCTTGACCTCCTGCCTGTCCCTGACCACGAGTTTGCCTCACGATTCCGCACTAAACGCCTTGGCCCACCACACCGGCAAGCGGGCAAAGTCAGCCTGGTGAAACGACCTGGTGGTACCACGCAACCGCAACCAGTCCCACCTGCTTAACTCCGTCCCAGGTGTCGGCTTACGTCATCTTCCACGTTGTAGCAGAGGATCCACTACCACTGACTGTGACAATCATCTTTTATCCAACTTCACACACCCAAGTCCTTTGTATTATTTCAATGACAGACAGACTTCCATGAGACCCTAAACTGTATGATAATGTTTAGGGGTTCCATCTAGATATAGTAACCAGGGGGTAACCTAAACTTCTGCTGCCTAGGCAGCGATAGAACGACCTCAACGTCCACCACCTTCAAACCAGAAAAGGTCCAGTTTTGTTTTTTATAGGTGGGAACTCATACTCCTGCACTTTTTACAACAACAAAACCGATATGACAGTGAATGTGAACCCCTATTTAAAGTAACCAAGACCGTCTTTTTAGCAGTGTACTCACCTCTGATGCTGCCCTTTATATTGCTGCAGGTGATGCTGTCCGCCAGATCCAAGAGGCTCATTCGCCTCATGGCTGCTACCAAATGTATCTTATAGACCAGTGATGGCAAACCTTTTAGACGCCAAGTTGCTTAAACTACAACATAAAAACCCACATTATTTTCACACCGATGTGACAATTTAAGCAGTAACTTTATACTCACTACTCTTGTCCACATGTTTAAATTGTATAGGCACCTGAGGACACCAATACAGTAGAAAGAAGGAGAAGATGTTTTGAAAGTTTTGACCCTTCTTTCTAGGGTTCCTGGGCTGCCTGTATGCAAAGGCCTTGAGTCCTGTCGTGCAAACTCTCCTGGCGGTTGTTAGGCATGGTTGCCCATACAGATGTCTTTCCCACCTCTGCAACCGACTCCATGAGTTTCTCCACCCCTGTGTTTATGCAAAAAACAGAGGAAGAGGTTTCTGTTTGATGCTGTATTTTAAAACATTAATGACAATTGACAGAATATACGGATGGTTGTTGTAAAGGCTTGTCCAGAATTGACCAATATGGCATGTCCTTCCTTCCAAAACAGCACTACAACAACGGAGCAGGTTTTTGTGCTGCATAGAGATTAATGAGCTGGTTCTAATACCCATAATACCATGGTCAGGTGAGGCGCTGTTTTGACAGAAAGCAGCCATGTTTTTAACACTCAGGCACACCTTTAAGGCTGTGTAGGGAGTGATAATGGGCTAACCTCTCCTCATACATACAGGTGTTTGATTGCAGTAATGCAACTGATTACCATTGACAAAGACCCAGCACTGATCACGGATAATGGGATACCAACTACGGTCCATTCATCGCGATCCATCGGCGGCAATCTCTGCGGTGAATTCGGGGTCCAGTCGGATTTATTAAGGCAGTTCCTCCGATGTCCACAGGTGGCGGTGCTGCGCTGAAAAGCACCGAAACGCACTGAGTTTACCGACGCTGAGAGAAGGTAAGTGCAGCTCACGACAGATTTTTTTTTTTTAAATCGGGCGGTTTTTCAGAATCCGCCGGGTTTTCGTTCCACCCCCCGATTGGCAGTGCGGCACAAAATCCCGGGTAATCAGGGGAATCGCGCAAAACGGAAATTTCGTGGTAAAACGTTGGGAAAACGCGAATCGGGCCCTTAGTAAAATGACCCCCATTAACTGATAAAGTGCTGCTGGCAAAAGCGCCATATTGGCTGGGATCATGGCCCCCTATGCTTCATCGGATGACAGCCAGGATTCTTCCTGGAGGCAGGTCTAGTACAGAAGTATATTTATCAGTGATCAGACCCCCTAGGCAGTGATCGGGAACCTTATAGAGACCGAGTGCCTAACTTTCATCCAAAACCTACTTATTTATTGCAAACAACTCAAACATGAACATCTTACAATGAATACCTTCACCACAGACTCCCAGGGAGGGCCGGATGTACAGCTTTAAATAGTCGCTGAGTACGGCACGATCTTGCTACAATCTGTTTCCATCCAGGATTTGGTCATTTTCTTGTAGTATGAGTTTCTAGAGACCAAAATGATACTTTGCCACAAAAAAAAACAGCTTTAGTGATTTACTGTTACTAGCTAGAATTCAATCTATGACTAAATAAAAATCAAATATTGCGCACATTTTTTTACGCCTTTACCGTCGCTATGAATAATGTTCTCTACCGAATTGTTTGTCCAATTACAACAGTCCTCATTTACTATATTTTACTACTGCGTCAGCTGGGAAAGCGCTAGAACTCTATTCAAGCCCTTAGTTGAAAAGTCTTTCCCTGGAATAGAAGTTTCAATTTAATCCCTCAGTGAGTTTACACAATAAAGATTGCTTTTTAACACCCTTACTTTACAATTTTATAATGCCTACAATTGAGGCATTATACATACCCTCCCCCTCAAATATAATATATTTGCGCACCTATTGTGGCCACACTGCATACTTACTGCCCTGCACATACTTACAATTACATCCCCATCATTGTGCCACCCCCCCTTATAATGTTCCCTAAAGGTAGTGTAACCATGTCTAATGCATTAGTACCTTGGCTCTGTGCTAAGGCCCCTTTAATGTGACCTGCACTGAATAATGCCCCCTCAATTGCCCCTACACTTAATGCCTCACAGATTGTGGCCCATGATTGAGAGATCTGAGATTGATCTCCTTCTCTTATCCAAGGCCTCCTAAGAACCTCACACACGGGGCAATACAAGGGTGTGTTTCAATGAATACCCTCTCGCACAGATATTGGGGGTCATTTACTTAGGGTCCCGATTCGCTTTTTGCGAAGGTTAACCGAATATTCCGTTTTTTTGCGCCGGTTTTACCTGTATTCCCCGGGATTTCTCGCCACATGATCAGATTGTGGCGCATCCGGCCGGCATGCACGCGACGAAATCGGGGGGGCATTGGCTGAACAGAAACCTGACGGAAAAACCACCGCATGTAAAAAAAAAAAAGTGTCGCTGGACACGCGCTTACCTGCCATCGGCCCGGCTTGGTGAAGATCATTGCAATCATGATGACCCTTCAGTTGCAGCAGCGCCACTGGTGGACTTCGGAGGACTGCCTTAGTGAGTCGCCGAAAGACCCGAATCCACCGCGAGAACGCGCCGCTGGATCTCGAATGGACGGGTAAGTAAATCTTCCCTATATATTCAAACTAGCCGTCAATGGGGGGGGGGGGGTGTTATCACCCACAATTATATATTGAAGGCTAGAGGCAACTGAGTGATTGATCACATATGTCCCCCCTTATTCACGAATGATTCCCCACAAAGCCCTGATCCCCCATGGCTGGTATTTCTTACTCATGAACCATAAGACACTGTCCAATCCCCGGTCAGATTGGAGAGGATCGGGTCGCTCTTGAACCCCTATCAGCCGTCCATCCATTTCCCTAGAAATATTCCATCATATTTACAGGACACAACAAACCTTTATTTCCGGATTTTTAATAGGTTGATGGTTATTATTCGAAAAGAAGAGAGGACAGCAATCCTGGATACTCCTAGAAGATGGGGTGTGCTCGCACCTGGGGATCCGGGTGCTCAGAGTCCCATAGAACGCATTAGAGTGGAGAAAGCCACAGCACTCGTACGGTTCAATTCCAAGTCGTCTTTATTATACATCACCAGGCATAAAATTGCAAAACGTTTCGATCCAGATGAATCTTTCTCCACTCACTTCTTATGGTTATTATATTCATCATCTGGATGGTCCAAGCTTAGGAAAAGGTGTGAGAAGAAGAACAATGAAGATGCAAAACGTTTTGCATCCTCATTGGGCTTAGTCCTTGTAAGGAGGTAATTAGAGTGGCCCATTCAGAAAGACAGGACCGCTACTCTTTGGCATTACCCCACCCCCGCCCAGACCCCTTGTAGCCTTAATTCCTTAGCGAAGTGCTTTTTTTTTAATTTGGTGTAAAGTAAAGTTTACAGTTCTCTAACCCGCAACAAGGTTCAACAATGGCAGTGTGTGGCCACTGCAACTATTGCAGTTTAAGAGCCATAAACCAAAGCTTATGGAAGGGTGACCCACATTGTCAAGTACCACCTGTATGCCGATTTTAACAATTTTTTGTGGTATTGGGTTGTTGTTCGTCCCTTGGGGGGGGGGGGGCCGACCGATCCTGCTATGTTGTGAACAAATGTTTTTGGCAGGTTTGTCGCCATCGGTGCAATGGGCACCCTCTTCCTGTGACCCCCTTCATTGATAACAACGTTCTTCACATGGTCTTGTCAGTGGGCTCAAAATAAAAACAACACCCTGCATTTGTCCCCTCCTCTTGTTTTTTTTATTCTTGGTTCCTGTGAGCTGTTCCTTAATAATATCAATTGCCATATATAATCGCTAATCTGTGTCCGTGTTTATACTATGTCGTAGAGGAAGTTCTCTCCTCCTATCTTGTATTTAGCTATTTCATGTTGTATGTAACAAGGTCTGTCTTACAGCTTCCAGATGAAATGTTCTATTTGGAGTTACATGGTGCATTGAGTTTTTGTTATCTAGCGACAACCTTTCGGCAACCAGGTCTTTAAGGGAAATCTACCACCAGATCAAGGATTGTAACCCAAGCGCCTTACAATTAAGATGTGCCCCTCCGACAAATCCGCTCCTCCTTTTGCTCCTTATCTCCCACTTGCCTTTCCAAAAAAAGTTATAAAACTCAACCTGAGGGCTTGGGGCTCCTGAGGCTCATTTGCATAATCTTTAAAGCCTTTTTTGAAACAACAAGAGGCATAGAATCGAAAGAATAGTGGATCCTGCCAAGGGGCACATCTCATGTAAGTGCGCTTGTTGTTTACAACCTTCATCCTCGGTGTAAGTGGGTGAGGTCTGGATTGAGAGCACGTTCTATCTCGCAAAAGACCCAATTGACTGGACTGTAACTCCCCCAACCCTGGTAATCTTATATAGCATAACTTCACACTATGTTTGAGTGCGGCACCTGTTTGTTCTCAAATTAACTTCCTTAAAGGGACCTACCCACACAATCTACCTATAAAGGTAGATGTTGGTAGTTGGGTCATTGGACGTAGGATACCCTTTAAGGCTAATCCTCACGTCCCTAAGCCGTTTTTAATAAACTATTAGTTTGGTATTTATTCAATTTACTTATGCGGCTACCGGGGCGTGGAGTAGCCGCATATGAGATTACATGAGGCGGCTACTTCCACGCCCCGGTAGCCATTTTAAACCCCTCCTACTCACCCCCTCTACTAACCTCGAGCCTTAAACTTCTGGTGCACCGCTCCCCAAGCGCGAAGATCGAAAAGGACAGAACTTGTTGCTTCCTTCGCCACCCTTCCGGTCCGGCGATCTGTTACAACGTTCCATGACCGAGTGCCAAATCAGATCCCGCGCATGCCGCGGTCACAAAGGGACTTGCATGAAGGATCAGGGTGCCCCCTGTTCTCTGTGGCCTGCTCGTTCTGTGCGCATGCTCAGACGCAGGATCGCCGGACGAGGGCGCGCAGCTACGCGACTGCGCGCCGAAGATGGGTGAGTAGGCAGGTGGTAAAATGGCTAACGTGGCGTGGAGTAGCCGCCTCGGTAATCTCATAGCGGGCTACTCCACGCCCCGTAGCCGCATAAGTAAATTGAATAAATCCCAAATTAAGTTATTAAAAAAGTGCAGGGACGTGAGGATTAGCCCTTAAAAGGGCTATCCTCACGTCCCATTGATCCACCTACCACCCAATCCCTTTATAGGTAGATTTGTGTGGTAGTTCCTTTAATCTATTCCTACCGATACAGTTATGTGGAAATTTGGCAGAAATTCTCATTTCTTTAAAAGATTTTTACATTTTTGCCCCATCTGTTTGCAATCTGTGACTTGGGTAACGTGGGCGCTGCCTTGTATGAGTGATACACCTGATTATGCGCATCGCTCATCTCAAGTCTTGGTTTACTAAACGTTAATTGTATAATTTGCAAAACCTAATTTCTGACTCGGAGTAGATCGTCCCCGGTGTTTTCGTCCCCTGGTTCTAGGTCCCGGTCACACAGAGGAGCCATGTTTCTCATTTCTGAGTGATAGCAATTATAAAATGTACAAGCCCCAATACAGTGACTGGTGAGTGCAAAGGTCGGTACACATGTTGGGGTGGGGTTGTAAGATTGGGTCATGTGACCAATTACTACCCTATATATATCATCTTGTTTCGCTCCTATTGCGTTTTGCTGGTCAGTTTACCTTGGAGTGCAGATATGATCTCATATCTATCCGTCCCCATCTTCTATCTCATATTAATCTATCTAACTATCGCTAGTATCTATCTATCTATCTATCTATCTATCTCTATCTATACTATCGCATTAATCTCATCTATCTATCTCGATCATTATCTATCTATCTATCTATATCGAGTCTCATCTAATCTCATCTATCTATCTATCTATCTCTCCTCCTATCTATCTAGCTATCTCATAGCTATCTATCCTCCTTCTATAATCGATAGCTAGAGTAGTTGAGTGATACTTTATATGAGATAGATGGATGGATGGATGTATGAGATCATATCTGCACTCCAAGGTAAACTGACCAGCAAAAAAGCATAATGGAGCGACACACAATGATATCATATAGGGTAGTAATTGGTCCACATGACCCAATCTTACACCACCCCCCCCAACATGTGTACACGACCTTTGCACTCACCAGTTACACTGTATTGGGAGACTTGCTACATTTTATAATTGCTATCACCAGAAATGAGAACATGGCTCCTCTGTGACCGGTGACCTAGAACCAGCTGGGACGACCACCGGGGGACGATCTACTCCGACAGAAATTAGTTTTGGCAAATATATACAATTAATCGTTTAGTAAACCAAATTGAGATGAGCGATGCGCATAATCAGGTGTATCACTCATACAAGGCAGCGCCCACGTTACCCAAGTCACAGATTGCAAACAGATGGGGCAAAAATGTAAAAATCTTTTTAAAGAAATGAGAATTTCTGCCAAATTATCCACATACACTGTATCGGTAGGAATAGATTAAAGGAAACCTCACCACAAATCTACCTATAAAGGTATTGGGTGGTAGGTGGATCAATGGGGACTGTGAGGATGCGCCTTTTAAGGGCTATCCTCACGTCCCTGCACTTTTTTAATAACTTTTATTTGGTATTTATTCAATTTACTTTCGGACTACCGGGGGCTTGGATTAGCCGGCTATGAGATTACACGAGGCCGGCTACTCCACGCCCCGTGTAGCCATTTACTAACCCGCCTACTCACCCATCTTCGGGCGCGCATCTCCGCTTCTGCGCGCCCTCGTCGCGATCCTGCCGTCTGCTCCATGCGCAGAGAGCATGCCCGCGCCTGTTTCGGATTGTGACCGCGCAGTGCGCGGGCCTCTCTTCGGCGCATGCGCAACTGCATGATCGCCGGACGAGGGTCGCGAAGTACCGGAGCTGCGCGCGAAGAGGGTGAGTAGGAGGGGTAAATGGCTACCGGGGCGGGGTAGCCGCCTCATGTAATCTCATATGCGGCTACTCCACGCCCCGTTAGCCGCATAAGTAAATTTGAATAATACCAAATTAAAGTTATTAAAAAGTGCGGGACGGGAGGATTAGCCCTTAAAGGGCTATCCTCACGTCCAATTGACCCACCTACCCCCCATCCTACCTTTATAGGTAGATTGTGTGGTAGGTGCCCTTTAAGGAAGTTAATTTGAGAACAACAGGTGCCCCGCACTCAACATATGTGCAAGTTATTCTATATATAGATACTCAGGGTTGGGGAGGTTACAGTCCACTGTCAATTGGGGTCTTTTGCGATAGAACGTGCCTCCTCAATCCATTGACCTCACCCACTTCACACCGAGGATAGGATTGTAAACCACAGCGCACTTACATGAAGATTTGCCCCCTCTGGCAGGATCCACTCTTCTTTTCGATTCTTATGCCCTTGTTGTTTCAAAAAGGCTTTAAAGATTATGCAAATGACCTCAGGACCCCCCCCAGCCCCTCAGGTTGAGTTTATAAACTTTTTTGGAAAGGCAGTGGGATAAGGACAAAGGAGGAGCGGATCCTGTCGGAGGGGCACATCTTCATGTAAGTGCGCTTGGTTTACAATCCTTGATCCTGTGGTAGATTTCCCTTAAACGCCTGGTTGCCGAAAGGTTGTCGCTAAGATAACAAACTAACAATGCACCATGTAACTCCATAGATAACATTTCATCGGGAAGCTGTAAGACATGACCTTGTTACATACACCATTAAATGTCAATACAAGATAGTAGGAAGAACTGGTTCATAATACATAAAAACAAATGGTAGATTTCCTTTAATGTAGGTGTTTTGTTTCCATTCCATTTCTTTAAAGTCCATTAGGGAATTTTGGAGTTTTGGAATGGGGAAATGGAGGTTTCTTCTACTTAAAATGTACTTGTATAACTAGAATGGGAACTGGATAGACAGAGTAGGGGTTATTTATCATTGGTTTTGCTTGGCTTTTTTGGTGTAAAAAAGTCACATTGAGGCTTTTTGGGACTTTGCAATGCTAAAAAGTCTCACAGGACATTACACTTTTAAATGGCCTAACTCTTAAGTTACCTGGCAAAAATAGTTTTAGCAGCTGGAAATCCTTTGACAACCATTCCAAGGATCGTACATCATGATGCTGCTGTCTTCTTCCTAGACTAGATACAGTCCTATATATCATAGACCTTCTTCAAGGGCTGATTATATATATATTATATATATATATATTATATATAATATATATTACATATATAGATGAGATCATCTCCGCTTCTCCTAGCTGTGGACATCAGTAAGGTAACAAAACAGTTTCCCTGTCTTCACATAATGCTGGTGCTTTGCACGCCCCACTAGCGCACTCCGTCCACATCAGCAAGCCTCTCTCGTGTTCCTCAGCTCTACCACCCTGTGATCCTTACCTGAGAGCTATTCAACTTTTTTGCAGTTCATAGGGTTGTTCACAGATGGCATCCTCTTCTCACTCTTCCACTCACCGGCAGTTGCGGAGGGAGAGAATGATAAGAAGACACCTGTACGGAGGAGACAGAGCTCACACACAAGTAAATAGGCTTTATCCTGTGCATCAGACTGCTTGCAGACACTCATCCCTTCTCTAACTTAGCTGACGTGTAGCCTAGAGAAGGCGTAGAGCCAGTTTATGGATGATATTCTGGTCCAAACTAGGAGTAATGTGTGTGGGAACATGAGGGCAGACTGTACCAGGACAAAGCTGAAATGTCGGAGCTGCTTCCTGTAATTACTGAGCAGAGATGAGAGCAAGCACATTGCATAGCCCCCCACCACTCCACTCTCACCCTTTGCTAACTGTTTCCTGGTAGAAAACAGCAGGCCTTAAAGGAGAAACAGCTACAATAGGGGATGAACTATAATGAACAAAAACTTTATAAACTTTCCAGTTACACTTTAAGATATGAATGATTTTGTAATACCTTTGTAATACCTAAATTCTCCTGTGGGGGTCCTGCATAGAAAAAGAGCTCTTTTCCTAGCATTAGTGGCATTTGTTTGAAATTTAAAAAGTAAAGGCAGGTGAGAACAGTTAGCCCTAAGGTTAGGTCCACCCAGTTGCCGTTCCTGCTTGCCGAGAATGTTCCCTTAGTGTGCCACAGTGAAAACAAGGTAAAATAAGAAGATAAATGCACACAAGTTATATAACAAAATTGTAGGAACTACTAGGGACAACAAAGAACGGGATGGCAAATGGAAGTTAGAATCAATGAGAAAATATAATAATTTACGGGATGTCCGAATCCAGAGAAAATCGGACCGGACCCTAACATCCAGACCGAACAGACTAGCAGTGTAGGAATGTGAATGAATAAGACATCTGTCAATCAAGCTAGCTTAACCATCTGTCCCAGAACAAAGTCAGCAGGAGACAGACAGGTGCGGGGAAATAAATTAAGTCATCTAGGAGTGAATAGAGCATTGTTCAGAATAGTGAAGGCAGAATCAACATTTTACAGTCAACATTGCTTTTCCTCCATACTTGACATAGGATGGCATTGAAGCCCGAAAGGCCACAGATTACAGGTCAATTTCCAAAGTCTAACAGTAGGGATTGTCCATATTACACCCCGTTTAAAATAAACGAGAATTTTAGATTACACCATATCAAATTATTATTTTCTTGAAGGAAGAAATTGACATTAATTGAAAACGAATTTTTGTAGGAAAAATGAAACTCCGTTTTTTTCCCCGAGAAAAAGCCACTCTCAATGTATCTGTATGAGTAAAGGTAAATGGCATCAACTTATCCCCTCTAAGTTTCTGAGATGAGCAGAGGAGTTAGACCTATAATTGTTGGCTTAAGCAAACAAGAAATATCTAGCTTATTTATAATATTGTGCTACTAATATATTGTGCTTCTGTAGCCGGTAAGATAATGGGGCAGATTTACTTACCCGGCATATCGCGATCGCAGCGGCGCGTTCTCTGCTCTAGATTCGGGTCCGGCCGGGATTCACTAAGGTAGTTTCTCCTGCGCTGAGAGCATCGGTAACGCACTGGAATACACCGAGCCAGGCTAGTGGAAGGTAATTGCAACACATTTTTTTTTAATGCGGCGGTTTTCCGAATCGTCGGGTTTGTCTTCGGCCACCCCCCCCCATTTCCGTTGCGTGCATGCCAGCGCCGATGCGCCACAATCCGCCAAATCCCGGGGCAATTCAGGGGAAATCGGCGCAAATCGGAAATATTCGGGTACACGTCGGGAAAACGCAAATCTACCCTTAGTAATGACTCCCCCAATATGTACATGTTTAAGTATAATTGACAGACTGTGATGCATTATTTTAGGGATAACTTTCTTGCCTTAAAGTGTTCTTCACACATATTTGTTCTTCACATATTGTTCTCTCACGCACTATTGTGAAAAACACCGTTCTGCACTCATGTCTTCTGATAGTTAGCAGATGTATGGAAACATCTGCAATGGTGTTCTTCACTGTGTTTCTTCACTTTGTTCTTCACTTAAATGCCTATAGATCCTTATATGATCCTGTGTTCACTGTGTTTCTTCTCTGTTCTTCACTGGTTTCCTAAATTGAATGCTTGTTTCTCGAGCAGGCAAAATACTCCGTCAGAGCAACGAGCCGTTTTTCGAGTAGGCTAATACTCGAACGCATCAAGCTCGGACGAGTATACTCCTCATCTCTAGTGAAGACTCATCATGCACATATCATGGCCCAAGACATACATAGTGCTCCACGCTCCAGGAATATAAATCCTATTTCACAGTCCTCCTGCTGCTAACAATGCACACAAAGGTAGGATTCACATCATCTCCAGGCCAATACACAACACTGTTTGCAGCTTGTAAGGTGAAATCTACGGGTAGACTCCCTTTATATGAGACCTGGCACCCATGACCCAGTAACAATCCATTGGTAGTAATTTATGTGAACCCATTACATTTGGGGGAGATTTTCCCAATATGCACCCATGCCCCACACAATGTGGAGCAGAAGTTCACGGACTAACTGTTAAACTAGCCCTGCTTTGGAGAACCAGGAGGAGCAGGATAAATACCTGCATGCTTCTTTACCACCCACATGGTGTGATGTGGGCAACCACCTGCTTTTCTGCTGGCTTCCTCCTCCTTTTTGGCTTAATTTTTTTCCCTACATTTTGGCAAGAGAGGAAGAAACCGATCACCGGAGGAGAACAGCATTGGGCCCGTGCCATGTCACGTAAGGGGAGACCAGGAGGAAACAGCATGGGCCGGCCATTCACTGTAAGGGGGAGACCGGAGGAGAACAGCATTGGGGGGTCCGTGCCATGTCACTGTAAGGTTAGACCGGAAGGAGAACAGCACTTGGGTCCGTGCCATTTCACTGAAGGGGGACCGGAAAAGAGACACCTTTGGGCCGACCATGTCACTGTAAGGGGAGACCGGAGGAGAACAGCACTTGGGCCGAGCCATGTCACTGTAAGGGGAGACCGGGAGGAGACAGCATTGGGCCCGATCCATGTCACTGTAAGGGGAACCCGGAGGAGAACAGCACTGTGGGGGGAGACCGTGTCCATGGTCACTGTAAGGGGAGACCAGGAGGAGAACAGCACTGGGGGCGCGAGGCATGTCACTGTAAGGGGAGACCGAGAGGAGACGCATTGGGCCGTGCCATCCTGTAAGTGAGACCAGGAGGAAACGCACTGGCCAAGCCATGTCACTGTAGGGAACCATGAGTAGAACACACTGGGCCGAGCCATGTCACTGTAAGGGAGACCGGGAGGAGAACAGCACTGGGCGTGCCATGTCACTGTCAGGGGAGACCGGGAGGAGAACAGCACTGGGCCGAGCCATGTCACTGTAAGGGAGACCGTGAGAGACAGCATTGGGCCGAGCCATGTCACTGTAAGTGGGAGACCGGGAAGAGAACACCTTTGGGCCGTCCATGTCACTGTAAGGGGTAAGGGAGACCAGAGGAGAACAGCACGGGCCGAGCCATGTCACTGTAAGGGAACCGGGAGGAGAACCATTGGGCCGAGCCATGTCCCTGTAAGGGGAACCCGGGAGGAGAACAGCACTGGACGTGCCATGTCACTGTAAGGGAGACCGGAGGAAACACACTGGGCCTGCCATGTCACTGTTTAGGAGGAGACCCGGAGAAGAACACCTTTGGGCCGGCCATTCCTGTAAGGGGAGACCAGGAGGAAACAGCACTGGGCCGAGCCATGTCACTGTAAGGGGAACCGGGAGGAGAACAGCATTTGGCCGTGCCATGTCACATGTAAAAGAGACCAGGAGGAGAACAGCATTGGGTCCGTGCCATTGTCACAGTAAGGGAGACGGGAGGAAACAGCATTGGGCTTGCATGTCCTGTAGAAGATACCAGGAGGAGAACACATTGGGCCGTGCCATGTCACTGTAAGGGAGACCGGGAAAAGCACTGGGCCGAGCCTGTCCTGTGAGGCGAGACGGGAGGAGAACACAGCATTAGGCCGTGCCATGTCACTGTAAAAGGGAGACCAGGAGGATACACAGCACTGGTGCCGGATTCATGTCACTGTAAGGGGAACCGGAGAGAACAGCACTGGGCCGAGCCAGTTCACTGTAAGGGAGACCGGGAGAGAACAGCACTGGGCCGTGCCATTACACCGAATGGATACCGGAGGAGAACACACTGGCCGTGCCATGTCACTGTAAAGGACCAGGAGGAGAACAGCACTGGCCAGCCAGTCACTAAGGAGACCGGGAGGAGAACTCATTGGGCCTGCCATGTCTGTAAAGGGAACCAGGAGGAACAGCACTGGGCCAGCCATGTCACTGTAAGGGAACCGGGAGGAGAACAGCACTGGCGCGGAGCCATGTCACTGTAAGGGGAGGAACCAGGCGGAGAACAAGCACTGGCCGAGCCATATTCACCCTGTAAGGGGAGACGCCGGAGGAGAACAGCACTGGGCCGTGCCATGTCACTGTAAGGGGAGACCAGGAGGAGAACAGCCACTGGGCCGAGGCATGTCAACTGTAAGGGGAACCGAAGGAGAAAGCATTGGGCCGTGCCATGTCACTGTAAGGGGAGACCAGGAGGAGAACAGCACTGGGCCAAGCCATGTCACTGTAAGGGGAGACCAGGAGGAGAACGCACTGGGCCGAGCCATTGTCACTGTAAGGGAGACCGGGAGGAACAGCACGGGCCGTGCCATGTACTGTAAGGGAGACGGAGGAACACACTGGGGCCGAGCCATGTCACTGTAAGGGGAGACGGGAGAGAACAGCATGGCCGAGCCATGTCACTGTGAGGCGAGCCGGGAGAGAACTTAGGCCGTGCCATGTCCTTGTAAAGGAGACCAGGAGGAGAACAGACACTGGCCGAGTCATGTCACTGTAAGGGGACCGGGAGGAACAGCACTGGCGAGCCATGTCACTGTAAGAGACCGGGAGGAGAACAGCATTGGGCCGTGCCATGTCCTGTAAAGGGAGACCAGGAGAACACACTGGGCCGAGCCATGTCCTGCTGGGAGACCGGGAGGAAACAGCTTGGGCCGTGCCATGTCACTGTAAAGGGAGACCAGAGGAACAGCACTGGGCCGAGCCATGTCACTGTAAGGGGAACCGGGAGGAGAACAGCACTGGGCCGAGCCATGTCATGTAAGGAGAACCGTAGGGAGAACAGCACTGGGCCGAGCCATGTCACTGTAAGGGGAGACCGCCGGGAGGTAGAACAGGACGCACTGGGCCGACCATGTCACTGTAAGGGGACGGGGAGGGAAACAGCACTGGGCCGGCATGTCACTGTAGGGGAGACCGGAGGAGAACATCACTGGGCGAGCCATGTCACTGTAAGGGACGGAGAGAAGCCTGGCCGAGCTGTCTGAAGGAGACAGGAAGACATGCACTTGGCCGAGCCATGTCACTGTAAGGGGAGACCAGGAGGAGAACATCACTGGGCCGTGCCATGTCACTTAGGGGAGAGCAGGAGGAGAACAGCCCTGGGCCATGTCATATCACTGTAAGGGGAGACCAGAGGGAACAGCACTGGGCCGAGCCATGTCACTGTAAGGGGAGACAGGAGGGAACAGCACTGGCCTCATGTCCTGTAAGGGGAGAACAAGGAGAACAGCCCTGGGCCATGCCATGTCACTGTAAGGGGAGAGGCAGGAGGAGAACACACTGACTGGTCCGACCATGTCCTGTAAGGGAGACCGGGAGGATGCTGGTTATATCCTGCTTCTTTTTCTGCTTCTTGGGGCAGAGTTTAGCCAAATCCTTCCCTGCATAACGTTGCATTTGCAAAATACTCTTCTTACCCCAAATACCAACAAAATTTGGTCTTTGTCAAAGTTTCCCAGGTCATTAGGCCAGTCCGTTTCTCCAATACCCATAACCTCAAACAATAAATGTTTTCTTAATGTGGTCGTCCACTTTCCATCAAAATATAATATTTTTGTCTAATAAAAGTTATACAAATTTTCCATTATACTTTCTGTATCAATTCCTCGCAATTTTTAAACATTCTGCTTACTGTCATTTTTTAGGAAGATCACTGGTCCATTGTGATGTATCAATATTTTTTATTATTTTGCAAGTGTTAGTAGTCAATAACAAATAGCGGCTGTCAAAATGAAATACTGTGTATTTCTGACTACAATAAAAGCATTATCCCCCATTTTTCCACTGATCCCGTACTGGTCGATATTATCATGTAATGCGAGGCACTCTCAGGTCTCATGGTCATTTACCAAGTTAATCCCAAGTTTTTTTTTTTTTAACATGAACACCTTTGTAGCAAGACGCGGGGGCTCTGAAAGCATGACAAGGGCAATGTCTTGTTTGACCAACGGAAGATGATCAGTATTAGCAAGATGCCAGTGACCATGTGATGGCCTGGAAGACATCACTTCCCTGAGATGGGAGAACACATGGAAAAAACAGATGAGCTTTCAAGCATAGGGATCACGAGATTTGCGGTTGGTTAATGAATATTTTAGTCGTGTACATCAATGTAACTAATTGAGTTTGTTAAAGAGGAGGAAATTTGTTATCTGAATAGAAAAAAAATTGGAGTTATTAAAAATAAATAACCATATATAATCGAGTAGAAAGCTGTTTTTCAGCACAAAAAAATCCTGTGCTTGAAAAAACAAACTTGGTTATATCGAGTCAAAAAAAATATTATCAAAAGCTCACTTTCCGGCGGGCTCTTCCCACGCTGACTGGATATATACTGGGCAGGGGGCGGCTGTATATGGGGGGGGATATGGGTGGCAGGCTATATACTAGGGGGGGCGGGGAGTGGGGGCCAAGACCGGTGCTGGGAATAATACTATGGGGAGGGTCCGGAGGCTATTATTACTGGGGAGGTTTGTGATCAAATGCATTTCTCACCCTCGGCCTTATAACTCGAGGTCAATAGGTTTTTACCAGGTTTTTGTGGAAATATTAAGGGTCTCGGGCTTATGTTGGGTCTCGATTATAATCGAGTAATACCCGGTTACTTAACGCCTTGCTCCCCGCCAGGCTGCTTTATGCTTTCCATCTTGATATACCAGGAATAGCAGAAGAGAAAGAAGAGAAGAGAATGCTGACTCAGCCAATCCTCGACCAATTGTGATCACCTCCGTAACTGATTGGCTGATTGAATGGTTTCAACAACCATTTCAGTTATTCCAGATCTCTACTCTAGACCAGACTTAGTTGCGGACAGGAATGTTAAAGTCCAACGGCAGGCGTCTCCAGGTCCACCCACTGGCCCATCTAGGTCCTGTCCTGAAAGGACAGGGGGTCTCCCAAGTTGGGGGGTAGGGTACAGTTGAGATATAACAGTTAATAATTAAAATGTCCAAATTTTAACAGTATAGAGATCAATCCAAAATCAGCAGACATTTCATTTATTGGAACTAAGGTGTTCCCAGTAACCAGTATACAATTGTACAGCAGAGGATTTGTCCTCCATCCGTAATCTGTGGAAACTGATTGGGCTGTAGTAGTCATTTGCATTGCCGACTCTTCCCAGCTAAAAAAACAGGAGATGTCCTTGGGGGCCCCATTTAAAAACATAAAATTTTTCTTTCAATTAAAGCTGGAAAAGGCCCTGGTGTCTACAAAAAATAACACATACTTAGTGTGCTCTAGATCCCGGGTTTCTCTGTTTGCTATTGGGACCTGGGTGGAACAGTGGCCATCAGTGGTTAGCAATTTGAATTGCAGGCCCTGGGGTCCTGCTTGATTCCCACCCAGGTCAACATCTGCAAAGAGTTTGTATGTTTCTACTCCTGGTGTGGTGGGTTGCCTCTGGGCTACGTTTTTCTCCCACACAAAATATACTGTTAGATTGTGAGCCCCATTGGGGTCCGGGACCAATTGGACCAAAGCTTTGGTTTGTGTGACAGACGCTACATAATCTGTGTGACGCATATATAAATAAAGAAGAATTATGATTAATTTATTATACTTCCGTTCTCGAGCTTGATATGGGGGGGTTTGTTGTACAAGGACCTCTGTTAGTTAATGAAATGGTCCCCCTTAGGAACCCGGAGGTCTCTTACGTTGTTTTTTCCAGGGGATGGTTACTTGTTCAAGAGGCCCATCATGGGCTGCAAATTAGTTCACAGTACCAACAACCCCCCACATTCGGCTGACTGGGAGTCTCTGACATTTAGCTGTGAGAACAACCCTAGATCCAATGCAGGGTTAAGTATGTATTAAGTATCTTTGGTATGTTAAATATGGCCCTCCTGTTTTTCAGATTCCTGGGCAAAACCCCCTAAATGTGCTTCCATTGAGTCCAATCTCTACTACACTATAATACTCCAATCATAAAGTAGAGGACAACACATTTTTGGAGCGAAGTCCGTAGACCAGCTCTGAAGTTTTCTATGGGAATATTCCAAATCAATGGAGAGTTGCGTGTGATTTCATGTGATCAGATATATACTGGGTGGTATTTGGTAATGTAGTAAAAACACAACCTGTCAAAATGAATGGTGCTTCTTCTTACTGCAATGAAGCATTATCTTCCCCATTCTTCACACTGATCCTTCTGTGATATCTCATGAATTGGAGGCACGCTGAGGTCAAGCTCATTTAACAAGTTAATCCACACTTTTTTTTTAAATGCCATGGTGCCATTGTGAGTCCATCTCTACTACATGAGTACCTCAATATAAATAGAGACAAACCCATTTTGGAGCGAACTCGTAGAACCGCCTGAAGTTTTTATGGGAATATTCCAAATCAATGGAGTCATGCTGTGATTTCATGTGATCAGATATATACATGGGGTAAATTTGGTAAATGTTAGTACAACACAGCTCGTCACAAATGAATGGTGTGCTTATTTATTCACTGCAATGGGGTGCTTCTTTCTTATTGGGAATATTCCAAATCAATGCCAAACTCACTCCGCCACTTAACAAACCCAAACCCTGCTTCATCTTTGACTCATGTTTCATTTTTACAGTTTTTCTTTCTAACCTTTATTCGCTATCGATGGGCGTCCAGTAATTGACACAAATACAATCAGAATGTCGTTCATCTCATTCCCCGACTATTGATCGGCGGATCCAGCCCGCCTTACAGATTGCAAAACCAATCTAAATGTTTGTTTGGGAAACGAGATTACAGTATGCTTATGATATCCCGCTCCCTCCAGGCCCGAACCTGGCAACAGAAGAGTGTTTTCTCGGGGGAGAAGGAGCATCGGACATAATTTAAATGCCCACTCAATATGTGCATGCATAAAAGATTCTCCTGGTCTAATGGGTCCACAGAAACGGCGGTGCCCAACTTTGTTTATGCCTCTGTAACGTGATAAAATGAGACAAAATGCACACAGGAAAAAAAAAGCAAATACTTCGGAGACACGTTACCGCAGAGTAATTGATATTTCAATTCCCGTAAGAAAGAGCGGCGGCTATTGAATCCCACGATCGAAATAATTTAATAGTCAATGAAGAAACAAATACATGAATGATGATGAAAAGGAAGGGAGGAAGAAGGTGGCTGCCATTGTGCACCCAGCTAAATGGGTGATTGTAATGTGACCTAAGCTCCTGGGGGACGTTCCAAGAATGACAAGTGCAAGAATGGAGAGATGGAGGTCAATGATGAGTGGAGGTCAATGAGGACATCAATGACTAGGTAGGAAAACCTTTGCTAGATATATATGGAGATAGATGGATAGATGGATAGGTATGAGTTAAGTAATCAGCACTCCAGGGAAAACCGGGTAGCAAAAAAAGGGGGGGGGGGCGTCCAAGAATACATTGTCATGGGCAAGATGGAGAAATGGAGGTCAATGTAGAGTGGAAGTCAATGAGGAACATCAATGGCTAGGCAGGAAATCCTTGTCTTGATAGATAGAAAGATAGATAGATTATTACGAGAGGGGTATGAAGATAATCAGACACTCCAAGGCAAACTGGGGGAGGTGACGTCCAAGAACGACTTGTCAAGTGCAAGAGTGGAGGAAAATGGAGGTCAATGAGGACATCAATGACGGTGGGAAATCCTTTGCTAGATAGATATGAGATAGAGGATGGATAGATAGATAGATAGATAGATGGATAAATAAATAGGTATGAGAATAATCAGCACTAGGGCAAACTGGTAGCAAAAAAGGGGGTGGAGTGGAGCGTCCAAGAATACATTGTTAACGTTCAAGAAAGGAGAAATGGAGGTCAATGAGGACATCAAGACTATGTTAGGAAATCCTTTGCTTGATAGATAGATAGAAAGATAGATAGATAGTTAAGCGAGGGTATGAGATATAATCAACACTCCAAGGCAAACTGTCAAGTGCAAGAGGGTGAAATGAGGTCAATGAGACATCCATGATTATGCAGGAAAATCCTTCGCTTGACATAGGATAGCTAGATAGATAGATATAGATGCTAGATAGAATAGATAGATTAGATATAGGAATAGTAGATGAAGATAGATAGATAGATAGGAGATAGATAGATATGAGGAGATAGATAGATAAGATAGATGAGATAGGAGATAGATGAGATGAGATAGATAGATAGATAGATACTATCTATCTATCTATCTCATATCTATCTATCTCCTATCTATCTATCTATCTATCTATCTCATATCTATCTATCTATCTATCTATCTATCTATCTATCTATCTATCTGTCAAGCGAAGGATTTCCTGCATAATCATTGATGTGCTCATTGACCTCCATTTCACCACTCTTGCACTTGACAGTTTGCCTTGGAGTGTTGATTAATATCTCATACCCATCTCTTAACTATCTATCTATCTTTCTATCTATCTATCAAGCAAAGGATTTCCTACATAGTCATTGATGTCCTCATTGACCTCCATTTCTCCTTTCTTGAACGTTACAATGTATTCTTGGACGCTCCACCCCCTTTTTTGCTACCAGTTTGCCCTGGAGTGCTGATTATTATCTCATACCTATTTATTTATCCATCTATCTATCTATCTATCTATCCATCCATCTATCTCATATCTATCTAGCAAAGGATTTCCTACACAGTCATTGATGTCCTCATTGACCTCCATTTCTCCACTCTTGCACTTGACAATGTCGTTCTTGGACGTCACCTCCCCCAGTTTGCCTTGGAGTGCTGATTATTATCTCATACCCATCTCGTAACTATCTATCTATCTTTCTATCTATCAAGCAAAGGATTTCCTGCCTAGCCATTGATGTCCTCATTGACTTCCACTCTACATTGACCTCCATTTCTCCAATCTTGCACATGACAATGTATTCTTGGACGCCCCCCCCCCCTTTTTTTTGCTACCGGTTTTCCCTGGAGTGCTGATTACTAACTCATACCTATCCATCTATCCATCTATCTCATATATATCTAGCAAAGGATTTCCTACCTAGTCATTGATGTCCTCATTGACCTCCACTCATCATTGACCTCCATCTCTCCATTCTTGCACTTGTCATTCTTGGACGTCCCCCAGGAGCTTAGGTCACATTACAATCACACATTTAGCTGGGTGCACAATGGCAGCCACCTTCTTCCTCCCTTCCTTTTCATCATCATTTCATGTATTTTGTTCTTCATTGCTATTAAATTATTTCGATCGTGGGATTCATAGCCGCCGCTCTTCTTACGGGAATTGAAATATCCAATTACTGCGGTAACGTTCTCCGCAAGTATTTGCTTTTTTTTTTTCCTGTGTGCATTTTGTCTAATTTTAATCACGTTACAGAGGCATAAACAAAGTTGGCGAACCGCCACGTTTCTGTGGAGACCGCATTAGACAGGGAGATCTTTTATGCATGCACATATTGAGGTGGCATTTAAATTATGTCGATGCTCCTTCTCCCCGAGAAAAACATCTCTTCTGTGCCAGGTTCTGGCCTGGAGGGAGCGGGATATCATAATACACTATGTGATCTCGTTTCCCAAACAAACATTTTAGATTGGTTTGTGCATATCTGTAAAGGGCTGGCTGGGATCCGCCGTCAATAGAGGGAATGAGATTAGACGGAATTCTGATTGTATTTGTGTCAATTACTGGACGCCCAATCGATAGCGAATAAAGGTTAGAAAGAAAACTGTAAAAAAATGAAACGATGAGTCAAAAGATGAAGCAGGGTTTGGGTTTGTTAATGTGGCGGAGGTGAGTTTGGCATTGATTTGGAATATTCCCATAAGAAAGAAGCACCCATTGCAGTAAGAAGAAGCACCATTCATTTTGACGAGCTGTGTTTGGTACTAACATTTACCAAATGTACCCCATGTATATATCTGATCACATGAAATCACAGCATGACTCCATTGATTTGGAATATTCCCATAAGAAAACTTCAGGCGGGTCTACGGAGTTCGCTCCAAAAATGGGTTGTCTCTAATTTATGATTGAGGTACTCAGTGTAGTAGAGATTGGACTCACAATGGCACCATGGCATTTAAAAAAAAAAAGTGGGATTAACTTGGTAAATGAGCTGTGAGCCTCAGCGTGCCTCTCATGACATGAGATATCACAGAAGGGATCAGTGTAGAAGAATGGGGAAGATAATGCTTTCATTGCAGTAAGAAGAAGCACCATTCATTTTGACAGGCTGTGTTTTATACTAACATTTACCAAATATACCCCATGTATATATCTGATCACATGAAATCACAGCATGACTCCATTGATTTGGAATATTCCCATAAGAAAACTTCAGGCTGGTCTACGGACTTCGCTCCAAAAATGTGTTGTCTCTACTTTATGATTGGAGTATTTAGTGTAGTAGAGATTGGACTCAATGGAAGCACATTTAAGGGGGTTTCCCAGGAATCTGGAAACAGGAGGCCATATTTAAACATACTCAAGATACTTATACATACTTACCCTGCATTGGATCTAGGTTGTTCTCACACTAAAATGTTCAGTCCATGCAGCCAGAAGGTGGGGGTTGTTGGTAATGTGACTAATTTCAGCCAATGATTGGCCTTCTTGAACAAGTAACATCCCCTGGAAAACGGAAGAGACCTCCGGGTTCCTAGGGGACCATTCATTAACTAACAGAGGTCTTGTGACACCCCCCATATACAAGCTCGAGAACAGGAAGTAATAATAAATAATCATAATTCTTTATTTATATAGCGCACACAGATTATGTAGCGCTGTACAAAGCTTGTCAAATTGGTCCCTGACCCCAATGGGGCTCACAATCTAACAGTATATTTTGTGTGGGAGAAAACCGGAGGACCCAGAGGCAACCCACGCAACACAGAGAGAACATACAAACTCTTTGCAGATGTTGACCTGGGTGGGAATCAAAGCCAGGACCCCAGGGCTGCAAGGCAGAAGTGCTAACCACTGAGCCACTGTGCCACCCAAGTACCAATGCAACAGAGAAACCGGGAACTAGAGCAGCACTAAGTATGTGTTATTTTTTTGTAGACCCAGGGCTTTTCCAGATTTATTGAAAGAAAAATTTTATGTTTTCATGGGGGCCCCAGGACAACATCTGTTTTTAGCTGGGAAGAGTCGGCAGGCAAGTGACTACTACAGCCAATCAGTGGCCACAGATAAAGGATTGAGGACAATCCCTGCTGGACATTGTTACTGGGAACAGCCTTAGTTCCAATAAATTGAAATGTCTGCTATTTTGGGATTGATCTCTATACTGTTAAAAGTTTGGGACATTTTATTATTAAACTTTATATCTCAACTGTACCCCAAAAGTGGGAGACCCTGTCAGCTTTAAGGACAGGACTAGATGGCCAGTGGGTGGACTTAGGAGACGTCTGCGGTTAGACTTTAACATTCCTGTCCGCAACTAAGTTCTGTCTATAGTAGATCTGGAATAACAGGAAATGGTTGTGAACCTTCAATCAGCCAATCAGTGACTGAGGTGAGTCACAATTGTCAGGATTGGCTGAGTCAGCATTCTCTTCTGCTTCCTGTATATCAAGATGGAAAGCAGCAGCCTGGAGGGGATCAGAGAGGTAAGTACCGTATATACTCGAGTATAAGCCGACCCAAGTATAAGCCGAGACCCTTAATATTACCACAAAAACCTGGGAAAACCTATTGACTCGAGTATAAGCCGAGGGTGAGAAATGCATTGATCACAACCTCCCCAGTATATAGCCTGCCGGACCCTGCCCCATAGTATATAGCCAGCACCTGCCCCCCCAGTATATAGTCTGCCAGCCCATATCCCCCAGTATATAGCCAGCCCCCTGCCCCAGTATATAGCCAGCAGCGGGGGAAGCCCGAAAGGTGAGTTTTGATATATTTTCTTGACTCGAGTATAAGCCAAGTTTGGGTTTTCAGCACATGTTTTTGTGCTGAAAAACTAGGCTTATACTCGAGTATATATGGTATTTATTTTTTATAACATACAATTTTTTTCTATTCAGATAAAAAATTTCCTCTCTTTAACAAAAAACTACAATTAGTTACATTGATGTACACAGACTAAAATATTACATTAACCGCAAATCTCGTGGATCCCTATGTGAAAGATCATCTGTTTTTCCATGTGTTCTCCCATCTCAGGGAAGTGATGTCTTCCAGGCCATCACATGGTCCTGGCATCTGCTAATACTGATCATTCTTCTCGTGTCAAAACAAGACATGGCCGTGTCATCTTTCAGCCCGGCTCTTGCTACAAGGTGTGCATTTAAAAAAAAAAAAAACTTGGGATTAACTTGGTAAATGAGCCATGAGCCTGAGAGTGCCTCTCATTACATGAGATATCGACCAAGGAAGGGATCAGTGTAGAAGAATGGGGGAAATAATGCTTTTATTGTAGTCAGAAATAGCACCATTCATTTTTACAGGCCGAGTTTGTTATTGACTAACTAACACTTGCAAAATATACCCTATGTATGCATCTGATCATATGAAATCACAGCATAACTCCATGGAAACGCTATTTTTCCCCATCCTCTATGGAGTCGTGCTGTGCTTTACATTTGATCAGATACATACATGAGGTAGATTTTGCAAATATCAGTATGTAAAGGATCTTTAGATGACATCCCTTGGTCACATGACATGGAGTGCTGAATAGTAAGAAGGAGACATGGGGAGGAGCTGCCACACTGGTCCGAGTAGGATACACCCCTTCTTACACGTGCTAGATCTGGCTGTATGCAGGTAAGACAACAAAGTTGATTTAAAGGAAACAAAAGAAATAAAGCTAAAAGAAGGGGGCCCGTTAGTTAATAGGGCTCTATGTGGTGACAGGTCCCCTTTATAATAATATTATAACAATAATTCCTTTATATATATATAGCGCACACAGATTACGCAGCGCTGCAAAGAACTTGCCATTCAGTCCCTGTCCCCAATGGGGCTCACAATCTAATCAACCTACTAGTTTGTTTTGTAGTGTGGGAGGAAAACGAAGGACCCAGAGGAAACCCACGCAAACACGGAGAGAACATACAAACTCTTTGCAGATTAATTAAAATATATTATAATTAGGACAAAATGAAAGAATACAGACTGTATATTATGTTTCCTTACAGTCAGCACCATAATCATTTCTCATCTGACAACATCAATAACTACAGGAATACAATTCCTATGTTCTCCCCCCTCTGGGGACTACACACTCATCAGTACAATACGTGGATGTTCTAGAATAAAAATGTCTACATCAGCATCTTGCAGCAAACTCCAGTATACAAATCCCAGTGCACAGGTGGGAGGCCACGGGGGTCAATGGATAGATGTGACTCACCGCAGCCTGACTCATTCCTCTAAGAAGCCTTTAGGACAAGATTCCAAGCATATACATTGTAACCATTAGTTATAAAAATCTGGGTTTTCCATAAAATTTCAAATAATACACTTACAAAATAATAATAATTATTATTATTACCCAGACTGGTCAAGGTGGGACTCCAGTGCAACGGAAGTATTTCACCTACAGTTCTGCAAATACCTTCTCCAAGTCCATTGGATCACCTCAAACAGCGGCTGAAGAGGAGAACTGGGCAGATTCCCTCTACATATTACAGTCCAGAAGAGGGCGCTATCAATGCTGGCATCTACAAAACAGCAGTCCAGATTCCCTCCACCATAAAGCCAGGCAGCAGCAGGGGGGTCACTGGGACCCCAAACCCAATCAGACACAAACATGGACCAATCACGGCTGACAAAAACAAAAATCACAGAGATGATAAACAATGGCCAGGAGGAACATGTCAGTGACTGTAGGACCACCATAGAGTCCTCCGAGAAGCTGACCATCTACCAGAGTCTACAGACTGTCCCCTTACCGGACCACAGGGATCCTGAGCCGCTACAGACTGAGCGCTGGAGGAAGAGGAGACCACAATGGCCACACAATTGGGCAGATTTACTTACCCGGTCCATTCGCGATCCAGCGGCGCGTTCTCTGTGGAGGATTCGGGTCTACCGGTGATTCACTAAGGTAGTGCGCCTGATGTCCACCAGGTGTCGCTGCTGCGCTGAATTCCGTCGGAGTGCACTGAAGTTCAATGTCCTACGCTGGGTGCAGGTAAGCGCCTGTCAAGCGACACTTTTTTTTTTTTTAAATGCAGCATTTTTTTCCGAATCCGTCAGGTTTTCTTACGGACACCCCCCCCCCTGATTTCCGTCGCTTGCATGCCGGTGCAGAAACACCACAATCCGTTTGCGTGTGCCAAAATCCCGGGGCAATTCAGGGAAAATCGGAAATATTCGGATAACCCGTCGGAAAAAACGCAATTCGGGCCTTTAGTAAATGACCCCCAATATGTCACTGCCTGCCATAGACTGAGAGACAAGTGATATATCAGGGACTGAGACACATATCATACCATAGACTATTTTAACTCCCTGCACCCCATGTCCTCCATCATCCTGTTGTACTTGGTCCTGCCAATAAAGTTTATTTTAATTGAAGTGATATCGGATGATAGATATGAGATAATCAGTGTTGGCAATTTAGTGTTAATATTCTACCCTGTTAATGTCCAACAAAAATATTCTGTCTGCCTTGACCTCGGCTTGTTTCTGGCTATCCCCTGCTGTATTCCCTTCTGGCATCTATAAGCTCATCTGGATCTGATGCCACCTGATTAGTCCGCAAAGTAAAGACATGGGAATCCTGCAGAATTAAAATCCAGACCCCTACATGGAGATTAAAGGGTGACAAACCGGTAGGTCACTTAGACATCTCCCATGGGAGTAGCCATCAGGGAGGTCGCACAGTAGATATATCTACACATGGCTACAGTATATAGATGTGACATATAGAACAACATCCAGGATGTGAGCAGATTGGGCTGTAATATACAGGAGGCGAAGCGGCGAGATTATAGAAAATAAGACGGTAAATAAGTGAAATAAATGAGAAGTAAAGAGAAGAATGAGAAGGATATAACAGGACCGGGGAGACGGGGGAGACCGGGGAGACGGGGGAGACGGGGGAGACCGGGGAGACCGGGGAGACTGGGGCAGAGAACTCACATAAAGGATTTTTATGATTCCAAACCTGTTGTTAGATGCAATGAGCGCATCTGTCTATCATCTCCACTAAATACTTGGCAGCGATATCTTGCTGGTGGCAATCATAAATGCATCTAGATGCGCAAACAATTTAACAGCCGCATTATTAATGCTGAAGCCGTGCAGCTGGCGAGGGGCGAGCGCCGGAGATACCTTGTTAAAAATATCATTCATGTATGGGTGACTGTCTCATCGGGAGCTACCGATGCAAAACCCAATCTGCAATGTACCGGCGCCCCACCACCTCGAAGACGAAGAGGGGCAGATTTTCCATCTGAAAATTGCAAATACACACTTTACGTTTGCATAATTTGCATATTAATACATTGGGGCACATTTACTAAGGGTCCGAATCTGCCGGGTTTCCAGAATTTTTCTGATTTGCGCCGAATTGCCCTGGGATTTTGGCACACGCGATCGGATTGCGGCGCGGCTTTCAAGTGACAGAAATGGGGGGGCCTGGCCGTCGGAAAACCTGGCGGATTCGGAAAAAGCATGGAATTTTTTTAAAAAATTGTGTCGCAAAAATATCACTTACATACACTGAGACGGAGGAGGTGAACTCCGGCGGACTTCAGCACAGCAGCGACACCTAGTGGACATCGGGCGCACGACCATAGTGAATCTCGGCAGAACCCGAATCAGCGTCGGAGAACGTGCCGCTGGATTGCAAATGGACCGGGTAAGTAAATCTGCCCCATTGTGTAACAAACAGTGCAAGGTCTTTTCTCTGCCCTGACCTTGGCTTTTTTCTTGCTATCCTATGCTGTTTCCACTGATGCTTCTTACTGTGCCACCAACAGGGCCGATGCCAGCACTGGGTATACCTGGGCAAGGTTTGGGGGCCCATATAAGGCTGTACATAAGGAATCTATGGGGCTGAGGGGGGTATATCTAATGAATCCATATGAGGCGAGGGGCTTTATATAAAATAACCATGATGGGGCTGTTTGGGATGATAAACTAGGGGAGACTGTTTTAGTTTCTGAATTTTAAATGTCACCACCTGGAACCGGCACTGGCCACCAAGATGGTGTCACATGGGACTAATTCCAAGAGTGTTACCCAAGAGATCCTGTCGATTTATGCCCGACACAAAAGTGGATCTGGACTGTGGTGGTCGGGAAGGGGGAAGTTCTCATGTACTGTGTAACAGTCTATGAACCTACAGCATAGATGGGCTTTGGTAACGCCCCCCAGAGCCTTTCTGTATCATTAGTATAATACAAAAAAATATTAACTCAATTATACAAAAAATACATTCTGACATATTCTTTTTCATATTACTGCGTATGGAGCTGTGTAAGGTGTTATTTTTGCGGGATGTTTTCATTGATACAATATTGGAAAAGGAAACACCTTTTGATCACTGAAAAGTGGGTATTCAGACATTTCGGCACTATTTTCCGTTACCGGGTTCACAACCAGGAATAATTGTTTTAACATTTTGATAGATCAGAAATTTTGGTAGATGCCTAATATGTTTATGATTCTACTTGTTTATTTTTATATCAGTTCTAGGGAAAGGGGGTGATTTTTAAAAAATATTTTCTTAAGCTTTTACAATTATTTAAAAAGCCTGATATCATATACACTATACTGCGATACAACTGTATGTGCAGTAATGTATATAGTCAATAACTGCTTCTGTATTACAGTCTGCCTCTGGCAGATTGCAACACAGTGGGGCACATTTACTAACGGTCCGCACACCGTATTTCCTTCAGGTTTCCCGACTATTTCTGATTTGCGCCAAATTTAACAGGGGTTTTTTGGTGCACGAGATCGGATTTTGGTGCCGACTTTCAAGCGACACAAATCGGGGGTGTGGTCATCGGACAACCCGACTGATTCGGACTAAGCGCAGGATTTAAAATTCAAATTGTGTCGCAAGATCAGCACTCACATGCACCAGGAAGAAGAAGGGGAACTCCAGCGGACCTGAGCGAGGAAGCGAATCGTGCCGGACTTCATCGGACAACGCACCTCGGGGATCGCGACTGGACCGGGTAAGTAAATGTGCCCTAGAATGTCTAATGACAACTATGGGAGCCTTTAACAGGCTTCCCCATGTCATGGCAGCTGATTGGCGCCCTCTGATGACATCATTGGTGGCGCTTATGTGAAGACCTGTTAGGTGCTTAACAGATTAATTGCGGTGATCGGTGCCAGCACCGACCATACCCATTACCGGCAGGTGTCAACTGTGTACCAGCCACGTATTGAGAGGGCTCATCTGCATACAGCCCTTACTGTTGTACAACGTATATTGTCGTGCAGAAGTAAGTAAGTGGTTAAGAAGCAAGATCACCAAGTAAAGGACCAACCATTCAAAATTCTCTGCACAGGTGTCGTGGGGTGGTTCCGGCTCCAGGAGGTAAACCCCCATCCCTGATGTACCAAAAACCTAATTTACATAACAATAATGTGTAATTTTGTCTTTAAAGGTAAGTTGCTAGGAAACAGTAAAGAAACATTATCGAGACCTACCGAAAGCTGGTTTTACTTGTGGGGACATTTTTGGAGCTGGTCGACCCCCTTTAATGGATGAAAAGAAACGGAGTTGGTGATGAAAGCTCCTCTTTAATAACAGGTCTTGAAAATAATAATGTGGCTCCCGGAATTTTTTTGTCCTAATTTTTTATTTTTTTTTTCTATTGTAAAAAATAAAATAAACTTGCCAAATTCTAAGCCAATTACGATTGAGCACTGCGGGAAGAAAACTGATTAGTAGTGTATTGTGTTTTAGATGAGCTTAGTGTTTTTTGGCTCTCCTCGTCTTTGACCTACATGAGGTCTGAAAGCAGTCACGAAGTCCTGGGGTACGAAATAATGGAAAGTCTTTTTTTTTTTTTTTTTTCTGAAACGCGGTTATATTTATCATTTCTCCGACGTCTTGTACCGTTTAGTCAGGAGAACACAATATGGGTCCCTCATTTTCTTAAACGCCACTTCCTTTCAATACCTGCCTTCCTATTTAGCTGATGACATTGAAATGGACTTTTTTCTTACATTTACGAGCCGCTGTTAGAGGCTTATTTCATGTCTTTTTGTCCCAGGGAACACACCGCTGAGATTTTGTAAGATGGACATGAGTCAGATGTGCGTCGGAAAAGAGAAAAAAAAAATCTATCGCTCCTTTCTTGTGTTTTGCTAAAACACATTTCTCGACTTGCAAAACAGAGAGGCCGATGATTGCGAGAATCTCATGTACAATAATAGCACTGTACTTTGGAAACTGGAAAGCTATTACCGCCAGACCTCCGAAACCTTTTCGCTTCAATTTCTTTTCATTGTAGAAAAAAAAAAAAAAAAAAGGGCAGAAACATTTTAGAAAATTCAAGTAACCACAACAGGCAGGCGGAATGATAAAAGCTTCTCCTCGTAGACGCCTCCGATGTTCCCGCTCTCATTATTGTCAACAAATGGAAGACAAAAAATCTGTACAAGACAATGGTTACGATGTTACTGTAGTCAGTTTTTTTTTTTTTATAGAATGTATCAAGACAATTAAAGGAATTGGCCAATTTGAACGTCTTCTATAAAGCATTGGGGGTCATTTACTAAGGGCCCGATTCGCGGTTTCCCGACGTGTTACCCGAATATTTCCGATTTGCGCCGATTTCCCCTGAATTGGCCCGGGATTTTGGATTGGATTGTGGCGCATCGGCGCTGGCATGCGCGCGACGTAAATCGGGGGGCATGGCCGAACGAAAACCTGATGGATTCGGAAAAAACACTGCATTCCGAAGCATGTTTATGTTGGTCATGGTGGTATAGAATGAAGATGGTGGCAGTCAAGGTTATCTTCCAATACAGTTCAACCCACTTCCACAAAATATTACAGTTACCTGTTTGTGTGTATGGGCTGAACAGGCTCATAATCTGCGGAGAGGAGACCCGGTAAAGAGGTCACATAATTTACTCCCCATCTTTATCCTTACAGATGTAGAAGGCACCAACCGTTTTGGTGGATCAAGCGAAGGTGATGCTGGCCTCAATTTTTTGGTTAAATTTTTATTTTATATTTTGTATAAAAATTTCTTGAAGGGGTTTTGGGTTGGGATGTAAGAGATCTCCTTACGGAGACTTTCCAATTGAGGCTGCCTTGGAGGCGTGTGGAGGTTTAGAGCCATTAATGCTCCACTAGGGGATTCAGAGAAATATCCAAATAAGTTTTCCAAGATGGGAAAAGGAAAACAATGGGGCACATTTATTTATCCGGCCCTGCACGATCCCCGCTGTGTTGTCTGGCGAGAATGAACTTTGCCGTGATTCACTAATATCGTGCGCCCGATATCCTGCATGTGTCACTTCCCCGCTCAGGTCCCCGGAGTTCACCTTCTTCTTCCTGGTGCATGTAAGTGCATTGTCCGTGTATAATGCGCTGTGCCGTGATTCACTAAGATCGTGCCCCCGATATCCTGCATGTGTCGCTTCCCCGCTCAGGTCCCTGGAGTTCACCTTCTTCTTCCCGGTGTATGTAAGTGCATTGACTTGCGATCGTCCGACGGCCGCCCCCCGTTTTCTATCGCATGAAAGTCGGTGCGATTGCAGCAAAATCCCATCACCTGTCACAGTGGCGCAAATCCCAAAAATTTCTAAAAGCCGACGAAACTGCGATCCGCGGGACCCTTAGTAAATAAGCCCCCGTGTCTGTTTTTTTTTACTTGTGAGGGCACCCCCTCAACATCAATGATGACTTTCAGGAAGCCTAGTGACAGAATGGAGCTCATTTACTAAGGGTCCGAATCGCGCACTTTCGTCGGGTTTCCCGACGATTTCCGATTTGCCCTGAATTGCCCTGGGATTTTGGCGCACGTGATTGGATTTTGACTCATCGGCGTCTTCTTTCACGCAACAGAAATCGGGGGACGTGGCCGTCGGACAACCTGACGGATTCGGAAAAAACGCAGAATTTAAAAAATAATTTGTGTCGCAAGATCAGCACTTACATGCACTGGGAAGAAGCAGGTGAACTCCGGCGGACCACGGCGCAGCAGCAACACCTGGTGGACATCGGGAGCACTGACCTTAGTGAATCCCGGCAGACCCAAATCCTCGTCGGAGAACGCACCGTGGGATCACGACTGGACCGGGTAAGAAAATGAGCCCCTATGTGTTATAAAAAGCAAACCAGTGTACCGTATATACTCGAGTATAAGCCGACCCGAGTATAAGCCGAGACCTCTATTTTTACCACCAAAAACTGGGAAAACCTATTGACTTGAGTATAAGCCGAGGGTGGGAAATGCATTGGTCACAGACCCCCCCAGTATATAGCCAGCCAGCCCCCTATAAAATACAGCCTGCCCCCTGTAGTATACAGCCTGCCCCCTGCAGTATACAGCCAGCCCATTTTTTGTGCTGAAAAACTCGGCTTATACACGAGTATATACAATATTTATTCCAGAAGGAACAAATTCACAACTGTAGACAGCACTGTTTTGACCTGGTTGCATCTCTCCAGTGTAGCTTAGGGAACTGATTTAACTGAGGTCGAGACTTTTGACTAGGTTCCGGAAATAAGGGCCCTCCCTACGAAGACTTTGCCAACAAAGAATGCTTTGCAGGCGTGTGGAGACTTATAGCCATTGATGTTGATGATTCTGGGAAATATGCAAATACGTTTTTGAGAATGGGACAAGAAAAACTCTCTTTTACTACCTTAAGATTAAGCATGACTTTCAAGAAGCCTAATGCCATTATGTGGAATTGAGAGGATCTTATTATCTATTATGCAGTTTTAGTCCATACCATAGACAAGATTTTTTACTTTTGTTGTGTTACCACCATCAGAGATTCTTTTTGTATGTATATATTTTTTGTATATATTCAGTTTCATACCTAAAATGCCCAGTAAAACCAAGTGAGCCATGTTTTCCTTGTCCATCACGTAGAGTTTTGGACCTAGGGTGGTCTAGATTTTTTTTCTTTTTTACTATACTATATGTACAGGGTTATTTTTTTAAAAAAAATGTATAGCTATTCCTAATTGATTTTATCCCTTGTTAAATACAGAAAATGATCTTGTTGTACATTAACTAATGGAACAGAAGAACCTTCATTGCACCGGGAAGTTGGAGGACAACAACCGAGGCCTCTTCAAAGAAGCAATTACTAGACCTCGACAAGGGTTCCATAATAGGCATAGCCTGCTGCTTAACAATCTCCATGAATAATTAATATTGTTCTTGTTTAATTACCTATTTCTTGTACCACCAGAGCTTCATATTTACTCAAAAGGATTGTATCTGAATACATTTTTAGCCCCTTTAATGATGTTTGGCTTGAATATTTTTGTTCTTGCACCCATGTAGGGTATAATCCAAGGCTATTCTGAAATCGAAAAATATTCCTGTACCCGGGAAATATTTACTCTTTTGGTAGGAATTAAGAAACTATTGAGGGTGGGGGAGTAAATTGTAGAGTCCATCATTGGGTCGGAGAAGGTTTCAGTGGTGCCCAAGAAAACCTTTCATTTCTGGAGCCCCAAGCAAAGTTCTATCTACGGGTCCTAGCCCACAGCTGTGTTCTGAATATCTGAGCAGAGGGTCTATTGTTCCTTGCTCTGCCATGGCTTAAATCCGCTTAATTCACACGAACGTATGGGGGACGTATATACGGCCGCCGTATATACGGCCGATATACGTCCCCCATACACTTCTATGGGTGCACGGCACCCTACGGGAGCGGTACGGTGCAGCACACGTGCGGCACCGTACCGTTCCGTACCCGGGAAAAAGATAGGACCTGTCCTATCTTTTCCCGTAATACGGCGCCGTGTGCCATAGGTTGCTATGGAGAGGGGCGGGGGTGTGCTGCGCTCACCTCCTCCTCCTCTCCCCGTACACTGCCGTTGCCCGCTACGGTACGGTACGGGCGGGCAACGGCAGTGTGAATATAGCTTATAAGGGGGTTCCAGACTGTGTTAGGAAGCTGCTTGTGCTCTTGGGAAGGACCATTGGAATTCCGACCTTTATTTCCTACATGTGCTAAACTGTATTGGTGTCCTTCAGACGCTAATATAAAGGTTTGGAATTCCAATGGTCCTGACTTCCCAATATCAACAATTTTTTATGTGTTGGGTGGAGGTTAGTAGCCAACTGAGCACACGAGCAGCTTCCTATCACAATCTGGAACCCCCTTAAGCGAGTTTCTTTATGGTTAGTGCCGTGGCCATCTTGTTATTGTATTTTAGGTTAATTCTTGAATGGTCTTCAAGTTCCTAAAGGTGTTTTTTTATGCATCCAGTCCAATGTCATGACATTGTACATAGTACAATTACCTTACCAAAAACTGCAACTTTTATAACCCAACACACAACATTTTGTCAAGGACATCTGCTGACCTACAGTAAGTCAAGAGTCTTTACTTTGAGGTCATGGTGACACATGGTCACACAGTTTTTGCCTCATCGAGAGCTGCAGATTGTTGAAAGAATGTGGGAGAGAAAAGAAGGACATTTTAAGGAATGTTACATTTTCTGTTATTAAGAGAAATAGTGAACAGGTTGTTAAACCAAATACGAAAACATCTCATCATGGTTTCAGGCAGCACTCATCTTTAGTATTGAGTGGACCCCGGGCCAGACCCCGAACGTTATTAGCAGTTCAGGGTTAGGTTTGGCTCAACTTCCCCCCGTGGTTAAGCACTATGAAGAGCACTGCCACAATTTGTGGGCGTTAACTTTTTAAATGCTGCTAGCAAAGCATGACAAGGGGGTATATTGAGAGTGGCGCTGTGTGAGACGGCGGAGCTAAGAGGTGCTCCGGTGAGCTAGGCCAGAGTGCCTCAAGCTCATTTGCATATTTTTGCAAGAATGGGGCACATTTACTTACCCGGTCCAGTCGCGATCCAGCGGCGCCTTCTCCGATGAGGATTTGAGTCTGCTGGGATTCACTAAGGTCCGTGTGCCCGTTATCCACCAGGTGTCGCTGCTGCGCCGAGGTCCGCCGGAGTTCACCTGCTTCTTCCCGGTGCATGTAACTGCTGATCTTGCGGTTTTTCCAAATCCGTCGGGTTGTCAGATGGCCACACCCCCCGATTTCTGTGGCATGAAAGCCGGCGCCGATGCACCGAAGTCCGATCACATGCATCAAAATCCCGGGGCAAATCGTAAATCACAATGAAAATGTGCAATTCAGACCCTTAGTAAATGAGCCCCAAAGTGTCCATTCCATGACAAATAAAAAAACTGTGCCATCGTCTAGAGACCATAACGAGCTAGTACGTTAGGGCAGTTTACCTTCAGTTTATCTGATGTTTTTTAACCCATGAACCTTGGCTGATGACAACTACGCCCCAATTGGGAGGATTTAATTATAATGCTTCCCATTCCTATACAATCACCCAGCGCCATAGTGATCTGAGGGAGCCCACACAATGGTAAGATGAAGCCAATTCAGCTGAATCTAAATTTTACAAATCTGTTCGGGTTTAGGTTTGGCTCAACTTCTTTTTTCCCTTCCTGGAACCTATATTTTAAAAATTTGGGTTTGGCTGAACTTATATTTTAACTGGTAGTCTCATCACAACCAATCGTGGAGAATTGGCTTCATCTTACCATTGTGTGAGCTCCATCGGATTCCTTGGGTTCCAAGCAAATGTATGGGTATCATTAAGTTCTGCGGTTCAGGTCCGCTATAAAACTAGTTGGTGATAAACATCTGGTTTGTGGAAATGGGAATAAATGTGATGCTGACCCATATCCTCCGCGGGTGCTCTAAACTGTATCAGCATCAACAGGAGGCCAATACAGTTTCAAACTATGGCAAAGGAAGGAGCAATAACCTCCCTGTTGTACTATTCCAATAATAATAATAATATAATTCCTTTATTTATATAGCGCACACTGATTACGCAGCGCTGCACAGATCTTCCCAAATCTGTCCCTGTCCTTAATGGGGCTCACAATCTAATCAACCTACGAGTAAGTTTTGAGGTGTGGGAGGAAACCAGAGGACCCAGAGGAAACCTACACAGACACTATCAATAGAAAGATTTGTATGTAAGGAACCCTTAGACCAAACTTTCCTTGGAGGCCAAGAAATGGAAGACTTCTTTTGCCGGTACTCTCCGTAGACGCACTACTTACGGGATCGGTGGCTCTGTGCAGGCAGTATTATTAGAATGTATATTATACCTGTGTGATTTACTCATATTTAAGATGAATAGTTTCAAAAATCTAACTTCCTCCCCCGTATTCATCCTAATTGCAGTAGATTGGTCCATAATTTATAATTTCTACAATTCGGCTTCATAGTCTCGGGCCCCTGAATCAGACGGAATCCAATATTCATGTTGTTCTAGTTGCCGCACATGGCGCTCGTTCCAGATAGTGTAATAAATCTTACGTTTGTTGTATTTATCTGCAGTCATTTTTACCGCCGTCGCCATTACTTTACGCTTGTATTCATTAATTTGAATCAGCGCATTCAAGTTTAATTGATTAAATGCAAAGCAGCTCGTGGCGAGGTATACATCACGCCTTTTATCAAGTGGCAGCTACATAAAGAAATCTGATTAGGATTTGGGATTGAAAAATGCAGAACACTAATCAAATTGGCCGGAATTCCAATGGAAAAAAAAAACATAAATTAATTATTATTCTTTTTCATTATTTTTTCTTCTTCGACATAATGGGGCACATTTACTTACCCGTCGTCCGGAGGAGGTTCCGAAAGTGCATTGTCCATGTATAATGTGCTGTGCGGGGAGTCACTAAGATCGTGCGCCCGATATCCTGCATGTGTCGCTTCCCCGCTCAGGTCCCCGGAGTTCACCTTCTTCTTCCTGGTGCATATAAGTGCATTGTCCGTGTATAATGCGCTGTGCAGGGAGTCACTAAGATCATGCGCCCGATATCCTGCATCTGTCGCTTCCCCACTCAGGTCCCCGGAGTTCACCTTCTTCTTCCTGGTGCATGTCAGTGCATTGTCCGTGTATAATGCGCTGTGCAGGGAGTCACTAAGATCATGCGCCCGATATCCTGCATGTGTCGCTTCCCCGCTCAGGTCCACCGGAGTTCACCTTCTTCTTCCTGGTGCATGTAAGTGCATTGTTTTGCAACACAATTTTAATCTTAAATCCTGCACTCCGAATCAGTCAGATCATCTGACGGCCGCCCCGCGATTTCTGTCGCATGAAAGCCGTTGCCGATGCGCCAAAATCCGATCGTGTGTGACACAATCCCCTTATAAATCTATGTCCCAATGGCGCAAATCCCGAATACCATGAACAGTCCAACAGAAATGCGAACCGCGGACCCTTAATAAATAAGCCCCAATGGGGCAGATTTACTTACCCGATCCTGTCGCGATCCAGCGGTGCGTTCTCCGTCGAGGATTCGGGACATCTGGCAATTCACTAAGGAAGTGCCCCCGATGTCCACTAGGTGTCGCTGCTGCGCTGAAGTCCATCGGAGTTCGCCGGAGTTCACTATCCTATCCTGGGTGCAGGTAAGCGCGTATCAAGCGACACTTTTTTTTTAAAAAAAATTCGCGGTTTTTCCGAATCCGTCGGTTTTCCCAACGCCCATGCCCCCCAATTTCCGTTGCATGCATGCTAACACCGATGCACCACAATCCGATCGTGTGCGCCAAAAACCTGGGGCAATCCAGGGAAAAACAGCGCAAATCGGTAATATTCGGGAAACCCAACGAAAAATAGCAATTCGGGCCCTTAGTAAATGACCCCCAATGTGTTTTGTGTACAGCAAAAAATTTTTGGAGACCAACCCACCTAACTTATATTCTAAAAATCATCTCAAATAGATACTCAAAGAATGTACCATTAGAGAGCTTAGTGGGTTTTCAGCTCCCTACACCCACAGGAATCCTGAAAAACCTCCTCAGAGCCAGGGATAAAGTGACCAAAAAAAACGGACTTACATTGCTCCGATTCCCGATTCCAGCATAGACAGCTTTGATGTAATTCATGAAATCTCCCATCAAAATCCATCCTGACAAACCAGGGACATTACTCATAGACCCAGGCACCGGGACTGTGGGATCTGCTTATATCTGTTATCCATGGCATTCTTACTTCTAAAATCAACTTTTACAATTATGCCAATGAACAGAAAGGGCTCTGGGAAGCATTAACAGAGCCTCTCCATGCTGTAGATTAACAGGTTGTTATACAGTGCAGGACCACTTCCCTCTAGGCAGAGGAGAGGGGTTTGTGCAGGAGGAAGGGGAGACAGTATGACAGCCTGTGAAGCTACAGCATGGAGAGGCCCCCCAGAGCCCTTCTGGCTCATTAGCATAATTTGTAAAGTTGATTTTGAAAAGTAAGAGGCCATGGATAATAAATATAAGAAGATTACCACATTCACAATTCCTGGAGTTAGTGCAACTGATTTATCATGATGGATTTTGATGTTAGATTTCATTTAAAGGAGTTTTCCAGGACAGAGGTAACCAATAAAATAAGTACTCGCATTGCTCTGATTCCTGTTCTCAGCATAGGCTACTCTGATGTACTTTGATGTCTGGCAGTTTAAGTATCATTAATCCTCCCTTTGCTCTCTGCACTGAGATTTATGATACACAAGTTCCACAAATGTTCGCCTCCACCATCAGGAGATCCTTATCCAGTAGGTTCACATATAGTCAAGTAAGGAAGGTTGTGGAGAAAACAGGAGAGAGTGGGGCGTTACAGGAGATTTCACTCCAAGTCTTACAAGTGGAGGAGACATCACCGGATATAACTGGTGTGGAATCACTTCCTACTGTGTACAGTTGGTATCTATACAATATTATAGAGGTATCTACCATACATAAAGCTGAGCTTGTGTATCTAATATGACCTCCCTACAATGCCTGGGCATGCTCCTGATGAGACTTAGTAGTGTGTGTGGCCTCCACATGCCTGTATGACCTCCCTACAACACCTGCACATTCAAGAGATTCAGAATGTGTGTGGCCTCTATGTGTCCTCCACGTGCCTGTATGACCTTCCTACAATGCCTGGGCATGCTCCTGATGAGGCTCAAGAGTGTGTGTGACCTCCACATGCCTGTATGACCTTCCTACAATGCCTGGGCATGCTCCTGATGAGTCTTAGTAGTGTGTGTGACCTCCACGTCCCTGTATGACCTCCCAACAATGCCTGGGCATGCTCCTGATGAGACTTAGTAGTGTTTGTGAACTTCATGTACCTGTATGACCTTCCTACAATGCCTGGGCATGCACTTGATGAGGCTTAGTAGTGTGTGTGATCTCCACATGCCTGTATGACCTCCCTACAACACCTGCACATTCAAGAGGTTCAGAATGTGTGTGCCTCTATGCGTCCTCCACGTGCCTGTATGACCTTCCTACAATGCCTGGGCATGCTCCTGATGAGGCTCAGGAGTGTGTGTGACCTCCACATGCCTGTATGACCTTCCTACAATGCCTGGGCATGCTCCTGATGAGGCTTAGTAGTGTGTGTGACTTCCACGTCCCTCTATGACCTCCCTACAATGCCTGGGCATGCTCCTGATGAGACTTAGTAGTGTGTGTGGCCTCCACATGCCTGTATGACCTCCCTATATTATAGAGGTATCTACCATACATAAAGCTGAGCTTGTGTATCTAAGTTACTATTATAGAGGTATCTACCATACATAAAGCTGAGCTTGTGTATCTAAGGTACTATTATAGAGGTATCTACCATACATAGAGCTGAGCTGCTGTATCTAAGGTACTATTATAGAGGTATCTATGCCACATACCCCACCAGGGTCTATCCTTTCTTCAGTGGCTGTAGACAGCCGGGGATGAGAATACCGGAGCTGCTGGCTTATGCGCCCTTGGGCACGCTATGGTCACGGTTCTGAGGACGGAGCATGGGTCTACAGCCTGGCAGGTCTAAAGCAGGTGGTATGTGCAAGAATAGTGGAAGGAGTGGCTGATGAAAGTGGTTTCTCACTGGGGCAACCCCTGAGGTGTATATAGGATTCCCTGGGTGATGGAGGATGGGGAAGAAGTTGTGTGTGTTGAGATGGGGACCAAAGATTTATTGTTACACTGGGTCCTGCAACATTTCTAATCCTGACCCCACTGTGCGAGTTGGATACATTTGCAACACCCCTGCCAATGCGCAAGGCAGAGGAGTAGTTCTGAATAAGCCCCTTGTACCATTCAGTACACCTAAAGGTAATTATGCAGCAGTAGATACTGCCTTGACCGGCAAGGGTTAATACTGGTTAATGTTGATCATCCAATAATGTTACATCTTTGTAACTGGAGTGTGATAAGAGAGTGAGACCACCTGACCAGGGGGAGTAACAAAACCCCTGAACAGGAAATGACAATGGTCTGTTGGTGCTAAGCTCTCACCACACGAGCAGCTCTTGGAATCCAGCTCTCTTACCAGAGAGGCCTCAGAGCACATTCTCTGACCACAGGTCTCCTAGGCCTCAGCAACTCCACACTGAGTGACCAGAGACAGCGTGTGCCTCACACCTCTAGTAAGCTCACACAGAACCAACCTAGGATAAAGCTGCAGCTTCCAACATTGGACACAGCTACATCCCAGTCTGCATCTGCAATCAGGCTGGTGACCAAACTCCTGAGGTTCCCTCTACAAGATCACTCCAGTAACCTGCCTTTGTACAGAATCGTTTGGCCTATTTTTTGCACAACGTTGCCTCCATCTGGTCCCTGCTACAGCTGTTTCACCATCAAGGGCGCCCTCATCCACCATCCAGGGACTCAGACTACAGACACTAAGGGGTTGCCCCAGGGAGAACCAGTGCATCAGCCTCTCCCTCATCTAATTTCTTGCACAAACCACCTGCTGGAGACCTGCCAGGCTGTAGGACAGCCCTCCTGTCCCCCATACCAAGCACCGTGACACTAGCGTGCCTAGGCCCCAACCACCAGCCACTCCGGTATTCTGGGCCCCGGCCGCCTCCAGGCCCCAAGAAAAGGCTAGGCCCCGGTGGGGGATGTTGCACATTCATTTAAAAACTTCAAGCATTACTAGCTTTCTATGTCCACAGACCCCTCCCCCCCCCCCCTTTCCCTGATATAACATATTTTGAGATTATCTGCAAAAATGACTCGATGTCTAAAGGTGTTTTGTCCTCCATTTATTCAATAATAGACCAACCACCTAAAGATCAAAAATTGGCCTTCATGATTTGATGGGAGTCAGATCTGAATGTTAGCAAGTCATTACAGAGGTGGAGATATTGTTGCGAGGGAAAGCCACCAGGTGACGTTGGTGGGAACTTCCATTAAGATCCTACGTAGGTCTTACCTGGTTCCTTGGATAGACTACGTCCAGCTGCCGTCACCCTCCACCTTACCAGCTCCGTAGCTCTATTAGTTTCAGGCTGACGTGGACTCCTCCTCTACTTACAGCTCCGACTATTCTTCACTTCTAGTTGTCTTGCATTACTACTAGCCCTTCTCCTCTTGTGTTGTTTTCTCTGTGGTTATATTGTGACTATCCCCGTTTTGCTCTTTGTCCCGTCCTTGTCTTTAATTTAGTGTTTGGTTGGGTTGGAACTTGCGCTAGACAATCCCATGCGTGGGAAACTTTTGTGACGAATTGGGCCGTGGTCTCAAATTTCACCAGCGTGGGTGAATCTAAGGTGAATTGTGCCTAATTTTTTCTTTAGGTCCCCCTCCTAATATTTGCAATAGATTTTGCCATCTATGGTATCTTTATGTGTTTCAGTAGGCGGACTAATCTCATTGTACTGCTTTGTAATACAGGCAGTCCCCATGTTACATACAAGATAGGGTCCATAGGTTTGTTCTTAAGTTGAATTTGTATGTAAGTTGAAACTGTTTATTTTATAATTGTACAGCCAGACAAAAAATTTGTGCCCCAGTGAGTTTCAAATGTTTTTGCTGTAATGGGTTATCAATAAAGCTTCATTAAGGACACCTTACATCTGATCATTGCAGCCTGGGACTATAGTAACATCCAGAAAGGTCACCAGAGGTCATAGTGGGCCGAGGGGTCTGTCTTTAGCTAGGGGTCGTCTGTAAGTTGAGTGTGCTTAAGTAGGGGACCACCTGTACTACATACGCGTCATTGTCCCCTGTGAGGGATTCTTTTGGCCCTTCCTTTGCCTTTGCATTCTATGTTTTCTATTCAATAAAATTCTTTGACATAAAAAACTTCTAGCAGCTCCTCCAGACAAAGTGTCATCGAGTCTTGTAATCCCGTCTTTTTCATAAATTTCCACCCCAGAAAATACGTGCGGTTGTCTAATAATTATAACGTACGGTTGAGGAGCGGCGTTCTATCTTTCCCGGGTGACAGATGATTGCGGAGAGCCTGTTCCTTCCTGAAGATGAATCCTGTCGCTTTTCACGGATAGATTTAAGCCAAAGATAATGCTTCAAAATATCCCAATTTTTATTAATAACGCAGAAGAGCTGGCACCAAGTAACAAAATGCTTCATCCAGGATGGAGCCTCGATAAGTGTTTTAAGTGATTTATTATGTGTGTCAAGCAAAGTGTAGCGTTACTGACAGACAGATAAAAACATTTCCACATTTTATAGAAATGCTATTACAAGGCTATGAATTATTGATTACTTTCCTCCCGCTACCGACGTTATAAGCAATCTAAGAACTGGAACAGACAAATGCTATTCCGTACCGTCCCAGGCTACGACTTTACAAAGCGGAAATCAAAAATACAACTCACACCGCTGGCGTTAAGCCGGAGGTAAAATACTCCTCAAGACAGGACTTGCCCAAAGGAACAGAACTTAGAACTACTGGGCCCTAAAGTAAAACGATTTGGGATCCTGAAAAGCTCCTGGATCGGTGGTTTAATGTCCAAAATCACCCCGTATTTTTTCACCTGTGCCCACAATACAAAAACAAAAGGTACACTGCTCAAAGAAATAAAGGGGACATTAATATCCCCCCATAATAGATGACAATGGGGGTAATTTACTAAGGGCCCGATTCGCATTTTCCCGACGTGTTACCTGAATATTTCCGATTTGCGCCGGTTTCCCCTGAATTGCCCCGGGATTTTGGCGCACGCGATCGGATTGTGGCGCATCGGCGCTGGCATCCACGGAATGGAAATAGGGGGGGGGAGGCCGAACGAAAACCCGACGGATTCGGAAAAACCACCGCATTTTAAAAAAAATAATCTGTCACGGAGCTTGCACTTACCTTCACTCAGCCCGGCCCGGTGAACTCCAGTGCGTTCCGATGCTTTTCAGCGCAGCCATCTGGTGGACGACGGAGGAACTGCCGTAATAAATCCCAGCCGGACCTGAATCCAGCCCAGAGAACGCACCGCTGGATCGCGAATGGACCGGGTAAGTAAATCTGCCCCAATAAGTGGAATATTTCAGTCACAATTTTTATTCATTAAATGGTAAAATGTGTAAAGAACAATAAAACATAAGAATTATCAATCAAAATCAAAATTAATATCTCAGAATACTCAAAATCGAAATCAAGGCTGATCCATCTTCAATGTTAATGCCTCAGAACAAGGATAGGAGGCTCAGTAGTGTTTGTGACCTCCACATGCCTGTATGACCTCCCTACAACACCTGAGCATGTTCCTGCTGAGGCTCAGTAGTTTGTGTGACCATCAGGTGCCTGTATGACCTCCTTACAACACCTGAGCATTCTCCTGAAGAGGTACCAGAGTGTGTGTGGCCTCTATGTGTGTGGTCTATATGTATCCTCCACATGCCTGTATGAACTCCCTACAACACCTGGGCATGCTCCTGCTGAGGCTGAGTAGTGTGTGTGGCCTCCACGTGCCTGTATGACCTCCCTACAAAACCTGCACATTCAAGAGGTTCAGAAGTGTGTGCGGCCTCTATGTGTCCTCCACGTGCCTGTATGACCTTCCTACAATGTCTGGGCATGCTCCTGATGAGACTTAGTAGTGTATGTGACCTCCACGTGCCTGAATGACCTCCCTACAATGCCTGGGCATGCTCCTGAGGAGGCTTAGTTGTGTGTGTGACCTCCACGTACCTGTATGACCTCCCTACAATGCCTGGGCATGCAGCTGATGAGGCTAAGTAGTGTGTGTGACCTCCACATGCCTGAATGACCTCCCTACAATGCCTGGGCATGCTCCTGATAAGACTTAGTAGTGTGTGAACTCCACGTGCCTGTATGACCTCCCTACAATGCCTGGGCATGCACCTGATGAAGCTTAGTAGTTTGTGTGACCTCCACATGCCTGTATGACCTCCATACAATGCCTGGGCATGCAGCTGATGAGGCTTTGTAGTGTGTGACCTCCACATGCCAGTAAAACCTCCCTATATTGCCTGGGCATGCAGCTGATAAGGCTTAGTAGTGTGTGACCTTCATGTGCCTGAATGACCTCCCTACAATGCCTGGGCATGCTCCTGATGAGACTTAGTAGTGTGTGACCTTCATGTGCCTGAATGACCTCCCTGCAATGCCTGGGCATGCTCTTGATGAGACTTAGTAGTGTGTGACCTCCACGTGCCTGTATGACCTCCCTACAAAACCTGCACATTCAAGAGGTTCAGAAGTGTGTGTGGCCTCTATGTGTCCTCCACGTGCCTGTATGACCTCCCTACAATGCCTGGGCATGCTCCTGATGAGACTTAGTAGTGTATGTGACCTCCACGTTCCTGAATGACCTCCCTACAATGCCTGGGCATGCTCCTGAGGAGGCTTAGTAGTGTGTGACCTCCACGTGCCTGTATGACCTCCCTACAATGCCTGGGCATGCACCTGATGAGGCTTAGTAGTTTGTGTGACCTCCATGTGCCTGTATGACCTCCCTACAATGCCTGGGCATACAGCTATTGAGGCTTAGTAGTGTGTGTGACCTCCACGTGCCTGAATGACCTCCCTACAATGCCTGGGCATGCTCCTGATGCGCATCAGTCAACTGCTGGATAGTCTGTGGTGCAATGTAGCATTGGTGGATGAAATGAGACATGATGTCTCAGATGTGCTCTATTGGATTGGGGAGTGGGCAGGCCAGTCCATAGCATCAATGCCTTCATCATACAGGAACTGCTGACATACTACAGTCACATTAGGCCTAGGATCACACTCCCAAGGATGGACCTGCATATGATCCCTCAATGGGTCTGAGGATCTCATCCTAGGATCTAATGGCAGTCATGATACCTCTGGCTAGCATGTGTAGGGATGTGGGGCCCCTCTAAAGAATTGCCACCCCACTCCATTACTGACCAAAATATAACAACACCAATTTAGACCCTCAGCCACTGTAGTACCTGAAGGACACTTAAGGACCTGTAGTTGGTTTACTATCCCAAATCAACCTTACAAGTTCTCTAAGCATCACTATCACAGGCTGAATTGCGCATGGCTCATGTCTGCCATAGGGGAGATTTATCAAAAGTGTCAAGAACTCATATGGACAGTTTGAAACTGCAGCAAATGTATCAAATTCTGTAATCCGGATACTTGGTGCACCAAAAATAGCCAAATAAAATAGACTCGGCCATGTTTGGCACTCACATAGACCAATGGCTTTCCCCAGTGTCCAGCCTCGGGAAGATACCCAGCAGTCTCTTGTATAGAGGGGACCTCTATCGTATGTTTATCACAAATCCTCTAGATCTGTCATAAATAATATACATGGAATACCCCTTAAAGTAATTTTGGTTTCCCTGTATATATTAAATCTCAAATTGTAGAAGATGTATCTCCGAATGGCACAAAAGGTCATTGGAAGCCTTGAATTACATATAATGCCTGTTCTTTGCGATGACTCACTGCGGGCGTCTCAAAATTCTTGGCAAAGTCTTTCTTTGAGATTTTAGTATGTGAACAATTACGTGAACTTTGAGAGAACAAGGCTTATTATTATGGGAGATAAAGCTTATATTAGACTCGGAGCAAAGAATTTATAGGTTTTCTTTAGAAGAAAGAAAAAAGAAAGTCTCTAGACCGGATGAATTTGTGTAGAAATACATTTGGGAAGGGGAATTGTACTGCCTGTTCCTTCCATTTATTCAAAACATACCCTGTCAACACGTCAAGGAAATAGAACCTGAGATCTGTATTGTAATGCGCTGTACCAAATTTATAGTCCACGGGCTGTGGCCAGAAAAGCACTTTCTAGGTGGATTTTAAAACTATAAACTAAGGAGATAAAATTAATAAGATCAATCAATGACATAAATATAGAAAGTTCAGGCTCGATATTTATGACTTCTTCATTCTACCTGGATTAGTTACGATGAAACCATTTCCACAATGAATGGAGAAGTGATAACCATACATGGTGGAGCAGACGCATAGTCCATACTGTCCACTCTATCTAAGGACTTATTCACATGGCCGTGTTCTCGTCCAGACCGAAATCACAGGGCTGGGGGAAAAAAGCGGGAGTGAGCTCTCACCTCTCTCTTGAAAGACGGAGAACTACATTGCAAATCTGCCCAAATATAAGACATGTCCCATATTCTGCGGCAAAACGACCCACCTCTGTCACGGTGGGGTAAGACACATTGGGGCACATTTACTTACCTTGTCCGTGCGCGATCTCCGAGGTGCGTTGTCCGACGCGGATGAAGTCTGCCGCGATCCACATAGATCCTACACCCGATATCCTGCATGTGTCTCTTCCTCGATCAGGTCCGCCGGAGTTCACCTTCTTCTTCCTGGTGCATGTGGAATATTTACCCTACAAAGTACCTGAAGTCTAGAGTGGATAAGCCTCCTTGGTAAGGGTGAACGCAATTCTGCCTGGCATCTTTTGGTAACAGGAATATTTAGGTAAAGATTAGGAGTTGAAAGAAAATACGAAAATAATTCCAAAGTCACAACAGGAACTAAATAAGGCAAAAAAATTAAAATGAAATGGTACCAGAAAGGCAACGGTAGTAGTGAGCAAGCCACAAGAAAATAATCTCTGGCAGAGAAGGCCAGCCCCAGGGAAGCTTTACAGGAAGCTAACGGGATGGCTTAGTGACATGACAAAGCAAAATGACAGAAGATGCCGATTCTCACCGACCACTTATAGGTTGTGCAACTTGTAGGTCCTAAATCTTTGAATTAGTTTTATTATTTTTTCAGTTTTTCTTATAAAAATTGTTGATGTGACATATGTGCATCTATATCTTGTTCACAACACTTGGTGTAAGTATCCAAAGAATTGCAAAATCTGAGAAAAGCATTTATTGTTTCACCATTAGCTGTAAATATGTAAAACAAACAATGGGACACATTTACTTACCTGTCCACGTCGCGATCCCCGATCCGGAATGTCCAACGATCATGGATTGTGCCGCGATTCACTAAGATCGTGCACCCGATATCCTGCATGTGTCGCTCCCCGCACCGGTCCGCCCGAGTTCACCTGCTTCTTCCTGGTGCATGTAAGTGTATTGGATGCAACACAATTTAAATGTTAAATCCTTCGCTAAGTCTGAATCAGTCGGATTGTCCAACGACCCCCCCCCCCCCCACGGCACTGATGTGGCTAAATCGTGTGCGCCAAAAACCCCTGCTAAATGCGGCGCTAAAAGGAAATCGTCAGAATATCCAACCATAGTGCTGACCCTTAGTAAATTAACCCCAATATATGTAATAAAAGAAACATCCCTAAGACCCCCATTCTCGTGATCTGTGAGGGTCTAATCACTAAGAACCTCACCGATCACCAAATTGTGGATAGGGCCTAACTTGTTTTGTTAGAAAACTCTTTTAAGGTCTACAACATGCCAGAAAAATCTTAGAGAAAATTTAAGGAATTGCATCTATACGTGGACATTGGGGCAGATTTACTTACCCGGTCCATTCGCAATCCAGCGGCGCATTCTCTGCGCAGGATTTGGGTCTTCCCGTGATTCACTAAGGTAGTTCCCCCGATGTCCACCAGGTGTCGCTGCTGCGCTGAAGTTCGTCGGAGTGCACTGAAGGTCACCGTCCTACGCTGGGTGCAGGTAAGCGCGTGTCAAGCTACACTTTTTTTTTTTAAAAGCGGCGGTTTTTCGGAATCCGACATGTTATCTTACGGCCACGTCCCCGATTTCCGTTGCGTGCATGCCAGCGCCAACTCGATCGCATGAGCCAAAATCCCGGGGCAAATCGGAAATAATCGGATAACCCCACGGAAAAACGCTATTCGGGCCCTTAGTAAATGACCCCCGTTATGTTAAAACATAAAATTATAGATACATAAAGTCACCACTAGAAGGAGCTTTAGAGCTAACTGCATTCTATAATGTATAAACACTAGACACAAAACCTCTACACGCCCTCTAGTGGTGGCCACGGGTAGAACTTTATGATATGTTTTCTATCTGCTTTAGATATTTGGAACTTTACATCAGGAAAAAGAGATGTGACCCCTAGAAGGATAAAGTAAGAAATTAATTATCACAAAATGTTAAAGCGTGTTCAAGGATAGACAATCCACTTAAAGTCTACGCTGCAGCCAATCTTTTAGCACTTGACTTAATGACGCTATATAATAGATGATGGTATTTCATTAAGATAATGATCAACTAAATCTGTCACAGCGGGAAGACTTTATTACACATCTGCAGGGCCGTGACTTTGTAGCTGCAGCTTTCGGCGCTATTAAGGGTTAGATGAGGCATTTTTTTGGCGCCTTTTATTTAAATGAACGATTCCTTAAGTTTTGTAAGACATCTTTGTTTTTCGTATCGGACGGGGACTTTGTGTCTTCTTTGTGCCGACTCTTTCATACTCACAATGGCTCGTGTCCTAGGCTACGAAGGTGACCTAAATTTCCAAACCGCTATCGGAAGCTTGGAGTAGGAGAGATTTGGCTCATGCTAATTGCTTTCTATTATAGCCTAAGTAAACCTCAAATTACAAGTTTCAGCTGAAACTTCAGTACAATAGTAGCCGAGGTTAAGGAACGGCTCAGTGTTTATGGAGTCTCCGGAGCTTTCCCTGGACTATTAACCTGTGTTTTGCATCCATTTGGAAATTTAGACTTAACAGGATAATTGCTGGCGTGAGGAGGTTACTGAGACGGAGGGTAATTGAAGTTATATTGTATTAGCCCTCAGATAATTATGAAACTTTCTAGAGTGATTAGTTTACAGAGAGTTTCTAAGAATAACCTCATAACTGGTGTTATACATGGGGCTTCTGGTGGGTTTGGGGGATTTGGATAAATGAACACAATGTTACTTTTGACCCATTTCAATCATTAAGGATCTCTTGTGAGCCGTATATTGTATAACCCTAAAAATGCATTACATTTGTAGGAAGAAAATCATTACTCACCCAGACTTAAAGCGTAACCGTAAATTTACTGACAAAAATTAGTTGTAGCATAGCTAGAGAGAGACTTTGACAACAATTCCAACAATACCTCAATGATGCCGCTGGCTTCTTCATCCCGATATTCAGCCTGGAATATCTATCGTTCCTTCTTATAAATCCTATTCAGCTATTCCTGAAGTGGGCGGGACTTCCTGGTTGTGACATCAGCTAAGGGCATTCATATGAATCAGGGCAGCATGTTTGTAATTGGCCGACCTGATGTCACATGATTGTGACATCACTCAAGGTCCTCTTTTCTTGCACTACTCTACTACTGCTCCTCCCAACAAGCCTCCTCTTGTCCTATACAGTTCCGCATGATTACCAGAAATCATGGCAAATGGAGAGCATCCGGGGGGTGGTAAGGTAAAGCCCCTGCTATCAGCTTAACACCTGCAGATAGCTAATTAGAGTAACTTAGAGAATTGCTTAATTTTGCTTAATGCAGAGTTAGGCAAAAGTTTTTGTACTTTAAAGTTGTTCTTCAAGACAGACGGTCACTGGACAGTTAGACTGCCGCCGTATAATCTTTGTTTGGTCGGGTTCAGGTAGGGAGGTCTCATGGTGAGCCCTTTAATTTTACTTCTGCTTCAGAGTGACACACTCCCTAAATTGTTAATGTGATGATATGGAGAGCCAGCGCATGCAACAGTCAGTCAAATCTAGTGGGGATTCAAGGATTCACTAGCCGCTCAGTCATGTATAGGACATATTGGGGCACATTTACTTACCCGGTCCCTGCGCGATCCCCGATCCGGACTGTCCGACGAGGATGAACTCTGCCGTGATTCATGAAGATCGTGTGCCCGTCCGCCAGAGTTCACCTTCTTCTTCTCGGTTTATATAAGTGTATGGCTTGCGACACAATTTTTAAGTTAAATCCTGTGGTTTGTCCGAATCCATTGGATCGTCCAATGGCCCACCCCCCGATTTGTGTTGCATGAAAGCCGTCACGATTGCGCCAAAATCCGATAGCGTGAGCCAAAAAAACATTTTAAATACCTGTCCCAGTGGCGCAAAATAAAAATCGGTGGGATGTCCAACGAAAGTGCGGTCCGCGGGGCCCTTAGTAAATGAGCCCCATTGTCTCTCATGAAAAGTCTTTGTGGACCCACTGTACTATCTAACCTGTTTGACTTTGGGCCACCACTTATCCCTGGACTTCTCTGGTTTTAACTCTTTCACCCCTTTATAGGAATCCGGTCTTCACTGAGGAGAGATTGCTTGCCCACTACTTCTTGTGATATTCCCAAGGTGGATATCAGTAATTGCTCCATCAGATTTTCACACGTCCACACACCTGTCTATTCTCTATATTTTCTGCCAATATGGGACAAACTAAGACTCCTCTTGCAACAACCATTGGGTTTACAGGATCTACAGGTCCAGGTTCAAAATCAGAATGGAGAGGCAGTTTTACTCAACCCACATTTCTTTTCTTACAACCAGAACAAGTTATGGCGGCTTGCTGTCAATCACAAGGGCCTCATATCATCAAATGTATTTTTGTAAATGGTCAAGAGACAGGGATAGTGATTATAATATAGGCAGTTTGGGCAGTAGCCTGGGGCCCGTGTCTTCTAGTGGCATATGGCCACCCAATGCACCCACCAAATCTATTATGTTTATACAGCCCAGAGCCCATACATGTCTTAATCTACCCCTGGAAGTGAAGGAGCAAACTTAATTTAGATGGTATACCATAAGACTTTGGGTGTTGTTCATACTGGTTGGTGGTTTAATTATCCCTTATACCTTGAGATTGTCTGTGCCGTCCACAACCTGTTCACTATATGTTACAGTATCGGTGACTATAGTGCAGATAGTGTTCCCATAGAGAAGTATTTTGGTTAAGACACGAAATGGTGGGAGTTCACCTTTACAAGGGTTGTTATTATCTGTGAGTGGAAGTATAGCTGGTAGCAGAGGGTCCTTGTCCAAAGTCATCAGGTCATCCCAGTGTAACAGAGTGGAGTTGGATAGACAACCAGAAGGTGCCAGTAACTTCCACATCAAGTGTAAGTGAAGTTCATTACATTTATTAGAAAGTAACACAGGATACATTCCCATAAGTACCAATCTCTTCGTCAGATTCTTCTATGATCATTAAAGTGGTTGGCTACTAATTAGAAACGTTGTCAAGGCAAGGGTGACCTATATTGTAGTTACACCAGTAAAGTTTCCATGTTGCCTGCAGGATCCATGGGTCATGTGACCTCAAGGGAAGCACAACCTGTGACATCCCGTGTCCCTACGACTTCCGTCACATGAAGGCGGCTGTTCAGCCATTGCACTCTCATTGTGATAAGTGGTTATTACAAAAGTGGTTACGTTTCTTATTAGTAGCCAAACCCTTCATCTTGCGTTTTCCAAACACCTTCAGGTACGTGTGGACCCTTATGTTACCGGTTCTCCCCAAACCTCTAGAGCAAAGGAGTAGTTTATTACAACAACCATCTTGTTTCCTGTATCAAACAAAAAAATCTGGGAAAAAATTACTTTGCGCCCTAGAGGTAGATGTCAGGGTTCAGGGTCAGTGGACCTCCATGGGAGATGGTACTAGCCGACATCTGGGACCAGAGTCGAAGTGGCACCTGGTTTTCACCAGAGCCCGCCGCAAAGCAGGATGGTCTTCCTGCAGCAGGGTACCACCAGGTTGTTCCACAGGCACGACTAGCCCACGGTGGCCGCCAAGGTCGAGGTCAGGAACAGGCAGGGAGTCAGGACAGGAGACAGAGATTGGGTCCGAGGTCACGACAGGGAAGCAGTAGAGCAGGAAGGAACAGGTACAGGAACTCACAGGAAGCTTTCTCTCATGCTAGGTAGCTCAAAGATCCATCAGGGAATCCTGGGAATAGCCAGCCATTAAGGAAAACCCAGGGGTGCCAGCGCCAATCAGTGATACACTGACCCTTTAAATCTTAGAGTGCCTTTAAATCTTAGCGATCTATAGCCTGGAGCAGAGCAGGATCGCAGAGAGGTAAGAGTGGGCCGGGGACCTGGGTAGCGACGCAGCAGAGAGGGGCACGGGCGTGCCCGTGATCCGAGACATGGATCGCGGGGGCACCCGTGACAGTAGATCTAGCAGTCAACAATCTCCAGCAAAGTGGTAAACTACCAAAAAGTAGCCTTTCTATAGAGAAGTGTGTGTGGGGGGTGTGTCTTCACGTTATTTCCCCCCTTTTGTCAGCCTGAGACATAACTTGATGCCAACTTTTTCAGCAATTTGGCATTTTATCGGGGTGGGTGCATTTTATTTTTTCTGTCTCACTTTCTTTATAAACTTTTCACTATTAAACTCTATTCTGTTGCTGGTTTAAAATATTTATTAAGAACGGGCAATAATTCCTAACGTTAAAATTAGTTATCTGTTTACTGTAATGTCCCCCAAATTCTGGCTATTTCTACCTCTAAGTCTGTTGTTTTCATTCGTCTCCGGAGGTTTTCAACTATTTTCTAATAAATCTGAATCTGCAATTTTAACTTGGTGGCAGTAAAGCGTATTTATGATCTTGTTGCCTTTTTTTTTGCCACTTTTTTGTTCCATGCGATGCATTTTAAATGTTTACTACGTTCAATAATTTAAAGTTGCGTAAATAATGAAAATGTAATTATCTACTCACACGGATAAGTTACATGGAGAAAACAAAAAAAATCTACAAGGGAAGATATTGAAGTTGTTGGGTTGTTCTATTTTATCTTCCATAATTTTTGGGGGTTTACTAAATACAAAAGCTTTTAGGCTCTATCAATATGTAATGGAAAAATATATCAATTCTAAAAAAATTGTGAGCTCCATTCTAAGTAAAGAAATTCACAAAAACTGAGGAAGATGTGGTTTATGGAATCTTTTATGGAAGCTCTCGTAAAAACTAATGGTTGTTAAAGGCAATCTAGTATTGGATTTCATGCATTATGAAGCAAACATACCTGGAGAATGCTGTAGTGACACTGATGCAGAAACATATCTTGTCGACGCTGAGTGGTTTTGCTGAAAAAACAATTATAAAATTATGATAACGAGGCTCTGTCGCTCCTGTGGCTGCCTCGGCGCTCTCCCTTAATTCTGCACTGCTCTAGCCTTGTCCTGTCCAGAATCACTGTGTTGTCCCTGAAAGGCAGAAGTAATCAATCGCTGCACCATCCCCCAGCTGCCGTGTATGAGTCATCCAGCTCAGGTTGATTAGTCCTGTCTGGACAGTTCAGGAAGCTCTGTGTTATGTGGCAGCCAGTATGCACCCAGCTTTCCCAAGGTCCTTAATTTTATAATTGTTTTTTTGAGCAAAACCACTCGGTTCAGGGATTAAAGAAGATATGTTTCTGCATCAGTGTCTCTACAGCATTCTCAAGGTATATTTGGTTCATAATACATAAAAACAAATGGTAGATTTCCTTTAATGTAGGAAGGAGTTTAGTTTAGAAAATCCATTTCTATAAAGTCCATTAGGGAATCTGGAGTTTTGGAATGGGGAATGGGGTTTGTTTCTTCTACTTAAAATTTAGTTTATAACAAGAATGGGAACTGTATCGACAGGGTGGGGGGGTTATTTTATCATTGGTTTTGCTGGGCTTTTATGGTGTAAAAAAGTCACATTGAGCTTTTGGGACTTTGCAAATGCTAAAAGTCTCACAGGACTATTTTCACTTTTAAATCTGGCCTAACTCTTAAGTTACCTGGCAAAAATAGTTTTAGCAGAGCTGGAGAATCCTTTTGACAACCATTCCAAGGATACTACATCATGATGCTGCTGTCTTCTTCCTAGACTAGATACAGTCCTATATATCCATTAGACCTTCTTCAAGGGCTGATTATATATATATTATATATATATATATATATATTAATATATATTAATATATAATGAGATCATCTCCGCTTCTCCTAGCTGTGGACATCAGCTAAGGTAACAAAACGTTTCCCTTCTTCACATAATGCTGGTGCTTTGCACGCCACTAGCCACTCGTCCACCATCAGCAAGCCTCTCTCAGTGTTCCTCACTCTACCCCCCCATGTGATCCTTACCTGAGAGCTATTCAACTTTTTTGCAGTTCATAGGGTTGTTCACAGATGGCATCCTCTTCTCACTCTTCCACTCACCGGCAGTGTGCGGAGGGAGAGAATGATAAGAAGACACCTGTACGGAGGAGACAGAGCTCACACACAAGTAAATAGGCTTTATCCTGTGCATCAGACTGCTTGCAGACACTCATCCCTTCTCTAACTTAGCTGACGTGTAGCCTAGAGAAGGCGTAGAGCCAGTTTATGGATGATATTCTGGTCCAAACTAGGAGTAATGTGTGTGGGAACATGAGGGCAGACTGTACCAGGACAAAGCTGAAATGTCGGAGCTGCTTCCTGTAATTACTGAGCAGAGATGAGAGCAAGCACATTGCATAGCCCCCCACCACTCCACTCTCACCCTTTGCTAACTGTTTCCTGGTAGAAAACAGCAGGCCTTAAAGGAGAAACAGCTACAATAGGGGATGAACTATAATGAACAAAAACTTTATAAACTTTCCAGTTACACTTTAAGATATGAATGATTTTGTAATACCTTTGTAATACCTAAATTCTCCTGTGGGGGTCCTGCATAGAAAAAGAGCTCTTTTCCTAGCATTAGTGGCATTTGTTTGAAATTTAAAAAGTAAAGGCAGGTGAGAACAGTTAGCCCTAAGGTTAGGTCCACCCAGTTGCCGTTCCTGCTTGCCGAGAATGTTCCCTTAGTGTGCCACAGTGAAAACAAGGTAAAATAAGAAGATAAATGCACACAAGTTATTAACAAAATTGTAGGAACTACTAGGGACAACAAAGAACGGGATGGCAAATGGAAGTTAGAATCAATGAGAAAATATAATAATTTTACGGGATGTCCGAATCCAGAGAAAATCGGACCGGACCCTAACATCCAGACCGAACAGACTAGCAGTGTAGGAATGTGAATGAATAAGACATCTGTCAATCAAGCTAGCTTAACCATCTGTCCCAGAACAAAGTCAGCAGGAGACAGACAGGTGCGGGGAAATAAATTAAGTCATCTAGGAGTGAATAGAGCATTGTTCAGAATAGTGAAGGCAAATCAACATTTTACAGTCAACTTGCTTTTCCTCCATACTTGACATAGGATGGCATTGAAGCCCGAAAGGCCACAGATTACAGGTCAATTTCCAAAGTCTAACAGTAGGGATTGTCCATATTACACCCCGTTTAAAATAAACGAGAATTTTAGATTACACCATATCAAATTATTATTTTCTTGAAGGAAGAAATTGACATTAATTGAAAACGAATTTTTGTAGGAAAAATGAAACTCCGTTTTTTTCCCCGAGAAAAAGCCACTCTCAATGTATCTGTATGAGTAAAGGTAACTGGCATCAACTTATCCCCTCTAAGTTTCTGAGATGAAGCAGAGGAGTTAGACCTATAATTGTTGGCTTAAGCAAACAAGAAATATCTAGCTTATTTATAATATTGTGCTACTAATATATTGTGCTTCTGTAGCCGGTAAGATAATGGGGCAGATTTACTTACCCGGCATATCGCGATCGCAGCGGCGCGTTCTCTGCTCTAGATTCGGGTCCGGCCGGGATTCACTAAGGTAGTTTCTCCTGCGCTGAGAGGCATCGGTAACGCACTGGAATACACCGAGCCAGGCTAGGAGAAGGTAATTGCAACACATTTTTTTTTAATGCGGCGGTTTTTCCGAATCGTCGGGTTTCGTCTTCGGCCACCCCCCCCCCATTTCCGTTGCGTGCATGCCAGCGCCGATGCGCCACAATCCGCCAAATCCCGGGGCAATTCAGGGGAAATCGGCGCAAATCGGAAATATTCGGGTACACGTCGGGAAAACGCAAATCTACCCTTAGTAATGACTCCCCCAATATGTACATGTTTAAGTATAATTGACAGACTGTGATGCATTATTTTAGGGATAACTTTCTTGCCTTAAAGTGTTCTTCACACATATTTGTTCTTCACATATTGTTCTCTCACGCACTATTGTGAAAAACACCGTTCTGCACTCATGTCTTCTGATAGTTAGCAGATGTATGGAAACATCTGCAATGGTGTTCTTCACTGTGTTTCTTCACTTTGTTCTTCACTTAAATGCCTATAGATCCTTATATGATCCTGTGTTCACTGTGTTTCTTCTCTGTTCTTCACTGGTTTCCTAAATTGAATGCTTGTTTCTCGAGCAGGCAAAATACTCCGTCAGAGCAACGAGCCGTTTTTCGAGTAGGCTAATACTCGAACGCATCAAGCTCGGACGAGTATACTCCTCATCTCTAGTGAAGACTCATCATGCACATATCATGGCCCAAGACATACATAGTGCTCCACGCTCCAGGAATATAAATCCTATTTCACAGTCCTCCTGCTGCTAACAATGCACACAAAGGTAGGATTCACATCATCTCCAGGCCAATACACAACACTGTTTGCAGCTTGTAAGGTGAAATCTACGGGTAGACTCCCTTTATATGAGACCTGGCACCCATGACCCAGTAACAATCCATTGGTAGTAATTTATGTGAACCCATTACATTTGGGGGAGATTTTCCCAATATGCACCCATGCCCCACACAATGTGGAGCAGAAGTTCACGGACTAACTGTTAAACTAGCCCTGCTTTGGAGAACCAGGAGGAGCAGGATAAATACCTGCATGCTTCTTTACCACCCCATGGTGTGATGTGGGCAACCACCTGCTTTTCTGCTGGCTTCCTCCTCCTTTTTGGCTTAATTTTTTTCCCTACATTTTGGCAAGAGAGGAAGAAACCTGATCACCGGAGGAGAACAGCATTGGGCCCGTGCCATGTCACGTAAGGGGAGACCAGGAGGAAACAGCATGGGCCGGCCATTCACTGTAAGGGGGAGACCGGAGGAGAACAGCATTGGGGGGTCCGTGCCATGTCACTGTAAGGTTAGACCGGAAGGAGAACAGCACTTGGGTCCGTGCCATTTCACTGAAGGGGGACCGGAAAAGAGACACCTTTGGGCCGACCATGTCACTGTAAGGGGAGACCGGAGGAGAACAGCACTGGGCCGAGCCATGTCACTGTAAGGGGAGACCGGGAGGAGACACATTGGGCCCGATCCATGTCACTGTAAGGGAACCCGGAGGAGAACAGCACTGGGGGGGAGACCGTGTCCATGGTCACTGTAAGGGGAGACCAGGAGGAGAACAGCACTGGGGGCGCGAGGCATGTCACTGTAAGGGGAGACCGAGAGGAGACGCATTGGGCCGTGCCATCCTGTAAGTGAGACCAGGAGGAAACGCACTGGGCCAAGCCATGTCACTGTAGGGAACCATGAGTAGAACACACTGGGCCGAGCCATGTCACTGTAAGGGAGACCGGGAGGAGAACAGCACTGGGCGTGCCATGTCACTGTCAGGGGAGACCGGGAGGAGAACAGCACTGGGCCGAGCCATGTCACTGTAAGGGAGACCGTGAGAGACAGCATTGGGCCGAGCCATGTCACTGTAAGTGGGAGACCGGGAAGAGAACACCTTTGGGCCGTCCATGTCACTGTAAGGGGTAAGGGAGACCAGAGGAGAACAGCACGGGCCGAGCCATGTCACTGTAAGGGAACCGGGAGGAGAACACATTGGGCCGAGCCATGTCCCTGTAAGGGGAACCCGGGAGGAGAACAGCACTGGCCGTGCCATGTCACTGTAAGGGGAGACCGGAGGAAACACACTGGGCCTGCCATGTCACTGTTTAGGAGGAGACCCGGAGAAGAACACCTTTGGGCCGGCCATTCCTGTAAGGGGAGACCAGGAGGAAACAGCACTGGGCCGAGCCATGTCACTGTAAGGGGAACCGGGAGGAGAACAGCATTTGGCCGTGCCATGTCACATGTAAAAGAGACCAGGAGGAGAACAGCATTGGGTCCGTGCCATTTCACAGTAAGGGAGACGGGAGGAAACAGCATTGGGCTTGCATGTCCTGTAGAAGATACCAGGAGGAGAACACATTGGGCCGTGCCATGTCACTGTAAGGGAGACCGGGAGAAAGCACTGGGCCGAGCCTGTCCTGTGAGGCGAGACGGGAGGAGAACAAGCATTAGGCCGTGCCATGTCACTGTAAAAGGGAGACCAGGAGGATACACAGCACTGGTGCCGGATTCATGTCACTGTAAGGGGAACCGGAGAGAAACAGCACTGGGCCGAGCCAGTTCACTGTAAGGGAGACCGGGAGAGAACAGCACTGGGCCGTGCCATTCACACGTAAGTGGATACCGTGAGGAGAACACACTGGCCGTGCCATGTCACTGTAAAGACCAGGAGAGAACAGCATGGCCAGCCAGTCACTAAGGAGACCGGGAGAGAACTCATTGGGCCGTGCCATTCCTGTAAAGGGAACCAGGAGGAACAGCACTGGGCCAGCCATGTGCACTGTAAGGGATACCGGGAAGGAGAACAGCACTGGCGCGAGCCATGTCACTGTAAGGGGATGACCAGGCGGAGAACAAGCACTGGCCGAGCCATAATTCACCCTGTAAGGGGAGACGCCGGAGGAGAACAGCATGGGCCGTGCCATGTCACTGTAAGGGGAGACCAGGAGGAGAACAGCACTGGGCCGAGGCATGTCACTGTAAGGGGAGACCGAGAGGAGAACAGCATTGGGCCGTGCCATGTCACTGTAAGGGGAGACCAGGAGGAGAACAGCACTGGGCCGAGCCATGTCACTGTAAGGGGAGACCAGGAGGAGAACAGCACTGGGCCGAGCCATGTCACTGTAAGGGGACCGGGAGGAACAGCACGGGCCGTGCCATGTACTGTAAGGGAGACGGAGGAACACCTGGGCCGAGCCATGTCATGCGTAAGGGGAAGACGGGGAGGAGAACAGCATTGGCCGAGCCATGTCACTGTGAGGCGAGCCGGGAGAGAACTTAGGCCGTGCCATGTCCTTGTAAAGGGAACCAGGAGGAGAACAGCACTGGCCGAGTCATGTCACTGTAAGGGAGACCGGGAGGAAACAGCACTGGCCGAGCCATGTCACTGTAAGAGAACCGGGAGGAGAACAGCATTGGGCCGTGCCATGTCCTGTAAAGGGAGACCAGAAGAACACATCTTGGGCCGAGCCATGTCACTGCTAGGGAGACCGGGAGGAAACAGCTTGGGCCGTGCCATGTCACTGTAAAGGGAGACCAGGAGGAACAGCACTGGGCCGAGCCATGTCACTGTAAGGGGAGACCGGGAGGAGAACAGCACTGGGCCGAGCCATGTCATGTAAGGAGAGACCGAGGGAGAACAGCACTGGGCCGAGCCATGTCACTGTAAGGGGAACCGCCGGAGGTAGAGACAGGACGACTGGGCCGACCATGTCACTGTAAGGGGACGGGAGGGAAACAGCACTGGCCGGCCATGTCACTGTAAGGGGAGACCGGAGGAGAACACACTGGGCGAGCCATGTCACTGTAAGGGACGGAGACCTGGAGCATGTCTGAGGGAGACAGGAGGCATCACTTGGCCGAGCCATGTCACTGTAAGGGGAGACCAGGAGGAGAACATCACTGGGCCGTGCCATGTCACTTAGGGGAGAGCAGGAGGAGAACAGCCCTGGGCCATGTCAATCACTGTAAGGGGAGACCATGAGGGAACAGCACTGGGCCGACCATGTCACTGTAAGGGGAACCAGGAGGAACAGCACTGGCCTCCATTCCGTAAGGGGAGAACCAAGGAGAACAGCCCTGGCCATGCCATGTCACTGTAAGAGGGAGAGGCAGGAGGAGAACACACTGGACTGGTCCGACCATGTCCTGTAAGGGAGACCGGGAGGATGCTGGTTATCATCCTGCTTCTTTCTTCTGCTTCTTGGGGCAGAGTTAGCCAAATCCTTCCCTGCATAACGTTGCATTTGCAAAATACTCTTCTTACCCCAAATACCAACAAAATTTGGTCTTTGTCAAGTTTCCCAGGTCATTAGGCCAGTCCGTTTCTCCAATACCCATAACCTCAAACAATAAATGTTTCTTAATGTGTCGTCCACTTTCACATCAATAATATAATATTTTTGTCTAATAAAAGTTATACAAATTTTCCATTATACTTTCTGTATCAATTCCTCGCAATTTTTAAACATTCTGCTTACTGTCATTTTTTAGGAAGATCACTGGTCCATTGTGATGTAAATAATCAATGAGTTTTGTCCTTTGAGCGAGGAGCAGCTTAGATAAAATATGGTCCCCAGCATCTTTCTAGCTGCTCACTGTAGAAAGGTATGAAAATGTCCTGATGTTCGGCAGCGGGCGGGGGGATAAAAGGCGCGAGGCGGCTCAGCAGGTTATGCTCTCAGTCACAGCAAGCAGGAACCATGGAGCAGATCAAATGGTTTGTTAAATTAAATCGTGTACAAATCTGGACAATAAAAGCCTAACATGAAGAACAGCGATTACATATTTACTCAGTGATTTTCTGTCAGTCGAGATGCAGTAAGTGCTCTGGAAAATGTCTTAGCTTCGTATCGAATGCATCCTTACCCCGAAACTGCATCTTAATTGCATCCATTAATGGTTTGGTTCAATCAAAAATCAATGGGTCAGTAAACTTGCTGTAGCTTCACTTTGTAATTCTACATTTACTTTCTAAGTAACACTAGAAATAAACTACTTAGACAGCGAGGATAAAGGGAAAATATACTGTGCTAATGCATGACAGCGAATCTGCCATGACAGGGACATATATTGTCTTATCATTCCTGGGTGTATTGAGTTATTGGTATATGATATTTTATGTTCTGTATATGTCTTTACACTAGAACATTCATGCTCTTTGTTGTTATTAAAAAAATTAAAAAAAATTGCAACATATTTACTGGTTACTTAATGTCAACCTTCAATTATAATTTCCCAGCAATCCGTAGTAACGAACCAGTTCAGCTTGGGGTTGTCATATGTGATAATAACCCTTCTGTGCTCACATATAGAGCTGTCACCTCTCCTGACATGTCTAATTTAGTAAACCATTGCACTACTAGTATATAAAATAACAATTTGGTGCAGTATAAGACTGGTGATTTGTATTAGTTGGTCTAGTGTGCTGTGCCCCAATGATTAATTTTCTGGCTCATGAGCTATTTCCTGTGGGACCACACCCTTTCTAAATAGGTCACACCCCTATTTCGGATGAGTCAGAAATCTGCCTAATAATGGTCTAGAACCATCACTAAATGTGGCACACGGCATTTCAGGTGCAAATTTCTCCAATATTGTGGTGCTGACATTTTGATACATCTCCCCTCGACTAAATGATATCTAGAATCAGGACAGAGGACTACAAAGCAAACTAAAGGTGCAACATCATATGATCTAGAATCAAGATGGAGGACTTCCTGTCCCTCCTACTATGCCGGATATATAAAGAACCTTTTGATAAATCTGGTGGCCAGCTTCACTGCCAGACACCCTATGTAGTGGAAATACATCAGTTTTTTTTAGTTAGTGGGTACTCCATGCAGTGTCTTACACCCATATTGAGATTTGGTATAAAGACATCCTATTTTTAAGTGTCAGGACCAGCTTTGTAGCAGGTGACCGTACCCCTGTTGCTGCCCCCTATCTTGCTGCAGGTGGTGCTGCATGAGGCGAGAGGCTCAACCTGCATCATGGCTGGTGCACCCCTGCCTGCGTCTAGCTTGTGCTTCAACCTTATAGCTAGTGTGCAGACGCGGGGTAGGAACGCCTCATGCTGGGCCACTCCACTGCCTTCTTCTTCATGCCAAAAAAGGCTAAATAATTGCAATTCCTGGTGGTACACTTATTTCAGGGCTACTATACAGAGTAGTTGTAGGAGTACTACATGTCATTCACATAAAAAAAATCCTATTTCTATCTTATATATGGCAGAGAATCAGCATAAACGGCATAGGGTAAAATTACAATCTAAACACATTAAAAATAAGTGTAAATTTATTAAAAAGTAGACAGTTCCATTATATAAGTACATTTTTTTTCATAGTAATTCATTTATTTATTTTATTTCATTTATATCAATACTCTTTAAGGTTATGAATGTAAATCAATGATGTTAATAATGTCAGGCTAAATGTAAGCCAGGCCAAATACAGATGCATAATAATATAGTCCATTGCTCAATGCAGAGTCATTCTAACGTGCAATTTACAAGTAGCGCAATCACGTAAAACACATTACAGAAAGCTACCGGGGTAATTGATTGCAAAGGAAAATACATTAGCAAGCAAAAGTTCTGGCTGTAAAAGTAATAACATGATAACACTTTACTTAACGCCAATTCATGGCTGATGGGGGTGCAATGGCTTCTAGACTTAGGAATTAATAAGAGAAACCGTTTCTCTGTCTTGATGGATCACTACCGTTCTATGCTACATCAATATAATATGTGATCAAGTGGCAGGGAGCAGATCTATGCACATTGACTTCTACTGCTCCAAAACTCTGCTGTTTGCTGATGTGATTGGACAATGTGACTGGCATTGGGGGGGCAATGTGGAGGGCTTGCGAAAAATGGGGTCAATGCGTAACAATTGTGATAGGTCTACCCACACCATCCTGTTCAGTTCTAACTTTTTAATAAATAAAACATTATGGCAAAAAAATATGTGATTGGCATTGTGCAGGGGTGCAGTCCTGGGGTACTATGGATAAATGATGGGGCTCTTTCAATTTCAGTGGTGGAGGACATTTGAAGTCTATCTCTACTAAGTCAATTGAATATAACTTGTTCTAAATATTTTTTTTTTCCACTTTTATGCTTTTTTCCACTAAGTCTCCAGTGTGTCCTTGTGGATCAGTGATTTAGTGACCAAAATTTGCCTTGAAGTCTGTGCGACCTGAGTTTGTTTGGAAAGGTAAACCCTAATGTGCACTTCTCCATTGCAGCCAGAGAAATAACGCTCAGCTTCAATGTTTTTGGATCGTGGGCCCCTTCTACAACCTCAAGTTATGCTGCTGCCCTTTGTAATGCCTTCTCCATCAGGTTAATCTGCAGCCAAAAATTTATCAGATCGGTGGGAGATTATTTTCATATCTAAAATATTATGGGTGGGTCAGGGGAACACACCGCTGGGCTATCTCCAGCACCCCCATACACACTCCAATACTATTTAATGGAGCAGAAGGACAAAAGGAACCCCTGTTCTCCATATTGCCATTAGGAAATTAACCCACTCCACCCACTATTTTTATAAGTAATGATTGTGGGGCAAAAATCCAAAAAGTTCTCATTTCGAATTGAATGCACCAAAAATTTGGAAAATTTTTTTTGCATTCTGTGCCAGCTTTTCCGAAGTGAAACACAAATTTTCTTAATGTGTTGGTATTTAGACCAGTGCAGTATAGAACAGATCTCTGCTGCGCCAGATTAATCCCTGTGTCTTTGTATTAGTTGGTCTAGTTTGCTGTGCCACAATGATTAATTTTCTGGCTATACATCGTTTTTAGCTAGGCCACACCCCTTTTTCGGATGAGACAGAAATCTGCCTAATAATGGTCTAAAACCATCACTAAATGTGGCACATGGCATTTCAGGTTCACATTACTCTAATTTTGTGGTGCAGACATATTGCAGACACCCCTAATGTGTACTTCCAGCCTATATGTCAGCAATATCTTCTCCAGGTGACCAGGCGACTAGCACTAATTTCTGCAATTGAATGGTATTTAATTGCATAGACACGCTATTGGCTGCACATGGTGCATAGACTTGTTAGTGTCTACCATTAAAACTTGTACACTGTTCTAACTTAGTCTGATGCATTTCGGCGATACCTATACCACAAGACATTCACTTGGCAGACGTCAAGCTGGGAATGAATGTCGTACATAGTGTGATTGGAGGCTAATGTGAATCTGCAGTATGTTATATAGTTATAATAGCCATAATGGTCTCTAAGAAAGTGAGCTGGCATTGAAATAAAATTTTTCTGGTATTGATTCAAATACCGTCAATATTTGAGACTAGGCTTTGCTGCTTGAGAATGAAATCTTACATTAGGGACAAGATGATGAGAAAATGAGAAAGTTGGAGAAGTAACCGTAATGATACTACATATACTGATGGTCTAGTAGGCAAACCTTTTAGAGGTTGTATGTCCAAACTACAACCAATAACCACTTATTTATCACAAAGTTCCAAAGTGGCACACTAAGCAGTAGGTCATTGAGCTCTGCTCAATCTTATCAGCGCCCTGAGGACACCAATACTGTAGGAAGAAAGTGGAAATTCAGTGTAGCATTGTAGCTTCCCTCCAGGGTCCCCTGAACAGGAAGAAATTCAGGGACGGAACAGGATCTCCAATTAATATATAGCTCTGTCCACACCTGCATGCTCCTCCTCTAGCCGAAAATATGTTGCTGTAAAATAGTGCAGAGTCCTGGGCTACAACGGGCCGCAGGGGGAGGCCTTGAGTCCTGTCTGTGAAGGGGGGTGACAGCTTGGGTGTCCACAAAGAGGACTCAGATTGCCACCTTCGGCACCCGTGTCATAGGTTCTACCCCACTAGTCTAGTTGACAAAAGGAGGATCTCTATAGGTGTTATTTATCTCAAAATGGAGAGGTATGGATCATTGATTGTGATATGTTTTACATTAATATATCTAAGCTACAATATGTATGACAAAAATTATTTGCCATGAAAAGGACCATATGAGCCAACAGTGAGCCCAAGCTCAGCCCTTATGTGTTCCCCTAGTACTAGGGATTTTTCACTTTTGGGGGTGCTATAGCCTATTCATCCTACTGATGATATGGATTGATTCATTCCGTCCTTAGGAGATGATTGATAGAAGGAATTTGTATTTTTCATACTTGGTTTTATATTCAAATAGCTCCACTCTTCATACATTTGCCCAAAATAATAGATTAAATGATTTCATACAATGCATGAGAACAGCACAGTGATGTGACATATGATCTACTCACTTCAGTGGGCAACAAGGGGACATTGTTTGGCCTATGAGGCTCCCTATACCTGATCTGGTGCTGTCCAAAAGGAAGATTTATACCACAGACCTCTACTTCTGATGAACCCAAAAACAGCCATCTGTATGGAAGACCTTTGATTTGGCTAATATCAGTTGTGTTCCAAACCAGTAAAAGGATAAAACATAAGACTCTGGTTAACTCCAGAAGATGTAACACTACTCCGGAGGCCTACAGTAACTGGAAGACCTTTCACCCCCGGTGCAGCGGGGGTACAAGACAGCCAGGTGTGGTGTGTCCACATTCTGACCCCTTAGGGATTAAGTTCTCCTCTCACTGAAAGGTGCAGCGGTGAAAGTCTAGCCATGGTCCCCAGGTTTGGAGGTGTTTTTCAACTGTGAGATGGGAGTCAGCAGTAAGCTCCTCCATCCTCTGGATCTACAGTATCGCCTGTAGGAGGTCAGTTTCTGTAGGGATTCGTACAGACTTCCATAGCCTGGGGATCAGGGCTCGCGCTGCGATGAGGAGGAAGCCCCATAAGGGGCTTTTGGTGTTGCGGGATATGAAGGGGATCATGGAGAAAAGCAGATGGGACAGATCGTTTTGTAGTTTGCGACCTGTGACCTTGAGGATCAGTCTAATGACCATCGGCCAGAAGGGTTGAAGAATTGGGCATTCCCACCAGATGTGTGTCATGGTGCCGGGTGCCTGTCTAAATCTCCAACATTCGGCTGGGCAGGATTGATGGATTGCGTGAAGTCGGGTCGGGACCCAGTACCATCTTGAAATAATTTTGTAGTTAGTCTCCTGGGCCTTATTGGAGATGGAGAGTTTGTGGCATAGCTCAAAGGATTTTTCCCAATCTTCTATACTGTAAATCGTGTCTAGTTCCCTGTGCCACGCTTCTATGTATGGAAGTGTGTTATCAGCTCTTTTGTTTAGGTATAGTGCATATATTGCAGAGATTGGTCTTAGGGTGGGGGCAGGAGCTGTGTACATCTGTTCAAAGGGGGTTGCCTCTCTATGAAGTTGCATACTGGCTTTAATAGTCTGAAATGTTTCAATTGGGTGTATTCCCATTTTGAGCGACTGGTTAGTTGATGTTGTGGGAGTAGATCTTCTAAGATGGAGATGCCTGTATCCTGCAGTATGTTTTTAAAGAGAAGTGGGTTGTCTGACCTTAAAGGTTGAAGAAAAGCAGTAGACTCCCCTGGGGGTTGTCAGTGACTGGTGTGAGAGGGCCGTTGCAGTCAAAGAGACGGTAGTCCTTGGGAGCTTTGTTAAGGGTTCTTAAGATCTGTTCTGAGGTGGTGTTCGTGGGCGGTGTAGGTATTTGTCCAAGGGAGGGATTGAGGTGCAGTCGGTGTTTGGGCTGATTCTATTCTGATCCATAGTTTCTCTTTCTTGTGATGGTACAGGTCTAGGATACGAGCATAGACTGTGGCATAATAGTATCCCATACAGTAGGGAAAGCCAAGGCCTCCCTGCAACTTCCGACGGAAAAGCGTGTTTTTCGCTATTCTTGGGGGGGAGGAGGACCATAAGAAACGACTCAGAATACTAGATAAATTGTTGAAGAAGGAGGACTTGAGTGTCATGGGGATAGTTTGGTAGAGATATAGCAATCTAGGGAGGACCGTCATCTTTAGACAGTTTAGTCTACCTATCCAGGAGATTTTTTTGGATTTCCATTTGGAGAGGTCTACTTGAAAAGTACGTAGGAATTTGCCATAATTAAGGGGGAAAATATGATCGAAATCCACAGGGATAGCTGTACCCAGGTAGGTAATGGCTTCGGTCTGCCAGGTAAAGGGGAAATGGTCTCTGATTGATTTTACAAGGGCTGGTTATAGTCCTGCACTCAATGCTACTGATTTTGACATGTTTACTTTATAATTGCTAAAATGTCCGATGGGCTTTGTTTTTACGGATTTCACTGTGCGCTCCAAATGACACCTCCCCTTTAGTTGGTGTGATTACAAGGATACCAAATTTATATAGGTTTTATTTTGTTTTAATACGTTTTAAAAAAATAAATACCTTTTGTAGTAAAAACAAAGTCTTCTTTTGCCATATTTTTACACTAATCTCTTTTTCATACTTAATGGAAGGTGTCATTTTTGTAGGACATCATGACGTTTTCATTGCTTTCATTTTGGGAACTGTGCAATATTTTAATCACTATTTTTATCACTTTTTATGTGATCAGACTTTTTGGGACATGGTGATACCTAACCTTACATTTTTATGATTTTTATTGTTTATTTTTATATCAGTAATAAGGGGGGATGCTTTAAACTTTAAGGTCTTTTTAATTTTTTTTTTTGCTGTATTTCTAGACTACCTAGAGTACTTTAACCTTAGGGAGTCTGATCACTTATACAATATACAGGCGTTCCCTTTCTTAAGGATAACTGACTTACAGACGACCCCCTAGTTAAAGACGGCCTTAAGTAGGGGACCGTCTGTATATTGTAAAATCACTGGATCTGTAAAAGAGTCCGTGAGTCCACTCCATACATCTTTAACCAACATGTGACGTACAGTTACATTACATGTCAGAAAGAGGTTAAAGGAAATCTACCATCAAAATCAAGCATGATAAACAAGGATCCAGGCACTGTGACATTGGGAATCTTCTTATCAAAAGGCTTCCTTCCCTATAAAATCAGCTTTAAATTATGCTAATGAGCCTGAGGTGCTAAGAGGGCATTACCAAGACCACTCCATTGTTTGGCTTCCAGCTGCAGAAGCATGTTTGATTTTAATGTTCGATTTCCTTTAAAATAATATGTACTCGGTGGTATATTTTTTCATGTAAATTGTGAATTTTGTGTAAATGTGTAAATTATTTGTATTTGTATTTCTTTTCCCCTAAGAATAGGATTTTATTTTTAATAAAACTTTTTCTCATCTAATTTTTTTGGGGGAAAAAACTATTTAGGTTTAAGCCCTCAACTGGAAATAATGCTTGTTTGCCCCAAAAAAATGTCCGCATCAAATCCAGACTGAAATCCAAATTGTACATTTTTTGAAAAAGTTATATATGTGTATTTTTTGATCTTTGATGTTTCCCGTAGAAACAGTTTTTTTGACTTCTTGGATCAAACCTTGCAAATATCAATATGTTTGATTGAAGATAAAAACTTGTTATGATCATCTTTTCATTCTAATCACACCGGGGGCTCTGTTTAATCTCACCTATCAGTATACTGCTTTATATCCATGATCTCATGAGAAAAATTTTTAAGCTATGATTTGTAGCATTTAACAGGCCTATTCTGTTTCGGGGAAACTAGGATTTCCTGTTACTATAACTGAGGTAACTAATGTTTATCAGTTAATTTAGAAATCTAGACATCCTTGTTGTTACCCTTAAGGCCCTGCTCTTCAGGTGAAAGTTTTTTTACTTTCTTTTTAAGTTATCATGTGCATGTACCTTTTTGTATTTGATGCCCTATTTTCTTAGAGAGAGCTTGAAAATCTCAAAATTGTCACAAAGTTAAACATGTTTCCTATGGCTACAATATTTCTGTTCTATTTTTAGGATAGCCCTTCAATATTAGGTTTATAGTTTTCCAATTTATCCTCTCCATTGCTCACCGTGTGCAGCTGCATAGATAATAAGTCTTAAATATAAGGTGCTCAAAATATGTGGCAACGCTTGATAAACAATAAAAAGGATCAGCTGATTTTCGGGGTTGACAGCAGTTGGACACCCACCAAAGGGTTCTGCAACACCCTCGCCGATGCAATGGCGAGGTAGTGCTTGCGAATACGTCCCACCTGTAGGTAACATCACCTTACACTACATGGTCCTTATAGGATCAAGGGGAAATTGCAGTGGTTAATCCTGCCTGGCAAGGCAGAGGTTGAGTATTTTGTATAATGCAAGATGCTATTGACCAATGTCTGTGTTACATCCTGTGATTGTGCACTGAGAGGTAATTGGAGGAGCAGCCACCACCTGACCAAGGGAAGGTAATAAAACCCCTAGCCCAGAATGTTCTAGAGGAGTCTCTCCCCAGAGAGAGAAGAGAGCAGTCTCTCCCAGAAGGGAGAAGAGACCGGTCCTAGTCAGGCCCTCTGGGTCTGCAGGACGCAAGCAGAGTGTAGTTAGCTGAGCAGCAGCTCAGAGACTCTAGCATACCAGACCAGTGCAGGAAGAGCCTAGCCCCTGCCTGAAGTGGAGCAGTAAGACTAGAGTTAGTGTAGTGAGGAAAGGGGTATCATCCTACCTTCAAGGGTGATACCTGAAGAGATCCAGGACCGAGCTGAAGCATCCTCTAGGACACAGCTGCCTCCCAGCCTGCCCTCCACATCCAGGCTGGTGAACTACATCCTGTGGCTCCCTCCAAATACCTCTCCAGTACTCCACCTGTTAAAGACACGTTTTCTGCAGTTCCTGCCGGTTGCAATAAACGAACTGTAAGTTGTTTTCTTCAACCTCTGTCTCCGTCTGGTCCCTGCTACTACAACTACCCTCATCACCGGCACCCTGTCCATCACCCAGAGACTCACACTCGGGACATTAAGGGGTTGCCCCAGGGAGATCCGCTATAGCAGCCGCTCCCTCATCATTTCTTGCCAACACCACCCTGCTGGAGACCTGCCAGGCTGTAGGACAGCCCTCCGGTTCCCCCGTACCAAGCACCGTGACAATAGCGTGCTTAGGCCGCAACCGCCAGCCACTCCGGTACCGCGGGCCCCGGCTGACTCCAGGCCTCACCTTTAAGGCTAGGCCCCGGTGGGGGATGTTGCAGTTGTATTAAGACAGCCATGGGCCCTGGGCTGTATGACTATTATAGCCCCTACAAATCCGAAAATCACTTCCTACATATGGTACTAGAATAAAGCTTCTTGAAGAATGGAGGATGTGTCTCTTCTACCTGCTATTGAGAGCAGGAACAAGGATTGTACAAGGATTTAATGGGTAAAGGTCCTTCTCAGTATAAAATTTGGTGGGTGGTTTGGGTGCCCATGGGTCCCCTAGAAGGCTTGAGCCCTGGGCTACTGCTCAAACTATAATCCATTACTGCCCCCAATGTTTTTTTGGATGTCAATATTAAAGGAAATCTAACACCAGGTTGAAGATTGTAAACCAAGCACACGGACATGCTGGTATGTGCCCCCTCTGGCAGAAGCTGCTCTTCTTGTAGCTTTTATATGCCTTTGTTTTTAAGAAAAGAGTCTGGAGCCCCCTGGCCTCATTTGCATAATTTGTGAAACCAAAACCTTTTTATTGTAAAAAAATCCAAAGAAACTAAAAGAAAAGCAGAACCTGCCAGAGGGGGCACTCACCATTATTCTTAAGGTAGATTATTAATCCTGGCCCTTATGGAGTGTTTTATAGAGAAGATGGAAATTTGCGGCTATTAGGGGCCCATTCACATTAAGAGAAGGCTTTACAATAGATCCTATTCTTGTTGACTTTCATTTATGATTCGTGCATTGGTGTTACATGATGATCATATGCATAGTATATGTATGGACTGAGGTTCAGTTTGGTGGACATTAACCAAGTATGTAAGAGTAGACCTATATGCACATATCTAGACCTACCAGATGTGACTTAAAGGGAACCTATCATTAGAAATGGGCCTTATAATCCACTATCGGTATGTCATCAAGAAGTTGAACAGCTTCTAGATCATGTTTTTTTCATGGCCCAGCTTGGTTGCAACATCCAGAAAATCAACTTTGAAGTGAGATTTAAATTGGTTGTATAAAATCAGGGAGGCATAGAGTTTAACACTGAAGTGAAGCTCTCTCTGCTTCTGAACACCTTCAACTCTGCGATTGACATCATGTGCCAGACTTCAGGAGATCTGGTCAATGATAACCTTGGATGCAGGGCCATCAATTACAGTGAAGGTGGCTTTTTACAGCTGGGAGAGCTTGACTTCAGTGTTAAACTCTCCGCCTCCTTGACTTAATAAAATGAAGTAACATCTCACTTCAAAGTTGATTTTCTGGATGATGCCATCACACAAGACGATGAAAGTAACATCATCTAGAAACTGCTTGATAACATAACGGTAGTGGTTTCCTTTAAATCTGCCACGTAATGTACAACCACTCAAGTATAAGACTGACAAACTCCCTGTGACAAAGCCAAGGTGAAAAGCACATCGAGGCAGGGGTATCTGGACTGATCTAGCTGTAACTTCGTTTTGAGTCTGGTTACTTCCATTAAGTTTGCAGTGGCTCATTTGCCTCAACATAGGTCCAGAACGTGCTACGCTTCTTTTTGAACCTAATTCTATTATTTTTGTACTGCTACGATTTAGGGCTGACGCAATAGTTACTTGTGTGTTCATATATTCTATCTACTTCGATTCTCTATGGTACAGTTCCAGTCTCCCCCTATTTCATTCTGTGGTATTTGTGGTCCCTTAATTTTAACCTTTATTGTGTCTAATTGGTATTTGTTATATGTATTTTTCTATGAATTTGCTACCAATAAAAATTATATATATTTTATATTGTTTTGAGCATATATCAACAGGGAATAATCCATCGGCCATACCATAACGTTGGACAAAATATTTGGGTATATTAAACAGTATATATGCAAGGGTCAGTAAGGGGATAATGCTATAGATTGGTTTCAGGACCCGATACCTTTGAGTTATCCTTCTCTCATTACAAGAGATGTAAATAATAAGTTACTAACCTTTCTGCCACCCGAGTAGATTGCGTTAACCTTCCAGAATAAATTACTACATGGCCTCTTTGCCAACAAAATCAATAAACTGCAACAAAACCAATAAACCGTAACAGAAATCAGTAATACTAAGATCATGTAATGTGCCAATTGTTTATGCTGCAGCAATATAAATTAGAATTATGTTTCGTACAGTCAATGGATCGTGACATTTCGGCGCTAAGAACCCATGGACACATTTGTATTGAATTTTCCGGGACAGATTTTCAATTTGTCTCCCGGTACAGTACGGCAAGTTCTTACCAATATAGTTACTTTTAAAATTTCACATAAATTTGATTCTCTATATTCCACAGGTTATTTTTGTTGCTACCTGAAAACAACATAAAATGATTTAACTATTGGCTTTTTAGTATCATTTACAGCATTTTATGGTTTGAAGCTGGAAGTGGATTTAGGTGATTGTAACAATTATGCTTGTCATTCATTCAGTTTTGACAGTGGCAATTCTATTGTGTAGAAACTGACTGGGAGTAGATAACCATTACGGAAACATACTGTCTACCTGGAGCACAAATGAAAGTGCTGGGTAATATCAAAAGAAAATCACTTCGCAACCCACAGAGATTACTTTAAAGTGGAAAGAGATTGGGGTTGCTATTCATTTTACCAAGCTCAGATCTGTCCCCGCGGTTTAAAGTGGACAGTCGAATTGCTTTTATACTTATAACCATTGATTTGAGAGAAGCTTATTTTCAAATGATAGTTTTATAGAATGCAACTCAGGTTGACTTTTTGTCATAAACTCAAGCCAAAGATTACATTATTGGAAAGCTTCTCGTAAAAAAATAATAGGACAACAAGAGCAGAGGGTAAACTGTATTTCCAAAAAAATACTCTATGTCTATGTAGAGTGGCCAATATCTGATCTACGTTCACAAAATAATGTAGACACATTAATAGTTAGGTGACCAGAGTTGGTCTGAAGGCCCCATGATATATCAAAAGCACCAATATTATGAACTGTACATAGAAGGTAGAGCCAAGTTTAGAGCTCTTGCCTCATAGCAGAGGTAACAGTGAATTTTTGCAGATGACCTGCCCAGATATATAATTCTCTATCTGTTGTTTGATGATTGACTTGAATCAAAAAGGGATGGCCATGAGTCATAATTAATAGATTATCAACATGTTCTATATAAAGTGTAGGACCATAACATGAGCCTTTTCAAGCCATTAAGATATTCCAGAAATGTTTTCAGATGTGTCAGTAATAGTGGTAATAATTTACAGCGAGTTTTTAGTTTTATGGTGTTATAACTTGTAAGTAGATAACTTAGAGATTTGTCTTGTAGACTGAATAAATGCTTTGCTTATTTTCCCCAATCTGCCACCTTCATGCCAGTAGGGCGTGGAGGGGCGTGATGGGGGGGGGGGAGGATAACGGTCAGCTGGCGTTTCTGTCCCTGCACCTGCGCTCTTGCTGCAGCTGACAATTTTTTACATAAACTCTGCAGAGGACCCAGCCGGAGCCTCTTGATGTATTGGGTTGTGGCAGAGCAGAGGTGGGGCTATCATCGGATAAATAACCCCCTTTGTTTCTAAATGTACAATGCAAAGTCGGTTTTTGAACCCCTGTGCAATCCATCCGGTTTAATCTTGGGCTTCCACCAATAGAGTTTTCAACCTTTCACCATATACAGAGAATGGACTCCAATGCAGAGAGATTGCAAGGCTGAGAACTTTGATGGACGGGCATCATGGATAGCAGCTGGCCTGGGAAAGTCAGGGGACGCTGGTACAAAGCACCAGAAGTCAGGCAGGTGCAGTCAAATACAGTTCTGTTGTCAAAGAAGGCGGCCATCCAGCAGAATCCGAATAACATGGTAAAGATTAGTAACAGGTCCAGGTTATAATTCAGGGCAGACAGATACAAATCGAGTCAGGTCAAGCTGAGGTGAATACAAAATATCAGAGTCAGGGAATGGAGTCCTGGTCTAACACAGAGAATCCAATGCAGCAGATGACACCTTTGTTAGGGTCACAGTTCCACAACCAATGGTGCAATAACCATATGGGCATTTGGGTGGGGCACAAGGCTGCCCCAAAGTGCCTATATCCTAACCCATCATCGTCAGCCAGCTTCTACTGCCCATTGTCTGTTCCATAGAAAGCTCCTGCCACCTGCTAACTAAGTTGCCTCGTCTGCCTCTGCTCCGGTCACTTTGTCTAACCCTTTATCCAGAATCCTAGACATTTGGCTCCACTGCCCAAATCCCTTTCCTATTGTAGTCACTGAAAGGCCACTGAGAAGCAGCATGTCCTAAATTCCGAGCCAAATCTGGGCCTATGTACTCGTAATGCAGGACATGTCTGTCACATTGCCTGCCAAAAAACCTGACAGTAGAGTTGTATATGCCGTAACCATGTGCTATCTGTAGAACCGTTAAAAATTTCACATGGCTATGGTTTCCACGGCTCCATGTATGAGCTGATTGCCCAAGTTGCAAATTATAGAGCATGTCCTATTCCTGTCTGTTTTAATCAGAAATGTAGTAACATGTTGTTTGTCTTTTATTACTCTAGATCAGTGGTCCCGAACCATTATGTATTCGAGGACCGGCTGCACCCAGAATTGCGTGCCCAGCAAATACCCCATTTCTAACCCCAACCCATAATGGGGCACATTTACTCTGGGCTTTGCGCCACACTTTTGTCGGACTGTGCACCTTCTTCTAGGCTAAAATGGCTTGCACAGATATTTAAGAAGTGTCTGCGATGAGATTGTGTCACTCCCGACCCTTTTGTGGTGCAGCTGTGCTGGCCTCCATGCCCTGCAGCTTAACTGATGCAAAAAAATATTTTGTTTAATCCTTTAACTGAGTGGTTTTACTAAAAAAAAGCAATTATAAAATTATGATAATGAGGCTTTGTCTCTCAGAATAAACTGAGAATACGTCATCACTGTATTGTCCCTGACAGGCAGAAGTAATCAATCACTACACCATCCCCCCACTGCTGTGTATGAGTCATAGAGCTCAGGTTGATTAGTCCTGTGTGTGACAGTTCAGACAGCTCCCGTGTATGTACGGAAGCCGACCTCTACCCAGCTTTCCCGAGGTCCTGAATTTTATGATTGTTTTTTAAGAAAAACCACTCAGTTCAGGCATTAAACAAAATACGTTTCTGCATCAGTATAGCTACAGCATTCTCAAGGTATGTTTGGTTCACAATGCATAAAAACAAATGATAGATTTCCTTTAAATTAACATGAGAATAGTTGACAAAAACCTCCAATATTTGCTGTGTTACATTAAAAGCTTTATTTTTAGCATATGTAGCACGTACAAATTGTTTTAACTTATTTTAGGTCCTGTAGTTGTGGATGCCAGAACATAACCATTCAATTAAAGATGTGGGGTTTTTAGAAGTCTGTACACAGCTTGAGAGACATGTGTTCTGCAATTAATACGCCAATAAAAAAATGCTAATTAATTCAGTGCAAGATATATATGTAAATTAGAAATCTTGTCAGGAACTAATAATTCAGAAGATTGCAATATACAACTATACTTTGGTTCAATGTTAAACTGTTATTTCTGACTGCGGGGTATGTGTTAAAAAACAAATTGATCTCCTTTAAGAAGAATCAGGATAAATTGCAAGTTTATTCTGAAAGAAAACTCAATGTTGGAAGCAAATAAAGTTGTAAAAGTTGCAAATATTTCAGGTACCATATTTTGCATAATGCACTTTAGGGTTTACCTCATAAAGGCAAATGATATCTATGTGCATTATTAACACATACGGGGCCATTTACTAAGGGTCCGTTGGACACATTTCCGTCGGGTTTCCTGACTATTTCTGATTTGTGCTGAATTGCCCCGGGTTTTTGGCGCACACAATCGGATTGTGGCGCATCGGCGTCAGCTTTCATGCAACACAAATCGGGGGCGTGGCCATTGGACAACCCAACTGATTCGGACAAACTGCGGAATTTAAAATTCAAATTGTGTCGCACTCACATACACAGGGAAGAAGATGGTGAACTCCGGTGGACCTCAGCAGGATACATGCAGGAAATTTGACGCACGATCTTAGTCAATCGTGGCAGCTCCGAATCCTTGTCGGACATTCCGGATCGGGGATCGCAACGGGACAGGTAAGTAAATGTGCCCCATAGAAGCATCATCAACGGGTAAGCTATTAACCACTTCACTAGAGATAAGCGGATCCGAAGCTCACGTTTGGCTTCGGGTGTGCTTTGCTTGACCTGGACATATTGCCAGGATGGCTCCAGAATAGCCAGTCACCAAAGTTCAGATTCATAAATAGTGGAGAAAACCAGAAAGGTTCAGGGATAATGCCCTTGGTCGTGGCCCATAGACTAATAGTGTCATAGAGACATCACTCCAGCTTGTCTGACTCATTGAGATAGGTGCCCTTGGAAATACTAGAGTAATAGATTTCCCAATTGATATACATGGGAAAACATTGATCTCTTCACAAATCCATCAAAGAAGAAACACCTTGGAAGTCAATATTTTAAGAAATTGTCATTCCATAGCTTTACAAAGTTCCTTTCTTAAAATGTATATATAAAATTTTGGTTAATAGTGAATTAACCACAAATGATAAAAAGTCTTTGGGAATATTCAAGTATAATAACCTTTTAAAGCTAGTTAAGTCAATTGTTTAAGCATTTTGGAAAAGTACCAACTTAGCCCAAAGCTTCCAATACTTTATATTGCGAACCACAATCACAGCTTAGACTTCTCCATACCCGACCATTAAAGAACTCTGCACAATGCTGACTGCCATTAAGTGATAACATAACATGCAATGCATAATATAATAGTCCATAAAAATAATATAGCAGAAAGCCATAACTTTTTAAATGAGGTACAGAAAAGATTTGCCAGTATAGCATTTTTCAATTGATGTTACTACTGAAAAGCGTAATCAGCAAATCCAAGAAAAACTAAGTTCTGAGAATGATCTAAAAGTATATTCAGGACAATTTCATGGTCTATAAAATTAAGGAAGAAGTGGAGCCTCTCCAAAGATGAGAACTTTCAATTTTCAAAGACAAACAATAAAAGTTAGTAGTTACTGCAAATATTACATTACTTCCACCTGGAACTGCCATTGTCTCTGTGTCAGGAGAGGCTGAATGTTAAGGATGAAGATACCAATACGTATGCGCCATATTTTTATTGCACCTTTTAAAATGGCATAATGTTATTGGCAGAAGTAATTGTCAAATAAAAACTCTCATTGGGTAAATAAAAACTGCCTATCCCAATCTATGTTATAAATACACAATTAATGACATCATTAGCTATTACACAACTTTCATTAATAAATAATATTAAGAAACTATGTCACACAACACAGATGCCAACTTTTTATAAATTATAGAAGGAGGAATGTTACATAAACCCACCTAGGGCTTATGTCGATTGAGAAGGATGAAGTGCTGATCACCAGTGCATTTCTGGTGGTTCTGGTACTGACATGGTTACATCAGAAACTTGTATATCAGTGTCTATAAAATGGCTGCCCATCTCCTTCAATTGAACCTTGATCTTCCCTTCACCCATTCTTGCCCCACCCTTTTCTTTTCCTGTATTCTCATACATCAAGTTTTAATGTAAGTTTGCAAAACATGAATGTAATGAGAAGATCAGAAACCAGACAAGGGAGTAAGCCCTGACACTGAACCCACCAAAGGCCACCCATCTACCTATTTGTCTCATGTACCCTAGTCGGTATGGGACAACTAGATAGTAATACCTCCTTGTTCCAAAGTGCAAAACATGGACATAAAACAATAGAAACAGAAAAGTGAAGTCAACAGAGGTGGGTCACAACAGATACAGAAGCGCACTACAAAAACACTAGACAGGGGAGAGCACATAGTAACAAGCTGAAGTTAAGATACCAGAAATCAAAGATACAATACACAAGGAAGGTGTAAACCGGATAAGAAAAATTATTTAATCAGCAGTGAATGAAGGGCAGCCAGGAACAACATGTGTTCTCAAAGTCCCGGCCTCCAAAGTGATTTGGCCGGTGCTCAGAAATCCAGATTTTTTTCACAAAAATACTATTCTACACCTGGGTCATCAGCCTTGGTGGTTGTCTTTATATGAAATTCACAAAAGAGAGGTACATTAATAATACCTAAATATGACCACTTTCACCTCAGGAAAATCTATTACTTTTATTTATCTTTTCTTGAAACCATTTAATTGCTCAAAGAAGTGAGTTAAAATTACATCAGTTGACCCACTAGTACTGGACTCTTTATATTATTTCATTATAGTACAGAGGTAACTACAGAGGTTACAAAGGTAAAGGTCCACTTGATGTCATCAAAAACTCAGGTCACTACAGAATTCAAGTAAGGCCGAGAGATAAAATCAGTGCCCCCTCAGAGCCCCTTGATGTAGAGGGCTACGCAAGAGCAGGGGCGGGGCTATCATAGGCTGGCCCACGAGCATCGGCATATGATAAATATCCCCCCTACTGTCTATGGAAAATCAAGACTAATAATTCTTAGCTACAATATTATCTAGTCTGTAAAAATGGACTTTATTATAATAAATCATCCCCAATAACCGCTATTCAAAGCAGAAACCTGGTCTTCTCTCAGAACTGTAATTCTTGTACAAAAAAATGACAAGCAAAATGCCATATCTCTTCCCTAAGCATTTACAACTTACTTTGTAAAAAGCTATTTTAGGCATTTAGAATTTGGTCAGCCTCGGAGAATTGTCAGACAGAATTTAAATTGTGTCTTTATAATATACGATTGAATTATTTCATGAAAATGGAGTGAGCTTTCTGGATTGAATACTGATATCTTCATTATATGCCAAACAAAAGCCAGTGTGCATAATTGTGATGTGTACTGAATTTCTTTTATTTAAGCTTATCTTTCAGGAGGAATTTCATGGACCCTGTGAATACGTTGTGACAGCTCTCTAAAGATCTGTATCAGCTAAGAAAATTAAAAACTACCACAGAAGACATTGAGAGAATGTTTGAAGCGATGTAGACAGAACAAAAAATAAAAGCAAAAAAAAAAAATTCCCTTAGAATGATTTTTTTATTATTATCTCACGCTATTGCTTGGTTTACTTAACTGCACAACACTGATAAGATCTGAACCGCAGTGTGGAAGTTTATCTGTCTAGGTCTTATTTATACTGACTGGTGTGAAGTTTTCAAAGTTCTGTTTGAAAACAAGAAGACAATGGAAAAGAGTTTAGGAAAAAATCCACTAAAAGTGAAAATTCAAACATTGAAAACTATTGAGGGGGTGGTCTGAGAATCCAATAAAATTGTGTGAGGCATAGCTAGGCGTGGGCCCCCAACCCAGGTATCCCAATCAGGGCCGGCTCCAGGTTTCAGTGGGCCCCTTAACAGTGAACTTATGTAGCGACATTAAAAAACTGAAATTTAAAATACCAACACACTTCCGCACAGCTATACAGCATATATACACGCACATCCTGTATATACAGCACATCCGCACAGCTATACAGCATATATACACATCCAGTATATACAACACATACGCACAGCTGTACAGCATATATACACTGTGGGGAATTGCTCTGGTAGTTGACTGGTAGCAGTGCAGGAAGCAGTGACACACGCAGGTTTAAAAGTCCAACTTAAGTGTTTATTCACACTTGCAAAACAGAACACAAATTCAGCCTTGGCTTAGGCACATGCAAAAACATTATAAAAGTAATTCCTGCCCGGCTAGGCGCTGTCTAATACATTTGGACCGCGTAGGAGAGGGCGGTGGGATCGGACATCAGGCACGCAGGCCGGGCCAGACACGAGGCACTTTGAAAGGTCGGGCATGAGGCGGCAGGCCGGGCTGTATTCGAGGTGCTCGGCCGGGTCAGACGGAAGGCGCGCGGGCAGGGCCGCAGGTGAAGCGGGCAGGCTGGGGAATAGGAGTAGTGGTACTGCGCTGTGCTCATATATACAGGATCAGAGAAGTAGTACTATGCTGTTCCCGTATATACAGGATCGGAGCAGTAGTACTGTGCTGTGGACAGATATACAGGATAGAAATAGTGGTACTGTGCTGTGACCATATATAAAAGATATGAGTAGTAGTACTAACGCTGAACAGTGGTCAGCATGACCCACAGCTAAGACAGGATGATGTCCGATTGGACCAAAATGGCGTCTGTAGAGAAATATATCTCTCACAATAGGAATAATGGTACTGTGGTACTGATGTTTTCACACACAGGAATAGAGTAGTAGTACTGTGCCCATATATACAGGATAGGAGTAGTAGTACTGTGCCCATATATACAGGATAGGAGTAGTGGTACTGTACAGTCCCTTTATGTACAGGACATGAATAGTAGTACTATGCTATGTCTTTATGTATAGGAGTGCTTAATGTCATAGGCACGGGTATCACAGGCACCATATCCCGGGTCACAGGCGCACCAGTGTGCCTCCAGGTACCCCCAGAGCCAGCTTGCAGCCAGCACTGGCTCCAGTGGCGGTCTCCGTTAATTTGCACTGGCCTGGCCGCCTGCCCTGATAAATTCCCAGTCCTTTCCTGTGTCCCCTGTGGACCTTTGTGCTTTTATGCCAGAGAGAAAGTTTTGCTTCACGCTTTTGCAATTATTCTGATTTCCCGTTGTGACCTCGATTTCTGACTCCGATCCTGTACTGACTTGACTTCCTGCCAGTCCTCGACCACAAGTTTACCTTACGATTCTGTACTTTGCCTTGGCCACCGTAGACCAAGTCTAGCCTGTGGAACGACCTGGTGGCATCACACCACAACAAGTCCAGCCTGCTTTGCGGCGAGCTCTGGTGAAAACCGGGTACCACTTAGACTCCCAGGTGTCGGCTTACGTCATCGTCTGCGGTGGTCCAGTTGGTCCACTACCCCTGGTGCCTGACACTGTACTTGTACTTGCCCATATATACAGGATACAGGTAGTAGAACTGTGCAGTGGCCTAATTAAGGATAGCTGAAATAGTGATATTGTATGGCCAAATTATGAAAAGAGTTACAAAAAAGACATAGACAGACACAAAACTACAGACTGGCAGACACTGCAAAATATATAAACATCATATTTAACTCAATAGTGGAGCAATAGTGGGACTGTAGTGTACAGTAGTTGTGCAGTAGTGGTACAGTAGTGGTAGAGTAGTGGTACAGTAGTGGAGCAGTAGGCAGGGGGTGCAAAAGTACCAAAAAAGGCTGAAAAATTGCAATGCACCAAAAACATTGCAAAAAAGTCAGAAAATAGCAAGAAAAATAAAGATAAATGACCTCCGTCAAATTGTATATCAGTATCAGTATTTTTTACTTTTATAATCCACAAAATGAAGTGGAATTCACCATTTCCAGAGGTCATTATGCATTCCCCTTAGGGTACATTTACAAAAGATATGTTCGGGTTAACATACAGCTGTGCGCTGGAGAGGAGGAGGGATGACTTGAATCTTTACGAAACCACATATACTATTATTGTGGAGACAGAGAAGAATTGTGAGCTTTACGCTTCCCACAACCTCTGTCCATGCCTGCTTGACGACTCTGCAAAAAATCACAGGTGACAACTTAATGACGGCCCCTACCCTGGGTGGTGCATGGAACAGTAAGACAAACAAGAGAGACAAGATGAAGTAAACAGTGAAGTCAGGCAAACAAGGTCAAAAACCAAAATGAAAATGATGAAAACTCGGAATGAAGTTATGTGAGTTTAAATGAAGTGTCTTGATGCCTCCCCCAGCAGCTGATTGGTTCAGCTGACTTTCACTCCTACAGACACCTGCAACAAACCCCCAGCTCAGAGAGGCAGCAAGATGTCAATCACTCAGGCCTCTGCAGCACATTCACCTGGGCTCTGGGGAACTCAAATCCCAGAACTAGAACCTGCAGGAGTTCTGACAATAATACTATGAAATGGTAAGATATCTGCTTTTGATATTTTTGTAACTTGGAAAAATTTGCATTAACTGTCTGTCTCAAGAAGTCAGCTCCTTTTTGCATGATAATCCACTTGTTAAAAATATCTCAACATTTTTATTGCAGTGTTTTCTGGTTAAAACTACTGAAGTCCGATGGTTATGGTTAGTCTATAGGGATGTATCAATATCTGTAAACACATTTCATATACGCAAATATAAAATGGAATTTACACCTTTTGTAATGTCTTACTGTGATGTGATTAATAGTACCTTTGGACCTCAGTAAAAACAGACAATAAAAAAAGTGCGCTACCAAGCTATGTTTATGGCTTTAGAGCACATCAAGTATTAAGACCATATATATAGGTGAAAGCATAATATCAATAAATAATATTGCTACATGGTAGGAAAGAAGTTCAACATTAATCTTATAATAGGAAAAAAGCTGAATGGCTGACAGGATAGATTACATGCACGGCAGTGCCTCTCATTGTGACCTTTCTTATACATTATAACTCATGCTAGCGGAGGGTTATATAATGCCATTGTCTAGCTTGCAAATCATCCTGGACTTATCAGATCTTCGGGAAAATACAATGTACAATGAGATTCTTTCAGCAGATGTAACATAAAAAGAAATGTAGAAAGAAAGTTATTATGAACAGGGAGATACCACATTATACCAAAAGCCGCTCACATAACACAATAAAGTAAAAAGTCATTTTTTATTTTTCATAATAGGTGACTGTCACATATGGGAGTCAGATAATTGTAGTCTGAGAATTGAATCTTCATAATACAACTGCTAACAGTGTAGGGAATAAGGGTTTAAAGGAATTGGGTGACCCGTGATCTTACAAACCTCCTACTAAATCCTCATCAGATTGTAAAAGTTTTTAATGATGGGAAATAGTTCCCCCCCCCCCCCCCATAATGTAATCTACTCTCCCATTATAAAGTCCTTTTGTAACTATTAAAATATACCATTATTTTTCAATCTACATGCAAAAAAATAATTTCTATATAAATTCATTTTTGGTTGTGTCCAACTCAAAATGTAAACAAATTGGGGCACATTTACTAAGTACAGTGCAGTTTGCCTTTGTAGTGTACATAGGGCGCCAGATTCAGGATTTCTGGTGCACGTTCTTCATGAATCTGGAGCCCCCTGCACTGCCCCAACAGAGTGCGCCACTTTTTTCATTATTGCACAGGGGCGTAACTTGAGGGGGTGCAGAGGTTGCGGTAGCACCAGGGCCCAAGAGGTTTAGGGGGCCCATAAGGTGTCACTTTCCCATATGAGAAGACTATTACTATAAACCATGCATTATAGTCACGGGCCTGGCACAGACTTTGCACTGGGTCCCATCAGCTTCTAGTTGCGCCACTGTTGTTGCACCTTTAACATGGGGTGTGTGACACATTTCTGTCAGACTTTGCATGTTAAATCTTGTACATGGTTCGACTGAGCACCAGAACGCCCCCTTCAGTGCACATATGTGGTGCGGACACTTCTTAAATACCTGTGCAAGCAGTTTGCACTAGAAAAATGTGCAAAGTCCCACGCACGGCCCTAATGTGCCCCATTATATTATTGATATTCATGGATTAAAGGGACATATCAAGATTCCACCTATTGATTCCACTTCTTGGTGAAAAACTACTAGATGAACTGCTCAGACCCTCACAATCTTCAGCTGGGGGGTTCTAAGTTCCCTGCTCCTCATCGCATGTTAGCATCCCTATGTTATCTGTCCCCATTGATGTCTTTGGCACCCGTTCAGCATGCGGTGAGCACACGTTGTCTCACTGCACTGTGAGACGTCCTATATTTTGCCATTTTACATGTTATGGAGAGGGTAGGGGTGGGGTGAGCAGCGCTCCTCCCTCTTCCTCTCCTGCATGCTGACCTGTGCCCAACCTTATTCTGTACTTCCTAATGACCTTTACTTATAGTTCACTAGAAAGGCAACAGGACAGATTAACTACAAGTGAGGAAAACTACACGATGTGCAGTTTGCCTGACTAATGTGCAGTGCCCGGAACTTGGTCTTCATGAATGTGGCGCACGCTGCACGCGGCCAAAGTGCACAAACGGTGTGCATCAGATTTTTCTGTGCACAGTATTGTGTTATGGCCTGCATAGTGTAGCCACAACATACTACTAGAGCAAACACTTCATCAATAGATGTGCAACCAGTTTGTACATGTATTTTGTGCAGTCTACGCAAGATTTCTGGGTCTATTTGTATGTGTTACTGTTATCCCACAACTACTAGCCACTGGCTGATGTAATGCTGAACCTCCAAACACCTCTCAATCAGTCCATACAAGACACATTGGGGCACATTTACTTACGCGGTCTCTGGAGTTCACGGAAAGTGCATACTATAACAACAATGCACTGTGCCGCAATTCACCAAGATTGTGCGCCCGATTTCCTGCATGTGTCGCTTCCCTGCTCAGGTCCGCCAGGGTTCATCTTCTTCTTCCTGATGCATGTAAGTGCATTGTCTTTTAACACAATTTGAAACTTAAAGGGGTATTCTCGTCTGGGCACTCACATTCAGTTTGATTAATCTGCCATTAATAAACATTTCTTCAATTAGATGTTATTAAAAAAAAGTGTTCCTGTGTGAAGATAATTTTCCATAAATGCAGCCATGTTGTCCCTTAGAAATGAGATAGCTTCCTCGGATATGGCCACCTCTGCTGGATGGATTGCACAAATAAACAAAAAGTTTTTGTATATGAAATATCTGGGAATTACTGCAGGTCCCACAGCCACCCTGTGGTAATGATTGCTGAATCCTAATGGTCCTGCAGGACTCTATAGTGCATGTCTGGCCACTGCTGCCAGAGTGTGATGTGGTCGTATCCGGGGAAGCTATCTGGTTTCTAAGGGACCATATAGCTACATTTATGAGAAATTATCTTCACACAGGAACATTATTTTTAATAACATCCAATTGAAGAAATGTTTATATATGGAAGATTAATTAAACTGAATGTGAATGCCGAGACAAGAATACCCCTTTAAATCCCTCGCTCAGTCTGAATCAGGCGGATCGTCTGACGGCCCGCCCTCCGATTTCTGAAAGCCAGCGCAGCTGCCCCACAATCCGGTCACATGCGATGCATTCCAAGCACAAACCCATGTTAAATACCTGTCAAAGTTGTGCAAATCCCGAAAACAGCAAACAGTCCGAAGAATGTGCGCCCTTAGTAAATTAGCCCCGTTGTTGTAATGAAAAAACTTTTGTATAAAATAGAACTATAGCGGTACTACAACTGACCACTAGCTTATCATTGTTGACTATTGAATGGTGCTTACACCCTGGGGGGACGTGTTGAAACAAACTGCCTTTCCATTGGGCTGTGTAGATAAACAGCCAAGTCCCTACTGTGTTACTATTTTCCCAAATTCTATGGGGGCTATTAAAATATAAATAATTCATATCCTACTATCCTTGCATCATTTAATTGGGGTATATGTGGATCATCCCGGGTACGCGACCCATTCAACGCCCGTTCAGAGGATTTTAGTCATTTTAACTGAGCGCATCGATCACAAATTTTTATCTCGTAAATTATTTCTTTTAATACATCACCAATAAAAGTTAATTTTAGAATTTGAGGGAATCCTCCTGGTCTCCTCGTACTAGTGAACATGGAAGCTATGGCGATCACATGCTGTTCTCCTCAGCGGCGTCTCCCTTCACAGTGACAGATCGGCCAGTGCTGTCCTCCCGGTTCCCCTTCAGTGACATGGAGCTCGGCCCAATGTGATTCTCCTCCTGCTATCTCCCCTCAGTGGGACATGCGGCCGGCCATTGCTGTCTCCTCGGATCCCTCACTGTTGATGCAGGACATCGTGTTCTCTATTTGGCCTTCTACAGACATGGCGGCCTCGCCATTGCTTTCCCCGGTCTCCCCTTACAGTGACATGGTGGCCCAGTGCTGTCTTCCTATGGTCTCCCTTACAGTGACATGGCCGCCCAACATGGTTCTCTTCCGGGTCTCCCCTACAGTGACATGATCGGTCCCAGTGTCGGTTCTCCTCCCGGTATTCCCCTTACAGTGACATGGACTTGGATCCTAGTGTGTTCTCTCCGTGGTTCCCCTTACAGTGACATGGTACGCCCATGGTGTTTCCTCCCGTCATCTTTGACAGTGACATGGCTCGGACCCAGTGCTGGTTCCCTCATGTCTCCCTTACAGTGCATGGATCGGTCACCAGTGTGTCTCTCTCTGATCTCCCTTACAGTGACATGGCATCGGCCCAAGTGCTGTTCTCCATCACGGATCTCCCACTTACAGTGACATGGCTCGGCCCAGTGCTGTTCTGCCTCTGGTCTCTCCTACAGTGACATGCTCGGCCCAGTGCTTGTTCTCTCCCGGTATCCCCTTACAGTGACATGGCTCGGCCCAGTGCTGTTGCTACTACTGGTCTCCCCTCAGTGACATGGCACGACCCAGTGCTGTTCTCCTCCACGGTCTCCCCGACAGTGGCATGGCTCGGCCAGTGGTTCTCCTTCCCGGTCTCCCTTACAGTGACATGGCACGGACCAGTGCGTTCTCCTAATGTTGATCCAGTTTCTTCCTCTCTTGCTTTAATTGTAGCCAAAGGAGGAGAATGCCAGCAGATGCAGCAGTGCCACAGCACACAAGGGGTGGTAAGAGCATGAGGATGTATCCTGCTCCTCACTGGTTCTCCAAGCAGCTGCAGTTTAACGTTAGTCCGAGAACTTCAGCTCACCATTGTGGGGGGCATGGGATGGCATGTATTAGGGACAAATCGACCAAAAGTAATTGGTACACTAAGAATGAATGAGCGGCACTCACCAGAACATGTGCACACGATGTTCTTTATTTCGGGTGCATGTAAGGGAGGAGGGGACATGGCTCCTCCCTGTACATGCACACGAAAAAAAATAAAGACATCGTTGCACAGTTCTGGTGAGTGCCGCTCATTCTTTCTTATGTGTATATCTACTGGACTAACTTAATACCAGCTGAGACCACCTATAGTGCATTGAAGGGACAATCTCACCGCAGTAAATTACCTTGCCCCTTACGTGGCCGGGGTTCCAGTGCCACAGTCTGGATGTGAAGAATACTATTTTCTTTTTTGTGTTTGCGGACTCAAATGAATGGGTTCACATAATTACTACATGGATTGTTACTTACACTGGTCATGGGGTTGCCAGGTCTCATATATAAAGGGGAGTCTACCCGTAGATGTTCACCTTACACAGCCTTGCAACAGTGTTGTGTATTGGCCCGTGAGAATGAGTTTAATCCCTACTTGTGTGCATTGTGGTAGCAGGAGGAACGTGTGAATATGGATTTATATTGCAATGGACTGCAGCTGGAGACAATGGTATGTCTTGTGGCCTGATATGTGCCATGATGAGTCTTCAATAGAGATGAGCGAGTTAACTCGTCCAGCTGATGCTCGTTTCGAGATAGCCTACTCGAAATGGCTCGTTGCTCTGACGGTATATCCGCTCGAGAAACAAGCATCAATTGTTAGGAAACCACAGTGTAAGAAAACAGAGAAGAACAGAACAAGGGAACACAGAATCACTAAGAGATTCATTAGGATCATTAAGTAAGAACAAGTGAAGAACACAGTGAACAACCAGTGAAGAACACATTGCAGATGTTTCATACCTCTGGCTAACTTATCAGAAGACATGAGTGCGACGGTTGTTCTTCACATAGATGTGGAACATGGTGAAGAACAATATTGAAGAACAAATGTTGTGCAGAACCTTAAGGTAAGAAAGGTTATCCCTAAAATAATGCATCACCGTCGTCAATTTATTAACTTAAACATGTACATATTGGGGGTATTTAATAGTGTTTTCCCGATGACGTCCATTTCGTCCGTTTCCCTGAATTGCCCCGGGATTTTGGCGGATTGTGGCAAGCATCGCCGCTGGCATAGCAACGGAATCAGGGGTGGACGAAATGGGGCGAAACGCGAAACCCACGATTTGGAAAAACCAGCCACATTTCAAAAAAAAAGGGTTGCAATTACCTTCACTCGCCTGGCTTGTTGTAGTCCAGTGCGTACGATGCTCTTCAACGTCAGGAGTAACTACCTAGTGAATCACGGCAGGACCGAATCTAAGCAGAGAACTCGCGCGCTGGTCGCGATATAATGGGCGGAACTAAATCTCTTTACATTTTAACGGCTGAGCTTAGTAACAATATGGGACAATCCCTACTTGTTAGACTTTGGAAATTGCACTGTAATCTGTGCCTTTCAGGCTTCAATGCCATCCCTGTCAAGTAGGAGGACCCCAATGCAACTGTGACGTAAAAATGTTGCATTCTGTCCTTCATGTAGAACACTGCTCTATTTCACTCCTGGCTGACACTTAATTGATTTTCCACCGCACCTTGTCTGTCTCATGATGACTTTGTTCTGGGTACAGGATGGTTAAAGTAGCTTTGATTGGACAGATGTCTCTTCATTCACATCCTAAATGCTAGTCTGTTCGGTTCTGGATGTTAGGGGCTCGGTCCGATTTTTCTCGGGATCGGACTCGACATCCCGCAAAAAATGATTATTTTTTGAATTTTTTTTTGACTTCTAACTTCATTTGCATCCAGTCTTGGGGTTTGTCCCATAGTATATATATATATATATATATATATATATATATATATGAGATCATCTCCAGCTTCTCCTTAGCTGGTGACATCAGCTAAGGTAACAAAACAGTTTCCCTCTCTTCACATAATGCTGGGTGCTTTGCACATGCCACTAGCAGCTCAGCCAATCAGGACACAGCCTCTCTTCAGTGTTACCACTCTACAACACAGGTGTGATCCTTACCTGAGAGCTAATGTCAACTTTTTTGCAGTTTTACATGAGGTTGTTCACCAGATGGCATCACTCTTCACTCTTCCCAGGGCAGTGGCGGAGGGAGAGAATGATAAGAAGACACCTGTACGGAGGAGACAGAGCTCACACACAAGTAAATAGGCTTTATCCTGTGCATCAGACTGCTGTGCAGACACTCATCCCTTCTTCTAACTTAGCTGACTGTAGCCTAGAGAAGGCGTAGAGCCAGTTTATGGATGATATTCTGTCCAAACTAGGAGTAATGTGTGTGGGAACATGAGGGCAGACTGTACACAGGACAAAGCTGAAATGTCGGAGCTGCTTCCTGTAATTACTGAGCAGAGATGAGAGCAAGCACATTGCATAGCCCCCCACCACTCCACTCTCACCCTTTGCTAACCCTGTAGTCCTGGTAGAGAAAGGCAGAGGCTTAAAAGAGAAACAGCTACAATAGGGAGATGAAACTATAATGAACAAAAACTTTATAAACTTTCCAGTTACACTTTAAGATATGAATGGATATTTTGTAATACCTTTGTAATACCTAAATTCTCCTGTGGGGGTCCTGCATAGAAAAAGAGCTCTTATTCCTAGCATTAGTGGGCATTTGTTTTGAAATTTAAAAAGTAAAGGCAGGTGAGAACAGTTAGCCCTAAGGTTAGGTCCACCCAGTTGCCGTTCCTGCTTGCCGAGAATGTTCCCTTAGTGTGCCACAGTGAAAAACAAAGGTAAAAATAAGAAGATAAAATGCACACAAGGTTAATGGAACAAAAATTGTAGGAAACTATATGTCACTGTAAGGGGAGACCGGGAGGAGAACAGCATTGGGCCGTGCCATGTCACTGTAAGGGGAGACCAGGAGGAGAACAGCACTGGGCCGAGCCATGTCACTGTAAGGGGAGACCAGGAGGAGAACACCACTGGGCCGAGCCATGTCACTGTAAGGGGAGACCGGGAGGAGAACAAAATAATCAATGAGTTTTGTCCTTTGAGCGAGGAGCAGCTTAGATAAAATATGGTCCCCAGCATCTTTCTAGCTGCTCACTGTAGAAAGGTATGAAAATGTCCTGATGTTCGGCAGCGGGCGGGGGGATAAAAGGCGCGAGGCGGCTCAGCAGGTTATGCTCTCAGTCACAGCAAGCAGGAACCATGGAGCAGATCAAATGGTTTGTTAAATTAAATCGTGTACAAATCTGGACAATAAAAGCCTAACATGAAGAACAGCGATTACATATTTACTCAGTGATTTTCTGTCAGTCGAGATGCAGTAAGTGCTCTGGAAAATGTCTTAGCTTCGTATCGAATGCATCCTTACCCCGAAACTGCATCTTAATTGCATCCATTAATGGTTTGGTTCAATCAAAAATCAATGGGTCAGTAAACTTGCTGTAGCTTCACTTTGTAATTCTACATTTACTTTCTAAGTAACACTAGAAATAAACTACTTAGACAGCGAGGATAAAGGGAAAATATACTGTGCTAATGCATGACAGCGAATCTGCCATGACAGGGACATATATTGTCTTATCATTCCTGGGTGTATTGAGTTATTGGTATATGATATTTTATGTTCTGTATATGTCTTTACACTAGAACATTCATGCTCTTTGTTGTTATTAAAAAAATTAAAAAAAATTGCAACATATTTACTGGTTACTTAATGTCAACCTTCAATTATAATTTCCCAGCAATCCGTAGTAACGAACCAGTTCAGCTTGGGGTTGTCATATGTGATAATAACCCTTCTGTGCTCACATATAGAGCTGTCACCTCTCCTGACATGTCTAATTTAGTAAACCATTGCACTACTAGTATATAAAATAACAATTTGGTGCAGTATAAGACTGGTGATTTGTATTAGTTGGTCTAGTGTGCTGTGCCCCAATGATTAATTTTCTGGCTCATGAGCTATTTCCTGTGGGACCACACCCTTTCTAAATAGGTCACACCCCTATTTCGGATGAGTCAGAAATCTGCCTAATAATGGTCTAGAACCATCACTAAATGTGGCACACGGCATTTCAGGTGCAAATTTCTCCAATATTGTGGTGCTGACATTTTGATACATCTCCCCTCGACTAAATGATATCTAGAATCAGGACAGAGGACTACAAAGCAAACTAAAGGTGCAACATCATATGATCTAGAATCAAGATGGAGGACTTCCTGTCCCTCCTACTATGCCGGATATATAAAGAACCTTTTGATAAATCTGGTGGCCAGCTTCACTGCCAGACACCCTATGTAGTGGAAATACATCAGTTTTTTTTAGTTAGTGGGTACTCCATGCAGTGTCTTACACCCATATTGAGATTTGGTATAAAGACATCCTATTTTTAAGTGTCAGGACCAGCTTTGTAGCAGGTGACCGTACCCCTGTTGCTGCCCCCTATCTTGCTGCAGGTGGTGCTGCATGAGGCGAGAGGCTCAACCTGCATCATGGCTGGTGCACCCCTGCCTGCGTCTAGCTTGTGCTTCAACCTTATAGCTAGTGTGCAGACGCGGGGTAGGAACGCCTCATGCTGGGCCACTCCACTGCCTTCTTCTTCATGCCAAAAAAGGCTAAATAATTGCAATTCCTGGTGGTACACTTATTTCAGGGCTACTATACAGAGTAGTTGTAGGAGTACTACATGTCATTCACATAAAAAAAATCCTATTTCTATCTTATATATGGCAGAGAATCAGCATAAACGGCATAGGGTAAAATTACAATCTAAACACATTAAAAATAAGTGTAAATTTATTAAAAAGTAGACAGTTCCATTATATAAGTACATTTTTTTTCATAGTAATTCATTTATTTATTTTATTTCATTTATATCAATACTCTTTAAGGTTATGAATGTAAATCAATGATGTTAATAATGTCAGGCTAAATGTAAGCCAGGCCAAATACAGATGCATAATAATATAGTCCATTGCTCAATGCAGAGTCATTCTAACGTGCAATTTACAAGTAGCGCAATCACGTAAAACACATTACAGAAAGCTACCGGGGTAATTGATTGCAAAGGAAAATACATTAGCAAGCAAAAGTTCTGGCTGTAAAAGTAATAACATGATAACACTTTACTTAACGCCAATTCATGGCTGATGGGGGTGCAATGGCTTCTAGACTTAGGAATTAATAAGAGAAACCGTTTCTCTGTCTTGATGGATCACTACCGTTCTATGCTACATCAATATAATATGTGATCAAGTGGCAGGGAGCAGATCTATGCACATTGACTTCTACTGCTCCAAAACTCTGCTGTTTGCTGATGTGATTGGACAATGTGACTGGCATTGGGGGGGCAATGTGGAGGGCTTGCGAAAAATGGGGTCAATGCGTAACAATTGTGATAGGTCTACCCACACCATCCTGTTCAGTTCTAACTTTTTAATAAATAAAACATTATGGCAAAAAAATATGTGATTGGCATTGTGCAGGGGTGCAGTCCTGGGGTACTATGGATAAATGATGGGGCTCTTTCAATTTCAGTGGTGGAGGACATTTGAAGTCTATCTCTACTAAGTCAATTGAATATAACTTGTTCTAAATATTTTTTTTTTCCACTTTTATGCTTTTTTCCACTAAGTCTCCAGTGTGTCCTTGTGGATCAGTGATTTAGTGACCAAAATTTGCCTTGAAGTCTGTGCGACCTGAGTTTGTTTGGAAAGGTAAACCCTAATGTGCACTTCTCCATTGCAGCCAGAGAAATAACGCTCAGCTTCAATGTTTTTGGATCGTGGGCCCCTTCTACAACCTCAAGTTATGCTGCTGCCCTTTGTAATGCCTTCTCCATCAGGTTAATCTGCAGCCAAAAATTTATCAGATCGGTGGGAGATTATTTTCATATCTAAAATATTATGGGTGGGTCAGGGGAACACACCGCTGGGCTATCTCCAGCACCCCCATACACACTCCAATACTATTTAATGGAGCAGAAGGACAAAAGGAACCCCTGTTCTCCATATTGCCATTAGGAAATTAACCCACTCCACCCACTATTTTTATAAGTAATGATTGTGGGGCAAAAATCCAAAAAGTTCTCATTTCGAATTGAATGCACCAAAAATTTGGAAAATTTTTTTTGCATTCTGTGCCAGCTTTTCCGAAGTGAAACACAAATTTTCTTAATGTGTTGGTATTTAGACCAGTGCAGTATAGAACAGATCTCTGCTGCGCCAGATTAATCCCTGTGTCTTTGTATTAGTTGGTCTAGTTTGCTGTGCCACAATGATTAATTTTCTGGCTATACATCGTTTTTAGCTAGGCCACACCCCTTTTTCGGATGAGACAGAAATCTGCCTAATAATGGTCTAAAACCATCACTAAATGTGGCACATGGCATTTCAGGTTCACATTACTCTAATTTTGTGGTGCAGACATATTGCAGACACCCCTAATGTGTACTTCCAGCCTATATGTCAGCAATATCTTCTCCAGGTGACCAGGCGACTAGCACTAATTTCTGCAATTGAATGGTATTTAATTGCATAGACACGCTATTGGCTGCACATGGTGCATAGACTTGTTAGTGTCTACCATTAAAACTTGTACACTGTTCTAACTTAGTCTGATGCATTTCGGCGATACCTATACCACAAGACATTCACTTGGCAGACGTCAAGCTGGGAATGAATGTCGTACATAGTGTGATTGGAGGCTAATGTGAATCTGCAGTATGTTATATAGTTATAATAGCCATAATGGTCTCTAAGAAAGTGAGCTGGCATTGAAATAAAATTTTTCTGGTATTGATTCAAATACCGTCAATATTTGAGACTAGGCTTTGCTGCTTGAGAATGAAATCTTACATTAGGGACAAGATGATGAGAAAATGAGAAAGTTGGAGAAGTAACCGTAATGATACTACATATACTGATGGTCTAGTAGGCAAACCTTTTAGAGGTTGTATGTCCAAACTACAACCAATAACCACTTATTTATCACAAAGTTCCAAAGTGGCACACTAAGCAGTAGGTCATTGAGCTCTGCTCAATCTTATCAGCGCCCTGAGGACACCAATACTGTAGGAAGAAAGTGGAAATTCAGTGTAGCATTGTAGCTTCCCTCCAGGGTCCCCTGAACAGGAAGAAATTCAGGGACGGAACAGGATCTCCAATTAATATATAGCTCTGTCCACACCTGCATGCTCCTCCTCTAGCCGAAAATATGTTGCTGTAAAATAGTGCAGAGTCCTGGGCTACAACGGGCCGCAGGGGGAGGCCTTGAGTCCTGTCTGTGAAGGGGGGTGACAGCTTGGGTGTCCACAAAGAGGACTCAGATTGCCACCTTCGGCACCCGTGTCATAGGTTCTACCCCACTAGTCTAGTTGACAAAAGGAGGATCTCTATAGGTGTTATTTATCTCAAAATGGAGAGGTATGGATCATTGATTGTGATATGTTTTACATTAATATATCTAAGCTACAATATGTATGACAAAAATTATTTGCCATGAAAAGGACCATATGAGCCAACAGTGAGCCCAAGCTCAGCCCTTATGTGTTCCCCTAGTACTAGGGATTTTTCACTTTTGGGGGTGCTATAGCCTATTCATCCTACTGATGATATGGATTGATTCATTCCGTCCTTAGGAGATGATTGATAGAAGGAATTTGTATTTTTCATACTTGGTTTTATATTCAAATAGCTCCACTCTTCATACATTTGCCCAAAATAATAGATTAAATGATTTCATACAATGCATGAGAACAGCACAGTGATGTGACATATGATCTACTCACTTCAGTGGGCAACAAGGGGACATTGTTTGGCCTATGAGGCTCCCTATACCTGATCTGGTGCTGTCCAAAAGGAAGATTTATACCACAGACCTCTACTTCTGATGAACCCAAAAACAGCCATCTGTATGGAAGACCTTTGATTTGGCTAATATCAGTTGTGTTCCAAACCAGTAAAAGGATAAAACATAAGACTCTGGTTAACTCCAGAAGATGTAACACTACTCCGGAGGCCTACAGTAACTGGAAGACCTTTCACCCCCGGTGCAGCGGGGGTACAAGACAGCCAGGTGTGGTGTGTCCACATTCTGACCCCTTAGGGATTAAGTTCTCCTCTCACTGAAAGGTGCAGCGGTGAAAGTCTAGCCATGGTCCCCAGGTTTGGAGGTGTTTTTCAACTGTGAGATGGGAGTCAGCAGTAAGCTCCTCCATCCTCTGGATCTACAGTATCGCCTGTAGGAGGTCAGTTTCTGTAGGGATTCGTACAGACTTCCATAGCCTGGGGATCAGGGCTCGCGCTGCGATGAGGAGGAAGCCCCATAAGGGGCTTTTGGTGTTGCGGGATATGAAGGGGATCATGGAGAAAAGCAGATGGGACAGATCGTTTTGTAGTTTGCGACCTGTGACCTTGAGGATCAGTCTAATGACCATCGGCCAGAAGGGTTGAAGAATTGGGCATTCCCACCAGATGTGTGTCATGGTGCCGGGTGCCTGTCTAAATCTCCAACATTCGGCTGGGCAGGATTGATGGATTGCGTGAAGTCGGGTCGGGACCCAGTACCATCTTGAAATAATTTTGTAGTTAGTCTCCTGGGCCTTATTGGAGATGGAGAGTTTGTGGCATAGCTCAAAGGATTTTTCCCAATCTTCTATACTGTAAATCGTGTCTAGTTCCCTGTGCCACGCTTCTATGTATGGAAGTGTGTTATCAGCTCTTTTGTTTAGGTATAGTGCATATATTGCAGAGATTGGTCTTAGGGTGGGGGCAGGAGCTGTGTACATCTGTTCAAAGGGGGTTGCCTCTCTATGAAGTTGCATACTGGCTTTAATAGTCTGAAATGTTTCAATTGGGTGTATTCCCATTTTGAGCGACTGGTTAGTTGATGTTGTGGGAGTAGATCTTCTAAGATGGAGATGCCTGTATCCTGCAGTATGTTTTTAAAGAGAAGTGGGTTGTCTGACCTTAAAGGTTGAAGAAAAGCAGTAGACTCCCCTGGGGGTTGTCAGTGACTGGTGTGAGAGGGCCGTTGCAGTCAAAGAGACGGTAGTCCTTGGGAGCTTTGTTAAGGGTTCTTAAGATCTGTTCTGAGGTGGTGTTCGTGGGCGGTGTAGGTATTTGTCCAAGGGAGGGATTGAGGTGCAGTCGGTGTTTGGGCTGATTCTATTCTGATCCATAGTTTCTCTTTCTTGTGATGGTACAGGTCTAGGATACGAGCATAGACTGTGGCATAATAGTATCCCATACAGTAGGGAAAGCCAAGGCCTCCCTGCAACTTCCGACGGAAAAGCGTGTTTTTCGCTATTCTTGGGGGGGAGGAGGACCATAAGAAACGACTCAGAATACTAGATAAATTGTTGAAGAAGGAGGACTTGAGTGTCATGGGGATAGTTTGGTAGAGATATAGCAATCTAGGGAGGACCGTCATCTTTAGACAGTTTAGTCTACCTATCCAGGAGATTTTTTTGGATTTCCATTTGGAGAGGTCTACTTGAAAAGTACGTAGGAATTTGCCATAATTAAGGGGGAAAATATGATCGAAATCCACAGGGATAGCTGTACCCAGGTAGGTAATGGCTTCGGTCTGCCAGGTAAAGGGGAAATGGTCTCTGATTGATTTTACAAGGGCTGGTTATAGTCCTGCACTCAATGCTACTGATTTTGACATGTTTACTTTATAATTGCTAAAATGTCCGATGGGCTTTGTTTTTACGGATTTCACTGTGCGCTCCAAATGACACCTCCCCTTTAGTTGGTGTGATTACAAGGATACCAAATTTATATAGGTTTTATTTTGTTTTAATACGTTTTAAAAAAATAAATACCTTTTGTAGTAAAAACAAAGTCTTCTTTTGCCATATTTTTACACTAATCTCTTTTTCATACTTAATGGAAGGTGTCATTTTTGTAGGACATCATGACGTTTTCATTGCTTTCATTTTGGGAACTGTGCAATATTTTAATCACTATTTTTATCACTTTTTATGTGATCAGACTTTTTGGGACATGGTGATACCTAACCTTACATTTTTATGATTTTTATTGTTTATTTTTATATCAGTAATAAGGGGGGATGCTTTAAACTTTAAGGTCTTTTTAATTTTTTTTTTTGCTGTATTTCTAGACTACCTAGAGTACTTTAACCTTAGGGAGTCTGATCACTTATACAATATACAGGCGTTCCCTTTCTTAAGGATAACTGACTTACAGACGACCCCCTAGTTAAAGACGGCCTTAAGTAGGGGACCGTCTGTATATTGTAAAATCACTGGATCTGTAAAAGAGTCCGTGAGTCCACTCCATACATCTTTAACCAACATGTGACGTACAGTTACATTACATGTCAGAAAGAGGTTAAAGGAAATCTACCATCAAAATCAAGCATGATAAACAAGGATCCAGGCACTGTGACATTGGGAATCTTCTTATCAAAAGGCTTCCTTCCCTATAAAATCAGCTTTAAATTATGCTAATGAGCCTGAGGTGCTAAGAGGGCATTACCAAGACCACTCCATTGTTTGGCTTCCAGCTGCAGAAGCATGTTTGATTTTAATGTTCGATTTCCTTTAAAATAATATGTACTCGGTGGTATATTTTTTCATGTAAATTGTGAATTTTGTGTAAATGTGTAAATTATTTGTATTTGTATTTCTTTTCCCCTAAGAATAGGATTTTATTTTTAATAAAACTTTTTCTCATCTAATTTTTTTGGGGGAAAAAACTATTTAGGTTTAAGCCCTCAACTGGAAATAATGCTTGTTTGCCCCAAAAAAATGTCCGCATCAAATCCAGACTGAAATCCAAATTGTACATTTTTTGAAAAAGTTATATATGTGTATTTTTTGATCTTTGATGTTTCCCGTAGAAACAGTTTTTTTGACTTCTTGGATCAAACCTTGCAAATATCAATATGTTTGATTGAAGATAAAAACTTGTTATGATCATCTTTTCATTCTAATCACACCGGGGGCTCTGTTTAATCTCACCTATCAGTATACTGCTTTATATCCATGATCTCATGAGAAAAATTTTTAAGCTATGATTTGTAGCATTTAACAGGCCTATTCTGTTTCGGGGAAACTAGGATTTCCTGTTACTATAACTGAGGTAACTAATGTTTATCAGTTAATTTAGAAATCTAGACATCCTTGTTGTTACCCTTAAGGCCCTGCTCTTCAGGTGAAAGTTTTTTTACTTTCTTTTTAAGTTATCATGTGCATGTACCTTTTTGTATTTGATGCCCTATTTTCTTAGAGAGAGCTTGAAAATCTCAAAATTGTCACAAAGTTAAACATGTTTCCTATGGCTACAATATTTCTGTTCTATTTTTAGGATAGCCCTTCAATATTAGGTTTATAGTTTTCCAATTTATCCTCTCCATTGCTCACCGTGTGCAGCTGCATAGATAATAAGTCTTAAATATAAGGTGCTCAAAATATGTGGCAACGCTTGATAAACAATAAAAAGGATCAGCTGATTTTCGGGGTTGACAGCAGTTGGACACCCACCAAAGGGTTCTGCAACACCCTCGCCGATGCAATGGCGAGGTAGTGCTTGCGAATACGTCCCACCTGTAGGTAACATCACCTTACACTACATGGTCCTTATAGGATCAAGGGGAAATTGCAGTGGTTAATCCTGCCTGGCAAGGCAGAGGTTGAGTATTTTGTATAATGCAAGATGCTATTGACCAATGTCTGTGTTACATCCTGTGATTGTGCACTGAGAGGTAATTGGAGGAGCAGCCACCACCTGACCAAGGGAAGGTAATAAAACCCCTAGCCCAGAATGTTCTAGAGGAGTCTCTCCCCAGAGAGAGAAGAGAGCAGTCTCTCCCAGAAGGGAGAAGAGACCGGTCCTAGTCAGGCCCTCTGGGTCTGCAGGACGCAAGCAGAGTGTAGTTAGCTGAGCAGCAGCTCAGAGACTCTAGCATACCAGACCAGTGCAGGAAGAGCCTAGCCCCTGCCTGAAGTGGAGCAGTAAGACTAGAGTTAGTGTAGTGAGGAAAGGGGTATCATCCTACCTTCAAGGGTGATACCTGAAGAGATCCAGGACCGAGCTGAAGCATCCTCTAGGACACAGCTGCCTCCCAGCCTGCCCTCCACATCCAGGCTGGTGAACTACATCCTGTGGCTCCCTCCAAATACCTCTCCAGTACTCCACCTGTTAAAGACACGTTTTCTGCAGTTCCTGCCGGTTGCAATAAACGAACTGTAAGTTGTTTTCTTCAACCTCTGTCTCCGTCTGGTCCCTGCTACTACAACTACCCTCATCACCGGCACCCTGTCCATCACCCAGAGACTCACACTCGGGACATTAAGGGGTTGCCCCAGGGAGATCCGCTATAGCAGCCGCTCCCTCATCATTTCTTGCCAACACCACCCTGCTGGAGACCTGCCAGGCTGTAGGACAGCCCTCCGGTTCCCCCGTACCAAGCACCGTGACAATAGCGTGCTTAGGCCGCAACCGCCAGCCACTCCGGTACCGCGGGCCCCGGCTGACTCCAGGCCTCACCTTTAAGGCTAGGCCCCGGTGGGGGATGTTGCAGTTGTATTAAGACAGCCATGGGCCCTGGGCTGTATGACTATTATAGCCCCTACAAATCCGAAAATCACTTCCTACATATGGTACTAGAATAAAGCTTCTTGAAGAATGGAGGATGTGTCTCTTCTACCTGCTATTGAGAGCAGGAACAAGGATTGTACAAGGATTTAATGGGTAAAGGTCCTTCTCAGTATAAAATTTGGTGGGTGGTTTGGGTGCCCATGGGTCCCCTAGAAGGCTTGAGCCCTGGGCTACTGCTCAAACTATAATCCATTACTGCCCCCAATGTTTTTTTGGATGTCAATATTAAAGGAAATCTAACACCAGGTTGAAGATTGTAAACCAAGCACACGGACATGCTGGTATGTGCCCCCTCTGGCAGAAGCTGCTCTTCTTGTAGCTTTTATATGCCTTTGTTTTTAAGAAAAGAGTCTGGAGCCCCCTGGCCTCATTTGCATAATTTGTGAAACCAAAACCTTTTTATTGTAAAAAAATCCAAAGAAACTAAAAGAAAAGCAGAACCTGCCAGAGGGGGCACTCACCATTATTCTTAAGGTAGATTATTAATCCTGGCCCTTATGGAGTGTTTTATAGAGAAGATGGAAATTTGCGGCTATTAGGGGCCCATTCACATTAAGAGAAGGCTTTACAATAGATCCTATTCTTGTTGACTTTCATTTATGATTCGTGCATTGGTGTTACATGATGATCATATGCATAGTATATGTATGGACTGAGGTTCAGTTTGGTGGACATTAACCAAGTATGTAAGAGTAGACCTATATGCACATATCTAGACCTACCAGATGTGACTTAAAGGGAACCTATCATTAGAAATGGGCCTTATAATCCACTATCGGTATGTCATCAAGAAGTTGAACAGCTTCTAGATCATGTTTTTTTCATGGCCCAGCTTGGTTGCAACATCCAGAAAATCAACTTTGAAGTGAGATTTAAATTGGTTGTATAAAATCAGGGAGGCATAGAGTTTAACACTGAAGTGAAGCTCTCTCTGCTTCTGAACACCTTCAACTCTGCGATTGACATCATGTGCCAGACTTCAGGAGATCTGGTCAATGATAACCTTGGATGCAGGGCCATCAATTACAGTGAAGGTGGCTTTTTACAGCTGGGAGAGCTTGACTTCAGTGTTAAACTCTCCGCCTCCTTGACTTAATAAAATGAAGTAACATCTCACTTCAAAGTTGATTTTCTGGATGATGCCATCACACAAGACGATGAAAGTAACATCATCTAGAAACTGCTTGATAACATAACGGTAGTGGTTTCCTTTAAATCTGCCACGTAATGTACAACCACTCAAGTATAAGACTGACAAACTCCCTGTGACAAAGCCAAGGTGAAAAGCACATCGAGGCAGGGGTATCTGGACTGATCTAGCTGTAACTTCGTTTTGAGTCTGGTTACTTCCATTAAGTTTGCAGTGGCTCATTTGCCTCAACATAGGTCCAGAACGTGCTACGCTTCTTTTTGAACCTAATTCTATTATTTTTGTACTGCTACGATTTAGGGCTGACGCAATAGTTACTTGTGTGTTCATATATTCTATCTACTTCGATTCTCTATGGTACAGTTCCAGTCTCCCCCTATTTCATTCTGTGGTATTTGTGGTCCCTTAATTTTAACCTTTATTGTGTCTAATTGGTATTTGTTATATGTATTTTTCTATGAATTTGCTACCAATAAAAATTATATATATTTTATATTGTTTTGAGCATATATCAACAGGGAATAATCCATCGGCCATACCATAACGTTGGACAAAATATTTGGGTATATTAAACAGTATATATGCAAGGGTCAGTAAGGGGATAATGCTATAGATTGGTTTCAGGACCCGATACCTTTGAGTTATCCTTCTCTCATTACAAGAGATGTAAATAATAAGTTACTAACCTTTCTGCCACCCGAGTAGATTGCGTTAACCTTCCAGAATAAATTACTACATGGCCTCTTTGCCAACAAAATCAATAAACTGCAACAAAACCAATAAACCGTAACAGAAATCAGTAATACTAAGATCATGTAATGTGCCAATTGTTTATGCTGCAGCAATATAAATTAGAATTATGTTTCGTACAGTCAATGGATCGTGACATTTCGGCGCTAAGAACCCATGGACACATTTGTATTGAATTTTCCGGGACAGATTTTCAATTTGTCTCCCGGTACAGTACGGCAAGTTCTTACCAATATAGTTACTTTTAAAATTTCACATAAATTTGATTCTCTATATTCCACAGGTTATTTTTGTTGCTACCTGAAAACAACATAAAATGATTTAACTATTGGCTTTTTAGTATCATTTACAGCATTTTATGGTTTGAAGCTGGAAGTGGATTTAGGTGATTGTAACAATTATGCTTGTCATTCATTCAGTTTTGACAGTGGCAATTCTATTGTGTAGAAACTGACTGGGAGTAGATAACCATTACGGAAACATACTGTCTACCTGGAGCACAAATGAAAGTGCTGGGTAATATCAAAAGAAAATCACTTCGCAACCCACAGAGATTACTTTAAAGTGGAAAGAGATTGGGGTTGCTATTCATTTTACCAAGCTCAGATCTGTCCCCGCGGTTTAAAGTGGACAGTCGAATTGCTTTTATACTTATAACCATTGATTTGAGAGAAGCTTATTTTCAAATGATAGTTTTATAGAATGCAACTCAGGTTGACTTTTTGTCATAAACTCAAGCCAAAGATTACATTATTGGAAAGCTTCTCGTAAAAAAATAATAGGACAACAAGAGCAGAGGGTAAACTGTATTTCCAAAAAAATACTCTATGTCTATGTAGAGTGGCCAATATCTGATCTACGTTCACAAAATAATGTAGACACATTAATAGTTAGGTGACCAGAGTTGGTCTGAAGGCCCCATGATATATCAAAAGCACCAATATTATGAACTGTACATAGAAGGTAGAGCCAAGTTTAGAGCTCTTGCCTCATAGCAGAGGTAACAGTGAATTTTTGCAGATGACCTGCCCAGATATATAATTCTCTATCTGTTGTTTGATGATTGACTTGAATCAAAAAGGGATGGCCATGAGTCATAATTAATAGATTATCAACATGTTCTATATAAAGTGTAGGACCATAACATGAGCCTTTTCAAGCCATTAAGATATTCCAGAAATGTTTTCAGATGTGTCAGTAATAGTGGTAATAATTTACAGCGAGTTTTTAGTTTTATGGTGTTATAACTTGTAAGTAGATAACTTAGAGATTTGTCTTGTAGACTGAATAAATGCTTTGCTTATTTTCCCCAATCTGCCACCTTCATGCCAGTAGGGCGTGGAGGGGCGTGATGGGGGGGGGGGAGGATAACGGTCAGCTGGCGTTTCTGTCCCTGCACCTGCGCTCTTGCTGCAGCTGACAATTTTTTACATAAACTCTGCAGAGGACCCAGCCGGAGCCTCTTGATGTATTGGGTTGTGGCAGAGCAGAGGTGGGGCTATCATCGGATAAATAACCCCCTTTGTTTCTAAATGTACAATGCAAAGTCGGTTTTTGAACCCCTGTGCAATCCATCCGGTTTAATCTTGGGCTTCCACCAATAGAGTTTTCAACCTTTCACCATATACAGAGAATGGACTCCAATGCAGAGAGATTGCAAGGCTGAGAACTTTGATGGACGGGCATCATGGATAGCAGCTGGCCTGGGAAAGTCAGGGGACGCTGGTACAAAGCACCAGAAGTCAGGCAGGTGCAGTCAAATACAGTTCTGTTGTCAAAGAAGGCGGCCATCCAGCAGAATCCGAATAACATGGTAAAGATTAGTAACAGGTCCAGGTTATAATTCAGGGCAGACAGATACAAATCGAGTCAGGTCAAGCTGAGGTGAATACAAAATATCAGAGTCAGGGAATGGAGTCCTGGTCTAACACAGAGAATCCAATGCAGCAGATGACACCTTTGTTAGGGTCACAGTTCCACAACCAATGGTGCAATAACCATATGGGCATTTGGGTGGGGCACAAGGCTGCCCCAAAGTGCCTATATCCTAACCCATCATCGTCAGCCAGCTTCTACTGCCCATTGTCTGTTCCATAGAAAGCTCCTGCCACCTGCTAACTAAGTTGCCTCGTCTGCCTCTGCTCCGGTCACTTTGTCTAACCCTTTATCCAGAATCCTAGACATTTGGCTCCACTGCCCAAATCCCTTTCCTATTGTAGTCACTGAAAGGCCACTGAGAAGCAGCATGTCCTAAATTCCGAGCCAAATCTGGGCCTATGTACTCGTAATGCAGGACATGTCTGTCACATTGCCTGCCAAAAAACCTGACAGTAGAGTTGTATATGCCGTAACCATGTGCTATCTGTAGAACCGTTAAAAATTTCACATGGCTATGGTTTCCACGGCTCCATGTATGAGCTGATTGCCCAAGTTGCAAATTATAGAGCATGTCCTATTCCTGTCTGTTTTAATCAGAAATGTAGTAACATGTTGTTTGTCTTTTATTACTCTAGATCAGTGGTCCCGAACCATTATGTATTCGAGGACCGGCTGCACCCAGAATTGCGTGCCCAGCAAATACCCCATTTCTAACCCCAACCCATAATGGGGCACATTTACTCTGGGCTTTGCGCCACACTTTTGTCGGACTGTGCACCTTCTTCTAGGCTAAAATGGCTTGCACAGATATTTAAGAAGTGTCTGCGATGAGATTGTGTCACTCCCGACCCTTTTGTGGTGCAGCTGTGCTGGCCTCCATGCCCTGCAGCTTAACTGATGCAAAAAAATATTTTGTTTAATCCTTTAACTGAGTGGTTTTACTAAAAAAAAGCAATTATAAAATTATGATAATGAGGCTTTGTCTCTCAGAATAAACTGAGAATACGTCATCACTGTATTGTCCCTGACAGGCAGAAGTAATCAATCACTACACCATCCCCCCACTGCTGTGTATGAGTCATAGAGCTCAGGTTGATTAGTCCTGTGTGTGACAGTTCAGACAGCTCCCGTGTATGTACGGAAGCCGACCTCTACCCAGCTTTCCCGAGGTCCTGAATTTTATGATTGTTTTTTAAGAAAAACCACTCAGTTCAGGCATTAAACAAAATACGTTTCTGCATCAGTATAGCTACAGCATTCTCAAGGTATGTTTGGTTCACAATGCATAAAAACAAATGATAGATTTCCTTTAAATTAACATGAGAATAGTTGACAAAAACCTCCAATATTTGCTGTGTTACATTAAAAGCTTTATTTTTAGCATATGTAGCACGTACAAATTGTTTTAACTTATTTTAGGTCCTGTAGTTGTGGATGCCAGAACATAACCATTCAATTAAAGATGTGGGGTTTTTAGAAGTCTGTACACAGCTTGAGAGACATGTGTTCTGCAATTAATACGCCAATAAAAAAATGCTAATTAATTCAGTGCAAGATATATATGTAAATTAGAAATCTTGTCAGGAACTAATAATTCAGAAGATTGCAATATACAACTATACTTTGGTTCAATGTTAAACTGTTATTTCTGACTGCGGGGTATGTGTTAAAAAACAAATTGATCTCCTTTAAGAAGAATCAGGATAAATTGCAAGTTTATTCTGAAAGAAAACTCAATGTTGGAAGCAAATAAAGTTGTAAAAGTTGCAAATATTTCAGGTACCATATTTTGCATAATGCACTTTAGGGTTTACCTCATAAAGGCAAATGATATCTATGTGCATTATTAACACATACGGGGCCATTTACTAAGGGTCCGTTGGACACATTTCCGTCGGGTTTCCTGACTATTTCTGATTTGTGCTGAATTGCCCCGGGTTTTTGGCGCACACAATCGGATTGTGGCGCATCGGCGTCAGCTTTCATGCAACACAAATCGGGGGCGTGGCCATTGGACAACCCAACTGATTCGGACAAACTGCGGAATTTAAAATTCAAATTGTGTCGCACTCACATACACAGGGAAGAAGATGGTGAACTCCGGTGGACCTCAGCAGGATACATGCAGGAAATTTGACGCACGATCTTAGTCAATCGTGGCAGCTCCGAATCCTTGTCGGACATTCCGGATCGGGGATCGCAACGGGACAGGTAAGTAAATGTGCCCCATAGAAGCATCATCAACGGGTAAGCTATTAACCACTTCACTAGAGATAAGCGGATCCGAAGCTCACGTTTGGCTTCGGGTGTGCTTTGCTTGACCTGGACATATTGCCAGGATGGCTCCAGAATAGCCAGTCACCAAAGTTCAGATTCATAAATAGTGGAGAAAACCAGAAAGGTTCAGGGATAATGCCCTTGGTCGTGGCCCATAGACTAATAGTGTCATAGAGACATCACTCCAGCTTGTCTGACTCATTGAGATAGGTGCCCTTGGAAATACTAGAGTAATAGATTTCCCAATTGATATACATGGGAAAACATTGATCTCTTCACAAATCCATCAAAGAAGAAACACCTTGGAAGTCAATATTTTAAGAAATTGTCATTCCATAGCTTTACAAAGTTCCTTTCTTAAAATGTATATATAAAATTTTGGTTAATAGTGAATTAACCACAAATGATAAAAAGTCTTTGGGAATATTCAAGTATAATAACCTTTTAAAGCTAGTTAAGTCAATTGTTTAAGCATTTTGGAAAAGTACCAACTTAGCCCAAAGCTTCCAATACTTTATATTGCGAACCACAATCACAGCTTAGACTTCTCCATACCCGACCATTAAAGAACTCTGCACAATGCTGACTGCCATTAAGTGATAACATAACATGCAATGCATAATATAATAGTCCATAAAAATAATATAGCAGAAAGCCATAACTTTTTAAATGAGGTACAGAAAAGATTTGCCAGTATAGCATTTTTCAATTGATGTTACTACTGAAAAGCGTAATCAGCAAATCCAAGAAAAACTAAGTTCTGAGAATGATCTAAAAGTATATTCAGGACAATTTCATGGTCTATAAAATTAAGGAAGAAGTGGAGCCTCTCCAAAGATGAGAACTTTCAATTTTCAAAGACAAACAATAAAAGTTAGTAGTTACTGCAAATATTACATTACTTCCACCTGGAACTGCCATTGTCTCTGTGTCAGGAGAGGCTGAATGTTAAGGATGAAGATACCAATACGTATGCGCCATATTTTTATTGCACCTTTTAAAATGGCATAATGTTATTGGCAGAAGTAATTGTCAAATAAAAACTCTCATTGGGTAAATAAAAACTGCCTATCCCAATCTATGTTATAAATACACAATTAATGACATCATTAGCTATTACACAACTTTCATTAATAAATAATATTAAGAAACTATGTCACACAACACAGATGCCAACTTTTTATAAATTATAGAAGGAGGAATGTTACATAAACCCACCTAGGGCTTATGTCGATTGAGAAGGATGAAGTGCTGATCACCAGTGCATTTCTGGTGGTTCTGGTACTGACATGGTTACATCAGAAACTTGTATATCAGTGTCTATAAAATGGCTGCCCATCTCCTTCAATTGAACCTTGATCTTCCCTTCACCCATTCTTGCCCCACCCTTTTCTTTTCCTGTATTCTCATACATCAAGTTTTAATGTAAGTTTGCAAAACATGAATGTAATGAGAAGATCAGAAACCAGACAAGGGAGTAAGCCCTGACACTGAACCCACCAAAGGCCACCCATCTACCTATTTGTCTCATGTACCCTAGTCGGTATGGGACAACTAGATAGTAATACCTCCTTGTTCCAAAGTGCAAAACATGGACATAAAACAATAGAAACAGAAAAGTGAAGTCAACAGAGGTGGGTCACAACAGATACAGAAGCGCACTACAAAAACACTAGACAGGGGAGAGCACATAGTAACAAGCTGAAGTTAAGATACCAGAAATCAAAGATACAATACACAAGGAAGGTGTAAACCGGATAAGAAAAATTATTTAATCAGCAGTGAATGAAGGGCAGCCAGGAACAACATGTGTTCTCAAAGTCCCGGCCTCCAAAGTGATTTGGCCGGTGCTCAGAAATCCAGATTTTTTTCACAAAAATACTATTCTACACCTGGGTCATCAGCCTTGGTGGTTGTCTTTATATGAAATTCACAAAAGAGAGGTACATTAATAATACCTAAATATGACCACTTTCACCTCAGGAAAATCTATTACTTTTATTTATCTTTTCTTGAAACCATTTAATTGCTCAAAGAAGTGAGTTAAAATTACATCAGTTGACCCACTAGTACTGGACTCTTTATATTATTTCATTATAGTACAGAGGTAACTACAGAGGTTACAAAGGTAAAGGTCCACTTGATGTCATCAAAAACTCAGGTCACTACAGAATTCAAGTAAGGCCGAGAGATAAAATCAGTGCCCCCTCAGAGCCCCTTGATGTAGAGGGCTACGCAAGAGCAGGGGCGGGGCTATCATAGGCTGGCCCACGAGCATCGGCATATGATAAATATCCCCCCTACTGTCTATGGAAAATCAAGACTAATAATTCTTAGCTACAATATTATCTAGTCTGTAAAAATGGACTTTATTATAATAAATCATCCCCAATAACCGCTATTCAAAGCAGAAACCTGGTCTTCTCTCAGAACTGTAATTCTTGTACAAAAAAATGACAAGCAAAATGCCATATCTCTTCCCTAAGCATTTACAACTTACTTTGTAAAAAGCTATTTTAGGCATTTAGAATTTGGTCAGCCTCGGAGAATTGTCAGACAGAATTTAAATTGTGTCTTTATAATATACGATTGAATTATTTCATGAAAATGGAGTGAGCTTTCTGGATTGAATACTGATATCTTCATTATATGCCAAACAAAAGCCAGTGTGCATAATTGTGATGTGTACTGAATTTCTTTTATTTAAGCTTATCTTTCAGGAGGAATTTCATGGACCCTGTGAATACGTTGTGACAGCTCTCTAAAGATCTGTATCAGCTAAGAAAATTAAAAACTACCACAGAAGACATTGAGAGAATGTTTGAAGCGATGTAGACAGAACAAAAAATAAAAGCAAAAAAAAAAAATTCCCTTAGAATGATTTTTTTATTATTATCTCACGCTATTGCTTGGTTTACTTAACTGCACAACACTGATAAGATCTGAACCGCAGTGTGGAAGTTTATCTGTCTAGGTCTTATTTATACTGACTGGTGTGAAGTTTTCAAAGTTCTGTTTGAAAACAAGAAGACAATGGAAAAGAGTTTAGGAAAAAATCCACTAAAAGTGAAAATTCAAACATTGAAAACTATTGAGGGGGTGGTCTGAGAATCCAATAAAATTGTGTGAGGCATAGCTAGGCGTGGGCCCCCAACCCAGGTATCCCAATCAGGGCCGGCTCCAGGTTTCAGTGGGCCCCTTAACAGTGAACTTATGTAGCGACATTAAAAAACTGAAATTTAAAATACCAACACACTTCCGCACAGCTATACAGCATATATACACGCACATCCTGTATATACAGCACATCCGCACAGCTATACAGCATATATACACATCCAGTATATACAACACATACGCACAGCTGTACAGCATATATACACTGTGGGGAATTGCTCTGGTAGTTGACTGGTAGCAGTGCAGGAAGCAGTGACACACGCAGGTTTAAAAGTCCAACTTAAGTGTTTATTCACACTTGCAAAACAGAACACAAATTCAGCCTTGGCTTAGGCACATGCAAAAACATTATAAAAGTAATTCCTGCCCGGCTAGGCGCTGTCTAATACATTTGGACCGCGTAGGAGAGGGCGGTGGGATCGGACATCAGGCACGCAGGCCGGGCCAGACACGAGGCACTTTGAAAGGTCGGGCATGAGGCGGCAGGCCGGGCTGTATTCGAGGTGCTCGGCCGGGTCAGACGGAAGGCGCGCGGGCAGGGCCGCAGGTGAAGCGGGCAGGCTGGGGAATAGGAGTAGTGGTACTGCGCTGTGCTCATATATACAGGATCAGAGAAGTAGTACTATGCTGTTCCCGTATATACAGGATCGGAGCAGTAGTACTGTGCTGTGGACAGATATACAGGATAGAAATAGTGGTACTGTGCTGTGACCATATATAAAAGATATGAGTAGTAGTACTAACGCTGAACAGTGGTCAGCATGACCCACAGCTAAGACAGGATGATGTCCGATTGGACCAAAATGGCGTCTGTAGAGAAATATATCTCTCACAATAGGAATAATGGTACTGTGGTACTGATGTTTTCACACACAGGAATAGAGTAGTAGTACTGTGCCCATATATACAGGATAGGAGTAGTAGTACTGTGCCCATATATACAGGATAGGAGTAGTGGTACTGTACAGTCCCTTTATGTACAGGACATGAATAGTAGTACTATGCTATGTCTTTATGTATAGGAGTGCTTAATGTCATAGGCACGGGTATCACAGGCACCATATCCCGGGTCACAGGCGCACCAGTGTGCCTCCAGGTACCCCCAGAGCCAGCTTGCAGCCAGCACTGGCTCCAGTGGCGGTCTCCGTTAATTTGCACTGGCCTGGCCGCCTGCCCTGATAAATTCCCAGTCCTTTCCTGTGTCCCCTGTGGACCTTTGTGCTTTTATGCCAGAGAGAAAGTTTTGCTTCACGCTTTTGCAATTATTCTGATTTCCCGTTGTGACCTCGATTTCTGACTCCGATCCTGTACTGACTTGACTTCCTGCCAGTCCTCGACCACAAGTTTACCTTACGATTCTGTACTTTGCCTTGGCCACCGTAGACCAAGTCTAGCCTGTGGAACGACCTGGTGGCATCACACCACAACAAGTCCAGCCTGCTTTGCGGCGAGCTCTGGTGAAAACCGGGTACCACTTAGACTCCCAGGTGTCGGCTTACGTCATCGTCTGCGGTGGTCCAGTTGGTCCACTACCCCTGGTGCCTGACACTGTACTTGTACTTGCCCATATATACAGGATACAGGTAGTAGAACTGTGCAGTGGCCTAATTAAGGATAGCTGAAATAGTGATATTGTATGGCCAAATTATGAAAAGAGTTACAAAAAAGACATAGACAGACACAAAACTACAGACTGGCAGACACTGCAAAATATATAAACATCATATTTAACTCAATAGTGGAGCAATAGTGGGACTGTAGTGTACAGTAGTTGTGCAGTAGTGGTACAGTAGTGGTAGAGTAGTGGTACAGTAGTGGAGCAGTAGGCAGGGGGTGCAAAAGTACCAAAAAAGGCTGAAAAATTGCAATGCACCAAAAACATTGCAAAAAAGTCAGAAAATAGCAAGAAAAATAAAGATAAATGACCTCCGTCAAATTGTATATCAGTATCAGTATTTTTTACTTTTATAATCCACAAAATGAAGTGGAATTCACCATTTCCAGAGGTCATTATGCATTCCCCTTAGGGTACATTTACAAAAGATATGTTCGGGTTAACATACAGCTGTGCGCTGGAGAGGAGGAGGGATGACTTGAATCTTTACGAAACCACATATACTATTATTGTGGAGACAGAGAAGAATTGTGAGCTTTACGCTTCCCACAACCTCTGTCCATGCCTGCTTGACGACTCTGCAAAAAATCACAGGTGACAACTTAATGACGGCCCCTACCCTGGGTGGTGCATGGAACAGTAAGACAAACAAGAGAGACAAGATGAAGTAAACAGTGAAGTCAGGCAAACAAGGTCAAAAACCAAAATGAAAATGATGAAAACTCGGAATGAAGTTATGTGAGTTTAAATGAAGTGTCTTGATGCCTCCCCCAGCAGCTGATTGGTTCAGCTGACTTTCACTCCTACAGACACCTGCAACAAACCCCCAGCTCAGAGAGGCAGCAAGATGTCAATCACTCAGGCCTCTGCAGCACATTCACCTGGGCTCTGGGGAACTCAAATCCCAGAACTAGAACCTGCAGGAGTTCTGACAATAATACTATGAAATGGTAAGATATCTGCTTTTGATATTTTTGTAACTTGGAAAAATTTGCATTAACTGTCTGTCTCAAGAAGTCAGCTCCTTTTTGCATGATAATCCACTTGTTAAAAATATCTCAACATTTTTATTGCAGTGTTTTCTGGTTAAAACTACTGAAGTCCGATGGTTATGGTTAGTCTATAGGGATGTATCAATATCTGTAAACACATTTCATATACGCAAATATAAAATGGAATTTACACCTTTTGTAATGTCTTACTGTGATGTGATTAATAGTACCTTTGGACCTCAGTAAAAACAGACAATAAAAAAAGTGCGCTACCAAGCTATGTTTATGGCTTTAGAGCACATCAAGTATTAAGACCATATATATAGGTGAAAGCATAATATCAATAAATAATATTGCTACATGGTAGGAAAGAAGTTCAACATTAATCTTATAATAGGAAAAAAGCTGAATGGCTGACAGGATAGATTACATGCACGGCAGTGCCTCTCATTGTGACCTTTCTTATACATTATAACTCATGCTAGCGGAGGGTTATATAATGCCATTGTCTAGCTTGCAAATCATCCTGGACTTATCAGATCTTCGGGAAAATACAATGTACAATGAGATTCTTTCAGCAGATGTAACATAAAAAGAAATGTAGAAAGAAAGTTATTATGAACAGGGAGATACCACATTATACCAAAAGCCGCTCACATAACACAATAAAGTAAAAAGTCATTTTTTATTTTTCATAATAGGTGACTGTCACATATGGGAGTCAGATAATTGTAGTCTGAGAATTGAATCTTCATAATACAACTGCTAACAGTGTAGGGAATAAGGGTTTAAAGGAATTGGGTGACCCGTGATCTTACAAACCTCCTACTAAATCCTCATCAGATTGTAAAAGTTTTTAATGATGGGAAATAGTTCCCCCCCCCCCCCCCATAATGTAATCTACTCTCCCATTATAAAGTCCTTTTGTAACTATTAAAATATACCATTATTTTTCAATCTACATGCAAAAAAATAATTTCTATATAAATTCATTTTTGGTTGTGTCCAACTCAAAATGTAAACAAATTGGGGCACATTTACTAAGTACAGTGCAGTTTGCCTTTGTAGTGTACATAGGGCGCCAGATTCAGGATTTCTGGTGCACGTTCTTCATGAATCTGGAGCCCCCTGCACTGCCCCAACAGAGTGCGCCACTTTTTTCATTATTGCACAGGGGCGTAACTTGAGGGGGTGCAGAGGTTGCGGTAGCACCAGGGCCCAAGAGGTTTAGGGGGCCCATAAGGTGTCACTTTCCCATATGAGAAGACTATTACTATAAACCATGCATTATAGTCACGGGCCTGGCACAGACTTTGCACTGGGTCCCATCAGCTTCTAGTTGCGCCACTGTTGTTGCACCTTTAACATGGGGTGTGTGACACATTTCTGTCAGACTTTGCATGTTAAATCTTGTACATGGTTCGACTGAGCACCAGAACGCCCCCTTCAGTGCACATATGTGGTGCGGACACTTCTTAAATACCTGTGCAAGCAGTTTGCACTAGAAAAATGTGCAAAGTCCCACGCACGGCCCTAATGTGCCCCATTATATTATTGATATTCATGGATTAAAGGGACATATCAAGATTCCACCTATTGATTCCACTTCTTGGTGAAAAACTACTAGATGAACTGCTCAGACCCTCACAATCTTCAGCTGGGGGGTTCTAAGTTCCCTGCTCCTCATCGCATGTTAGCATCCCTATGTTATCTGTCCCCATTGATGTCTTTGGCACCCGTTCAGCATGCGGTGAGCACACGTTGTCTCACTGCACTGTGAGACGTCCTATATTTTGCCATTTTACATGTTATGGAGAGGGTAGGGGTGGGGTGAGCAGCGCTCCTCCCTCTTCCTCTCCTGCATGCTGACCTGTGCCCAACCTTATTCTGTACTTCCTAATGACCTTTACTTATAGTTCACTAGAAAGGCAACAGGACAGATTAACTACAAGTGAGGAAAACTACACGATGTGCAGTTTGCCTGACTAATGTGCAGTGCCCGGAACTTGGTCTTCATGAATGTGGCGCACGCTGCACGCGGCCAAAGTGCACAAACGGTGTGCATCAGATTTTTCTGTGCACAGTATTGTGTTATGGCCTGCATAGTGTAGCCACAACATACTACTAGAGCAAACACTTCATCAATAGATGTGCAACCAGTTTGTACATGTATTTTGTGCAGTCTACGCAAGATTTCTGGGTCTATTTGTATGTGTTACTGTTATCCCACAACTACTAGCCACTGGCTGATGTAATGCTGAACCTCCAAACACCTCTCAATCAGTCCATACAAGACACATTGGGGCACATTTACTTACGCGGTCTCTGGAGTTCACGGAAAGTGCATACTATAACAACAATGCACTGTGCCGCAATTCACCAAGATTGTGCGCCCGATTTCCTGCATGTGTCGCTTCCCTGCTCAGGTCCGCCAGGGTTCATCTTCTTCTTCCTGATGCATGTAAGTGCATTGTCTTTTAACACAATTTGAAACTTAAAGGGGTATTCTCGTCTGGGCACTCACATTCAGTTTGATTAATCTGCCATTAATAAACATTTCTTCAATTAGATGTTATTAAAAAAAAGTGTTCCTGTGTGAAGATAATTTTCCATAAATGCAGCCATGTTGTCCCTTAGAAATGAGATAGCTTCCTCGGATATGGCCACCTCTGCTGGATGGATTGCACAAATAAACAAAAAGTTTTTGTATATGAAATATCTGGGAATTACTGCAGGTCCCACAGCCACCCTGTGGTAATGATTGCTGAATCCTAATGGTCCTGCAGGACTCTATAGTGCATGTCTGGCCACTGCTGCCAGAGTGTGATGTGGTCGTATCCGGGGAAGCTATCTGGTTTCTAAGGGACCATATAGCTACATTTATGAGAAATTATCTTCACACAGGAACATTATTTTTAATAACATCCAATTGAAGAAATGTTTATATATGGAAGATTAATTAAACTGAATGTGAATGCCGAGACAAGAATACCCCTTTAAATCCCTCGCTCAGTCTGAATCAGGCGGATCGTCTGACGGCCCGCCCTCCGATTTCTGAAAGCCAGCGCAGCTGCCCCACAATCCGGTCACATGCGATGCATTCCAAGCACAAACCCATGTTAAATACCTGTCAAAGTTGTGCAAATCCCGAAAACAGCAAACAGTCCGAAGAATGTGCGCCCTTAGTAAATTAGCCCCGTTGTTGTAATGAAAAAACTTTTGTATAAAATAGAACTATAGCGGTACTACAACTGACCACTAGCTTATCATTGTTGACTATTGAATGGTGCTTACACCCTGGGGGGACGTGTTGAAACAAACTGCCTTTCCATTGGGCTGTGTAGATAAACAGCCAAGTCCCTACTGTGTTACTATTTTCCCAAATTCTATGGGGGCTATTAAAATATAAATAATTCATATCCTACTATCCTTGCATCATTTAATTGGGGTATATGTGGATCATCCCGGGTACGCGACCCATTCAACGCCCGTTCAGAGGATTTTAGTCATTTTAACTGAGCGCATCGATCACAAATTTTTATCTCGTAAATTATTTCTTTTAATACATCACCAATAAAAGTTAATTTTAGAATTTGAGGGAAAGCCCCCTGCCCCAGTATATAGCCAGCCCCCTGCCCCAGAAAGGTGAGTTTTGATTTTTTTTACTCGAGTATAAGCCGAGTTTGGGTTTTCAGCACATTTTTTGTGCTGAAAAACTAGGCTTATACTCGAGTATATACCAAGCATCGCTCAGATACCAAGCATTAGGTATATCACTAACCAATATGGCTGCTCATTCTTTCCTTCGAAGCTTGGAATCCTAGTTGACTTGGTAGGTCTCCATACAGATTGGTAAATCCCTGGGGAAGTCAGTAAGTCTCCATGTTTCCATGTTCCCTCCCATACCAACAAGCTGTTGGAGATGTTCTTCAAGACTTGGTTATCAGAAGGTCCAGGGACACGTGACCTCCTGCCTCTCGCTCTGGTAACAGACTTTACAATAATAACACAAAACAAGCCATCTGCTCTCACACCAGATCCTCTTTCATACTTTTGGCGACTGAAGGACTTTTCTCACTTCCTGCTTTTAGCAGAATTATACTTTACACAGAATCGGACTCCTTGTATCGAGGTAAAGTCTACTGATTTGTATTATGACTTAATCCCACTTGGGTCCTGCAGCACAAGTTGTTTCTTCTCTCCGTGGTCCCAGTTCCAACCAGATGCAGATGACATCACTTTTTCCCTCGATGGTTTTTAAATCAGAGCCCTTCTGTTAAGATTTTCCCGAGGTTGCATATACTGCATATTAATCTCCATGTCTCATCTCTTTCTGGGGTTTTTTTTTTTGGGTTATGGGATTAATTGAGGTCTTATATTTCACAAGATCTGGGAAAATTCTTCTGCCAGATGGATCATTCTTTACCTGAAGATATTGACCTTTTATGATTTTTTTGTGGATAAGTGGAAATCCTGCTTTGACAGCAATGGCTGCAAAATAATCGACCGATGGAACAAGCAACATGATGGATCTGGATGGGTGACAAAAGGAAGTGAATCACTTAAAGGGATTGGCCACTTTTCAAAGAATCTCTTCCATCAGACCGGTCTCTGCATGTATATGGACCTGTGTCTTTGCCTCCTTTAAGAGCCTCAGCCCTGTTCTCCCCATGATGCCCTGTGTATTTATACACAGCTTTCCCTCTCTATCATTGCTCCAGCCCATCCTCATGCCCTCACCCACTGTGTCTCTCTTCTCAGAGGGTAGGGGGATTAGGATGAGTCATAACTCTCCTGCTACAGCTCCTAATATTCAGCAGGGCTCAGACATGTAAACAAAAAATCATGCAGTGTCTGCAGTAAGTAGCTGGACTGCTGAATCACTTGATGAACATTCAGGAGTTATCCACAAGAAAGTAAAGGCACATGGGCAACTTACTGTACAAAAAAGAGCAACCAACCCCTTGTATGGAAGCACATTGTCTAGTGTTAACTACTTGAGCCTCAATTTAATGAAGTGATATACTCAATGGTCAGCAGTCACTATGGGGATGGTTACTACAGTGCCACTACAGTGTCACAATGGACGTGTCAGCACCCAGAAACAGCTGCATGGAGATCATTTCACCCATCACACATTTCTCTGTATTAGATACAATTAGATACATACCTTGTATTTTCTTTGTTACAATTAAATACTTGAGTAATTGCTTTAATCCACAGGAGGAAATTGCCCTCATATTTGTAATCCAGGAAAACCACAGTATCTTAGTTGTTCTGTGGCTTCTGTGTCAATTGGAGGTTGGATTTGGTGTAATCCAAGGCTTGTGCATACTCTTACACTCATCAGGCTACATACAGGCTACTGCTGCAGGACCTAGAGTGATGACAGAAGCGTGTGACTGATCACATGTGTCCTGCATCACTGCAAGGTCCCTAACCCCTTTCGTGCTGCCAGGGGATGGGGCCAGAGAAGATGTTTCAGCTGGGACTGGGTATGAAGAAGGGTTGTGTGTATGTGTGTATAGATGTAGCAGCGATGAGTGTGTTCATTTAAGTAAATGTATGTAATCGACCTCAGTTAGTGAAGGTAGAAAGAGGTGTGTGTGAATGCAAGTTGCAGAGCTGTGTATCAATAACTGGGTGTAACAAAGCTGTTTCTGAGTTAATCGATGTAGCAGCACCGTATGTGTGATTGTATGGCTGTAGCAAAGCTATGTGTGAGTGGATGAATGTAGCAGAGCTTAGCATGAGAAAGAATGGATGTAGCAGGGGTGTGTGAATGAATGAATGTAGCAGAGGTGTGTGTGAGAATAAATGGATGTGGCAGAGCTGATGGGTGTAGCAGAGCTGTGTGTGAGTGGATGAATGTAGCAGGTCTGTGCATGAGAATGAATGGATGTAGCAGAGCTGTGTGTGAGAATTAATGGACGTGGCAGAGCTGTGTGTGAGAATGTATGGATGTGGCCGAGCTGTGTGAGTGAGTGAATGAATGTAGCTGAGCTGTGTGTGAGAATGAATGGATGTGCAGAGCTGTGTGTGTGTGATTGTATGGATGTAGCAGAGCTGTGTGTAATAATGAATGGATGTGGCAGAGCTGTGTAAGTGAATGAATGTAGCAGAGTTGTGTGTGAGAAGGAATGGATGTAACAACGCTGTGTGAGTCAATGAATGTAGCATAGCTAGTTGTGCTGTGCGTGTCTGTAACCAACAGGGAATTTGTAATTGGTGTCGAATATACTTTTCAGTTTTTTGGGTTACTAAATCTGGGGTGCGTCTTATAGTAAGGTGCATCTTACAGTAGAAAAATCACGTTACATGGAGAAGTATTTTATCCTGATAAAATATATTACAATGTTTCTTGTGCTGAATTACACTACGATTTTGCAATGTTTTTTGAAAACTTACTATTTGAGTTCATCTCTTCTGCAAACCCAATGTAAAAGTAACTAGTGAGTCCGGTATCTAGAGACTGTAACCAGAACTCCTGTGGTCCTTTGTGTATCATAACAGTAACTTGTGGCTGTAAGGGACCTTCATTTCCTAACCACCCCTTAAAAATGTTTCTGAATTTTCAAAAATGACCATCAAGGTTTAATCACCAGAGGCGACAGGGCTTTTTTACTATGAGAACTTGCAATCTGTGGAATAGCCTGCCTCAGGCGCTGGTCACAGCAGGGACAGCAGAGAGCTTCAAGCAGCGTCTAGATGCCGTTTTCACCTAAATAACATTGACGGTTATGTTATATAGAATTGTTTCCCCTAAATCCCTTCCTCATCCAATCCCTTCCCTTCCTTGGTGTAACTTGATGGACAAGTGTCTTTTTTCAACCGTAACAACTATGATAATTCATATTAAAAAACGTAAACTTTTTTTTTTAATATACAGTCCAGTAATGTTACCGCCATTACTTGTGGACCTATACGCTTGCGCCGTGTCTAATAAAAGGTTGTTCTGTTTCCTCGGCCTTTCTTTAATATTAACAAGGCGTTTCTATTCCCCTGCCAGATTCTCATCTAAAACGTCCATCAGATAAATTTACTAGAAACCTAAAAGAGGTTTAATGTGCAATGATGTAAGTCATACAAAGTGCCAGTAAATGAAAGGGACATTTTATGATTATAAATTCAGCGACGTCGCGTTAAACACCATCTGGGTCATTTACAATGTTCATTCAAGGACTCGTTCTGTGTTTTTTTTCCCCCTTTAAGCCTGGAAGAAAATCATCTGTGAAATATGGGAAGGATTCTGAGCCTCCAGTATAGTTCTTCATATAAAATAACCAGCACACTAATTACCTTACACTGCCAAATAGTAAGCTAACACTGGTGGTCCACACAGAGGAGGGAGGAGACCCCACCTACAAGTAATAGTACCACCCACATCCAGGCATTGGCCTCTCTTTTACATAAGTTGCCCATGTGCCTTTACTTCCTCCTGCTACTTACTTTTGTGTTGTGTTGTGATTCTTTGCTTTCATGTCTGAGCTCTGATGAATAGGAGGAGCTGTAGCAGGACACTATGGGGCACATTTACTAGGGGGCCTGAATTGCACAGGGGTGTTTGGCGCATGCAATCGGATTTTGGCGCATCGGCTTGCATTCGACACAAATTGGGCGGCGTGGCCACCGGACAACCCGACTGATTCGGACAAACCGCAGAATTTACAATTCAAATTGTGTCGCAAGATCAGCACTCACATGCACCAGGAAGAAGAAGGTGAACTCAGGCGGACCTAAGCGGGGAAGTGAGACATTCAAGAAATCAGACGCACGCTGTAAGATCACAAAACTGAGATCGGGACTTTTGAGTGATAGCTCCAGAACTCCAAAGTAAGGAGTATGTGGGGATTAACAGTAGTGCCCAAGAGATCGTTGCCAAAAACAAAACCAAAAAATCTAAAAACTCCAAATCATGTGATCTTACTGGAACACAACAGGTCAGTTTGGTAACATTGTAATAGTTGCACAATGAGAGATTATGCAATAGACACAACTCTTCATCAGGTTTTTTTTAGGCATCTGGGTTAAGGTCTAAGGTCATAACTCCTAACTCCAGGGTCACAGTGGTCATAAGCAGGCCCCGTTGACTGTCTGTAGCAGGTCCCATGAGTCCTGTCTTGTAGTGATAATTGGGCCCTTTAGAATTCTGCCAAACCTGAACTTAAAAACCCTTTACTCTGTAAGCGGCTGTCATAGAAATGGCTGTGGCCACGTGCACCGGCACCAGCTTGCTTGGGAAGGGTCGTCACTCCTGCTGATGTCATTGGGTAGCGACAATCCTGGCATCAGCCAATGTACTTTGCGGTTGTGGCGCCGCTCAACACTAACTACCGGTGTAGCCAAAATAACCCTGTCTCGGATTATACCTGGTTATAGGTGTATAAAATGGACTAAGGGGCTATGAATTGACTTGGGTTAATTTATACCCGGGGTATAAACTAGCCTAGGCCTACGCTGTAACCCCTAGTAGAGTCTGGCCTGGAGGTATAATCTGCTCCTGTCGGATTGCCACAATGTTAGAATCGGGAGTTGGAGAAGGGTAAGTACACTTTATTCTATACCTTACACTGTACCCAGCCCCAGGGAGGGTTTTCAAGATTCCTGGAAACTTCATTTAAGGTTCTCTGTCCAGAAACTGAGTAAAAGTTCAGATGTTTAGTCTCTTCTCTTTAAGATGTGCCATGACTGGTTCCAGAATGTTCCTCATCACTTCCACTCTACAGAAAAGCTCAACTTCCTCTTCCTGGTCAGGCCTGACCTCTGAGGGTCATAAACCCAGTTGATACAGATATCTGGCCTCTTATTAACTGAAGGAACCCAATTTTATTCCAGAACAAATTTATTGAGACTACATTGAACCTGACAGGTCATTCCATCGTGCCTCGTTAACTGCTGGGCAGCAGGGCATGCTGGGAGTTGCAGTTTTGAATAAAATGGAGTAACATAGACCAGAGAATTACTGGAAATGTTATGTAAATAGAACTTTATACTAAGGGTGATGCACTTGGTAATTTCCATGAGAGGGATTAGTCCTAGTCCCTCAGGTCATCCATATACCGTGCCCTGATGTGTTATATTGCATTGTGTGAATAACAGGAAAGCTATTACTTTATATTACCGTGAAAACTTACTTTGTCTTGGAAAGAGGAAATAACAAAGGACAAATCAAGTTCTGCTCTCACCGGTTACAATAATACAACCCCCCGACCCCGGTACAAAGCTGCTGAAAAGGAGAAAACATCAGAGACAGGAAGCAAGAAAGCAAACAAGCGAGACCTATGGACTTCCCAAACACGCCGGCGGTAATATTGACCGATATCAACACCCGAGCGAGAGGCTGAGAGACACCGAGTAATAAGTGATGAGAACCACAACTCATCGCCATGACAGAAACTACTGGCACAGAAAGGATTGTCCTAAGACCCTGGAAAATCTGTACCGGATCCACAACAATGAGGTACCACTAATAGTATACTCGAGTATAAGCTGACCCGAGTATAACCCGAGACCCCTAATTTTAACACAAAAAAATGGAAAAACCTATTGACTCGAGTATAAGCCGAGGGTGGGAAATGCATTGGTCACAGCGTCTCCGGTATATAGCCAGTCAGACCCTGTAGTATACAGCCTGCCAGCCCCTGTAGTATATAGCCAGCCAGCCCCCTGTAGTATACAGCCTGCCCAGCCCCTGCTCGCAATATAATTCCAGTAGGAAAAAAAACAAACACTGTACTCACCTTCCGATGCCCCCGGCAGTATATAGCCGGCCCCAGTATACTTGCAGTAGTATATAGCCTGCCAGCTCCCTGCAGTATATAGCCTGCCAGCTCCCTCTAGTATATAGCCTGCTAGGCCCCTGTAGTGTATACCCTGCCTGCACCCTGTAGTATATAGCCTGCTAACCCCTGGTATTGTATAGCCTGCCAGTCCCCGGTAGTATACAGCCTGCCAGCCCCTGTAGTGTGTAGCCTTCCAGCCTCATGTAGTATACAGCCTGCCAGCCCCTGTAGTATATAGCTTGCTAGCCCCTGTAGTATACAGCCAGCCAGCCCCCTTTAGTATGTCCGAGCCTCCCCAGCCCCCTGTGGTATGCACCTGCCAGCCCCCTGTGTATATAGCCAGACCCTTTTTAGTATACCCCTTGCCATCCCCCTGTAGTATACGCCTGCCCATCCCCCTGTAGTATACAGCCTGCCCAGCCCCCTGTAATATACAGCCTGCCCAGCCCCTGCCCGCAATATAATTCCAGTAGGAAAAAAAACAAACACTGTACTCTCCTTCCGACGCCCCCTGGCTGTATATAGCCAGCCCCCAGTAGTATATAGTCTGCCTGCCTCCAGTAGTATGTAGCCTGCCAGCCCCCTGAAGTATATAGCCTGCCAGCTCCCTCTAGTATATAGCCTGCTAGCCCCCTGTAGTGTATACCCTGCCTGCACCCTGTAGTATATAGCCTGCCAGCCCCCGGTAGTATATAGCCTGCCAGCCCCCTGTATATATAGCTCCAAGACCCCGGTATAGTATAGTACATGGCCCATGATCCTGTAAGTATACACAGCCATCAAACTATATGTCACACAGCCTGCCTAAGTACAGCATCCACAGCATACTGCCGCCCGGTTCTGCCCCACCGGTAGTAGTATTTCAGCCTGCCCACCTCGTAGTATAACCTGCCGGATGACCTGTATTATATAGCCTGCCCAGCACCCTGTGTATATAGCCTGGCGGTTTTTCCGAATACGTCGGGTTTTCGTTCGGCCACGCCCCCCCCATTTCTGTTGCGCGCATGCCGGCCCCGATGCGCCACAATCCGATCGCGTGCGCCAAAAACCCTGGGCAATTCATGTACAAGCGGCGCAAATCGGAAATATTCGGGTAACACGTCGGGAAAACGCGAATCGGGCCCTTAGTAAATGACCCCCAATGGGCCAGAACTGGTGTCATATCTGATGTCCAATCTGTGGGACTGACCATCAATAACTCATCAGCCGTGGCCCCGCAACAACCTATAGTGACAGATGGACGAGCCAACACCTAGAATTCCTGCCCAACCCCTTTAAGGTGATGTATCAGGACTAATACGAGGTTCCTAGGGATATGGAGGTGATATATTTATGTGATATTTATGGTATGGATCACAGTCTCCTCTGGGGAAGGCTTATACCCGCCCATCATTAGGGTCAATGCCGATCCTACACTCATTACAGGCCATTGTCTAAGTAGCCCCCATAATCCTGGAAACTGGGGCACCAAAACATCTAGAAGAAGCCATAAATCTTCTCCGCACTCTGATCACATGGAAGAAAATAGGTCAGGGCTAAAAACATCAAAGTAAGGATTAGAATTTATTAGGATTTGATTAATATTCCAAATATGTTAAGTCAAGATGTATCACACTATAAGAGGTAGTTCTTACCAGGTGGATTACGGTAAGTGACCACACGTGACCTCTACCATACGGATGACTTTACTTATTAATAACTATATCCTATAGACTCCCATTGTATGACAATCATTGTACTGGTTAGATCCCCAGTACAACCCAAAGGCAACCAACGAAGGTCTGATATGTATACCCCAGAAATAGAGGAACACACACAGTGATGTCACAGGACAGGGATCATACACACAGTGATGTCACAGGACAGGGATCATACACACAGTTTTTTGTGTATGTGGGCACGCTCAAAAACGGTTTCGGAAGTGAATCACAATATTTAATACCACATTCAAAGTATAAATAGAATAGATAAAAACATTCACAATGGTCTTGATATAATAACAGATGGTTTAAATTTCTACATGTACTGGAATTTGATTATTACTCGATAGCTCTGACAAATATGAAGTGTGTATACACTTATGTGTTTACTGTAAACTTATGTGTTTACTGTGGACTAATGTGTTCACTGTAAACTTTCGTGTTCACTGTAAACTTTTATGTCCACTGTAAACTTCTGTGTCCACTGTAAACTTCTGTGTCCACTGTAAACTTATGTGTTTTACTGTAAACTTATGTGTTTACTGTAAACTTGTGTGTCTACTGTAAACCTATGTGTCTACTGTAAACTTATGTGTTTACTGCAAACTTATGTGCCCACTGTAAACTTATGTGTTTACTGTAAACTTATGTGTTTACTGTAAATATCAGATAAAACAACGTTACACAAAAATCAATTGAACTTGCATGCATGAAAAAATATTAAAATGTCCAAAAAAATTTTTTGTCAATCCTAGGAAAAACAAAAGGCAAAAGACAAAAAACAATAATCAATAAACAATAAATGTCCAAAGTTGTGAGTCCTAAAAAGTAAAAAGTAAAAAGGAAAAGTCCAGAATCAAAAACGGAATTCAGCTTTGTATAGTAGATTGATATCCAGGAGGTTTTGCTATTTAAACAGGATGTAGGGCCCTACACCTGTAAAGACTCATATATATTTTCGCCTTTTTACGAGATTTAAAATAGAAGTATAGACACTCACGGTTGGTTGGCAACAATGGTTCTGATTGTCCTTAGAATTATGTTGCTGCTCTCGATGTGCCGGGGTGGAGAAAAAACAATCCAGATATCCACATGTGTTGTGGTTAGCGGCCTCCCACATGTAATGGAGTCTGTGGACGCCGTTTGGAAGCGTGGTCTCAAGGCGTTGCGGGATGTCAGTCCACACGCATCCGCTAGACTGAATGGATCCTCCTCCTCCTAATCCAGATCGAGCGACTGAACTGTGTCGCAAATAGTGCGACTGTAATGTGTCGCAGATGGTGCCGTGCTACTCACTGGGTGCGGTCGTGCTCGTCAATGGATGTAGTCTTTCAAGTTGAGGCTCCAAGTGGTGCACTTTAGTTTGTAAACTTTCTCAAGTGAGTGTCTTTTCTTTTCTTTTGTAGGTGATATTGTTATTGCAAATGAGTCATAAAATCAGTAGCTAGACGCGTTTCGAAGCGTGATGCTTCTTCCTCAGTAGCTCTATATTTAAGGCAAAAGACAAAAAACAATAATCAATAAACAATAAATGTCCAAAGTTGTGAGTCCTAAAAAGTAAAAAGTAAAAAGTAAAAGTCCAGAATCAAAAACGGAATTCAGCTTTGTATAGTAGATTGATATCCAGGAGGTTTTGCTATTTAAACAGGATGCAGGGCCCTACACCTGTAAAGACTCATATATATTTTCGCCTTTTTACGAGATTTAAAATAGAAGTATAGACACTCACGGTTGGTTGGCAACAATGGTTCTGATTGTCCTTAGAATTATGTTGCTGCTCTCGATGTGCCGGGGTGGAGAAAAAACAATCCAGATATCCACATATGTTGTGGTTAGCGGCCTTCCACATGTAGTGGAGTCTGTGGACGCCGTTTGGAAGCGTGGTCTCAAGGCGTTGCGGGATGTCAGTCCACACGCATCCGCTAGACTGAATGGATCCTCCTCCTCCTAATCCAGATCGAGCGACTGAACTGTGTCGCAAATAGTGCGACTGTAATGTGTCGCAGATGGTGCCGTGCTACTCACTGGGTGCGGTCGTGCTCGTCAATGGATGTAGTCTTTCAAGTTGAGGCTCCAAGTGGTGCACTTTAGTTTGTAAACTTTCTCAAGTGAGTGTCTTTTCTTTTCTTTTGTAGGTGATATTGTTATTGCAAATGAGTCATAAAATCAGTAGCTAGACGCGTTTCGAAGCGTGATGCTTCTTCCTCAGTAGCTCTATATTTAAAACCTCCATGTTGGAACACTTCCTTAAATACCCCTTCCGGGCTCAAGAATTATCCGGTTTGGATTTTTCCGGATTGGGTTAAATTACAAAGACCTGACCTGGATCAATCTACTTTGATGTGTTTCAATTCTTTTTCGGATAATGCTGCATTGTTTCAATACATTAATTGAAAAAACCATAAATCATAGACTAAAATTGTAAATATTCATGTTGGACAGACATATTAAATGAAAATGTAACAAAAAATATACACAGAATAATGTACAGACACTAATGTAATAGTGTAAAATGGGAGTTTTTTTTGGGGAAGAGGATTTTGTAACGATATTACCCAAGTTTCTATTTTGTCGACTAATCGACATAATCTTGTGTCCATAGTTTCAAAATATATGGAAGACACCATTCTCTGTAGGGTATTTTTGTATATATATGTTTTTTGTGCACATGGTTCAGTACAAAAGATACTTATAGATAATGACCAATATATGTATATATATGAAAAACGGTTGGGGGATTTTCATGGGTTTCATAATGGGTGGGGGAAGCTGGAAGGGGCCACATGTGCTGGTATACAGCCCGACTAATGTTGCCTGCGTTACGGCTGCCTCCATCCAATTTATAAAAAACCAAATATTTCGAGTTCTGCATTGAGACCCTTTGGTGCCATCGTGTCGAAGGTGAAAATGAATCTTGATTCCATTCTGGACATTTTAGCGATGTAATCTCCACCCCTCCAGTCTTTTTTTACTGATTGTATCGCACAGAATTTTAATTGTGTTGTATCCATGTTGTGGGCTGTTTTGAAGTGTTTTGACAGAGTATGGGTTTCTAAACCTTTCTTAATATTCCTTAAATGTTCAGCGATTCTCTCTTTTAGGGGTCTGATCGTCCTTCCAATATACTGTTTTTGACAGGGGCACATTATCATGTAAATTACTCCACTACTGTTGCAAGTGAGGAGTTCATTAATGTTATGTGTTGATTCATTGCTAGATGAAGTGACCTTTTGAGTGCGTTTCGTAAAAGTGGTTTTCTTACAACAAACACAATCTCCGCATCTAAAAAAGCCTTTTAAATTCAGCCAGGTTTTATTTAAGGTTTTTGATTTGGTCTTGATAGAGGGAGCTATTTGAGAGCCTAAGTTGGGAGCTTTAGTGTAAATAATGGGTGGTTTCTCCGGTAAAAGTGTGTGGAGTGTTCTATCATTCTTCAAAATGTCCCAATGTTGGGTAATGATTTTCTGTAGTTTTTTGTATTGTGTGTTATATGGAAAAATAATTTTACTTTGATTCTCTCGTGCGGTATCTAGTGAAGTTTCTTGTGAAAGTGGAATTTTTTCTTTGATCAAATCCTCTCTTTTTAATTGTCTCGCTTTTGTTAAAGCAGAGGATAGTGTTGTAGTGGTGTAATTCTTTTCTTGAAACTGTACTGTTAATTGGTTAACTTCTTCCTCAAATTTTTCAGTGGTCGTACAATTTCTCCTTAAGCGTCGATATTGACCAAAAGGTACATTTTCAAGCCATCTAGGAAGATGGCAACTATGTTTAGATATATAACTGTTTTTGGATGTTGGTTTTATGTATGTGCTGCATTCTAACTTGTTATCCACTATATCAATTTGCAAATCTAGAAACTCTACCTTTGTTTTGCTTATATTAGGTGAAAATTTCAAATGATATGTGTTTGTGTTCAATGTTGAAATGAAATCATATAACTCTGTCTCACTTCTGTCCCAAATCAGGATGATGTCATCTATATACCGATGCCAGAGCACCAGGCCGTCGCCAAGCCTGCAATCTATAACTTGCTCCTCCCAATAAGCCATGAACAGATTAGCAAAGCTTGGCGCGAACCTGGTGCCCATGGCCGTACCGGATACCTGTAAATAAAAATCCCCTTCAAAGTAAAAATAATTATGTTCTAAGATAAATCGGATACAATCCAATAGAAAATTGATTTGTTCGTCTTTTAGGGAAACTGTTTTTCTCAAATGGTGTTCCACCGCTTCAACACCTAAGTCATGTTTGATGCATGTGTATAAAGAACTTACATCTAATGTTGCGATGGTCCAATTTTGTTTCCACTCTAAATTTTCTAATATCCTTATGATTTGAGTGGTGTCTTTCAGGTAGCTTCTTGTTTTTTTCACATATGCTTGGAGGAAATGATCTATATATTGAGAGAGATTTGCTGTTAGGGATCCTATGCCTGAAACTATAGGTCTTCCAGGGGGTTTGGACGTGTCTTTATGAATTTTAGGCAAACAATAAAAAATGGGTATTCTGTAGTGTTTGTGTAAAATATAATTATGTTCTTTTTCTGTTATTACTTGTGCTGATAGAGCTTTGTCGACAAGAATGTTTAATTGTTCTGTATAGGAGTCAGTGGGGTCGCATAAAAGTTTATGATATGTGTCCGTGTCTCTCAATTGTCGTAGACATTCAATGTTGTAGTCAGAGGTGTCTTGCAACACAATCCCCCCCCCTTTATCTGCTGGACGTATGGTTAAATCATTATTTTTCTGTAACATTTTTAATGAATGTTGTTCTGATTTAGTTAAGTTTGAATATTTATTTGTTTGTTTCAGCTTGTTGACATCTTTCTTGCAGGATATTTTAAAGGATGTCATTTCTTTGCTCATTTCTTGCCGTGGGAAAAATTTTGATTTCGGTTTTAGATTAGTGTATTGGTGTAGCCCTAAACTTGTAGTGGTCTTCTCTAATGGATTTTTTAAAAAATATTTCTTTAAGCATAAATTCCTCATATATTTCTCTATGCCTACATATATTTCAAATTTATCCAAAGGGTGGCTAGGTGCAAATTTTAATCCTTTGTTTAACAGACTGACGTGATTTTTGGTGAGTGATATTTTACTTAAATTAAAAATTCCTAATGTGTCCAGTTCACCATTTGTTATAACTTCCCTACTTTTGTCTTCGGAGTGGTGTCTATTTCCGTGTCCTCTTCTAATCCTCTTTTTCTTGTGTGATGTCCTAGATGTATTTTCTGTGCTGAAACGGGTGAACTTTGTGTTGCTTGTGCATATGTCTGTGGTCTGCTGTGTGTGTGATCCCTGGTTTGTCGGTGGTTCCTCATTTCGTTGTGCTCTGTCCATGTTTTGGGTGTATACCTTTGTGAGTGTTGGTGCAATTGTTCGTGATTTGGTTGTTGGTAATTTGGAGATTGTCTGTAGTTCGACTGTTGGTGGTTGGGGTTGTAATATGATCGTTGGTGTGTGTGTGTATGATATTTCTTCTTGCTGTAATCCGTGGTGTGATGGGGTTTCCATGGGGAGAGTTTTTTTTTGGACATTTTAATATTTTTTCATGCATGCAAGTTCAATTGATTTTTGTGTAACGTTGTTTTATCTGATATTTACAGTAAACACATAAGTTTACAGTAAACACATAAGTTTACAGTGGGCACATAAGTTTGCAGTAAACACATAAGTTTACAGTAGACACACAAGTTTACAGTAGACACACAAGTTTACAGTAAACATATAAGTTTACAGTAAAACACATAAGTTTACAGTGGACACAGAAGTTTACAGTGGACACAGAAGTTTACAGTGGACATAAAAGTTTACAGTGAACACAAAAGTTTACAGTGAACACATTAGTCCACAGTAAACACATAAGTTTACAGTAAACACATAAGTGTATACACACTTCATATTTGTCAGAGCTATCGAGTAATAATCAAATTCCAGTACATGTAGAAATTTAAACCATCTGTTATTATATCAAGACCATTGTGAATGTTTTTATCTATTCTATTTATACTTTGAATGTGGTATTAAATATTGTGATTCACTTCCGAAACCGTTTTTGAGCGTGCCCACATACACACAAAAAACTTTTTCGAATTTTCTTATTGGGGCTCTTTTTGGTGTTAAGACCCTTTGTGGTTGCACCCAAGTCGGTGTGACAGAGATCAATAAGTGCCACTAAACCCACTGTATTAGAAACCCTGTAGTATATAGCCTGCCAGCCCCCGGTAGTATATAGCCTGCCAGACCCTGGCAGTATATAGCCTGCCAGCCCCCGGTAGTATATAGCATGCCCAGGCCCTGTAGTATACAGCCTGCTAGCCCCTGTAGTATATAGCCATACCAGCCCCCTGTAGTATATAGCCTGCCTAGCCCCCGGTAGTGTACAGCCTGCCCCCTGTAGTATATAGCCTGCCCAGCCCCCTAAACACTGTACTCTCCTTCTGACGCCCCTGGCAGCTCCTCTATATTCTGCTCCGGCATCGGCTCCATGTCTCCGCGCTGTCTGTCACAGGGATCGTGACGTCAGCCGCTCGCTGATATCATAGTGTGTGCCGAGCAGCCGACGTCACGATCCCTGCAACGAACGCGGTGTATAGAAGAGGAGCGGCGGTGGGGGGCCTCGGAAGGTGAGTACAGTGTTTGTTTTTTCTCATAACTCGAGTATAAGCTGAGGTGAAGTTTTTCAGCACATTTTTTGTGCTGAAAAACTCGGCTTATACTCAAGTATATACGGTACCTTTTTCTTCATATCAGGAAATAACACCTTGTGGGTTCTCAAAAGTTCCTCAACTTCACCTAGTAGGGGATTGTATGAGTGTTTTGGGCGGCCGGCCTAGGCCAAAGGTAGTCCCTTAAGCTTTGACTTTGTTCTAAAAATAAGGTTTTGACTTTAGAGCAATTTCTCACTGCTTCATTGGCTCTTTTATGTAGCCAATGAGGTAAAAGAGATCAGGGGGTGAGGAGGACTTTGTGAGGTCCATTGTATTATTGTCCATTGTACATATTTGAAAATTTTTAATTATCAGTATTGGCTAAAAGGGTTGTCCAAGTGTTACTATTCACTGTGGATTGTGAGGATTTAGCTGCAGTTATTAGTCGCAACAAGGATCGGGAGCCACCTGCTTCCGACTCTGTGACCGGTGTTTGTATTGTGGTGTCGTCCTACCATCAATCAACTATTAATAATGTATACCAGGCCAACTATAGGTCATAGTAGTACCCGGCCAACCCCTGTTAAAGAGAACCTACAGTATCTTATGGACAGGAGATTTAGCAAATTGCCCAATATCATGTTTAGGTTCTTATACTTAGAGCTCGTTCACATTGGCCCTGTTTTTCATGTCAGTGGTTCAGTGATTTCCACATATGACTTACAAAGCCATTGATTTCTATGGGGGTTTTCACATTGGCTTGTATTTTCACTGAACCGTTGTCCGTGGAAAAAATTATGAAACGTCCTATCTTTTTCACGGATGCGGAAGGCAATCGAAGTCTATGGGTACACAAAAAAAAACATGAGGCTGGAAAACCAGGTGTGATGTTTTCTATCCAAGGTAAAACCTTCTCTTTTTTTCCGGACATGGAGACAAAACGGAAGAAAAACAGAGACATGAACAGCTGATCATCAATTCCAAAGAGCTCCAGGCGCATGCATGTTGTTTAGAGGAAGACTGCACAATGCACCTTATTTCATTGCGCATGCGCAGACCTGAATTACTGAAATACTGTACAGGTGCCGAGAGTTTCTGATCACAGTAACTAGAAGTGTTTATTTTATACCTATCGGGCCAAGACAAAAATAAAATGGGGACACTAAACAACCGGTCCAGAAGGAACTGTAGTTGGATTAGTGTCCCAAATCGTCTTGACTAGTGATTGGGTTAAGAAGTTAAGATTCAGCCTTAGGAACACCAACTCTGCCATTAACACGGCCCCAATCACTGGAGTTAAAACACTTCAAGTCCTGCTATTTGCATGCCCCAATTTTCCTAAGAGATGGGGCATATTGATAGCCCCGCCGCTGCAAGTTCACAGCCCGATCCATCAAGAGGCTTCCGCCTCTTGATGTATCGGGCTGCCGGCTGCTCAGCGTTTATCCTACGAAAAGTCCCCAGCAGCAGCGAGGGTGCAGGCGCGGGGACAGTAACGCCCTGTGCCGGGCCACTCGGGGCAAATAATTGCAAAAGCTAGCATTTGCGATTATTTCAGGGCCTCTGCGCCACTGGCGTTGTGCAGAGGTTCTGATAAATATCCCCCATGATGTCCAAAAAAATAGGAGAAATAAAGTTTCCTAAATGTGACGTCTTCGTGGATCTTCTTCTGTAAATGAGGCAGGTGTTTGGGATAAGAGAAGCCTCAGAGTAAAGGGGATTATTTATTAATCATCTCGAAGATAAAATCCATCCCGGATCATTCCTCTTCCTCGGCGGCAGAAGGTTGGCGCACAATGCGCCGGTGATTATTTTGTCGTCTTGAATCGGGTTATTTGTGCGTTTTTATCTAGATTGCAGCTTGTCATGTAAACAACCCACTGAATATTGCACTTCATAGAAATGGAAATTTTACACCAAGTCTGTTTTATCTTCGTGGCGTTTTGATCATCACGAACGTCTCCTTTTATTGAACATGATGAAAATTGCTCCGTAAACATGACATAGAACTGGGGCGCGCTGTTCGTGGCTGATACGGTGAGAAGAGGGCGTAATGCGGCCCAATTATTTCACTAAAGAAATATTTTAGGGGAATGGGAGGAAAATTGCTCCAATTTTCAGCAATAGATCTGTAGAAAGTGTCTTTAATGTAAATGTCTTTAATGACTATTGACACTCAATGTGTAATTTTGGGCGGCGGGAAATCACTAGAGGAACTTGAAAAAGTTCTTGATGTATCCTAGAAAGTATAAAGTAGAATCATTCACATATCTGAAGCAGAGCCCATCGCTAGGGGCGTAGACAGGACCGGCTGCAGGTTTATGTGGGCCCCTGGGTGGCAGGGCCTTAATGGGATCCTATTCAATAAACTCACGTCTCGGTGCCACACTGCCTCCCTCCAGTAACCACACTGCGCCACTCCCCAGCAGTAGCCACACTGCCCCCCCTGCCCCAGTAGCCACACTGTCCACCCACCGCGTATCCATGTCCTGGCGCCACACTGCCCCCCCCGTCGGAAGCCCACCTTTCCACCCTACCCCAGTAGCCACACTGTCCAACCACCCCGACAATCACAGCACAGGGGCAGAAAACAAGTGAAACTGGAAGGTAAAGCAACACTTTTTTTTAAATGCCCAAGTGAGCTCTTCTAGCACTGTTGGGCACCAGCACTTGCCTGGGTAAGCCAGGTACTGGCGCCGGGCCTGCGAGTAGATAAAGACTTATGTTGAGATTAGGACAACTTCAACTTCTCTTTTTCATCAACATGGCCCCAGGGTTGACCCTAAATTCTCCGCTGCCTGAGCTGAACTATAAAACCCCCTACACCCTTACCCATCCTTTACCATGTTATTTTTATAGTATGAGGGTTCCCCATGTAGTGTCCTGCTTTGTAGCAGGTGATTGTGACCCTGATGCTGACCTCCACCTTTCTGCAGTTGATGCTGCCTGAGGCAAGAGGCTTAACTTGCCCCATGACAGGACAGCTTTGGTGAGGTCAATGTAATTTTTACTGGTGAATCTGAATCTGCAAAAATATAGGGGTCCTAATTTAAGATCTAAAGTTACCTCCTGGTGGTGGGGGTAGGGGCCCATTTTTGATATCATTAGACGGATTTCTGAAAAATATTTGACGCATATAATTTTTAGTTTTCACACTACGACCTCTTTGTTACCCCCTGTATATAGATACTGTATATCCATGAGACCAGACAAGCCTTAAAATAAGCAAAACATCTTGCCCTCCCACAAGACCAATGAATCTTCTTGATCAAAAACAGTCGGAGAAGTCGTCATTGGCTTCAGCTTATATAATATTATGTGTGAGGCTACGATGGAACATGACCTTCCCGGCTCCTTCTTCTCCGGAGCTCCAGGAATTCTTTCATGTATTGGCTGCCGGGTCTGATGTGGTCGCGTTATTAGCCAACATTTTAATATACAAACTTCCAAATTAGTTGATACAAGCCCCACTGTTGTGATTGGACCCATTTACCGTGCAAAGAACCTGAAGGGCTCTGATATATATATAATTTTATTTTTTTTAAACTTTTTATTTTTCTTTATTTCCTGGCAATCTCGGGGCAGGTTGCAAATCATAACTCTCCTAATTAACAGGCAGTTTGTGGATCTGTGAATGCCAGACAGGGGGTCACCCTTGGGGGGGGGGGGGGGGGAGTGGAATGAGCTCCGTTGTGCGCGATGTCGGAATAAACTGCTAATTTGAAGTTTGGACATTTGCCAAAACATTGTCTTTTTTTCCCTATGGCAATGAACATTTTGTTTCACTGATTTGCTATGTTAAAAACAGAGACTGCCAGACGAATGAAAATGAGGCCTTCGCGCGTCTGACTCAGAGACGTGTATTTAACGAATATATAATAAAAATGGAAAAATCTCACAATAGAAGAGATGGAGATAGTAACATAGTAATCACTCGATAGGAATAGCACAACATGTGCAATGATGACTGCACATGTTTGATTAGAGATAACCATGGTTAACATAAGAGAAACAATGATGCCAGGGACCAGCCTCCTTTTAAAGTGTCCAGTGGTGTGATTCTTACTTAATCATGACAGATTGATCTCCAGCCCTCCAGAATTTTCTTTTTTTCTAATATATTTATGATTTTTTTATATTTATTATCTACCAGCAAAATCCATCCTGATAAACCGGGGACATTACTCATAGATCCAGGCACCGGGACTGTGGTAATCTTCTTATATTTTGTATCCTTTGCTTCCCTCCTTCTAAAATCAACTTTAAGAATTATGCTAATGAGCCAGAAGGACTGTGGGACCCCTCCGTGCTGTAGCTTCACAGGCTGTTACACTGTGCAGGAGCACTCCCCGCTCCCACTGTGTGAGATTGCAGAAGAAGAGTTTGGTGGCAGTGCTCAGGGAGCAAGGAGGGATATTGTAACAGTTTGTTAAGCTACAGTACAGACGGGCTCCGGTATCTCTCCCCCAGAGTCCTTCTGGCTCATTAGCATAATTATAAAACTTGATTTTATACCACAATCACGGTGCCTGGAGCTATGAGTAAGTGCCCCTGGTTTATCAAGATAGATTTTCATGGTATATTTCCTTTACGGGAGCATTTATATTTTCTAAGCTTTGATTTGGTATGGGCCACAGGAACCTCTAATTTGGAGAGTGTTGTGAGCATGCTCTGTGACCTGTACAGAGGTTAATGTGCAGAAAAGGGGAGTGGTTGTGTTGTGACCATCACCCATTGTAAATGATTGATCCTGTGTTATCTATACATAGCAGTAACTTGTCATTATAACCCTGCTCGTGACAATAATGACTTGATTGCTGAGATGTATTATCCACAGAGCAGGAAGAATCAGGTTATTGTGAGCATAAGCCACAGAAGTTCATTGCATCACCGCATATTAAAAGGGTTTTTCCATGAAAGAAAATTCTCACATCAATCCCCTAGTGATGTTTACACAATAAAGATTATTTTAACCCCTTACTTTATATTTTTACTCAGTGTTTTGCTGTTTTAGCTCCTATCACTCCCTAGGCTGCTCAGTGCAAAATCCAGGGTGTCAGGGCCTCTCTAACACATTGGGGCTTATTTATTAAGGGTCCGAATGCTGCACTTTCGACGGGTTTCCTGAATATTTCCGTTTTGCGCTGAAGTGCCCTGGGATTTTGGCGCACACGAACGGATTGTGGCGCGGCGGCTTTCACGTGTCAGAAATCGGGGGGCATGGACTACCCGAAGGATTCGGAAAAAACGCAGAATTTAAAAAATAATCTGTGTTGCAAGATCACGCACTCACATGCACCAGGAAGAAGAAGGTGAACTCCGGCGGACCTCGGCGCAGCAGCAACACCTGCTGGATATCGGGCGCACGACCTTAGTGAATCCCGGCAGACCCGGATCCTCGTCGGACAACATGCCGCGGGTTCGCGACTGGACCGGGTAAGTAAATGTGCCCCATTTTGATCCATCTAGTTCTGTGGGGCGACAATGTGGTTACATTATCATGGTACAGGTGTATATACACTTTCATCTGGCTTCTGACATTGTACTTACACAATGACACATAGAAAGTAGAGACTGATCAGAGATGAGAGATGCCTATTACACAGAGGCTGACAGACTTTTACACTGTTTCTTTTAGCTCTGCTACATCTCACAGATATATGCCTGCCTCCCCCTTCCCACAGATCACTTATCTCCTTGTAGTTTGTATTTTGCAGCCTCTATCTCTCTGCTCCCGATGTTCTGGCAGGAAGTGATGAGTGTGAGCTATCAGCTGATCCCTTCATGCCATAACACCTATGCAGTGCCATTAACTGGTCCCTCCATGCCATAACACCTCTGCAGCGCCAGCAGGAGATCCATCATGAAACTAGGCAGTGCCATCACTGTCCCCTGCAGCTCATAAACTATGCGTCCTATCAGGACCCTTCCCTGCCAAGACACTTTGCCGGCCCAGAAGCTGCTCCCCCATGCATAACACCTATGCAGTGCCATTAACTGGTCCCTCCATGCCATAACACCTCTGCAGCGCCAGCAGCTGATCCCTCCATGCCATAACACCTATGCAGTGCCATCAGCTGATCCCTCCATGCCATAACACCTCTGCAGCACCATCGGCTGATCCCTCCATGCCATAACATGCAGAGGTGTTATGGCATGGAGGGACCAGCTGATGGCACTGCAGAGTGTTATGATTACGGTAGTGATCAGCTTGGTGCTGCAGAGGTGCTATGGCAGGGGGAATCAAGCGGATGGCTCTGCAGGCACTGCGGATGGCTTGGAGGACCAGCTGAGCCGTGCAGCTGATGCAGTCTCATCGCTGATCCCTATTTAACATAACACCTCTGCACGCCATCAGCTTCATCACTCCATGCACATATACACACCTCTGCAGCACCATCAGCTGGTCCCTCCTTAACATAACACCTCTGCAGCATCATCAGCTGATCCCTCCATGCCATTGCACCTCTTCAGCGCCATCAGCTGATCCCTCCATGCCATAACATCTCTGCAGCGCCAGCAACTGACCCTCCATGCCAAACACCTCTGCAGTCTCATCAGCTGATGCCTATTTAACATAACACCTCTGCAGCGCCATCAGCTGATCACTCCATGCCATAACACCTCTGCAGCACCATCAGCTGGTCCCTCCTTAACATAACACCTCTGCAGCATCATCAGCTGATCCCTCCATGCCATAACACCTCTGCAGGGCCATCAGCTGGTCCCTCCATGCCATAACATCTCTGCAGCGCCAGCAACTGATCCCTCCATGCCATAACACCTCTGCAGTCTCATCAGCTGATGCCTATTTAACATAACACCTCTGCAGCGCCATCAGCTGATCACTCCATGCCATAACACCTCTGCAGCACCATCAGCTGGTCCCTCCTTAACATAACACCTTTGCAGCATCATCAGCTGATCCCTCCATGCCATAACACCACTGCAGCGCCATCAGCTGGTCCCTCCATGCCATAACATCTCTGCAGCGCCAGCAACTGATCCCTCCATGCCATAACACCTCTGCAGTGCCATCAGCTGATCACTCCATGCCATAACACCTCTGCAGCACCATCAGCTGGTCCCTCCTTAACATAACACCTCTGCAGAATCATCAGCTGATCCCTCCATGCCATACACATCTGCAGCCCCATCAGCTGATCCCTCCATGCCATAACATCTCTGCAGTGCCATGAGCTGATCCCTCTATGCCATTGCACCTCTTCAGCGCCATCAGCTGATCCCTCCATGCCATAACACCTCTGCAGTGCCATCAGCTGATCACTCCATCCATCCATAACCCTCTGCAGTCACACCATCAGTTGGTCCCTCCTTAACATAACACCTCTGCAGAATCATCAGCTGTCCCTGCCATGCCCAACACCCTCTGCAGCTCCATCACTGATCCCTCCATGCCATAACATCTCTCAGTGCCATGAGCTGATCCCTCTATGCCATTGCACCTCTTACGCCATCAGCTGATCAACTCCATTCCATAAACCTCTGCAGCGCCATCAGCTGATCCCTCCATGCCATAACACCCTGTCGTGCCATCAGCTGATCACTCCATGCCATAACACCTATGCAGCGCCATCAGCTGATTACTCCATGCCATAACCCCTCTCGCCTCAGCTTACCCATGCCACCCTCTCAGTCCATCAGCTGATCCCCCCATGCCATAACACCTTCGCAATGCCTTCAGCTGGTCCCTTCATGCCTAACACTCTGCAGTGTGCAATCAGCTGATCCCCCATGCCATAACACCTTCGCCGTGCCTTCAGCTGGTCCCTTCATGCCATAACCCTGCTGGCAGTGCCTTCAGCTGGTCCGTCCATGCCATATACACCTCTGCAGTGCCATCAGCTGATCACTCCATGCCATAACACCTCTGCAGCGCCATCAGCTGATCCCTCCATGCCATAACACCTCTGCAGCGCCTTCAGCTAATCACTCCTTGCCATAACACCTCTGCAGCGCCTTCAGCTGATCACTCCATGCCATAACACCTCTGCAGTGCCATCAGCTGGTCCCTCCATGCCATAACACCTCTGCAGCACCATCAGCTGATCGCTCCATGCCATAACACCTCTGCAGCGCCATCAGCTGGTCCCTCCATGCCATAACACCTCTGCAGTGCCATCAGCTGATCGCTCCATGCCATAACACCTCTGCAGTGCCATCAGCTGGTCCCTTCATGCCATAACACCTCTGCAGGACCATCAGCTGATCAGCTGAGTCTCCTGAACTTTTGATAGGTTTAATCCAGGTGCAATCCATTTTTATATTCCTCCGATTTGGCAGCCTCCACACGAGGACGTCCGGCGTGATATATTACTCTAGAAGAGCTGACATAGGGTCAGGAGCCAGAGCAGCCTGAACTCACTCATCTATCATTTATAATGTAGGTTTATAAGATCCAGAGGGCAAGAAGAATAGACTCCACGATGGGCAAATCTGATACAAATTGTACCAGAAGTGTTTCCCTATCGGCTCATCCTATAAACCTCAGATTTATCTACTGTAGTTCCTTGTATTCAGACTAGAATTACATCATCAGAACATTTTAGGCCAAAATATAGTAGGTTTGTTCTATAAGAAAAAACACCAATAAAACAATCATATCTTTATCAACTAATTTTTTTTTGATAATTTTAAAAATAGACAATTTGAGATATTAATAATTATTATTCTAAATACATAAAATAAATATCCTTAATAAATATAATTTTAAACAAAGGTATGAAAGGCAACACAAAATACTGAACCCTAAGGGATTTTCTCTTTGCTTTGGGTTTCTATTACTGGTATATTGATGTGATGTGTATCCCTCACATGTTATATGTTACAGCTGCGCTCCTGGCCCCCGGCTGTGCTGGTGCATTCATATTGTGTACACAGCACCTGGGGCACATGGTACTGACACTGGTGACTAGTTACTATGTTTAATTACTTCCGGATTTCAGCTTTCATTGTACATATGGAAACAAGGATCTATCTATCTATCTATCTATCTATCTCCTGTCTATCTATCTCCTATCTATCTATCTATCTATCTATCTCCCTCATATCTATCTATCTCCTATCTATCTATCTCATATCTATCTATCTATCTATCTCCTATCTATCTATCTATCTATCTATCTCCCTCATATCTATCTATCTATCTATCTATCTATCTATCTATCTATCTATCTATTTATCTATCTTCTATCTATCTATCTATCTATCTATTTATCTATCTCCTATCTATCTAGTTTCTATTCCCGGCCAGATCTCATCTATAAACGTCCAATCAGATAAATTTACTAGAAACCTAAAAAAGGTTAATAATTGCAATGATTAGTCATACAAATGTGCCAGTAATAAAAGGACCTTTTATGATTAGAAATTGCGACGACTCGTTAAACACCATCTGGTTGTCATTTAATGTTCATTCCAGACTCGTTGCTGTGTTTTTTTTTTCCCCCGTTACGCCTGGAAGAAAAATCTCTGGTGAAATATGGAGAGACGGGAGCCCCAGATATTCAGTCAATAAAAATAACGAATCACACTACATTCCATTACTGCCAAATAGAGCAAAGCACTGGTGGTCCCACACAGAGAGGGATGAGAACCCCCCTACAAGTAATATACCACCCACATCAGCATTGGCCCTCTTTTACTAGTTGCCATGGCGCTTTACTTCCTCCTGTCTACTTACTTTTGTGTTGTGTTGTATTCTTTGCTTTCATGTCTGAGACTCTTGATGACTAGAAGAGCTGTTAGGCAGGACACGGTATGGGCAACTTTACTAGGTGTCCTTAGATGTCCAGGGTGTGTTGGCGCCATCAATCGGATTTTGTGTCGCATCGGCTTGCATTCGCACCAATAAAACAATTGGGCGGCCTGGCTCACCAGTGACAACCCCTGAATTCGGACAACTAGCACGAATTTAGACGACTTCAAAATATGTAAGTCGCAAGATCACATACATCAGCATACCAGAAGAATATAAAATAGTGAACTCAGGCGGACCTAATCTGTGTGATTAGTACATTCCGAAATCAGACGCAAACGCTGTAAGAGCACAAAATGAGATCAGGGACTTTGTGATAGCTCCATAACTCACTTAAGGAGTATGTGGGGATAAACCGTAGTGCGCACAGATCGTTGCCAAAAACAACCGAAAAAATCTAAACAGCTCCAAATCACTGTATCTTCTGGAAACAACAGTCATGTTGGGTAAACATTGTAATAGTTGCACAATAAAAGAAAAGAAGATTATGCAATAGACACACAACTCTTCATCAGGTTTTTTTTGAGGGCATCTGGGTTGGTCTAGGTCACTAACCCTACACTGGCCAGGTGTCACAGTGGGTCCATAATCATCGCCCGGTTGTACTGCTGTGCGAGTCCCAGTCCTGTCTTGTAGTGAATAATTGGGGGCCTTTAGAATTCGTGCCGAAACTGAACTTAAAAAACCCTTTACTCTGTACGCCGGCTGTCCATAAACCTGGGTTGGCCACGTGCACCGGCACCAACTTGCGTGGAAGGGTCGTCACGCGCTGATTTCATTGGTATCGACATCCGGGCAGTCACCAATGTTACTTTGCGGTTGTGGCGCCGCTCACACTAACTAACCGGTGTCCAAAATACACTTGTCTCGATTATAACTGCCGTTTATGGTGTCAAAAGGACTAGGGCTATGATTGACTTGGGTTAATTTATAGCCCGGGGTATAAACTAGGCGCTAGTCCTAAACGCTTACCCGGCTAGTAAGTCTTGCCTGGATGTAGCATAATCTGCTTCTGTCGTCATTGCCACAACTGTTAGAATCGGGAGTTTGGGAAGGGAATAACTTTACTTCTATACCTTCCACTGTACCCAGGCCCCCAGGGAGGTGTTTCAAGATTCCTAGGAACTTCATTTAAGGTTCCTCTGTCCAGAACTGATGTAAAATTCAGTATGTTTAGTCTCTCTCTTTAAGAGGTGTGCCATGACTGGTTCCAGAGATGTTTCCTCCATCACCTTCGCACTCTACAGAAAAGGGCTCAACTTCCTCTTCCTGGTCGGGGCCTGACCTCTGAGGTCATAAACCCATGTATTACAGATAGAAGGAGCTGGCCTCAGTTATTAACTTCTAACCCCATTTTTATTCCTAACAAATTTCGATACTACATTAACCTGCAGTCATGGTCCAACATCGTGCCGTCGTTTAACTGCTGGCACACAGCATCCTGGGAGTTGCCGTTGTGTGAATAGAAATGAGTAACATAACCAGAGAATCTGGAAATGTTTTGATCGTCAAAGAGACTTTTACTAGGTGGTGCACCTTGGTGATTTATCCATGAGAAGGGATTCTTCCTAGTCCCTCGGTCCATCGCATATACCAAGTCCTTGTGTTTATAAATAATGACTTTGTGTGGAATAACGAAAGCTATTACGTTATCATTACCGTGAACACTTACTTTGTTCTTGGAAAGGAAATAACAAAGGACCATCAAGTTGCTGTCTCACCTGTTACAATATCAACCGCCCCGACCGCCTGTACAAAGCTGCTGAAAAGGAGAAACATCAGAGACAGTGAAGCACTAAAGAAAAACAAGTAGGAGACCGTATTGACCGTTCCCAACACGCGCTTCTGGTAATATTGACCGCATATCAACACACCGAGCGTCGAGGTCTGAAGACAGCCGAGTAATAAGGTGATGAAACCACAATCATGTCGGCATGACAGAAACTAGACTGCACAAAAGGATTGTCCTAAACCCTGGAAAATCTTACCGGGATCCACACCAACTGAGGTAGCCACTACATAGTATACTCGTATATAACCAACTAGACCCAGTATCACGCCGCAGACCCCTATTTTAAAACACAAAAAAATGTAAAAACCTATTGACCTCCGAGTATAAAGCCAGGGTGGGAAATGCATTTGTAAGAATACGAAACAAGGGGAGGCACGGGAGGGAACGGTAAGCGAGTCCCCGGTTATAGCCGTCTCGACCGTAGTATACATCCTGCAGCCCCTGTGAGTATCAGCGCACGCAGCCCCCTTGAGTATAACAGCGCCCATCCCCCTGTAAATAAACCTCCCAGGCCCTGCCCGCAAGTAATTCCAGTAGGAAAAAAACAAACACTGTACCACCTCACGACGTCCGACCCCCCGCAGTATATAGCCGGCCCCCAGTAACTTGCATAGTATATAGGCCGTGGCCGCTCCCTGGCAGAGATATAGCCTGCCAGGCCCCGTCTAGTATATGCCTTCTAGGCCCCTTTAGTTGTTAGACCCTGCCTGCAACCCGTGTAGTATATAGCCCTGTCTAACCCCTGGTATTGTATAGCGCTGCCAGTTCCCCGTGTAGTATATTAAGAGGCTGCCCAGCCCCCCTGTGTATACAGCCTGCCAGCCCCGTGTTGTGTTGTAGGCCTTCCAGCCTCATTATATACAGCCTGCAGACGCCTGGTAGTATATAGGCTTTGCCACAGCCCCTTATATATAGCGCAGCCAGCCCCCTTTAGTATCACCTTCCAGGCCCCCTTTAGTATCACCTTCCCACCCCCCTGTCGTAGACATGCCACCCCTGCCCCTGTAATAGCCAGACCCATTGTTAGTATGACCCTTGCCATCCCCCTTAGTAATACAGCCCTGCCCATCCCCCTCTGTATATCAGCCTCGCCCGCCCCCTGTAATAGCAGTCCTGTCCCAGCCCCTGCCCGCATATAATTCCGTAGGAAAAAAACAAACCCTGGACCCTCCCTTCCGACGCCCCCTGGCTGTTATATAAGCCAGCCCCAGTGCTATATATCTGCCTGCCTCCATAGTGATGTAGCCTGCTCAGCCCCCTGAAATATATGCCTGCCGCTCCCCTCTAGTATATAGCAGGCTCCCCCGTAGTGTATAACCCCTGCCTGCACCCTGTAGTTTAGTAGCCTGCCGCCCCCGGTAGTATATAGCCTGCCAGCCCCCTTAGTATTACGAAAAGAGTTTGTATTGTGGGTAAGTGGGCCACGCTGCAAAAACGGTTCGGAAGTAATGATCACAATATTTAGTACTACACATGTCAAAGATAATGAATATAGATAAAAACATATCACAATGGTCTTGATATAATAACGATGGTTAAATTTCTACATTACTGGAAGTTTGATTCTTACCAGAATACGCTCCTGACAATATAGTGTGTATACAACGTTGTGTTAGCTGTAAACTTCATGTGTTTACTGTGGACTACTGTGTTCTGTAAACCTTTTTGTTCCACTGAACTTTTATGTCCACTGTAAACTTCTGTGTCCACTGTAAACTTCTGTTCACTGTAACTTATGTGTTTTTACTGTAAACTTATATGTTTAGCTGTAAACTTGTGTGGTCGTAACTGTAACTTGTGTGTCTACTGTAAACTTTGTGTTTCACTGCAAACTATTGTGCCCCACTGGAAACTTGGTGGTTTAACTGTAACTTATGTGTTTACCTGTAATATCAAAAAACAACGTTACACAACAATCATTGGAACTTGTCAATTCATGAAAATATAATGTCCAAAAAAAATTTTGTCTCCTAGGAAAACAGAAGGCAGAAAGAAAAAACAATAATCATAAACAATAATGTCCAGTTGGAGTCCTCAAAAAGTAAAAGTAAAATGTAAAGTCCAGAATCAAAAACGGAATTCAGCTTTTGTAATAGATCGATGAAGATCCAGGAGTTTTTGCTATTTAACAGATGCAGGGCCCTACAGACTGTACGTAAGACTCACTCATATTTTTCGGCCTTTTATTATAAACAGATTAAAAATAGAAGTATAGACAACTCACCTGTTGGTTGGCACAATGGTTCTGATTGTCCTTAGAATTATGTTGCTGTCTCTCGATGGGCCGGGGTGCAATAAAACAATCCAATATCCCAATGTTGTGGTTAGCGGCCCTTCCACATGGTAGTGGAGTTCTTTGACAGCCGTTGAAAGCGTGGTTCTCAAGGCGTTCTCGGGATGTCAGTCCACACGCCATCCGCTAGACTTAACTGGATCCTCCTCCTCCTAATCGCCATCAGCGACTGAACGGTGTCGCAAATATTCGCGACTGTAATGTGTGCGCAGATGGGTGCCGTGCTACTCACTGGGATGGTCGGTCGTGCCTCGTCAATGGATTATGTCTTTCAAGTTGAGGCTCCAAAGTGGTGCACTTTATAGTTTGTAAACTGTTGCCTCAAAGTGAGGTCTTTTTGTTTCTTTGTAGGTGATTTGTTATTGCAAATGAGTCATAAAATCAGTAGCTGAACGCGTTTTTCGAGCGGATGCTGTCTTCCTCTTAAGCTCTATATTGCAAACCTCCAATGTTGGAACCTTCTAAATACCCCTCGGTGCTCAAGAACTTATCCGTTTGGGGATTTCCCGTGGTTTACAATTACAAAGACCTGACTGGAGTCAACTCCACTTGTGATGTGTGTTCATGCTTTTTTTTCGCGATAATCGCTGCATTGTTTCAATACATGAATGTGAAAAACTAACATAATCATAGACTAAAATTGTAAATAATTCATGTTGGACAGACATATTAATGAAAATGAATACAAACCAAATATACACATGAATATATACAACACTAATGTAATAGTGTAAATGTGGAGTTTTTTTGGGGAAGATGATTTTGTAACGATATTACCCAACTTTCTTTGGTCGACTAATCACATAATCTTGTGTCCATAGTTTCAAAATGATAGGAAGACACCATCTCTGTAGGGTATTTTATGTATATATATGTTTTTTTGCACAGTGTTCAGTAAAAAGATACTTATAGCGATAATGACCAATATTGGTATATATAGTGAAACGGTGGGGAATGTCAATGGGTTTCATAATGGGTGGGGGAAGCTGGAAGGGGCCCAATGTTCTGTATATCCGCCCCCGTAATGTGTGCCTGTTCCGCGCTGCCTCCATCCAATTGTAATAACAAAACCAAATATTTTCGGTTCTGCATTGAGACCCTTTGGGTGCCATCAGGTGTCGAAGGTGAAAAATGAACTGATTCCTCTGGAACTTGTACGATTTACTCTCACCCCTCCAGTCTTTTTTTACGTGATGTATGCGCACCAGAATTTATTGTGTTGTAAATCCCTTTGTGCTGTTTTGAGTGTTGTACAGAGTATGGGGTAATTCTAAACCTTTCTAATATCCTGTAATGTTCACGATTCTCTCTTTTTAGGGGTCTGATCGTCCTTGCCAATATACTGTTTTTTGAAGGGGGAGCACATTATCTTAAATTAACTCTCCGTACTGTTGCAGATTGAGGGAGTTCATTGATGTTTATGTTTGATTCATTGCTAGATGAATTGCACGCTTTGATGCGTTTCTTAAAAGTGGTTTTCCTTTACAACAAACACATCTCCTCTCACAAAAGCTTTTAATTCAGAACACGGTTTAATTTAAGGTTTTTGATTTGGTCTCTGTAAGAGGGACATTTTGACGAGCCTGAAGTTGGGGAGCTTTAGTGTAACTAAGGTGGTTTCTCCTGGTAAAAGTTTGTGGATGTTCTAATCATTCTCAAATGTCCCAATGTTGGGTATATTTGCTGTAGTGTTGTGTATTTGTTGTTAGTTATTGGAAAATCAATTTTACTTTGATTCTCTCCGTAGCGGTATCTAGTGAAGTTTCTTGTGAGTTGGAATTTGTTTCTTTGATCAAATCCTCTCTTTTTAATTGTCTCGGCTTTTGTTAAGCTAGGATTGTTGTATTGTGGTGAATGTCTTTTCTTGAAACTGTACGGTTATGGTGGTTACCTTCTTCTCCAAATTTTTTTCAGTGGTCTGTACATTTCTCCTTAACGTCGATATTGACCAAAAGGTACACTTTTCAAGCCATCTAGGAAGATGGCAGACTATGTTTAGAATAATAAACTGTTTTTTTGTAAGTGTTGTGTTTATTATGTCTGCATTCTAACGTTGTTTATCCCCTAGATCAAAGTGCAAATTGCAAATCAAACGTCACCTAACTTTGTTTTTGCGCTTATATATAGGTGAAAATTTCACAACTGATTATGTTTGTGGTTGTTCAATGTTGGAAGATGAATCATAACTCTGTCTGCCACTTCGTGCCACAATCAGGATATGTACATCTATATAGCCGATGCCAGAGCACCAGCTCGTCGCCAGCCTGCAATCTATTAACGTGCCCTCCACTAAGGCCTGACGAGATTGATGCAAAGCTTGGCGCGAACCTGTGTGCCCGTGCCGTACCGGATACCTGTAAATAAAATCCCTTCAAAGTAAAATTAATTAGTCTAGAGAATCGGGATACGACAAATGAAAATTGATTTGTTCGTCTTTTAGGAAACTGTTTTTCTCAAATGGTGTTCCAAACCGCTTCAACACCTAATTCTTTGTGATGCATGTGTATAAGAAGCTACACTCTATGTTTGATGGTCCAATTTGTTTTCCACGTCTAAATTTTACTAATATCCTTATGATTGTTGAGTGGTGGTCCTTTCGGTAGCTTCTTGTTTTTTATTCACATATGCTTGGATAGGAAATGATCTATAATATTGAGAGAGATTGAAGTGCTGTTAGGAGACCTATGCCGAAACATAGTGGCTTGCCAGGGGTTTTTGACTGTGCTTTTAATGGATGTTTAGGCAAGCAATAAAAAATGTATTCTGTATGTGTTTGTGTAAAATATTATGTGTTCTTCTTTTCTAGTATTACTTGTCTGAGTAGATACTTTGTCGACTAAGTTTTTAATGGTTCTGTAATAGGAGTCATGGGGTCGCATAAAATTTATATAGTTGTTCCCTGTCTCTCAATGTTCGTAGCTAATTACCATGTTGTAGTCAGAGTTGGCTCTGCAACACATCCACCCCCCTTTATCTGCTGACGTATTGGGTAAATTCATTTATTTTTTCTGTACCATTTTTAATGAATGTTGTCTTATATAGTTTCAGTTTGAATATTTGATTTGTGTTGTTCAGCTTGTTGACATCTGTTCTGCGGATATTTTAAATGGATGTATTTCTTTGCTCATTCTTGCCGTGGGAAAATTTGATTCGGTTTTTAGATTAGTGTCTTGTGTACCCTAAACTTGTAGTGGTCTTCTCTAATGGTATTTTTAAAAATACTTTCTTAAAGCTATTCCTCATTATTTCTCTATGCCTACATATTTCAAATTTTATCCAAATGGTGGCTATGTGCAAATTTGAATCCTTTGTTAACAGGACGCTTCGTGATATTTTGGTGAGTGATATTTACTTAAATTAAAAATTCCTAATTGTCCAGTTTCACCCATTTTGTTGTATAACTTCCCTACTTTTGTCTTCGGATTGGTGTCTATTTCCGTCCTCTTCAATCCCGTCTTTTCTTTGTGTGAATGTCCTAGATGTATTTTCTGTCTGAAACGGGTGAGACTTTGTTGTTGCTTGTGCCATATTTCTGTGTCTGGCTGTGTGTGTATCCCTGGTTTGTCGGTGGTTCCTCATTTCGTGTGCTCTGTCCAGTTTTTGGGTGTATACGTTGTGAGGTGTTGGTGCATGTATCGTGATTGGGGATGGTGTGGTATTTGGAAGATTGTCTGAGTTCGACTGTTGGTGGTTGGGTTTATAATGATCCGTTTGTGTTGTGTGGTAATGATATTTTTCTTTGCTGTATCGTGAGTGTGATTGTTGTGGGTTTCCCATGGGGGATGTTTTTTTTTTTTTTGGACATTTTAATATTTTTTCATGGCATGCCAGATTCACTTGATTTTTGTGTAACGTTTTTTATCTGATATTACAGTCAACCATAAGTTCTTATAAACAATATTTACAAAGTGTTCATGGCACATAAGTTTGCAGTAAACACATAAGTTTATCGTAGACCACAATTTTACATCGGACACAGCTTTCAACACCGATATAGTTTTAACGGATAAAGTACAAAACATAAGTTTGTAACAACGACAGAAGTTGACACGAAAGACTTTACAGGGACATAAAGTTTTAGCAGTGAACACAAAAGTATCAGTTAAAAACATTGTCCACAGTAAACACATACGTTTACAGTAAACACATACGTGTATACACACTTCATATTTGTCCGAGCATCGAGTAATACATCAAATTCCATCAGTAGAATTTAAACCATCTGTTATTAATATCAAGACCATGGTTGATGTTTTTTACTAGTTAATTTATACTTTGAAATGTGGTATTAAATATTGTGATTCACTTCTAAACCGTTTTTGAGCGTGCCCCCACATACCACAAAAACTGTTCGAATTTTCTTTTGGGGGCCTCTTTTTGGTGTTAGACCCTTGTGGTTGCACCCCAGTTTTGTCGTGTACGAGAGATCAAGTGCTCACTAAACCCCTGTATTGAAGACCCTGTAGTATCATGAGCACTGCCACACCCCGAGTATCAATAGCTTCAGATCCCTGGCAGTATATAGCCTCCAGCCCCCGGTAGGTATATAGCAGTGCCCAGCCCTGTGTATAGCAGCCTGCTAGCCCCTGTAGTATATAGCCATACCAGCCCCCTGTATATATCCGCCTGCCTACCCCCGTAGTGTACAGCCTGCCCCCTGTAGTATATAGCCTGCCCAGCCCCCTAAACACTGTACTCCTCCTTCTGACGCCGCCTGGCAGCTCCTCTATATTCTGTCCGGCATCGGCTCCATGTCCCGCTCTGTCTGTCACAGGGATCGTGACGTCAGCCGCTCGCTGATATCATGTGTGGTGCCGAGCAAGCCGACGTCACGATCCCTGCAACGAACGCGGTGTAAGAAAGGAGCGGCGGTGGGGGGCCTCGGAAGGTGAGTCAGTGTTTGGTTTTTTCTCATACCTCGAGTATAAGCTGAGGTGAATTTTTTCAGCACATTTTTGTGCTGAAAAACTCGGCTTATACTCAGTATATACGGTACTTTTTCTTCATATCAGGAAATAACACCTTGTGGATTCTCAAAAGTTCTCTCCTTCCCTAGTAGGAGGGGATTGTATAAGTGTTTTGGGGCGGCCGGCCTAGGCCAAAGGTAGTCCCTTAAGCTTTGACTTTGTTCTAAATAAGTTTTGACTTTAGAGCAATTTCTCACTGCTTCATTTGGCTCTTTTATTAACCAATTAGGTAAAGAGATCATGGGTGAGGAGGACTTTTGTGAGGTCCATTGTATTATTGTCCATTGTACATAATTTGAAAATTTTTAATTATCAGTATTGGCTAAAAGGGTTGTCCAAGTGTTACTAATTCACTGTGGGATTGTGAGATTAGCTGCAGTTATGTCGCAACAGGATCGGGAGCCAACCTGCTTCCGACTCTGTGACCGTGGTTTGTATTGTGGTGTCGTCCTCAACCATCAATCAACATAATAATGTAATACCAGGCAACTATAGGTCATAGTAGTAACCCCAGACGCCAACCCCTGTTAAAGAAGAACCTACAGTATCTTATGGACAAAATGTTAGCAATTGCCCAATTATCATGTTTAGTTTCTTATACTTAGAGCTCGTTCACATTGGCCCCCTGTTTTTGCCTGTCTTGGTTTCAGTGATTTCCACATATGAATTACAAAGCCATTGATTTCTATGGGGTTTTCACATGGCTTGTATTTTCACTGAACCTTGTCCGTGGAAAAAATTATGAAACGTCCTAATCTTTTTCACGGATGCGGAAGGCAATCGAAGTCTATGGGTACAAAAAAAAAACATGAGGCTGGAAAACCAGGTTTAGTTTTTCTAACCAAGGTAAAACCTTCTCTTTTTTTCCGGACATGGAGACAAAACGGAAGAAAACAGAGACATGAACAGCTATCACACATTCCAAAGAGCTCCAGGCGCATCATGTTGTTTAGAGGAAGACTGCACATGCACCTTATTTCATTGCGCATGCGCAGACCTGAATACGAAATACTGTACAGGTGCCGAGAGTTTCTGATCCAGTACTAGAAGTTTTATTTTATACCTATCGGGCCAAGACAAAAATAAAATGGGGACACTAACAACCGTCCAGAAGGAACTGTAGTTGGATTAGTGTCCCAAATCGTCTTGACTAGTGTTTGTTTAAGAAGTTAAGATTCAGCCTTAGGAACACCAACTCTGCCATTAACACGGCCCCAATCACTGGAGTTAAACACTTCAAGTCCCGCTATTTGCATGCCCCATTTTTCCTAGAGATGGGGCATATTGATAGCCCCCCGCTGCTGCAGTTCACAAACAGCCCGATCCATCAAGAGGCTTTTCCGCCTCTTGATGTATCGGGCTGCCGCTGCTCACAGCGTTTATCCTACGAAAAGTCCCCAGCCCAGCAGCGAGGGTGCAGGCGGACAGTAACCGCCCTGTGCCGGGCCACTCGGGCAAATAATTGCAAAAGCTAGCATTTTACGATTATTTCGGGCCTCTGCGCCACTGGCGTTGTGCAGAGTTTCTGATAAATATCCCCCATGATGTCCCAAAAAATAGAGAATAAGTTTCCTAAATGTGACGTCTTCTGGAGCTTCTTCTGTAAATGAGCAGGTGTTTGGGATAAGAGAAGCCTCAGAGTAAGGGGATTATTTATTAAATCATATCTCGAAGATAAAATCCATCCCGGATCATTCCTCCTTCCTCGGCGGCAGAAGGTTTGGCGCACAATGCCCCGGTGATTATTTTGTCGTCTTGAATCGGGTTCTTTGTGCGTTTTTATCTAGATTGCAGCTGTCATGTAACACCCTGAATATTGCCACTTCATAGAAATGGAAATTTTACACCAATCTGTTTTCTATTCGTGGCGTTTTGGATCATCACGAACGTCTCCTTTTTGAACATGATGAAAATTGCTCCGTAAACATGACATAGAACTGGGGCGCGCTGTTCGTGGCTGATACGTGAGAAAGGGCGTAATGCGGCCCAATTATTTCACTAAAGAAATATTTTAGGGGATGGAGGAAAATTGGCTCCATTTTTCAGCAATAGATCTGTAGAAAGTGTCTTTAATGTAATGTCTTTAATGACTATTGACACTCATTGTGTATTTTGGGCGGCGGAAATCACTAAGGAACTTGAAAAAGTTCTTGATGTATCCTAGAAGTATAAATAGAATCATTCACATATCTGAAGCAGAACCCATCGCTAGGGGCGTAACAGGACCGCTGCAGTTTAGTGGGCCCCTGGTGGCAGGACCTTATGGGATCCTATTCATAAACTCACGTCTCGGTGGCCACACTGCCTCCCGCCAGTAACCACTGGGCGCCACTCCCCAGCAGTAGCCACACTGCCCCCCCTGCCCCTTAGCCACACTGTCCACCCACCGCGTATCCATGTCCTGGCGCCACACTGCCCCCCCAGTAGTAGTCACACTGTCCTCCCTACCCCAGTAGCCATACTGTCTCCCCTAACCTAGTATCCACACTGCCCCCCCCCCCAGTAGCCATATTGCCCACCCCGTATCCATGTCCTGGCGCCACACTTCCCCCCCCAACAGTAGCCACACTTTCCACCAACCCCAGTATCCACAACTGTCCCCCCTACCTCATATAGCCACACTGCCCTTCCCCCCAGTAGCAATATTGCCCACCCACCCCGTATCCACATCCTGGCGCTACACTGCCCCCCCCAACAGGAGCCACACTTTCCACCCCTACCCCAGTAGCCACACTGTCCAACCACACCCCCGACAATCACGCACAGTGGGCAGAAAACAAGTGGAACTGAAGGTAAAGCAACACTTTTTTTAAATGCCCAAGTGAGCTCTTCTCGCACTGTTGGTCACCAGCACTTGCCTGGGTAAGCCAGTACTGGCGCCGGGCCTGCGAGTAGATAAAGACTTATGTTGAGATTAGGACAACTTCAACTTCTCTTTTCATCACATGGCCCCGGTTTGACCCTAAATTCTCCTGCCTGAGCTGACTATAAAACCCCCTACAACACCCTTTACCTCCTTTACCATTTTATTTTTATAGTTGAGGGGTTCCCCATGTAGTGTCCTGCTTTGTAGCAGGTTGATTGTGCCCTGATGCTGACCTCCCCACCTTTCTGCAGTTGATGCTGCCTGAGGCAAGAGGCTTAACTTGCCCCATGACAGGACGCTTTGGTGAGGTCAATGTAATTTTTACTGTGAATCTGAATCTGCAAAAATATAGGTCCTAATTTAGATCTACAAGTTACCTCCTTGTGGTGGGGTAGGGGCCCATTTTTTGATATCATTAGACGATTTCTGAAAAATATTTGACGCTATAATTTTTAGTTTTCACACTACACCTCTTTGTTACCCCCCACCCTTTTAATATAGAATACTGTATATCCATGCGAAGACCAGACAAGCCTTAAAATAACAAACATCTTGCCCTCCCACAAGACCAATGAATCTTCTTGATCAAACAGTCGGAGAAGTCTCATTGGCTTCAGCTTATATATATTATGTTGAGGCTACTATGGAACATGACCTTCCCGGCTCCTTCTTCTCCGGAGCTCCAGGAATTCTTTCATGTATTGGCTGCCGGGTCTGATGTGGTCCGTATTAGCCAACATTTTAATATACAAACTTCCAAATTAGTTGATACAGCCCCACTGTTGTGATTGGACCCATTTAACCGTGCAAAGAACCTGAAGGGTCTGATAGATCATATTTTTAATTTTGTTTTAAACTTTTTATTTTTCTTTTATTTCCTGGTCAATCTCGGCAGGTTTGCAATCATAACTCTCCTAATTAACAAGCAGTTTTGTGGATCTTGAATGCCAGACAGGGGTCACCCTTGGTGGGGGGGGGGGGGGTGGAATGAGCTTCCGTTGTGCGCGATGTCGGATATAACTGCTAATTTGAAGTTTGGACATTTGCCAAAACATTGTCTTTTTTTCCCTATGCAATGAACATTTTGTTTCACTGATTTGCTATGTTAAAAACAAGCACTGCCAGAAACGAATGAAAATGAAGGCCTTCGCGCGTCCTGACTCATGAGACGTGTATTTAACAATATATATAAAAATGGAAAAATCTCACAATAGAAAGAGATGGAGATTTAAACATAGTATCACTCGATAGGAATAGCACAACATGTGCAATGATGACGACACATTTTTATTAGAGATAAACCATGGTTAACATAAGAGAAACAATGATGCCAGGACCACCGCCTCCTTTTTAAAGTGTCCAGTGGTGGATTCTTACTTTAATCAATGACATATTGATCTCCAGCCCTCCAGAATTTTCTTTTTTTCTAATATATTTTATGATTTTTTTTATATTTATTATCTACCAGCAAAATCCTCCTGATAAACCGGGGACATTACTCATAGATCCAGGCACGGGACTGTGGTAATCTTCTCTTTATTTTGTATCCTTTGCTTCCCTCCTTCTAACATCAACTTTAAGAATATGCTAATGAGCCAGAAGGACTGTGGACCCCCCGTGCTGTAGCTTCACAGGCTGTTACACCCTGTGCAGGAGCACTCCCCGCTCCCACTGTGTGAGATTGCGAAGAAGAAGTTTGGTTGCAGTGCTCAGGGAGCAAGGAGGGTATTGTTAACATGTTTGTTAAGCTACAGTACCGCGGCTCCGGTATCTCTCCCCCAAGTCCTTCTGGCTCATTAGCATAATTATAAACTTGATTTATACCACAATCAGGTGGCCTGGAGCTATGAGTAAGTGCCCATGTTTATCAAGATAGATTTTCATGGTATATTTCCTTTACGAGCATTTTATTTTCTAAGCTTTGATTTGGTAGGGGCCACAGGAACCTCTAATTTGAGAGTGTTTGTGAGCAGGCTCTGTACCTGTAACAGAGGTTAATGTGCAGAAAAGGGGAGTGTTGTGTTGTGTACCATCACCCCATTGTAAATGATTGATCCTGTGTTATCTATACATAGCAGTAACTTGTCATTATAACCTGCTCGGACAATAATGACTTGATTGCTGAATGTATTATCCACAGCATGAAGAATCAGGTTATTGTGAGCATAAGCCAAGAAAGTTCATTGCATCACCGCATATTAAAAGGGTTTTTCCATGAAAAGAAAATTCTCACATCAATCCCCTAGTGAGTTTACACAATAAAGATTATTTTACACCTCCTTACTTTATATTTTTACTCAGTGTTTTGCTGTTTGTTGCTCCTATCACTCCTAGGCTGCTCTATGCAAAATCCAGGGTGTCAGGGCCTCTCTACAACATTGGGGCTTATTTATTAAGGGTCCGAATGCTGCACTTTCGACGGGTTTTCCTGAATATTCCGTTTTGCGCTGAAGTGCCCTGGGATTTTGGCGCACACGAACGATTGTGCGCGGCTGGCTTTCACTGGTCAGAAATCGGGGCATGGACTACCCGAAGGATTCGGAAAAAACGCCAGAAATTTAAAAATAATCTGTGTTGCAAGAGCACGCACATCAACCCGGAAGAAGAAGGTGAACTCCGGCGGCCTCGGCGCAGCAGCAACACCTGCTGGATATCGGGCGCACGACCTTAGTGAATCCCGGCAGACCCCGGATCCTCGTCGACAACATGCCGCGGGTTCGCGACTGGACCGGGTAAGTAAATGTTGCCCCATTTGTGATCCATCTAGTTCTGTGGGGCGACAATGTGGTTACATTATCATGTACAAGGTGTATATACACTTTCATCTGGCTTCTGACATTGTACTTACACCAATGACACATAGAAAGTAGAGACGATCAGAGATGAGAGATGCCTATTACAACCGAGGCTGACAGACTTTTACACTGTTTCTTTTAGCTCTGCTACATCTCACAAGATATATGCCTGCCTCCCCCTTCCCACAATCCTTATCTCCTTGTATTTGGTATTTTTGTGCCGCCTCTATCTCTCTGCTCCCGCGTTTCTGGCGGAAGTGATGAGTGTGAGCTATCATCTATCCCTTCATGCCATAACCACCTATGCAGTGCCATTAACTGGTCCCTCCCTGCCATAACACCTCTGCAAGCGCACAGCTGAGACCCTCCATGGCCTACACCTATGCAGTGCCATCAGCTGATCCCTGCATGCCATAACACCTATGCAGCACCATCAGCTGATCCCTCCATGCCATAACACCTCTGCAGCGCCAGCAGCTGATCCCTCCATGCCATAACACCTATGCAGTGCCATTAACTGGTCCCTCCATGCCATAACACCTCTGCAGCGCCAGCAGCTGATCCCTCCATGCCATAACACCTATGCAGTGCCATCAGCTGATCCCTCCATGCCATAACACCTCTGCAGCACCATCAGCTGATCACTCCATGCCATAACACCTATGCAGTGCCATCCGCTGGTCCCTCCATGCCATAACACCTCTGCAGCGCCAGAAGCTGATCCCTCCATGCCATAACACCTATGCAGTGCCATCAGCTGATCCCTCCATGCCATAACACCTCTTCGTCACCATCGGCTGATCCTCCATGCCATAACATGCAGAGGTGTTATGGCATGGAGGGACCAGCTGATGGCACTGCAGAGGTGCGATGTTATAGAGCGACCAGCTGATGGCACTGCAGAGGTGTTATGATAACGGAGGGATCAGCTGATGGTGCTGCAGAGGTGCTATGGCAGGGGGAATCAGCGGATGGCTCTGCAGGGCACTGCGGATGGCTTGGAGGAACCAGCTGAGCCGTGCAGCTGATGCAGTCTCATCAGCTGATCCCTATTTAACATAACACCTCTGCAGCGCCATCAGCTGATCACTCCATGCCATAACACCTCTGCAGCACCATCAGCTGGTCCCTCCTTAACATAACACCTCTGCAGCATCATCAGCTGATCCCTCCATGCCATTGCACCTCTTCAGCGCCATCAGCTGATCCCTCCATGCCATAACATCTCTGCAGCGCCAGCAACTGATCCCTCCATGCCATAACACCTCTGCAGTCTCATCAGCTGAACCCTATTTAACATAACACCTCTGCAGCGCCATCAGCTGATCACTCCATGCCATAACACCTCTGCAGCACCATCAGCGGTCCCTCCTTAACATAACACCTTTGCAGCATCATCAGCTGATCCCTCCATGCCATAACACCTCTGCAGGGCCATCAGCTGGTCCTCCCTGCCATAACATCTCTGCAGCGCCAGCAACTGATCCCTCCATGCCATAACAACCTCGCGTTTCTCATCTCTCATGGCCTATTTAACATAACACCTCTGCAGCGCCATCAGCTGATCACTCCATGCCATAACACCTCTGCAGCACCATCAGCTGGTCCCTCCTTAACATAACACCTCTGCAGCATCATCAGCTGATCCCTCCATGCCATAACACCTCTGCAGCGCCATCAGCTGGTCCCTCCATGCCATAACATCTCTGCAGCGCCAGCAACTGATCCCTCCATGCCTAACACCTCTGCATGCCATCACTGATCACTCCATGCCATAACACCTCTGCAGCAGCACCATCGCTGTCCCTCCTTAACATAACACCTCTGCAGAATCATCAGCTGATCCCTCCATGCCATAACACCTCTGCAGCCCCATCAGCTGATCCCTCCATGCCATAACATCTCTGCAGTGCCATGAGCTGATCCCTCTATGCCATTGCACCTCTTCAGCGCCATCAGCTGATCACTCCATGCCATAACACCTCTGCATGCCATCAGCTGATCACTCCATCCATAACACCCTCTGCAGCACCCATCAGTTGGTCCCTCCTTAAATAACACCACTCTGCAGAATCATCAGCTGTCCCTGCATGCCATAACACCCTCTGTGCAGCGCCTCACTGATCCTCCATGCCATAACATCTCGCAGTGCCATGAGCTGATCCCTCTATGCCATTGCACCTCTTCACGCCATCAGCTGATCACTACTCCATTCCATAACCTCTGCAGCGCCATCAAGCCTGATCCCTCCTGCTCACCTAACACCTCTGCAGTGCCATCAGCTGATCACTCCATGCCATAACACCTATGCAGCGCCATCAGCTGATTACTCCATGCCATAACACCTCTGCAGCGCCATCAGCTGATCACTCCATGCCATAACACCTCTGCAGTGCCATCAGCTGATCCCCCCATGCCATAACACCTTCGCAGTGCCTTCAGCTGGTCCCTTCATGCCATAACACCTCTGCAGTGCCATCAGCTGATCCCCCCATGCCATAACACCTTCGCAGTGCCTTCAGCTGGTCCCTTCATGCCATAACACCTCTGCAGTGCCTTCAGCTGGTCCCTCCATGCCATAACACCTCTGCAGTGCCATCAGCTGATCACTCCATGCCATAACACCTCTACAGCGCCATCAGCTGATCCCCATGCCATGCCATAACCCTCTGCTGCAGCGCCTTCAGCTAATCACTCCTTGCCATAACCCTCTGCAGCGCCTTCAGCTGATCACTCCATGCCATAACACCTCTGCAGTGCCATCAGCTGGTCCCTCCATGCCATAACACCTCTGCAGCACCATCAGCTGATCGCTCCATGCCATAAACACCTCTGCAGCGCGCACTCAGCTGGTCCCTCCATGCCCATAACACCTCTGCAGTGCCATCAGCTGATCGCTCCATGCCATAACACCTCTGCGTGCCATCAGCTGGTCCCTTCATGCCATACACCTCTGCAGGACCATCATCTGATCAGCGGTCTCCTGAACTTTTTATAGTTTAATCCAGTGGCAATCCATTTTTATATTCCTCCGATTTGGCAGCCTCCACACGAGGACGTCCGGCGTGATATATTACTTCCTAGAGAGCTGACATAGGGTCGACAGAGCAGCCCTGAACTCACCCATCTATCATTTATAATGTAGGTTTATAAAGATCCAGAGGGCAAAGAATAGACTCACGATGGGCAAATCTGATACAAATTGTACCAGAAGTGTTTCCCTATCGCTCATCCTATAACCTCCAGATTTACTACTGTAGTTCCTTGTATTCAGACTAGAATTACATCATCACAACATTTTAGCCAAAATATAGTAGGTTTGTTCTATAAGAAAAACACCAATAAAACAATCATATCTTTATCAACTATTTTTTTTTTGTATTTTAAAAATAGACAATTTGAGATATAATAATTATTACTTCTAAATACTAAAAATATCCTACTAAATATAATTTTAAACAAAGGTAGAAAGGCACACAAAATACTGACCCTAAGGATTTTCTCTTTGCTTTGGGTTTCTATACTGGTATATGATGTGATGTGTATCCCTCACATGTTATATTCACTGCGCTCCTGGCCCCGGCTGGCCGCTGCATTCATATTGTGTACACAGCACCTGGGCACATGGTACTGACACTGGTGACTAGTTACTATGGTTAATTACTTACGGATTTCAGCTTTCATTGTACATAGGGAAACAAGGATCTATCTATCTATCTATCTATCTATCTCCTGTCTACTATCTCCTATCTATCTATCTATCTATCTATCTCCCTCATATCCTATCGTATCTCCTATCTCTCTATCTCATATCTATCTATCCTATCTAATCTCCTATCTATCTATCATCTATCTATCTCCCTCACTCTATCTAGCTATCTATCTATCTATCTATCTCATCTATCTATCGTATTATCTATCTTCTATCTATCTATCTATCTATCTATATTCATCTATCTCCTATTCTAATCTACTATCTATCTATCTATCTATCTATCTCCTTATCTAATCTCCTATCTAATCTATCTATCTATCTATCTATCTCTTTCTATCTCATCTATATCATCTTGCATTGTAATCCAGCAGCATCCAATAGCACAAAAAAAACTTTGTGGTGCACCACCCCAAAACTGGTCTTGACGCACCAGTAATATCCATGAAAATGACTGCACTCCAAATAAAAGTGAAAAAATGGATGGGTGCTTTATTAACCCAATAGTGCAAGGTTTCACGACCCTTTCTCATACCCGCACCTCTTCACCCACACCTGCTGTACTCTAGATGTAGCAGCCTTAGTCCTGCTCACATGGAAGCCGGATCACTATGTAGGGGCTAAACGGGAAAATGATGGACTCACTTTCGTATCGGCAATGTGTTTGGGTGTCACAGTGGGTTCACATCCCATTCTGGTTTACAGAGGAGATTATGTGCACCTTCTTACTTTTGCTCCATTCTTCTTCTTCCTACTTTTCAATGATCATGTGAGGGCAACCAGGAGATATAAATAAGTGCAACATCCCCCCCTAGCCTTTTCTGGAGGCAGCCGGGGGCCAGAATACCGGAGTGGCTGGCGGTTGCGGCCTATGCACACTATGTGTCACGGTGCTTGGTATGGGGGCCAGGGCTGTCCTACAGCCTGGAAGCTCTCCAGCAGGGTGTTTGCAAGAAATATGGAGGGAGAGGCTGCTAAGAGTAGTTCTCCCTGGGCAACCCTGAGTTGTCTGTAAGATTAGGTCCTGGTAATGGATGGGGAAAGCCTGTGGTGGTAATAGCTGTATCCAGGATCAGATGGAGGTAACATTGTGCAAATCAACTCTTTATTAAACCGGTAGCAGGCAACGGGCCTAAACGGTCAACAGCAGATTCGTATTCTGGTACTGGAGTGGTCTGGAGAGTGGTTCCTCAGCAATGTGCACCAGCCTGGTAGTAGATGCTGGATAATGGGAGATGGAGCTGTGTCCAACTGTGGAAGCTGCCGCTCTGGATTAGAGTCTCCTGACTCAGTTCCTGGATTGGGTTCTGTGGACAGCACTAAAAGTGTGGCACACTCACTCTCCCCTCTCTTCATCCAGACCCATGTGGTCTGGACTGCTCAGACTCTGAAGGACCATGAGGTCAACACCAGAACTTAAGTACTCTGCAGACTGGACCATGTGCTCCCCCTGGTTCGGGACTCCTCCTAACAGCTCCTGACCTGGAGAGGGTGCATTTCGCAACTACTAGCTTGCCTATCCATTGGCAGGGTTGTTTGCATATGCCTTGATACAAATACCATGTAATATCTGTAATCCGTCTTGTCCGTCTCTAACTAGAGGTCGTCTGTAAGTCGGGTGTCCTTATTTAAGGTACCCCTGTATCTGTATGTGTTCAGGCTTGATGAAATGATGAGATCTGTTAGTGGAGATGGTAGGATGTCCACATCACTGGGACAATGTACAATAATGGTACAAATAAGAAGAATGTAAAATGCTATTGGCCGGTAGCAAAAAGGGAAAATATCCCGTGAATCTGCTTGTTACATTCTGAACGCTCCGGCTGATGAGGTGTAAGATTCCATGGTCGAGAACCTGTGTCTTCTTTTTTAGGAGAATCTTAGTATAATTTTCTAAAACTAAAACTTTTCACAGAGATATTTGTGTATGAGGCTGTCGGTTGCGTTTATGTGCAGGAAGATTTCAACCATTGAACCGGTCAACGTTATTAAAGGAAAGTCCTGAAAAAAAAGTCCATTACCACAATGACATTGGTGCTCATCTACTAAGGTCCGAACACCGCACTTTTGTCGGATTTCCCTAATGTTTCGGTTTTGCACCAAATTTCCGACGGGATTGGATTGTGTCGCATCGGCCCTCGGCGCTTTCACGTCACAAATCGGGAGGGCGTGGACGTCAGACAACCGACGGATTCGCAAAAACCACGGAATTTTAAAAATGAAATGTGTCGCAAGATCAGCACTCACATGCACCGTGAAGCGGTGAACTCCGCGCGACCTCGCGCTGCAGCGACACCTACTGGATATTGGGTGCACAATCTTAGTGAATCCCAGCGAACCTGAATCCGCGTTGGACCACGCCCCGGGGGATCGCGTCAGGGTCGGGTAACGTAATGAGCCCCTATGTTTCTACTATAGCATTCTGCAAATAAAAGGGTTTTCCAGCTAAACATCTGATATTTTGCTAACCAACTCATCATTAGCAGATTAGTCTGAATACCAGACACCCCTGAGATCATTTATACTCAGTGGTACTGATAATACAGAATAGGACATGAAGAAAACAGCGCGCCTCTGTGTTTAGTGGCAACATAGTCAATACAACACCGTACCTTCAACTTCAAATTAGTAACCTGCTCTGGCCACTATGCAGAATGGAGCATTTACTTTCTATTCCCTTCTGATTTATCGGTGTAGCTACACCCGACTGTGAGGGTTTCGAGAGGTTCAATAGATGGATATTTTAAAGAAAATCTGCTAGATAAAACTGGGACAGTGACCTATTTTCTAAAATCAATTTTAAATTATGCTAATGAATCCAGAAGGGTTTTTTCCCAGAGCCCCTCCATGCTGTAGCTTCACAGGCTGTAACACTGTCTTCCCTCTCCCCCCCTGCTCCCTCCAGCACTTCCGTCCTCCCTCAACCTAATTACTCCACACAGTGGGAGGGAGGAAGTACCTCCAGTGTAACAGTCTTGTGATGCTACAGCACAGAGTGGCTCTGTAACACCCCCAGAAACATTTTCCTCATTAGCATAATTTTAATATGTTGATTTTAGAAGGAAGGAGCCCCATTGATAACGCATATAGAAGATACCACAGTCCCGGTGCCTGGATCTATTGAGTAATGTCCCTGGTTTATCAGGATGAACTTAATGGTAGATTTGCTTTATTAGAGCCAACAAAACTCTCAAAGATGGCTACTACTATTGAATCACTCTTGCTAATCGTGGGTTTGCCGCAATGGCCCCAAATTTATGTATTTTCCCGGGCGCCAGTATTCTGACATAAGTTGCCATAAATCTCATTACAAACCGCTTGCTGTGTATGTATGTAGTCTTTCCTTGCCATATTGTTCATGGCTCTACATGTCGAGCTGCACCACACCATACTGTGGCACCTAAACGGCGCATATTCGCACTTATTCGCATTTATGTGGGCAAGTCCTATATAATTGTGGCGCATGCCAATTAACTAATAGCACCCAGAAAAAACTAAAACCTGGAGCACTCAGTATCCAGAATAGGGCCTAACGTGCTGATCGGTGGGGGTCCAGTGTGAGACCCACAGATCACAAAACACGGGGTCCCCGATCGGGTCCCACATACCTCCGCCGTTGGACCCCTCGTTGCTCCGTCAAAGTATTAAGCAGATGGCCGCGCATGACCGTTCTGCCGAGCACTGTAACGTGGCAAGCCCCCCTTTAATGAAATGGCCATCAGCGGCCCCTTGAAAAAAATATTCTATATACACCTCCGGCTTCTCTCTCTCCCCACAGCTCCATCGTCTCCTCCTCTTATGGCCCGCGCCGCACAGCTCTATTACATCACACGAGCTCGACACACTGCGTTCATAGTTGATGCTCAAGGGCCGCAAAGGCGAAGACGAGCCGCAGGTAGAAGAAGCCGAGGTGAGAGTATATCATTTTTATTTTAACCTGGCAATTTTCATATAGGGCCTGCGTATGGCAGGCGTGGCCCCTGGGAAGGCCGACGCCTTGCCGCCCGTCCATAACGCCTGTATGAAGACCCGCCAGGTGCCTCTTTAAGTTCATAGCAAATCCATCTTTACAACCTTCCATGTTGCGGTTTCCTGCGGAGCTGAGTGATATCAAATCCACTATTTCCACTCGTTTCTGTATGAGAAGGGAGATTTTCAAATCAATTTTCGAGGAGAATATGTCATGATAAGAGCGGGGAGCGAGAGGGAAATTCTGAGAGGTGATAATATTTTGCATTTCAAATTAAGTGCGTTTTGATTTACTACATTCAATTTGGCATGACAAATGAGTTAATGATTTAAGGCAGAAGTAGGAAGCGTTTTGTGGATTTATGTGACCAGGCTGCTCGCCAGCAGCGGAATCGCGTATAACGCACATCTGTAAGGATGGATGACAGTTATAGGCTCCGAGACGCGCTGCCCGCCCGCAAGAAGCGAATATTAAATGACTGCCGCTTATTGGTTACCTAAAATCTTACTAAATCCAAAGTCTGCACTTCTACTGCTCCATATTTTAACTGAAATCGCCCGTTAACTTACTGCCCATAATTTTCAATTCATTAAGAATATATAAAATTAATCAGATGTTTCATATATATCTAGCAGATTGCTTCCTGCCTGAGTCGCAACGACATTAGGAGCAATGGCACTGGACTATGTCTATCTAGATCAACATTATCCACAGCGCAATGTCTAAAAAGAAAATTTGGTGCCAGCCTATGAAACCAAGGCTCCAGGTACAGTCAATCAGCACCAGGTATCGGGCACCAGACACCAGGCCATCATGCACCAGGCATCATGCACCACGCAACCGAGGTATCAGGCACCAGTATCAGGCATCAGGTACAGGCACCAGTATCAGTCACAGGTATCACTATTTATCTATCTCCTATCTATCTATCTATCTATCTATCTATCTATCTATCTATCAATCTCATATCTATCTATCTATCTCATATCTATCTTTCTATCTAAAAAGCATTGTAAATCCAGCAGCACCAAATAGCAAAAAAAACTTTGTGGGTGCACACCCCAAAACTGGTCTTGACGCACCAGTAATATCCATGAAAAAATGAGACTGCACTCCAAAATAAAAGTGAAAAAATGGATGGGTGCTTTATTAACCCAAGTGCAAGGTTTCAGACCCTTTTCAGTACCCACTCTTCACCCACACCTGCTGTACTCTGAGATGTAGCAGCCTTAGTCCTGCTCACATGGAAGCCGGATCACTATGTAGGGGCTAAACGGGGAAAAATGATGGACTCACTTGCGTATCGGCAATGTGTTGGGTGTCACAGTGGGTTCACATCCCATTGCTGGTTACAGAGGAGATATGTGCACCTTCTTACCTTTTGCTCCATTCTTCTTCTTCCTACTTTTCAATGATCATGTGAGGGGCAACCAGGGAGTATAAAATAAGTGCAACATCCCCCCCTAGCCTTTTCTTGGAGGCAGCCGGGGGCCAGAATACCGGAGTGGCTGGCGGTTGCGGCCTATGCACACTAGTGTCACGGTGCTTGGTATGGGGGCCAGAGGGCTGTCCTACAGCCTGGAAGCTCTCCAGCAGGTGGTGTGTGCAAGAAATATGGAGGGAGAGGCTGCTAGAGTAGTTCTCCCTGGGGCAACCCATGAGTGTCTGTAAGATAGGTCCTTGGGTAATGGATGGGAAAGCCTGTGGTGGTAATAGCTGTATCCAGGGATCAGATGGAGGTAACATTGTGCAAATCAACTCTTTATTAAACAACAGGTAGCAGGCAACGGGCCTAAACGGTCAACAGCAGATTCGGATTCTGGTACTGGAGTGGTCATGGAGAGTGGTCCTCAGCAATAGTGCACCAGCCTGGTAGTAGATGCTGGGATAATGGAGATGGAGCTGTGTCCAAACTGTGGAAGCTGCCGCTCTGGATTAGAGTCTCCTGACTCAGTTCCTGGGATTGGGTTCTGTGACAGCACTAAAAGTGTGCACACTCACTCTCTCTCTTCATCCAGACCATGTGGTCTGGACTGCTGACAGACTCTGAAGGACCATGAGGTCACACAGAACAGTTAAGACTCTGCAGACTGGACCATGTGCTCCCCCTGGTTCGGGACTCCTCCTAACAGCTCCTGACCTGGAGAGGGTGCTATTCGCAACTACCAGCTTGCCTATCCATTGGCAGGGTTGTTGCATATGCCTTGAATACAAATAACAATGTAATATCTGTATCCGTCTTGTCCGTCTCTAACTAGAGGTCGTCTGTAAGTCGGGTGTCCTTATGTAGAGGACCACCTGTATCTGTATGTGTTCAGGGCTTGATAGAAATGATGAGATCTGTTAGTGGAGATGGTAGGATGTCCACATCACTGGGACAAATGTACAAATAATGGTACAAATAAGAAGAATGTAAAATGCTATTGGCCGGTAGCAAGAAAGGGAAAATATCCGTGAATCTGCTTGTTACATTCTGGAACGCTCCGGCTGATGAGGTGTAAGATTCCATGTCGAGAACACTGTGTCTTCTTTTTTAGGAGAATCTTAGTATAATTTTCCTAAAACTAAAACTTTTCCAGAGAGATATTTGTGTATGAGGCTGCGGTTTGCATTTATGTGCAGGAAGATTTCAACCATTGAACCGGTCAACGTTATTTAAAGGAAAAGTCCTGGAAAAAAAACGTCTTATCCACAATGACATTGGTGCTCATCTACTAAGGGTCCAAACACCGCACTTTTGTCGGATTTCCCTAATGTTTCGGTTTTGCACCAAATTCCGACGGGGATTGGATTGTGTCGCATCGGCGCCGGCTTTCACGTCACAGAAATCGGGGGGCGTGGACGTCAGACAACCCGACGGATTCGCAAAAACCACGGAATTTAAAAAATGAAATGTGTCGCAAGATCAGCACTCACATGCACCGGGAAGCAGGTGAACTCCGGCGGACCTCGGCGCAGCAGCGACACCTACTGGATATTGGGCGCACAATCTTAGTGAATCCCAGCAGAACCTGAATCCGCGTTGGACAACGCCCCGGGGGATCGCGTCAGGGTCGGGTACGTAAATGAGCCCCTATGTTTCTACTATAGCAGTCTGCAGAATAAAGGGGTTTTCCAGGCTAAACATGTTGATATTTTGCTAACCAATCATCATTAGCAGATTAGTCTGATACCAGACACCCCTGAGATCAGTTATACTCAGTGTCTGATAAATACAGAATAGGACATGAAGAAAACAGCGCCGCTCTGTGTTTAGTGGCCAAACATAGTCAATACACCGTACCTTCAATTCAAATGTAGTAACCTGCTCTGGCCACTATGCAGAGAATGGAGCAGTTTACTTTCTATTCCCTTCTAGATTTATCAGGTGGTAGCTACACCCGATCTGTGAGGGTTTCGAGAGGTTCAATAGATAGGATATTTTAAAGAAAATCTGCTATGATAAAACTGGGACAGTGACCTATTTTCTAAAATCAATTTTTTAAATTATGCTAATGATCCAGAAGGGATTTTTCCCAGAGCCCCTCCATGCTGTAGCTTCACAGGCTGTAACACTGTCTCCCTCTCCCCCCCTGCTCCCTCAGCACTTCCGTCCTCCCTCAACCTGATGTAATCTCACACAGTGGGAGGGAGGAAGTACTCCAGTGTAACAGTCTGTGATGCTACAGCACAGAGTGGCTCTGGTAACACCCCCAGAAACATTTTCCTCATTAGCATAATTTTAAATGTTGATTTTAGAAGGAAGGCGCCCATGGATAACGCATATAAGAAGATACCACAGTCCCGGTGCCTGGATCTATGAGTAATGTCCCTGGTTTATCAGGATGAACTTTAATGGTAGATTTGCTTTTAGCCAACAAAACTTCTCAAAGGATGGCTACTACTATTGAATCATCTTTGCTAATCGTGGGTTTGCACAATGGCCCAAATTTATTATTTTCCCGGGCGCCAGTATTCTGACATAAGTTGCACATAAATACATGTACAAACCGCTTGCATGTGTATTTATGTAGTCTTTCCGCCAGTATTGTATCATGGCTCTACCATGCGAGCTGCCACACCATACTGTGCACCTAAACGGCGCATATTCGCACTTATTCGCATTTATGTGGGCAAGTCCGATATAATTGTGGCGCATGCCAATTAAACTAAGAGCACCAGAAAAAAACTAAAAACTGGAGCACTCAGTATCCACAGAATAGGGCCTAACGTGCTGATCGGTGGGGGTCACAGTGATGAGACCCCACAGATCACAAAAACGAGGGGTCCGATCGGGTCCCACATACCTCCGTTGGACCCCTCGTTGCTCCGTCAAAGTAATTAAGCAGATGGCCGCGCATGACCGTTCTGCCGAGCACTGAACAGTGGCAGAGCCCCCCTTTAATGAAATGGCCACAGCAGGGCCCCTTGAAAAAAATATTCTATATACACCTCCGGCTTCTTCTCCCCACAGCTCCATCGTCTCCTCCTCTTATGGCCCGCGCACACACACTATGACATCACACGAGCGCGACACAGCTGCGTCATAGTGATGCTCAAGGGCCGCAAAAGGCGAAGACTGAGCCGCAGGTAGAAGAAGCCGGAGGTGAGAGTAGCATTTTTATTTTAACCTGGCAATTTTCATATAGGGCCTGCGTATGGGCAGGCGTGGGCCCCTGGGAAGCCGAACGCCTTGCCGCCCGTCCATAACGCCTGTATGAAGACCCGCCATTGCCTCTTTAAGTTCAATAGCAAATCCATCTTTACAACCTTCATGTGTGCGGTTCTGCGGAGGTGAAGTGATATCAGAATCCACTATTTCCACTCGTTTCTGATGAGAAGGGAGAATATTTACATCAATTTTCGAGGAGAATATGTCATGATTAAGAGCGGGGAACGAGAGGGAAATTCTGAGGAGGTGATAATATTTTGCATTTCAAATTAAGTGCATTTTGATTTACATACATTCAATTTGGCATTGACAAAATGAGTTAATGATTTAAGGCAGAAGTAGGAAGCGTTTTGTGGATTTATGTGACCAGGCGGCTCGCCAGCAGCGGAATCGCGTATAACGCACATCTGTAAGGAATGGATGACAGTTATAGGCTCCGAGACGCGCTGCCGCCCGCAAGAAAGCGAATATTAAATGACTGCTGCTTATTGGTTACTAAAATCTTACTAAATCCAAAGTCTGCACTTCTACTGCTCCATATTTTACTGAAATCTGCCTTTTAACTGCCCATAATTTTCAATTCATTAAGAATAATTATAAAATTAATCAGATATTTCATATATTATCTAGCAGAGTGCTTCCGCCTGATCGCAACGCAGCATTAGGAGCAATGGCACTGGAACTATGTCTATCTAGATACGAAAATTATCCACAGCGGCAATGTCTAAAAAATGAAAATTTGGTGCCAGCCTATGAAACCAGGCTCCAGGTATCAGGCATCAGGCACCAGGTATCGGGCACCAGACACCAGGCATCATGCACCAGGCACCAGGAACCAGGCATCAGGAATCAGGCACCAGGCATCAGGCACCAGGCATCAGGCACCAGGCACCAGGCATCAGGTATCGGGGACCAGGCATCATGCACCAGCACCAGGTATCAGGCACCAGGTATCAGGCATCAGGTACCAGGCACCAGGTACCAGGCACCAGGTATCAGGCACCAGGTATCAGGCACCAGGTATCAGGCATCAGGTATCAGGCACCAGGTATCAGGCATCAGGTATCAGGCACCAGGTATCAGGCACCAGGTATCAGGCACCAGGTATCAGGCACCAGGTATCAGGCACCAGGTATCAGGCATCAGGTATCAGGCACCAGGAACCAGGTATCAGGCACCAGGTATCAGGAACCAGGAACCAGGTATCAGGCACCAGGCATCAGGAACCAGGTATCAGGCACCAGGCATCGGGCTTCACATGCTAGACATTAACACAAAATGCAGCAGCACCCTGAGAGATGTCAGAAAAGGGTGGACTTGAGAAAGGCTTCGGCTAAAACGTAGAATAAGTCCAACGTACTTTTTGACAATTCTCAGAGTGCTAACGCATTATTGGCGTATGATAACGGCCACGCTGAGGCCTCTTGGTGTGTTGCACGGCCGCCAGACAAAACTACAGAAATCAGAAAACAAAAGATTGCAGGTTTTTCAAATGCCCTGTGCCCGCCCACCGCAACCCTCTATGCACCCGCCACCCCCACAGAGTGGAGGTGGCATAATCCCTATTATAATCAAAATTTCTTGCACTACGCAACAATTTGGTTTTTATTCAATGCTTCTATGCCCCATATGTATTTTATCTATATTTATCTATCTATCTCATCGAGAGGAAAGGCAGCACTCACATGGAGTACCACCTTTTCCCTGGATTGTATGAAGGATTCCTGGCCAAGGACTTTATGGCTTAGCATCCATGAATGTATGCAACACTGTGCTGCTCTGCAATTCTGGGCAGCCGGGGACCGGAATACCGGAGTGGCTGGCGGTTGCGGCCTAGACGCGCTTATGTCACGGTGCTTGGTATGGGGACCGGAGGGCTGTCCTACAGCCTGGCAGCTCTCCAGCAGGTGGTGTGTGCAAGAAATATGGTGGGAGAGGCTGATGTACTGGTTCTCCCTGGGGCAACCCCTGAGTGTCTGTAAGATATGTCCCTGGGTGATGGATGGGGAAGCCCGTGGTGGTAACAGCCGTGTCCAGGGATCAGACGGAGGCAACTTTGTGCAAATCAACTCACGGTTCTTTATTGTACAACAGGTAGCAGGCAACGTGCCTAAGTGGTCAACAGCAGATTCTGGTACTGGAGTGGTCGTGGAGAGTGGTCCTCAGGAATAGTGTGTGAGATCTTTCATTTTTAGGGAAACTGATGTAAGCCTGAACATTCATACATTGTACCTACTCGCAGAGTCAGCCAAGTATTTCATGAAGTTCAACCATCGAATGGTGTATGACCACCAACGACAGACATAGGGGCACATTTACTAAGGGTCCGCGGACTGCATTTTTGCCGAGTTTCCCGACTTTTCTCCTTTATGCGCTGGATTTTAACTGGGGTTTTTGGCGCACACGATCGGATTTTGGCGCAATCATGCCGACTTTCATCTCGGGGATCGCAATAGGACGGGTAAGTAAATGTGCCCCATAGTATCATCAAATAGGTAAAGGTTTAGCAGGGGAAGATAAGGTAGACACAACCTCACATGGGGATAAAAATGGGTAGTAAATAAAATAAGAGGCTTTAGATTGGAGACTGTGCGGAGGTGGATTAGACAGGAACCAAAGTCCTGATCTCCATTCACATGAAATAATAATCTGCTGTAGAGAAATACACACACATGTGCTTCCCCTTTAAGTGCAGCTCATGTGCCTTTGTATACATCTCCACAAGTGACTTTCACACTTCATTAGATACATTTTTACACGGCCATTTGCAAACGCTCCGGCAGATAATCAGCTTGTATCGTAAGTGGCTTCTTTACAGGTTATACCAAGTACTTAAGACTCCACTGGAACCACAACTGTTCTGTTGAGTTATGTGCTGGGAAATGTAATACATAAAATTAGAGAATTATGAGTTCCAGAGCAAGGGCAGATCATCCGAGCCCGACCCCTGGGAGCATAATGTAAGACGCGCGGAGAGAGTGAGCGATGAGAGCGGCATCTTGGGAGCTACTGTACAGATTAATTGGGGGAAGATTCTAAATATAATGAAGCTGAGAGCGCTGGGAATTTTCCGAGGCCGGATGGGATGTCTTGGAGTTTATCTGTACACACGCGAGCAGAACCCTTGTTGCCATCATACTTCTAGACGGAGATTTTAGATGTTTTTGGTCTATAGATTCATAATATACTATTCTCACAAATATATTACCACTCACATTGTGTTAAAGAACCTTTATCCACATTTCCAACATATAAATATTTCCAAAAACCACTAACTCTTTGTGCAGTGAAGTGTTAACCTGATGGGTAGGCCCTCAATGTCAGAGCCAGCTCAAGGCCACTGGGCGACAGAGCCTTAGTGAGCCCTTTTGCCATACTTTCCAACATTTGGACCCAAGAAAGAGGAAGAGATGTAGCGGCAGTACTGCACAGAAAATTTTTTATGCCCTAAATCCCACTTTTTGCCCAACACCTTGTAGTCCCACACAACAAAAGACTCCTCTTAGTTCCCCCATTTCCCTCTCATAATTTGGCATCTTCACATTATGCCCTCACCTTCCCCTCACAAAGCTTACTCCCAAATTGTGGCTCCCACACAGTGCCACATGTCCTCCCATTTTAAGTTAAAATTGTCGCCCCATCAAATTGAGTGTCTCCTATCCCCCCTCATATTTTAACCCCGTCACAGTGTGCCCCCCCAACTCCTCTCACATAGTGGACCCCAATTTCCCCATAGCATTGTAACCCTGTGACAGTGTGCCCCACATTTCCTCTCTCATTGTTGGCCCCTCATAGTGGACCCCCAATTTCCCCATCACAATGTAACCCTGTCACATTGTGCCCCCCATCTCCTCTCGCATTGTGGGCCCCTCATAGTATATCCCCAATTTCCTCCTCACATTGTAACCCACTCACATTGTGCCCCCATCTCCTCTCGCATTGTGGGCCCCTCATAGTGGACCCCCGATTTCCCACTCACATTCTGGCCCCTAATATTAGGAGCTTGGGGACAGGTTTAGATGTAGAGCTTGGGGACGGGTTTAGATGTAGAGTGTGGGGACAGGTTTAGATGTAGAGTGTGGGGACCCCTATTGTTACAAGAATTAACTACTATATACTGCCCCCTATGTACAAGAATATAAACTACTATAATACTGCCCCCATATGTACAAGATATAACTACTATAATACGGCCCCCTATGTACAAGAATATAACTACTATATTACTCCCCCCTATGTACAAGAATAACTACTATAATACTGCCCCCTATGTACAAGATATAACTACTATAATACTGCCCCTATGTACAAAATAAACTACTTAATACTGCCCCCTATGTACAGAAATACAACTGACTTAAACATTCAAAATACTGCCCCCTTATGTACAAGAAAATATAACTACTATAATACTGCCCCTATGTACAGGAATAAACTACTATAATACTCCCCTAATGTACAAGAATATAATACTATAAATACTGCCCCCTATGTACAAGAATAATAACTACTATATAACTGCCCCCCTATGTACAGGAAAATATACCTACTATAATACTGTCACCCTATGTAACAGGAATATAACTACTATAATACTGCCCCCCTATGTACAGGAATATAACTCTATACTACTGCCCCCTATGTACAGAATATAACTACTATAATACTGCCCCTATGTACAGAATATAACTATCTAATACTGCCCCCTATGTACAGGAATATCACTATAATAACTGCCCCTATGTACAGAATATAACTACATAATACTGCCCCCTATGTACAGGAATATAACTCATAATACTGCCCCCCCTATGTACAGGAATAAACTACTATAATACTGCCCCCTATGTACAGGAATATACCTACTATAATACTGCACCCTATGTACAAGAATATAACTACTATAATACTGCCCCCTATGTACAAGCATAAACTAATTAATACTTCCCCCTATGTACAAGAATATACCTACTATAATTCTGCACCCTATGTACAAAAATATAACTACTATAATACTGCCCCCTATGTACAAGAATATAACTACTATAATACTTGCCCCCTATGTACAAGAATATACCTACTATAATACTGCACCACATGTACGAATCTAACTCTCTAATACTGCCCCCTATTACAAGAATATAACTACTATAATACCTGGGGGTTTCCACACACACTCTAACATCTAAACAGTCCACAAGCAAGAAATCTCAAACGGGCACCTAACACGCGAATGCGAAACCGTCCCCACCACTCTACAGCGAAGCTCCGGCCCCAAAAGCGACAGCGAAACCGGCCCCACACGCGACATCATTTCAAACCGTTCCCACACTTACATCTAAAAACGGCGTACCAACACTATTACATCTAAACCTTGTGTTCCCCACACTCTTACATCTAAACATGGGTCCCCCACCACACTCTACATCTAAACCTCCTCCCCACACTCTACATTAAAATGTCACTCCACAAGTCTACATGCTCAATCACGAGGGGCCCAAAATCTAAACGCGGAAACCTGTCCCACACCTCTACATCTAAACCTTTTTGTCCCCAAAATCTTATACATCTAAACACTGTCGCCAACCATGCGACATCGAAAATTGGCCCAAAAGCTTTAATTTATTTTAAACTGGTCCCCACACTCTACATCTAAAAACTTGGCTCCCCACGACCCACCCATTCTACACTAAACATTGTGTCCCCACGCTTTACATCGAAACCCGTCCCAGCTCTTAATCCAAACCTGTACCCCCACACTCGAATCCTAAACCTGTTTTTTACCCTCCCTTCACCACGCAAAGAGAAACGAAAACCATCGCGACACGGACCAACACGAGGACAGCGAAAACCGGTGGGGGCGCCCCCCCCCCACAGGGCGGGCCAGCGAAAACCCGGCCCTCCCCAAGCGACATCGGAAACCGGGGGGCCCCACAAGGCTCCCCCACACGTATCAGCGAAACCGGGGGCCCCCCATAACGCCGACAGCGAAACCCGGGGGGGGGGGGCCCCACACGAGACATCGAAACTGGGTTCCCCAACACGCCACAGATGGAACACACGTCCCCACACGCGACAGGCTAAACATGTGACCACTACCTTCATCTAAATAAGTCCCACACACTCTACATGTCTAAAACCTGTCCCACACCCCCACATCTACATCTAACCTGGTCCCCCACACGCTACATCTAAAACAGGGGGGGGCCACAACAGGCGGAGACGATAGACAGCGAGAACCGGGGGGCACCCACACGCGACAAGATCGGCAAGAGAAAGTTAAGGGAATATAAAGAGCGTTACAGTGGAGTAGGAAAGTGGCCCCACACGGAACAGCCTTAGCGACGACAACGGGGCCCCACCCCACACGCGGAAAGAGGAAAAACGTGCTGTTAAGGTAGGGAATAAACCGGAAAACAAAACGACGATTGACATAGACGAAAAAAACCGTCAACACACTCGCGAAATCGAAAACCGGTCCCCAAGCTCGAAAGTAAACCCGTCCCACACACTTCTAATCGAAAACCTAGGGGAATGCCAAAGGGTTACATTTAAACTGTCCCCCCACAACTCTACACTAAACTGCCCCACACTCACATCTTAACACGTCCCCCACTACTTTACAAATCTAAACCGGTCCACCACACTCATACATCTAAACTCTTCGTCCCCACAGTCCTCTACATCTAAAACCCATCCCCACACGCATCAAACCTGTACCCACCCACTCTATCAATCTTAAACCTGTCCAATCCAATTACACTGCTATTTATAACCTCGTCCCAACACGCTTCTACATCTAAACCTGTCACCACCACTCTACATCTAAACCGTCACCACAACTACATCGAAACCCGCCCACCACCTCACATCAAACCTGTCCCCACATCTACACTAACCTGCCCCAGACCAACTTGCATCTAAAACCTGTCCACCAACTCATACATCTAAACATTCTCCCCCACTAATCTCTAAACCTGTCCCCACACTCTACATCTAAACTGTCCCCAAACTCTACGTCTAAAAACGTCCCCAACACTCTACATCTAAACCACTGTCCCCACGCCTCTACACTATCTAAACCTGTCCCCACACTCTACATCTTAAACCTGTGTCCCACTCTAATCTAAACTGTCCCCAACATCATAATCTAAACCCTGTCCCCACACTCTACATCTAAACCATCCCACACCTACATCTAAACCCGTCCCCACATCTCTACATCTAAAACTGTCCCACACTCTCATCTAAACTGTCCATTACCTCCCATCTAAACCTGTCCTCACTCTGCATCTAACAACTGTCCCCACCACTCACATCTAATTACCTGTTCCACGCTCTACATCTACCTGTCCCCACATCTACATCTAAACCTGTCCACACTTACACCTAAACCTGTCCCCACACCCTTTCATCTAAACCTTCCCCACGCTCTATACTAAACCTGTCCCTCACTTCCATCTAAAACCTGTCCCACTCTACATTAAACCGTCCCACACTTCTAAACTAAACCTGTTCCCCACATTCTGCACATCTAACACCTGTCACCAACTCTACTATAACCTGCCCCACACTCTACATCTAAACCTGTCCCCACGCTCTACATCTAAACCTGTCCCCACACTCTACATCTAAACCTGTCCCCACACTCTACATCTAAACCTGTCCCCACCACTCTACATCTTAAACCTGTCCCCACACCCTTCATCTAAACCTGTCCCCACACTCTAACATCTCAACCTGTCCCCACACATCTACATCTAAACCCGTCCCAACACTCTACATCTAAACCGTCCCCACACTCTCATCTAAACCTGTCCCCACCTCACATCTAAACCCGTCCCCACATGTACATCTAAACCTGTCCCACATCTACATCTAAACTCTCCCCACACTATACATTAACACCCACACTCTACATCTAAACCTGTCCCCACACTCACATCTAAACCTGCCCCAATCTAACATCTAAAACCTGTCCCACACTCTACATCTAAACCTGCCCCACATTACATCTAAACTGTTCCCACACTCTACATATAAACCGTCCCCACACTCTACATATCAACCGTCCCCACACTCTACATCTAAACCTGTCCCCAACTCTACTTAAACGTCCCCACACTCTACATCTAACTTGTCCCCACACTCTACATCTACTAAACCTGTCCCCAACTCTACATCTAAACCTTCCCCAAGCTCCATCTAATACTTGTCCCCACACTCGACATAAAACCTGTCCCCACACTATACATCTAAACCCGTCCCACACCTCTACACCTAAACCTGTCCCCACACTCTAACATCTAAACTGTCCCACACATCTCTACATCTAAATCCTGTCCCCACACTCTCTACATCTAAACCTGTCCCCACACTCTACATCTAAACTCTCCACCTACTCTACATCTAACCTGACCCACCACTTCTACTCTTAAACCTGTCCCCACACTCTACATCTAAACCGTCCACACTCTACACTTAAACCTGTCCCCACATTACATCTAAAACCTGTCCACACACTCTACATCTAAACCTGTCCCAACTCTACATTAAACCTGCCCCACAACTCTACATCTAAACCGTCCCAACTCGACATCTAAACCTGTCACCACACTCTAAATCTAAACCTGTCAGTATTATAGTAGTTATATTCCTGTACATAGGGGGCAGTATTATAGTAGTTATATTCCTGTACATAGGGGGCAGTATTATAGTAGTTATATTCCTGTACATAGGGGGCAGTCCGTGGTAGAGAGTTCCATCGTCTCACTGTTCTTAGAGTAAAGATTCCCTGTCTATAGAAATGGTAGAAACGTTCTCACTGTGGAGGATATCCCCTTGTTATGGTAAACAATCATTAGAAAGATGTATGTATTGTACATGGTAATAAGATTAGCCTATAACCGATGTTGTGATAATTTGTCCTTGTACTCTAATTCACCCATTCACCAAATAACATTGGTCACTTTACTGTTCAGCCCTTCCAGTCTTTTCTTAAAATAAATGTACAACATATTGGATTTGTGGTCTGACCAGTCATTTGAATGGTGGCTAAAATGTCCTTCATCTTTTCATACATCCCATTATAATAACTACTTTGGCAGCAGCTTCCTGGCATTGGTCAGTAAAGCCAAAGTTAACATCATTGAACAGAAAGCTCAGAATTGCATTTTTCTGGAAATGATAAAATAAAATACACATTGGTGGAAAAACCTCAAAGCGGAGACCAATGAGCTCCATGACCTATAAATAAGAAACACCGAAATCCTGCCCGGGAAGGGTCTTCTTCATCCAGCTCTGGTTCCTCGTAAGGAGGCATCAGATGAGACTCACAATGAATGGATATTGTTGCACATAGAATTGAGATAGAGGATCCTCATTCCATAATTTTATTCATCTCCCGGGGGATGTAGCAAGGCTGAGTGCATTATTTTGCTGGGCTTGTCACTGCTGCTATGATTAACCTCACTCTGAACCCGGCTACCGGGGCTATGACATGAATAAGGCAATATTGCTCTCCGAAGGATTTGCAATGGTGACACATTCTCCAGGGAAGAAGTAATGTCACCAAAATGATGGAGTAAGTGCATTTTGCATTTCGCTTTAAAATCACATTGGTCTTCTCTCGCCGGATGGTGGAAATAGATTTTTCAATATGTGATTTTAAAAAGCTTTTGTGCTCCATTTATGTCTAACAATCCGGCAGTGCGTTGGTGGAGATGTATCTCCTTCGTGGGATCATCTGTTCTGCTTTTCTGGGGGTTTTTTTCCATTTTTTTTTCCTGGTGAAAAATCTGTTTGAAATTTTAAAAAAAATATATATTTTTTTAAAATTAGATTTTATTAAAATTATTATTTTTTTAAGTTTTAAATTAAGGTTAACACTTAAAGGAAGTATTCCCACAAAGATGAGATTCTTAAAGGAAATTTACCACCAAGAACAAGGATTGTAAACCAAGCACACTGACATATTGCCATGACATGTGCTCCTCGTGTCAGGATCCGCTCTTCTTTAAGTTTCCTATGTACTTGTTTTTAAGAAAAAAAGGCTTTTAAATTATGCAAATGAGAGTGAGGGGCTCAAGGCTCCATTAACACCTATGGAGCTTGGAGCCCCTCGGGCTCATTTGCATAGTTTTAAAAGCCTTTTTGTTTAAAACAAGGGAATAAGAAGATAAACAAAGAGCGGATCCTACCAGAGGGGGCGCACACCAGTATGTTGGTGTGCTTGGTTCACAATCCTTCATCCTAATGGTAGATGTTCTTTAAGTATACTCAGTATAACAATATAATACATTGGGGCTTATCTACTAGGAGTCACGGGTCACACTTTCGTCAGACTGTTCGCCAGTTTCAGGATCTGCGCAGCTTTGACAGATATTTAACAGGGGATTGCGCTGGGTTTGCGCTGGGTCGCGATCAGATTGTGGAGCAGCTGCTCTGCTTTCATGGGACAGAAATCAAGGGGCGATCCGACTGATTCAGACTGATCGCGGATTTAGCTTTCAAATTGTGTCGCAAGACAATGCACTTACATGCACCAGGAAGAAGAAGGTGAACTCCTGGGACCTGAGCGGGGAAGCGACACATGCAGGATATCAGGCGCACGAGCTTAGTGAATCGCAGCACAGTCCATTATACAGGGACAATGCACTTTTGGTGAACTCCTCCAGACAGGTAAGTAAATGTCGCCCCATTCTCTAATTCACTGTTATTAATAAAAATACAGCATTCCACAGCTAGAATTCCAACCTGTCTCTATCAGTCCTGGTGCACTCAAGTTCGATTACCCATGGCTCTGACCATGAATCTTCTGAGTTTTGGGTCGGGAGGACATATTGTTCTCCTGTCTGACGGTGCACTGAGCTCCTCTTTGCCTCCTCCCTGCATCCGAGGACAAGTTCACACACACACACACTGACTAATGGAAGATAAGTGTCAGATCCAACCATTGGGACTCCCATTGCAGCACCATTCACATAAACACTGATAGTTCTAGCCAACCTGTGAGCTTTGCCAAACCTATGGAGGCCAAGATCAGGGACAGATTAAAGGGGTTATCCGAGTTTAATAAATAATTTAGGGCTGGGCTGAGGCAGGCTATTTAAATAAAAAAAGATGTGTACTTACCTTTTCCGGCACTGCTGATGCCCCTTGCCACGGTCCGTCTGATCTGGGTTGTTTACAGGGGTACACAGGTAGCTTCCGGCCAGCTGGAAGCTCCCATCCGTCACTATCTCCTAGAGCCCTACAATGCTGAGAGATAGGGATGGATGGGCGTGGGACCGGATACCTCTCTGGCCTGTGCCCCTGTAAACAAACAGGGCACGGATCAGATGGACCATGGCGAGGGACATCAGCTGCGCCGGAGGAGGTAAGTACACATTTATTTTTTTAAATAGCCCGCCCCAGTCCAGTCCTAAGTTATTTCTTAAACTCGGATAACCCCTTTAAGACTCTCACGGACCCTGTGCTGTATGAATATTATGGCTCCTACAAGTCTAGAATCACTTCCTACATCTGGTCTTAGAATCAGCTTCTTGGGGAATAAAGGACATGTCCCTTCTACCTGCATTCAATCTGCGGTTTCAGGACATTTGGAGGACCTTTAAAGGTCCTGGAATGGCTCTGTGTACATGTGAATTGAGAGTCGGAACAGGTGTATGAAGATTTTATGGGTGAAGGTTTTTGTCAGTATAAAATTTGGTGGGTGGTTTGGGTGGCCATGGGCCCCTCTAGAAGGCTTGGGCCCTGGGCTACTGCCCCTACAACCTATCTTATAATCAACTATCAGCCAAGATGCTTGAACTGGGAGCCGGAGCAGGGTAAGAAGGTTTTATTCTTATTTTTTATTTCTACGGCTTCCATAAAGTTGTCTGAATGTCTCGGGAGAAAGCCTCTAAGTCTGGGGCACATTTTGTAGGTAAAGACTAAGAAATAAGCAGTGAGGAATCCGCGTCCAGATCTCACGAGTATATAAACCCTGTCTCACTGGTTGGGAGTAATATCTGACAACAGACACAGACGCCGGCTACAAATATCTCCGTGGTTTCCAGAACATTAATCCTGTAGATAAGAAAACACTGTAATCTTCAGAGACAAAAGGTCACATCCCCAACAATGGAATTCTTCAGAGGATATGACAATCGGGTGTTAAAGTCTAATGGACGCCACTTTGTGTTCAAACAGCAGTAAGAGCGGTTTCCTTGGCGCTGCCGGCTAAGCTACTGCTGAGCAAACAAAGCGCGGTATTCATTACAGTCCAACAATTAGAAGTCCTCAAGACGAGCAATTGTGTACATTTCACTGAGTCATGTCTACATGTTCTTGGTAGAAACCTGGTCTACACGTTTCTTTTAGTTCTTTGTTCATTTTTATTACTCTTTAGCTGATTTTTCTAAAAAAAACTCAATCTGAAGATCCAAAAGATGATTCGAATGGCTTTGAGGGCCATTGGCCTTCTGCTAGGGCCTCCAGTAGTGGCTCTCCAATCTCTGATAGGACCAGAAATCCCGGAGCCTGGAAATCTGCCCCTGGATCGTGGTGGGACACTACAGAGAGAGTTGATGTGGTGTTTCCTTTTTATATCTATTCAAAAGCTTCCACCAGGGTCATTTTTTTAATGTGAAAAAGCCCTTTAAGTGTTATTCCATCCAACATGCCGTATACATAGAATAACACGTGACTGGTTGGGTTCCTCCAAACAGAAACGAGGAAGTCCAAGTCCTCTGAAGTTTCTACAGAACTACAATGCAAAATGGAATCTTTACGGAGGTAGGACTTCCACACACAACCCTCAAGAGGGGAACTTCTAGAAAGTTTTGATATTATAAATGGGCATAATCAATGCCTTCCAAATATATAATAATGGTGTGTAACGGTAAGGACCACAAATGCAATAGAAGGTCAGGACCCCTCTAGGAATGTCAGAACAAGTGGAGATTGTGTGGTGGTGGATTATGGTTTTCTTCTCTCCACTGGTGGAATCTCTCCCACTGGCTTCTCTACATAGGGGGTCACATTTTTGTGTGTTTTGCCCTGGGGGACTCCATATTAGTAGTCACTGGCTGTTGTGTGGGGGACCCTGTACAATCCCCTGAGTATGACCTCCTGACCATTTTTGCGAGCCATTTGTCAACTGTATCTTTCCTTAGACTGGAAAATATGTCAACCATATTTGTGGATCCACAAAAAACGGGAGGTTGCCAAATGATAGCTAGGCCCAACCCCTTCCAGAGTCACATGGTTGTGTTGTCTAGCAACACCTGCAAATACGAGCTGCAAATGTATTTCTGAGTTTTTTGCTGCCCTATTGAGTTCCATAAGACTGACCTCTCCATGTGTCACACCCATCTGTAGACAAACCCTCCCCCAGAGCACATGCAGCCTGATTTGCATATCCATAAAAAGATCGTAATCTTTACATTGCATCATCAGTTTCTGGACACAAAGGCGGCCATTTATCTTATCTCTGTTTCTTTTGGTTGGCTTTTGTCTTTTTTTTCCGTCTGCTTCTTTGGTAATTTATCAATCTCACCTTTTCCGTGTATTAAATGTTGTTTTATTTTCAGATCTCTTTTTGAGACATTTGTTACAAATGTCTCAAAAATGTCGCACAGATGTCTCAAGTTATTTCTTTCCAAGTTTTTTTTTTAAAGTATGGGTTTGTCTGGAGTTTTTTGCGCTAAAAAATGTTGCAAATTTTAGAGAATTTGAAAAGATAAATATAATTAGCGACAATTAGCACATCTGGAATAAAAAATAAAGGTGTCGTAAAGAAAAAAAACAAATGTTTTCAAAATGTCCAAAAGAAGGCGCAAAAATTGCAATGCACCAATAAATGTCAAAAAAAGACAGAAAAAAAACAGGAAGAAAAATAAAGATAAATGACCCCCATAGGATAGTTCCTGCTCCCAATAAAGGAACCCTGTATGGTACATTTATTAGTATGATGGGCATTTTGGATCACTTTGAGGAAGTCTCAAAAATTAGTAAGGAACGGAGGCCATTTTGTTGCATTTCAGTCTAAAATCATATTTGCTTTAGAGCTATATCCCATTTTTTTCTCATACCACCCCAAAATATTCACAAATTGCCCTTTAAAGGGAACCTGTCCCCAGAGGGCCATTTTTAGCAGGGGACAGATTCCTACAGAAACAGTACTGTATATTCCCCATGTTTTTAAAATTGTAAAGCGCTACAGAATTTGATGGCGTCATATAAATAAAGATTATTATTATTAAAACAAAGCTGCACACTACATGTCTATTGAAATAATCTCTATTGGGCTCCTTGCCAGAGTCTTCAGTTGAGTCCCAGAGAGGAGGGGGATTTCAAATCCTAACGTTCATCCTCTCCTGGATCCATTCACTTGTCGTAGGGAGAGGGCTCACCGGCATGAGAATAGCTGACTACGGTGAGCCGACATCATCAGGGGGAGGGAGGAGGAGAGAGAGGATGTGGGTGGGGATGGAGGAGCGAGGATGATGGAGGGGGGATCCAGGAGTAGACAAATGTTAGAAATGCCCCCCTCCCTATATGGTTTATTTCAATAACCATATAACTTAGACCTTTTTTAAAAAACATGAAGTTGAATATACAGCAAAGTTTCTATGGGAACTTATGGTGACAGGATTCCTTCAAAGGCAAATTTTAAAGAAAACCCACCATTTGATTTGATGCCGTATGAAACAAACATACCTTGCGAATGCTGTAGCTACACTGATGCAGGATGATATCTTGATTAATATAACATTACAATTATAACATTCAGGACGTTGGGAAAGCTGGATTAGCATGGCTGTCTCGATCAACACTGAGCTTGTAATTCCAAATGGAGGTTAGTCAAGCATGACTAAGCATGACTAATCAACCTGAGCTGGATCAGTCATACACAACAGCTAGGGGATGGTGCAGCAATTGATTATTTTGTCTGGCAGGGAGAAGAGTGATTGCATCATCTTCTTCTGCAGAGAAAAACTCACCTGCTAGGAGAAGCGCGGAACCAGCCATAGAAGGGACAGAGCTTCATTATCATAATGTTATATCTGTTTTATCAGCAAAACCACTCAGCACAGGGATTAACCAAGATCTGATCCTGCATCAGTGTAGCTACAGCAGTCTCAGGGTATGTTTGCTCCATAATGCATCAAATCAAATGGTAGGTTCCCTTTAAGAACCCAAACTGTAGACAAGTATTTAACATAAGGTATTTGTCTCCAATTCATAATCCGTCGGTAGAAAATTTTGTTTTAAATAATTTTCCCAATTTAGAAAAAAATTCTAATGTTTTTCATCGTCTTTCATCGAAATTTTAAATCCTGTGTCCAAGCGTCAGACTTTTCAGCAGTCTCCGGGGCTTATAGGGGAGCCCGCCCCGCTTTGCTTAGATGCATAATTCCAACAGGTTTTAAAAGACGACTCATCACCCAATGTCACCGAGTGCGACACGCGGAAGGACAAATTGCTTCTATTATTCCCACCACTCGCTGCAATTTTGTAGAGCGCTTCATGGCTAATATTACACCCCATGACTCACAAAATGACAAATGGACTGCTGCTCTAATGCTTGTTTGTCAAGTGTCATGGCTGGTGATTCACCGTGACTCATTCAGTGAAGCTCTGCGTTTTAGATGTATCTAAGCAATCTGTGCCCGAGCCCCTGCGCACGTAGGATACAGCGGACCCCCGACATCCGCACCATTCTAGGTCTATTATTTTTAATATTATATTTCTTTTTATATTTAGTAGTAGTTATTATCTTACTGTTATCGTATATTTTTATTTTATTAATATTTTATATATATATTTATATTATTATTTCATGGTTATTTTTTTTCATAATTTTTTTACCCTTTTGTCATTAATGTAATTAAAACATTATTGTTACGTGTTAATTTATTAGCTGTTATATCCATTATTGTATAGAATTATGTAGTCTGTGAATTTTTTGGACTTCCAATTTTATTAAGTGAAACTTAAAGGTCCCATGGCAATGGTGGTGAACCTATAGCACTGGTGTCATAGGCGTCACTCGGAGCCCTCTCTTTCGGCCATCGCTCCAGCCACCAGACAGATCTCGAGGCCTCTTCCTGCAGTCTTTAGCAGCCCAGGATGTGCCACAGGTAGCATTATTTTAAAGCAGCACGTTCCAGCCTGCCTGGAACTGCGGGAAGAGAGAGAAGATACGGACAGGGTCGGATTACTATTGGAGCTTCTAATGCTGGCTTTGTGATTCTTCCTAATCGGGGAGCCCTGGACGGAAGCTAAAATGATAATCCAACCCCATCTCCTCACTCTTCCTGCAGTCCCAGGCAGCTCCTGCTTTAAATATTGTTGAGTGTCCTCAGGACACCGATACTGTTGATATCGATGGCCGAACAGTTACTGGCACTTCACAAGAAATAAGTGGGTTTTGAATTGCATTTTTGTCACTTGATCTCTAAAAGGTTCTCCATCACCATTATCACGGGTGCTCCCACGTCCCATATCTTGGGTCGCGGGCTCACCCGTGCCCCTCGGTGTTCGCGAGCGCGGCGCTCGTGCTACATACCTCTCCTCGCTCCTGATCCTCGGGCCGTGCGCGTGCCGGCTTCAGAAGATTTAAAAGGCCAGCACACCATTAATTGGCACTGGCCAATTTCCCAGAATCCTACAAAAACCTGCCTCTCCCTGCACACCCTGCCGGATCTTGTGCCCTAGGGAAAGCTGTGTTCCATGCTCTGTGCTGTTATTGTGATTTCCTGTTGTGAACCCGGTTCGGTTCTTGACTACGCTCCTCCGTTGCCTGCCTTGACCTACATCCCCGACTCTGATCCCGTGCTGCCCATCCTGACCTCCTGCCTGTCCCCGACTATGACTCTGCTTAATGTCTTTGTTCCTCGTCTTGGCTGCCACCGTGGACAAAGTCGCACCTGTGGAACGACCTGGTGGTAATCTGCCGCAGTAAGTCCAACTTGCTTTGCAGCGGGCTCAGGTGAAGACCGGGTGCCACTTAGATTCCGGTCCCAGGTGTTGGCTTACATCATCGTCCGCAGTGGTCCTGTGGGTCCACTACCCCAGAAGCCTGACAACCATTTGGCAATTCAAGGCTCTCCACTGTGACTGAGGGAGCTGGATCTCTGTAGTACCACAGCTTGAGTCCAGGAGTTGGACTGTCATTGCGATGAAGTAGAAAGATACTAGTTCCTTTTCCTTGGGCTGGGTCAATTATATAATAGCCAGAACGAGTGGGAGGTGGGGGAGAAGTTAGTGAGTAAATTTTTGTGTTAGTGAATACACTGTTAAATATGTATCTTCCCCTTTAAATAATAACTTCCTGTGCCAAAACCTTCCAGGAAGTAGAGACCATTAGGGACCGGGACATTACCGGGATAGAAGTCGCAGGGGATCAGTGAGGAGAGAATTGCTTCCTTTATTATTTTTTAACCCCCTTTGAAAAAGTTTTTACCCACGAGAGGGTCCATAAAAAAATGTAAAACTAACTAATTTACCCCCAAAAATGACCTTTTTAGTCCATCCAATCACTGATCTCCAGTGTTTATAAATAAAATTTCGCTGGAGAGTGTTATGCATTTTAACTTTTGCCATTTCCCGTTATATTTCTCTCATGTGTTTTATAAATAGGTCCTGTTTTATTTGTGTGTTCAGACTGGAGAGGCGGCCCTCGGGGCTTTTTCCACTTTCCAAATGCTTTTGCTTTTCGGTGGTGGAGGTCTGCGGCAGAACATGAATAGTCAAGCCAAGAAATTCACAACTTCAACTGAAAGTCAAGAGGAATTAACCTGTGAATATAGCACCAACATATTCTATAGCGCTGCACACAGGAGATCATTCACACTAGTCACTGCAGCCAATGAGGCTCTTAAAGGGTTCATTTAAGTCGCCCAAGATCTTCCTGGTATAACTGTCCCCTGGATCTGTTTATAATATAAGATTGTTTCCTCCTGACCCTGGAAAGTAAGAAAATATTTTAATATTTTGGGATTATAACTTCTGTTAGTCCAACGCATCCGGCATCTCACACTGCGGTGCTCTTAGCACTGCTGCTCCTCACTACCTTTTATGTGCTCTAAGTGAAAGCTGTAGTAGTCTTTTGGAAAAGGCAGAAGTTACTCAGAGCAGAGATAACACTGAGTTTCCTACACAATACTTTGTATAAATTCATTTTTTCAGAATGAATTACTGTTGGCTTTTGGGGGTCAGTGTTAATTTCTTGGGTCTGGGGTCTGTATTTCCTAGTCTGAATAGCATCCAAATAAGTTTAGGTAACATAATTAATGAAGTGTGAAAATAATTTAGCTGCTTTTTTTTTTTTTTTTTTTTTTACAAATAAATCCTCATATTCATTTTAGTGATTACTAATTTTACTGCATGGTCTGGGATTTAAATGAACCCCTGAGTGACTCTGACTGAGAAGCCCAATTATATTTTATTATGTTTCACCCTCACCCACCCTTTCTAAAGTTGCAATAAGCAAAGATGTATCACAGCTTGTTTTTTGCTGGCTGGGATAAATTATTTCATGGCAACATTTTCCTAGAATTTATTTACAGAGTGCGTCAGATTAATTATATTTTGTTGCTTTATTTTCTAACCTTTTTATATTTAATAGATATATTTTTTTTTTAAGTTTCACTTAGCCCCATGTAGTGAAATTAACATGAAATCATTGCATCACATTGGACATTTTTTTCTTTATTTTTTAACATGCATTATTGTTTTAATTTTTTTTTTTAAATACCCATAAGAAATCTTTAGACTAGATGAGATTGATGGGATCCAACACCCAGCACCCTCACAAATCAGCTCTTTTTCGTATGTGATAAACAAATAATAAAGCAGAAAGGAAACAGCGCCATTCTCTGCGTAGTGGTCAGATCATGTAACTGCAGATCGGTACTGTCCATTTAAACGTGAGCAAACCTGCAATGACACGAGTTAGCCACTACACAAAGAATGGCACTGTCTGCGTCCTGCTCCATTCTCTGTTTATCAGATGCTAAAAACAGATTTATCAACTTCTAAAATTGATTGAGCTCAGCTTGGACCTTCTCCTAATCACACACCCAGGTAACTGAACCCTAAACTACCGTATTTTTCAGATTATAAGGCGCACCATCAATAAATGCCTGCAAAAATGTCTAGGTTCATATATAAAGCGTGCCGGATAATAAAAATGAATGACCAGCAGATGGCAGACCTGTGAACAGTACAAGGCAGCTGTTGTCTGTAAGTACGGTTCATATATAAGGCGCACTGGACTATATGGCGCACCGGATTATAAGGATGAATGACCAGCAGGTGGCAGACCTGTGCACAGTACAGGCAGGCTGTTGTCTGAGTAGGTTCATATATAGGCACACTAGACTATAAGGGCGCACCTTGTTTTATGAAAATCAAAGGATTTTTTGTGTGCCTTATAGTCCGAAAAATACAGTAGTCCTCCTACCATATAAGGTCCTTCAACCCAGAGAAGATATCACTATGAAACAATATTGAATGTGAAAATTGGTCAAAAAGTTGTAATCGCAGCTGAATACATGTAGAATTTAGCAATATTTTTTAACTACAGCCCGTTACATAAAACCGCTCCATTTCGTCCCACCAATAAAACCATTTCAAAAAGTGTTGTGTTTGGCAGGAATTTTCCTATTAGGACGTTATTACACAGTCAGGTATTTTACATGTCGGGTTTACAGTGTATTCTAATTTGAGCTTTTCGTTTAATACGCTTTACTAGATGACATAAGTTATTTGTAGAAGCTTTTATTGTAGTCAAAATAAAATGTAACGTGGAGTTACGCTGAAAACATGTGGCGGCACATTTTATATCGCCCTTATTATTCCGTGTACGTTAAGGTTATGAAAAAAAGCCAATGTTCATTCTGCTGCTTTTTTACATTACAAATCACATTATTGGACTGTATGTTAAAAAGTCCCAGTAAAACTATTAAATCAAGTCAGAGAGTCGTTCACATTGAAGGAGCAATTAAATCCCAAGTTCATAGCTCGTAGAGGATTTATGGCGGTTCTCCATGTAATACTTAATAGGTCGCCTGGTTTATTATGTCTTATGGGTGTGTCAAGAGAATAGAAGAAACCCACTGGGAAGTTCTCTATTGGATAGAACAAGAGTCACGTCGGGCATGGCCATGGAAGACCACCAGGATCCGTAGAAATTGTTGGCCCTTTGATACTTACATTGTGGCCGTGTTGAGGGTCCATGGTCAGAAGGACCCCAGAGCATACATTAAAGTGGATTTGAGTAAAGTTTTTCCACAATAGTTCTGGTAAAAAAGTTAAAAACGATATTGCCAATCTAAAAGAAGAGGACTCCCGTGACTTGACAATCCATCCATCTGGCTCTACTTGGACTTGCCTCCCATTTGTCACAGGTGCTCCAGCGACTCACGACTCGGGTCACTGGCGCACCCGTGCTCCTCTGTGTGTGCCCCCGTCCCCTGCCACGGCTCTCACCTCTCCTTGATCCAGCACTGGCGCCAACAGGCCGGCGCGCCCGTCCCATTCTCCTAGGGCACACGAGCCGACTTCTGGAGATTTAAAGGCCCCAATAATTGGCGCTGGCTGGTTGACAATTTTGATAAAGTCTAGCCTTTTCCTGTCTTCCCTTCCGGATCTTAGTGCTATATGCCTCAGAGAATCTGTTACCTGTGACCTGTTTCCGTGTAGTGACCTCCCGTTGTGACCCCGGATCTGTTCCCGATTTCGCTCCTCCGCTGCCAGCCCTGACCTCCTGCTTCATCTCTGACCCCAAAACTCTGCTGCCTGCCTTGACCTATTACCTGTCCCAGAGCACGAGATTGCCTGCTGACTTTGTACCTCGACCTTGGTCCAACCGTGGTCCTTGGTAAAAACCGGGTGCCACTTAGATTCCAGTCCCAGATGTCGGCTTGTGTCATCATCCGTGGTGGTCCAGGGAGTTCACTACCCAAGAAGCCCGACACCATTAAGAGCTAAGCTTGAGGTTTTATGCCTCCACAATTGGGATTTTGGGTTGTAAGAGCTTAAAGAACTTGAAGGCCTCAAACCTCCAGAGATCTTCAAGATGGACATCTGATTGGGACACTATAGCCTCGAAAAATCTTATCTGTGTGGTCCCAGTTGAACCGAGATTTGGGTTCTCCACCTTTATGGACCTCAGGGTCACCACTTTGTGGTTGTGGTAGTCAATTCACTAAATATATCTAATTACAGGTTACAGGATGACACCACAATTATTGCCTAGATAGTTTTTTCATTAGAAATCAAGTAGACACACTGGCTTCCAACACAATGGCTAGAGTTGAAGGACCTAAATCAATGGGTCACATATCATTTAAGACCCACGAGGTTGAGAACTACGAAGAGGACATTCATTTACTGCCTTTGCTCACTGTTAGCCAGCAGTAGTGTTGGGGAAAACCCTAGAGAAGACCCCCGTAAAAGTACTAAGTATGACTTTGGTAGTCCGGGTGGCCAGAGCCAGCGATCTCCTACTGGTTTAGTGTGATAGAGCAGCCTATGAGGATTGAGGAGAAGCGAGGTAGGACATCGAGAACGTTGCTAATGTATATTATTTCTGTGTTCCAATATTTATAATATTTGACACAATAACTTAATACAATAACCAGCTGCAATGATAGCTCCCTACACTTAATCATAGGGTTCCTTGGTTCTGTCTTGAAGACTTGGCTTGTAGACTAATTGTTGTTTAGTCTCTGAACAAAAGCCAAATACTTTTTGTTTCTTGAACAATGAGGGATCTCATTTTTGTGCATCTCCAGCACTTTAGCTCAGATCTGTTGTTTTACGTTCCAGTTTCGCAGATCCTGGGAATATCTCGGTGTTGCCTATGTCTTGGTGACATCTTATGCTTGGTTACAGAATGGTTTCTATATCCAAGCAATTTGTAACTGGAAAGCCTAAAACGGTTTAGTGCAATGTGTAGGATTCTCTTTTTGGGTCCTCCAACAACGTAAGCAACAAGCTGGAGGTCTGTTCTAAGGAAAGGAGGAGCCAGATCAAGGAAGATGAATTTAAATTTTATTAAACCCCTCCCCAATCCCTCAAGTAAACTAGAAAACCCCTTTAAGATCCAAGCACACAGTTATATTTTATTTAACCGGTTGCAGTAAGAGGGCTTGATTTTTGTGTGATGAGTTGTATTCATTATAACAAAATGTTGCCACTGTGAATTCAACAAAAAGTACCCTCTGAGTGAACGTGTGTCTTGGGAATAAAGTTCTGACCCAATAGGGAGAAATCCTGGTTAGGCAATCATGTCATGGACCAGTGGTGGTTTGTGGTTGCACGTTCATACAATGTAATGGCTTTATAATCATCAATGTACCAATCATGGTCTACTAGAGCTTATAACCTGAAAAAGAGAAGACGTCAGTAGGTAGCTGCACTGGACTCAACCACCCGGCACTGTGCCTGCGCACAACCCAGACCACACCATACTTCCAAACATGGAGGACCTGGGGAAGACATGACTGACACCATATAATGGTTAGTCATTCATAGTTCCCCACAGCTATAGACACTCTTTAAATTCCCTCTCCACAGTTTTAACTCTCTCTAAGCCACAGATATTGGTCGACACAGATGACATTAGGTCAAATTCCAAAATGCAGTAGTTTCCACTCCCCAAACTCAAACTCCAGTCTACCTAGATGGCTCATTCTGACCACCATATGTTTTAATGTAGCTATACCGGAAAACTGGTATATGTACAGTAATAAATATTCTATCCAAAACTATGAGTGATAAACTACCTGCCCACAGTCACCACTAGGGGGAGCTCAGTACATAAAAATGCTCTGAACTCAATGGAAGCTGTAAAAAGAACTGGTAGCTACCTAAAACTGCAGGCACTTATGTTAGTGAGCACGAAAAAATTGGCAAAGGACCCCCTCCACCCCATAACAGCTGTATTGTATCTACATATGGTAGGTTCACCATTGGCCAGTTACAATGTATCCCTAATTAGAAAAAATAATGAAGGACAATTTTTTTTTTACTTTTAAGGGAACTTAAAATAATACAAAAAAGCTAGAGCTATGATATTTGCATTTGCATCACGATGCCAGACCATGTGATGAGTTGAGGGGTCATTGTGGTGCTCAACTAGGACACAACCAGAACTCCACAAGAAAAGTTCCCTTAGATACATTTTCCAAAATCAACAGGACCAGACATCATGCCCATTGACCAAAAATGAACATATATGAAGAAGTCCAGGATGATGCTTAGCTGTGGGAACCCTCTAGCAGGTCCCCTTTAGCAGAAGACCTTCCCCTTTAAGGGGCCTTCATCAGGATTTTGGCCCGGGGCATGCTGACTGATATGAGCGCACTAGATCTCAGCTTTCTGTTTCTGAAATTGGAAGCAAATTTATCTGCTGTTTCCAGTCTCTGATAAGTTCAGTCACGCAATCTATTGTGTGGATATTTGGACCTTTTCCAGATAAAGGGATTTCCATATTTTGGAGCTTCATAGCGAGAACAACTAAACAACACAGAAATATTCTTCCCGTTGTTCTGACCTCTACACTCTTGGCTTTTCCTTCAGCTTGATTCTTGGGTAGACATCATGGCAATGACTATAGGAACAGAAAACATCAAGTACTGTCTCCAACGACTGATTACATCCCGAAAATCTGGATATATTCACTAAATACTAGCTTAATGGTGAAAGTGCAATATAATCCCTAAACCTTAAAGGACACTATCACACAGGGTGAAGGATTGTACACCCAGCACACTGACATACTGGTGTGCGCCCCCATCTGGTAGGATATGCTCTTCTTTTAACGTCTTATGCCCTGGTTTTTGCAAAAAGAAGAGTCAAATTTATGCAAATGAGCCTGAGGGACACGTTTTGGGGAGCTAAAATGGCTTGCACAGCAATTTAATAAGGGTGTGCGCTTGGATTTTGGCTCACACAACCCTTTTGTGGTGCAGCAGCGCTGCTTGCGTGCGACAGAGTTTGGGAGCGTCGGACGATTTGGACTGAGCACACTTACATGAACCGGGAAGAAAAAAGGTGAACTCCGGGGACCTGAGCGGGGAAGCGACACATGCAGGATATCGGGCGCACGATCTTAGTGAATTGAGGCACAGTGCATTATACACGGACAATGCACTTTCTGTGAACTCCGGTGACCAGGTAAGTAAATGTTCCTCACAATGTACCGTATATACTCGAGTATAAGCCAACCCAAGAATGAGCCAAGGCCTCTAATTTCACCACAAAAACCTGGGAAAACCTATTCACTCCAGTATAAGCCGAGGGTGGGAAATGCATTGGTCACAGCCTCCCCATTATATAGCCTCCCGGACCCTGTCCCATGGTATATAGCCAGAACCTGCCCCCAGTATATAGCCTGCCAGCACATATACCCAAGTAAACAGCCAGCCCCCTGCCTAAGTATATAGCCAGCCCCCTGCCCCAATATATTTTGCAGCCCCCTGCCCCAGTATATAGCCAGCCCCCTGCCCCAGTATATAGCCAGCCCCCTGCCCCAGTATATAGCCAGAAGCGGGGGAAGCCAGAAAGGTGAGTTTTGATAGATCTTATTTTACTTGAGATAAGCCGAGTTTGGTTTTCAGCACATTTTTGTGTGCTGAAAAACTAGGCTTATACTCGATATATATGGTAACTCTTACAAATGTTTGGGGTCCCCAAAGTTCAGGGCAATTGTTGACTTGGGTTTCCCTCCAAGAATCTGCAAAATTTAGAATTTTGAAGACCACATACAGCCCTGCAGATCAACCCACATTGAAACTCCTACAAATGCTTGTGACCACACAACATTAGGGTGACCCGATACATAGTATGGATTTGGATTCTGAACCACATCATCCCCGCATGCTTTAACCTGTAGTGGTGTCCAGAAATGACAATAAACAGATATGACATGGCTGCGCATGAGTAATACAATTTATGCCCCAGAAACTAATCTGGGCAGTAACCTTGTCTCAACCCCTACATAGAGAATGTCTCTTTTTGAAATCCTGCTCCATTATCTGTTTTATCACTTGACAGGTGTCACAGACCTATGGTTGAGGATGGGAGACTATCGGGTCATGCTGGACACACCCTCTGACAGCTCTCTGCTCTCCAAAACCTGATGTCTTAGGTGCCACCACTCTTGGTACATATCAGACTGACCAAACCACCTTGCATAAACTAGAACGAATACAGTATAATGCTCACATTAAATCAATCAAGAACACAGATTGGCTCTTATTAATTGAGATTATATATAAAAAGGACAGTTCTTACAAATACAGGGAGAATACAGATTAAAGAGACTAATACATACATTGTAAAATAAATTTGATAAAAACAAAGGGATAAAAACGAACTTAACCATTAAGTGATGTTATACTTGTAGTCTGGTGCCTGGGGAAGCAGAGTAAGTGATCAATCTATCCGCCTAGGATCCCCCAAGAATGACCAAGTCTATCTGGTAACTCTCTACCTAAATCCCCTCAACACCCCCCGCCTGTGATGACACAAAGGACCTTGTATATGGTAATGCCTTCTATACACAGTGGGGCTCATTTACTACGGTCTGAATCGCACAATTTTGTCGTGGAATTCCCGAATATTTCCGATTTGGCCGAATTGCCCTGGTGATTTTGGCACAGGCGAATCGTTTTTGTGGTCCATCGGCGCGGCTGTAGGACAACCCACGGGATTTGTAAAAACTGCGGAATGTAAAAAAAATTTGTGTCCCAGATCACGCACTCACATGCCCAGGATGAAGAAGGTGAACTCCCGGCGACCTCGGCGCAGCAGCGACACCTGGTGAATATCGAGACGCACCGACCATAGTGGACCCGGCAGACCCCGATCCTCTCGGAGAACCGCCGCTGGATCGCGAATGGACCGGGTAAGTAATCTGCCCAAGTATGTTTTAAGATACGTATTGCCACAGATTTTTGATTCCTTCCATGCGGGCATCCGATATAATCTGGTCGTTACTTCCATTTTTTTCCCTTATAATGTCCTGCCGCATGCTACTAATCCTGATGTTATATAGTGATCATGGGAATTTGGAATTGCTCCCTGTTTGCCGGCGTGGGCTGGCCGGCATCTTTGAGTGAGTAACGTTACGATAAAGTATTTGGCTGAAATTTTAACTATCCCTTTGATGGTGTAGGCAATTTTTGGGTCTTATAAAGGTGACCTCAAATATATGTAGGTCATCACCTACTGCTGACCTAATTAAGGGCGTATCGAGATCTCATCCATAAGCCATTTTATGATAGACTGGTTAATTGCCCCTGCATCCTGGTCTGACAATTTTTAAATATTCCTATTTTTGCACTGCACAGGATCTATGGGATTGCTGGCTTGAATACTCTGCAATCAGTGGGGAATACTCTCCAGTCCCCAGTCATAGTCCTGATCGAAAATTGGGTCCCGGGCACTGAATTCTATGTATCTATAAATAAATAGGGGCGCACGGTGGCTAAGTGAGTAGCACTTCTGCCTTCAGCATCGGGGTCCTGGATTTAAAAACCCGGGTCAACATCTCAAAGAGTTTGTATGTTTCTCTCTGTGTTTGCGTGGGTTTTCCTCGGGTCCACGTTTCCTCCCAGACTTCCAAAACATACTGGTAGGGTGATTAGATGTGAGCCACATGGGACAGGGACTGATGCGACAAGCTCTGTGCATGCGCTGCGGAATCTGTGTGCACTATATAAAGAATTATTAATTATATAATCTTTGTAGTAATCTTGATTGTGGTACTGTATCTATATAGTGATATGGTTTCTGGTATTGTATCTATTGCAAGTTTTCTTGTTGTTTCTTTGTAGTAATCTTGGTTCTACTGAGGATCTCTGTAGTTAGCTTGGTTGTATCCATGTAAGGTTGCTTTTGGTACAGTCACCATATACTTAGTTATCTTATAGATTCTTTTCAGTAAGTTTTGTTATATTACTGTTTTTATGCACTAAACTTCAGATCATTTGGGAGGCCACAATCTCTTTGAGGCTTATTTATTTATTAGTTCACCATTTTCAGGTTTTGCGCGGCTTTATCAGGTATTTAAAACAGGTGTCTGCGCTGGGATTGTGTCGGACGCGATCGGATTGTGGCGCAGCTGCTCTGACCTCGTGGGGCGGGCTGTCGGACAATCTGACTGATTCGGACTGAGCGCGGGATTTAACTTTTGAATTGTCGAAATGCACTTACATGCACCAGGAAGAAGAAGGTGAACTCCAGGGACCTGATCGGGGAAGTGACACATGCAGGATATAGGGTGCAGGACCTTAGTGACTCCCCGCACACGCATTAACACAGACATGCACTTAACATGCACCAGGAAGAGAAGGTTGAACTCCGGGACCTGATCGGGGAAGTGACACATGCAGATATCGGGGCGCGGATCTTGTGACTCCCCTCACATCGCATTATACACGGACAATGCACTTACATGCCCAGGAAGAAGAAGGTGACTCCGGGACCTGAGCGGGGAAGCGACACATGCAGGATATCGGGCGCATGATCTTAGTGACTCCCGCCACAGCGCATTATACACGACATGCACTTACATGCACCCAGAGAAGAGGTGAACTCCAGCGGACCTGAGCGGGAAGCGACCATGCAGGATATCGGGTGCAGGATCTTAGTGACTCCCCGCACAGCGCATTATACACGGACAATGCACTTACATGCACCAGAAGATAAGGTGAACTCCGGGGACCTGAGCAGGAAGCACATATGCAGGATATCGGGTGCAGGATCTTATGACTCCCCGCACAAGCGCATTTTACACGACAATGCACTTACATCACCAGGAAGAAGAAGGTGAACTCCGGGACCTGAGCGAGAAGCAACACATGCAGGATATCGGGCGCAGACTTAGTGACTCCCCCGCACAGCGCATTATACATGGACAATGCACTTTACGCACCAGGAAGAATAAGGTGAACTCCGGGAACCGATTGGGGAAGCACACACAATGCAGGATATCGGGAGCAGATCTTGTGACTCCCCTCACAGCGCATTATACACGGACAATGCACTTACATGTACCGAGAAGAAAGGTGAACTCCGGGGACCTGATCGGAGAAACGACACACATGCAGGATATCGGGCGCATGAATCTTATGACTCCCCCGCACAGCGCATTATACACGGACAATGCACTTACATGTACCAGGAAAAGAAGGTGAACTCCGGGACCTGAGCGGAGAAGCACACCTGCAGGACATCATGCGCACGACCTTAGCGACCTCCCCGCACAGCGCATTAATACAACGGACAATGCCACTTACATGAACCAGGAAGAAAGAGGTGAACTCCGGGGACTGATTGGGGAAGCGACATCATGCGGATATCGGCGCACCGATCTTAGTGACTCCCGACATCGCATTATAACGGACAATGCCACTTACATGCATGCACGGTAGAAGAAGGTGAACCCGGGGACCTAGTGGGGAAGCGACACATGCAGGATATCTGCGCACGATCTTGTGACTCCCTCGCACAGCGCATATACACGGACAACGCACTACAATGCACCAGGAGAAGAAGGTGAACTCCAGGGACCTGAGCGGGAAGTGACACATGCAGGATATCGGCGCACGATCTAGTGACTCCCCGCACAGCGCATTATACACGGACAACGCACTGACACTGCACCAGGGAGAAGAAGGTGAACTCCAGGGACCTGAGCGGGGAAGTGACACATGCAGGAGTATCGGGCCACCATCTTAGTGACTCCCCGCACGTGCAGTGATACACAGACAATGCACTTACATGCACCAGGAGAAGAAGGTGAACTCCAGGGACCTGAGGCGGGGAACGACACATGCGGATATCGGGGTCAGGATCTTAGTGACCCCGCGCACAGCTCATTATACACGGACAACATGCACTTCCAATGCACCAGGGAGAAGAAGGTTGAACTCCGGGGAACCTGAGCGGGGAAGTGACACATCAGGATATCGTGGGCAGGATCTTAGTGACTCCCCGCACAGCGCATTATACAACGGACACTGCACTTCCAATGCACCAGGAAGACAAGGTGAACTCCGGGGACCTGAGCGGGGAAGCGACATAATGCAGGATATCGGGTGCAGGATCTTAGTGACTCCCCGCACAGCGCATTTTAACACGGACAATGCCACTACATGCACCAGGTCAAGAAAAGGTTGAAACCCCGGGGACCTGAGCGGGGAAGCGACACAATGCAGATATCGGGGGCCGCACGATCTTAGTGACTCCCCGCCACAGCGCATATCCACGGACAATGCCTACATGCACCAGGAAGAAGAAGTGAACTCCGGGACCTGAGCGGGAAGCGACACATTCAGGATATCGGGCGCACGATCGTCTAGTGAATCTCCCGCCAGGCGCATTATACACGACCAACGCACTTAACATGCACCAGGGAAAGAGGTGAACTCCAGGGACCTGAGCGGGAAGTGACACATGCAGGATATCGGGCGCACTATCTTATGACTCCCCGCACAGCGCATTATAAACACGACAACGCACTTACAATGCCCAGGAGAAAAGGTGAACCATGGACCTGAGCGGGAAGTGACACATGCAGGATATCGGGCGCACAATCTTAGTGACTCCCCGCACAAGCGATTATCACAGACAATGCACTTACATGCACCAGGAGAAGAAGGTGAACTCCAGGAACCTGAGCGGGAAGTGACATGCGGATATCGGGGCATCTTAGTGACTCCCCCACAGCGCATTATACACCGACAATGCACTTACATGCACAGGAGAAAGAAGGTGAACTCCAGGGACCTGAGCGGGAATGACACACTGCAGATATCGGGCGCAGACGATCTTATGACTCCCCTCCCGACCACATTATACAACGTACAATGCACCTTACAGCCCATGGAGAACGAAAGGTGAACTCGGGACCTGAGTCGGGAAGTGACACATGCATGGATATGGGCGCACGTATCTGAGTGACTCCCGCACAGCACGTATACACGACAATGGCACTTACAGCAACCAGGGAAGAGAAGGTGAAACTCCGCGGGACCTGTAGCGGGAAGTGACACAGCGGATAATCGGGCGCACGATCTTAGTGACTCCCCGCACAGCGATTATACCCTGAACAACGCACTTCACATGCACCAGGGAGAAGAAGGTGAACTCCAGGTGACCTGAGCGGGGAAGTGACACATGCAGGATTACGGCGCACGATCCTGAGTGCTCCCCGCACAGCGCATTATTCCACGGACAATGTCACTTACATGCACAGGAAGATAGAAGGTGAACTCCCGGGGACCTGAGCGGAAGCGACACTGCATGTATCGGGCGCACGTCTTAGTGACTCCCCGCCGCGCATTATACACGGACACCGCACTTACATGCACCAGGGATAAGAAGGTGAACTCCAGGGACCTGAGCGGGAAGTGACACATGCAGATTATCGGCGCACGATCTTAGTGATCCCCGCATCAGCCGCATTAATACACACGACAACGCCCTTACATGCCCAGGGAGAAGAAGAGTGACCTCCAGGGACCTGAGTCGGGGAAGTGACACATGCGGATATCGGGCGCACAACTCTTAGTGACTCCCCCGCACAGCGCATTATACACAGACAATTGCCTTAAATGCACAGGGAGAAGAAGGTGACTCCAGACCTGAGCCGGGAAGTGACACATGCAGGATATCGGGGCAGGATCTATGACTCCCGCACAGCGCATTATAACACGGACAATGCACTTACATGCACAGGGAGAAGAAGTGACTCCAGGGACCGAGCGGGGAAGGGACACATCGGATATCGGGCGCCGACGATCTTATGACTCCCGCACAGCACCTTATACACGACAATGCACTACAGCACCAGGGAGAAAAGGTGGAACTCTCCAGGGAACCTGACGGGAAGTACCTGCGATCTTGGGCGCACGATCTTAGTGACTCCGCACAGCACATTATCACGTACAGGCACTTACCTGCCCAGGAAAGAAAGAAGGTGAACTCCAGGACCTGACGGGAAGTGCCACATGGCAGGATCTCGGGCGCCGATCTTTAGACTCCCCCACAGCGCATTATACACGGACAACGCACTTACTGCACCAGGACAAGAAGGTGAACTCAGGGCCTGAGCGCGGGAAGTGACACATGCAGGATATCGGCGCCCTGATCTTAGTGACTCCCCGCACATGCATTAGACACAGACAATGCACTTACAATCACCAGCAAAGAAGGTGAACTCCAGGGACTGAGCGGGGAAGTGACACACGTGCAGGATTCGGGTGCAGGATCTTAGTGACTCCCCGCACGCGCATTATCCCCGGACAATCACTACATGCACAGGAAGACGGAAGGTGAACTCCGGGACCTGGCGGGGAAGCGACAATGCCGGTATCGGGGGTGCAGGATCTAGTGACTCCCGCACAGCGTACAGTTTACACGGACAACGCCCTTACATGCACCAGGGAAAGAAGGTGAACGCCATGGACCTGACGGGGAAGTGACACATCAGGATATCGGTGCTGATCTTAGTGACTCCCCGCCAGCTCTTCTACACTGTACCTGCAACTTACATGCACCAGAATAAGAAGGTGAACTCTCCGGGGACCTGAGGCGGGAAGCGACACTGCAGAGATCGGCGCACGATCTTATGACTCCCCGCAGCAGCGCATTATACACGAAACGCACTTTACATGCACCAGGAGGGAAAAGGTTTACCCGGACCTGATCGGCGGACGTTACACATGCAGGATATCCGGGCGCACGATCTTAGTGACTCCCCGCACACGCATTATCACAACAATGCACTTACATGCACCAGGGAGAAGAAGTGAACTCCAGGGACCTGTGAGCGGGAAGTGGACACATGCAGAATATCGGGCAGGATCTTAGTGACTCCCGCACAGCGCATTCTAAACGGACAATGCACTTACATGCACCAGAGAGAGGTGAACTCCAGGGACCTGAGCGGCGGAAGCCGACACATGCAGGATATCGGGGTCAGATCTAGTGAACTTCCCTGCACAGCGCTTATACAGGTACATGCACTTACATGCACCAGGAAAAGAAGGTGAACTCCTGGGACCTGAGTCGGGGAAGCGACAGCTGCAGGTATCGGGGCGCATGATCTTAGTGACTTCCCCGCACAGCGCATTATACCGTACAATGCACTTACATCACCAGGAAGAAGAAGTGAACTCCGGGACCTGAAGTGGGGAAGCGACACATGCAGGATATCGGGCGGGCACGATCTTAGTGACTCCCCGCACACGCATTAAACACCCGGCAACGGCACTTACTGCACCAGGTAGAAGACGGTGAACGTCCAGGGACCTGAGCGGGGAGTGACACATGCAGGATATCGGGCGCACATCTAGTGACTCCCCGCACAGTCAGCGCATTAATAACGGACAACGCACTTACATGCACCAGGGAGAAGAATGTGAACTCCAGGGACCGGAGCGGGGAAGTGACCACAATTTCAGGATATCGGGCGCACGATCTAGTGACTCCCTCACGTGGGCATTATACACAGACAATGCACTTACATGCACCAGGGAGAAGACGTGAACCCGGACCGGCTGGGGAAGCGACACAGGCAGGAATCGGGGCAGATCTAGTGACAGCCCCGCACAGCGCATTATCACACGGACAAAATGCACTTCATGCACCAGGGAGAAGAAGGTGAACTCCAGGACCTGAGGCGGGGAAGTGACACATGCAGGAGATCGGGTGCAGGATCGTAGTGACTCCCCGCACAGCGCATTATACACGGACAATGCACTTACAGCACCACTGGAGACGAAGGTGAACTCCGGGGACCTTGAGCGGGGAAAAGCGACATATGCAGGATATCGGGTGCAGGAAAAAACAAAAATCTTAGTGACTGCCCCCGCACAGCCCATTTTTACAACGGACATGCAACTTCCATGCACACCAGAAGAAGAAGGTTAACTCCGGGGACCTGAGGGCGGGAAGCGAACATGCGGATTCGGGCCGCACGATCTTAGTGACTCCCCGCACACGCATTATCCACGGACAATGCACTTACATTCCCCAGGAAGAAAAGGTGAACTCCGGGACCTGACGGGGAGCGACACATGCAGGATTCGGCGCACTTCTTAGTGACTTCACCGCACCGCGCATTATACAACGGACAACGCACATTACATGCACCAGGGAGAAGAAGTGAACCCAGGGACCTGAGCGGGGAAGTGACACATGCGGCTAGCGGGCGCCACGATCTTAGTGACTCCCCGCACCGCAGGCCATTCTACCGGCAACGCACTTACATGCACCAGGGAAAGAAGGTGAATCCAGGGACCTGACGGGGAAGTGCACATGCGGAATATCGGGCGCAAATCTTAGTGACTCCCCACAGGCATTATACACAGACAATGCACTTTACATGCACAGGGAGAAGAAGGTGAACTCACAGGGACCTGAAGCGGGGAAAGTGAACCATGCAGTGATATCGGGGCAGGATCTTAGTGACTCCCCTCACAGCGCATATACAGGACAATGCACTTACATGCAACCAGGGGAGAAGAGGTGAACTCCAGGGACCTGAGCGGGAAGTGACACTGCAGGATATCGGGCGCACGATCTTATGACGCCCGCACCGCACATTATCATGGACATGCCTTTACATCACCAATGGGAGAAGAAGGTGAACTCCAGGGACCTGAGGCGGGGAAGTGACACATGCAGATAGTGGGGCGCACGATCTGAGTGACTCCCCGCACAGCACAACATATACACGACAATGCACTTACATGCACAGGAAAGAAGAAGGTGACTCCAGGACCTGAGCGTGAAGTGACCATGCATGGATATCGGGCGGCACGATTTATGACCCCCGCCCAGCGCATATACAACGGACAACGCACTTACATGCACCATGGAAAGAGTTGACTCCAGGGACCTTAGCGGGAAGTGACACATTCAGATATCGGGCGCACGATCTTAGTGACTCCCCGCACAGTGGCAGTATACCGACAAAATGCACTTACCTGCACCAGGGAGAAGAAGTTGAACTTCCAGGACCTGAGCGGGGAATGACACTCAGATATCGGGTGCAGGATCTTAGTGACTCCCGCACAGCGCATTATCACACGGACAATGCACTTACATGCACCAGGAAGACGAGGTGAACTCCCCGGGGACCTGACGGGGAAGCGACCTATGCAGGAATCGGGTGCAGGATCTAGGGACTCCCCGCACGCGCATTTTACTTTTCACACGGACAACGCACTTACATGCACCAGGGAGAAGAAGGTGAACTCCAGGGACCTGACGGGGAAGTGACAGCCTGCCGGATATCGGTGCAGGATCTTAGTGACTCCCGCACAGCGCATTATACACGGAACAATGCACTTCATATGCACCAGAAGAAGAAGGTGAACTCCGGGGACCTGATCGGGGAAGCGACACATGCAGGATATATCGGGCGCACGATCTTAGTGACTCCCCGCCCAGCGCATTAACACGGACAACGCACTTACTGCACCAGGGAGAATAAGGTGAAACTCCAGGGACCCTGAGCATGGAAGTGACACATGCAGGATATCGGGCGCACGCTCTTAGTGACTCCCCTCACAGCGATTATACACAGACATGCACTTACAGGCCCAGGGAGAAGAGGTGGAACTCCAGGGGGACCTGAGCGGGGAATGGACACATGCAGGATATCGGGGCAGGATCTGGTGAACTCCCCGCACGAGCGCATTATACACGCGACAATGCACTTACATGCACCAGGAAGAAGAAGTGAACTCCGGGGACCTTAGCGGGGAAGCCGACACATGCAGATATCGGGCGCCATGCTCTTAGTGACTCCCGCACAGCGTGCATTATAACACGGACCATGCACTTAATGCACCAGGAAGAAGAGGTGAACTCCAGCGACCTGAGCGGGTAATGACACATGCAGGATATCGGGTGCAGGATCTTAGTGACTTCCCGCACAGCGCATTAATACACGGCCAATGCACTTACATGCACCAGGAAGAAAGAAGTGAACTCCAGCGACCTGAGCATGGAAGTGACACATGCAATCTCGGGCCCGCACGATCTAGTGACTCCCCGCACAGCGCATTATACAACAGACAATGCACTTACATGCACCAGGGAGCAGAAGTGAACTCCAGGGACCTGAGCGGGGAATTGAACACATCAGATATCGGGGCAGGATCTTTATGTGACTCCCCCGCACAGCGCGATTATAGCACGACAATGCACTTACATGCCCAGGAGAAGAGGTGACTCCGGGGACCTGAGCGGGAAAGCGACACATGCAAGGAATCGGGCGAATGATCCTTAGTGACTCCCCGCACAGCGCATTAAGAACACCCGGACAATGCACGTACAATGCAACCAGGAGAAGAAGGTGAACTCCATCGACCTGAGCGGGGAAGTGACACATGCAAGATACGGGTGCAGGATCTTAGTGACTCCCCGCACAGCGCATTAATACACACGGACAATGCCCTTACAAACTTCCACAGGAAGGACGAAGTGAACTTCCCGGGACCTGAGCAGGAAGCGACTATGCAGGATAATATCGGGTGCAGGATCTTAGTGACCTTCCCCCCCAGCGATTTTACACGGACAATGCACTTACATGCACCAGGAAGAAAGGTGACTCCGGGGACCTGATGGTAGAAGCAACCCATGCAGGATATCGGCGCTGATCTTGTGACATCCCCGCACAGCGCATTATACGGACAATGCCACTTTACAATGCACCAGGAAGAAGAAGGTGAACTCCGGGACCTGATTGGGAAGCAACACTTGCAGGATATCGGGTTGCAGGATCTTAGTGACTCCCCGCACAGCGCATTAGATACACGGACAATATGCACTTTACATGTACCAGAATAAGATAGGTGAACTCCGGGGACCTGATTCGGAGAACCGACACATGCATGATATCGGCCGGCATGATCTTTAGTACCCCCCCCGCACAGCGCATTTCACGGACAATGCACTTACATTACCAGGAAGAAGAAGGTGAACTCCGGGGACCTGACGGAGAAGCGACACACTTCAGGATATCGACACACGATCCTTAGTTATACTCCCCGCCAGAACTTATACACGGACAATGCACTACTGCAACCAGGAGAAGAAGTGAACTCCGGGGACCTGAGCGGGGAAGCGACACATGCAGGACATCATGCGCACGACCTTACGCTTTTTCCACCCCGCACATCTGCATTATACACGGACACTGCACTTAATGAACCAGGAAGAAGAAGGTAAACTCCCGGGGACCTGAGGGGGAAGCGACACATGCAGGATATCGGGCGCACGATCTAGTGACTCCCGCACATCGCTTATACACGGACAATCACTGTACATGACACCAGGAAAAGACGGTGAACTCCGACCTGAGTGGGGACGACACAATGCAGGATATCGGCCGCACGATCTTAGTGCTCGTGACTTATACGCCCCGCACAGCGCATTATCCACGGACAACGCACTACACATGCACCAGGAGAAGAAGGTGAACTCCAGGGACCTGGCGGGGAAGGGACAGCTGCAGAATCGGGCGCACGATCTTTCTTAGTGACAGTGACGTCCCCGCACATCGCTATACCACGGACAACGCACGACATCACCAGGGAGAAGAGGTGAACGCAGGGACTGAGCGGGGAAGGACACATGCAGGATATTCGGGCGCACGATCTTAGTGACTCCCGCCAGTGCATTAAACACAGACCATGCACTTACAATGCACCAGGGAGAAGAAGTGAACTCCAGGGACTTGAGGCGGGGAATGCGACCATGCAGGGATATCGTGGCAGGATCTTAGTGACCTCCCCGCACAGCGCCTTATAACACGGACAATGCACTTACTGCAACAGGGAGAAGAATGTGAACTCCAGGGCCTGGCGGGGTAGTGGACCTTCAGGATATTGGGTGCAGGATCTTAGTGACTCACCCGCAACAGCGCAGTAAAACCGGACATGCACTTACTGCACCAGGAAGACGAAGGTGACTCCGGGGACCTGAGCGGGGAAAGCGACATATGCCAGGATATCGGGTGCGATCTAGTGACTTCCCGCCAGCCGCATTTACACGGACAATGCACTTACTGCACCAGGAAGAAGAAGGTGAACTCCGGGACCTGAGCGGGGAAGCGACACATGCAAGATATCGGGCGCACAATCGTATGTGACTCCCCGCACAGCGCATTATCCAGGACAATGCACGTCATGCACCAGGAAGAAGAAGGTGAACTCCGGGACCGGACGGGAAGCGACACATCCGGATATCGGGCGCCGATCTTAGTGACGTCCCCGCACAGTCATTAAACACGGACAACGCACTTACAATGCACGCATGGAGAAGAAGGTGGAACTCCAGTGACCTGCGCGGGGAAGTGACACATGCGAGATCTGGGCGCACGATCTTAGTGACCTCCCCGCCATCGCATTTACAACGGACAACGCACTTAACCTGCACCAGGGAGAAGAAGGTGAACTCCAGGGACCTGATCGGGGAAGTGACACATGCAGATATCGGGCGCAACAATGCTTAGTGACGTCTTCCCCGCACAGCGCATTATACACAGACAATCACTTAACATGCACCAGGGAGAAGAGGTGAACTCCCAGGGACCTGAGTCGGAATGACACAGCAGGGATAATCGGGGCAGAATCTTAGTGACTCCCCCGCACAGCCATTATACACGACCTGCACTTACATGCCCAGGGAGAAGAAGGTGACTCAGGGCCTAGCGGGGAGTGACGCATGCAGGGATATCGGGCGCAACGATCTTAGTGACTCCCGCACAGCCATTATACACGACAATGCACTTACATGCACCAGGAGAAGAAGGTGAAACTCCCGGGAAAAAAAAAAAAAAAACCTGATCGGGGAAGTGACACATGCCAGGATATTTGCGCACATCGTAGTGACTCCCGCACCAGCACATTATACACGGACAATGCACTTACCTGCACCGGAAAAAAGGTGAACTCGGGACCTGAGCGGGGAAAGTGACACCTGCATGAATATGGGCGCACGCTCTTAGTGACTCCCCGCACAGCGCATATACACGGACAACGCACTTCCATGCCCCAGGAGAAGAAGGTGAACTCCGGACCTGAGCGGGGGAGTGAACACATGCAGGATATCGGGCCGCACGATCTTAGTGACTCCCGCACAGTGCATTATACACGACAATGCACTTACAGGCACCAGGGAGAAGAAGTGAACGCCAGGGACCTGAGGCGGGGAAGTGCACATGCAGGTGTATCGGTGCAGGATCTTTAGTGACCCCCGCACATCGCAGTATACACGGCAATGCACTTACATGCACCAGGAGACGAGGGGAACTCGGGGACCTGAGCGGGATCGAGAAAAAAGGACATATGCAGGATAATCGGGTGCAGGATCTAGGGACTCCCCGCCAGCGCAGTTTACCGACAACGCACTTACTGCACCAGGGAGAATAAGGTGAACGCCCAGGGACTGAGCGGGGAAGTGACACATGCAGGATATCGGGTGCAGGATCTAGTGCTCCCGCACAGCCGCATTATAACACGACAATGCCTTACATGCACCAGGAAAGAGAAGGTGAACTCGACCTCCGGGACCTGAGCGGGGAAGCGACACATGCAGATATCGGGCGCACATCTTAGTGACGCCCGCAGCATCGCATGATACACGGACAACGCACTTACATATGCACCGGGAGAAGAAGGGTGAACTCCGGGACCTGAGCGGGGAGTGACACCGGCAGGATACGGGCGCACTCTTAGTGACTCCCCGCACGCGCATTCTAACACAGACAATCACTTACAGGCCCAGGGAGAAGAAGGTGAACTCCAGGACCTGAGCAGGGAAGTGACACATGCAGGATATCGGGGCAGGAATCTAGTGACTCCCCGCACAGCGCATTATACACGACATGCAGCTACATGACCAGGGAGAAGAAGGTGAACTCCAGGAGCTGAAGCGGGGAATGACACATGCAGGAGATCGGGCGCACGATCTTAGTGACCCGCCAGCACATTATACCGGACAATCGCACTTACATGACCATGGAGAAGAAGGTGAACTCCAGGGACCTGAGCGGGGAAGTGACACATGCAGGATATAATCGTGCGCACGACTTAGTGGACTCCCGCACAGCACTTATAACAATACACGGACAATGCACTTACTGCACCCAGGAAGAAAAGGTGAACCTCCAGGGACCTGAGCGGGGAATGACACATGCAGGATATCGGGCGCACCGATCATCTTTAGTGACTCCCCGCACAGCGCATTATACAAAACACGGACAACCACTTACATTGCACCAGGAGAAGAAGAAGGTGAACTCCAGGGACCTGAGCGGGGAATACACATGCGATATCGGGCGCACGATCTTAAGTGACTCCCCGCACAGTGCATTATACACAGACAATGCACTTACAATGCACAGGGAGAAGAAGGTGAGCTCCAGGACCTGAGCGGGGAAGCGACCTTTCAGGATAATCGGGGCAGGCGCTTATGACTCCCCGCACAAGCGCATTTACCGGACAATGCACTTACAAAAAAAAAATTGCACCAGGGAGAGAAGGTGAACTCCAGGGACCTGAGCGGGGAGTGACCATGCAGGATTCGGTGCAGGATCTTATGACTCCCCGCACAGCGCAGTATACAACGGACAATGCACTTCCTGCACCAGGAAAACGAGGTGAACTCCGGGGACCTGAGCGGGGAAGCGACATATGCCGATATCGGTGCAAGATCTTAGTGACTGACTCCCGCACAGCGCATTTTACAACGGACAATGCAGCTTACTGCACCAGGAAGAACGAGGTGAACTCCGGGGACCGAGCGGGAATCGCACATGCGGATATCGGGCGCACGATCTTAGTGACTCCCCGCACAGCGCATTATCCCGGACATGCACTTACAAGGCACCAGGAAAGAAGAAGTGAAGGACTCCGGTGGACCTGATCGGTGAAGCGACAACATGCAGGATATCGGGGCAGGATCTTAGTGCTCCCCGCAAAGCGCAGTATACAACGGACAATGCACTTACATGCACCCGGGAGAAGAAGGGAACTCCGGGCCTGATCGGGGAAGTACACATGCAGGATATCGGGTCATGACTTAGGGGACGCCCCGCACAGTCGCATTTACACGGACAATGCCTTACATGTCACCAGTAAACGAAGGTGAACTCCGGGGACCTGAGCGGGGAAGCGACATATGCAGGATTCGGGTGCAGGATCTTAGGACTCCCCGCACACCGCATTTTACACGGACAATCACTTAACATGCACCAGGAAGAAGAAGTGAACTCCTGGACCTGAGCGGGAACGACACATGCAGGATATCGGGCGCACGATCTTTAGTGCTCCCCGCACCAGCGCAGTATCCACGGACAATGCCTTACATGCACCAGGAAGAAGAAAGGGAAGCTCCGGTATAACCTGAGCGGGGAAGCGACACGCATGATCTCGGGCGCACATTTAGTACTCCCCTCACAGCATCATATACAACACGGACAATGCACTTCATGCACCAAGAAGAGAATGTGACCCTGGGGACCTGGCGGGAATCGACCCATGAGGACATCAGGTGCACGATCTAGTGACCCCCCGCACAGTGCATTATACATGGAACAAAGGTACCCGCAACTTACAAGCACGGGGAAAGTGAACTCCAGGGTACCTGACGGGATGACACATGCATGTTCGGCGCACGATCTTAGTGACTCGCCTCACAGCGCATTATACAACGGACAACGCCCATGTATACGCAACCAGGGAGAAGAAGGGGCAACTCCCTGACCTGAGCGGGGAAGTGACACTGCAGGATATCGGCGCTCACAAGCTTAGTGACTCCCCGCACAGCCATTATACACAACAGGCACTTACAATGCACCAGGGAAAGAAGGTGAACTCCAGGGACTGAGCGGGGAAGTGACACAATGCAGGATATCGGGGCAGGATCTTGTTACTCCCCGCACAGCGCATTATACACGGCCATGCACTTACTGCACCAGGGAGAAGAGGTGAACTCCAGGGACCTAGCGGGAGGGACACGCAGGATATCGGCGCACAATCTTAGTGACTCTCCCCGCACAGCGCATTATACACAGACAATGCACTTACAATGCACCAGGGAAAAAGAAGTGAACTCCAGGGACCTGAGCGGGGAAGTGCCACTGCAGGATATCGGGCAGGATCTTAGTGACTCCCGCACAGCGCAGTTATACCGGACAAGGCACTTACATGCACCAGGGGGGGAGAAGAAGGTAACTCCATGGACCTGAGCCGGGGTGAATGACACATGCAGGATATCGGGCGCACGATCTTAGTGACTCCCGCACAGCACATTATACACGGACAATGCACTTACATGCACCAGGAAGACGAAGGTGAACCTCCGGGACCTGAGCGGGGAAGCGACATATGCAGATATCGGTGCAGATCTTCGTGACTCCCCGCACAGCGCATTTTACACGGACAACGCACTTACATGCACCAGGGGAAGAAGGTGAACTCCAGGGACCTGAGCGGGAGTGACCATGCGGAATCGTGTGCAGGATCTTAGTACTTCACTCCCCGCACAGCGCATTAGACAAAACGGACAATGCACTTACTGCACCAGGAAGAAGAGGTGAACTCGTCCGGGGACCGTGAGCGGGGAAGCGACACATGCAGATATCGGGCGCACGATCTTAGTGACTCCCGCCCTAGCGCATTATACACGGACAACCGCACTTCATGCACCAGGGAGAAGAAGGGTTGACTCCAGGGACCTAGCGGGGAAGTGACACATGCGGACATCGTGGGCAGGATCTTAGTGACTCCCGCACAGCGCATTATAACAACAACGGCAATGCACGTACATTCACCAGACTAAGAAGGTGAACGCCGGGGACCTAGCGGGGAAGCGACACATGCAGGATATCGGGCGCACGATCTATGACTCCCCGGCACAGCGCATTATACACGGACAACGCACTACATGCACCATGGAGAAAGAAGGTGAACTTCCAGGGACCTGAGCTGGGAAGTGACACATGCAGGATATCGGCGGCACGATCTTAGTGACACTCCCCGCACAGCGCATTGACACGACAATTGCACTTACATCACCAGGGAGAAGAAGTGAACTCCAGGAACCTGACGGGGAGTGACACATGCAGGCTATCGGGGCAGGATCTAGTGACCCCCGCACGCGCATTATACACGGACAATCACTTACAGGCACCAGGGAGAAAGAAGGTAACTCCCCGGGACCTGAGCGGGGAAGTGACACATCAGGATATCGGCGGGCGCCGATCTTAGTGACTCCCCACAGCACATTAATACCACGACAATGCACTTACAGCACCAGGCAGGAGAAGAAGGTTTTTTGAACTCCAGGGACCTGAGCGGGGAAGGCCACATGCAGGATATCGGGCCGCACGCGCTATGTACTCCCTGCACAGCACATTATACACGGACAATGCACTTACTGCCCAAGAAAAAAGGTGAACTCAGGGACTGAGCGGGGAAGTGCCATGCAGGAAGATCGGGCGCACGATCTTAGTGACCCCGCACAGCGCTTAACACGGACACGCACTTATGCACCAGGGAGAAGAAGGTGAACTCCAGGACCTGAGCGGGAAGTGACACTGCAGGATATCGGGCGCACGATCTTAGTGACTCCCCGCACAGTGCATTCTACACAGATCAATGCCACTTACATGCCAGGAGAAGAAGGTGACCTCCAGGACCTGAGCGGGGAAGCGACACATGCAGGATAATTCGGGGGGGGGCAGGATCTTAGTGACTCCCCGCACTAAGCGCATTTACACGGCCCATGCACTTACATTCCCCAGGGAGAAGAAGGTGAACTCCGGGACCGAGCGGGGAGTGACAACATGCAGGATATCGGGTGCAGGATCTTATGACTCCCCGCCAGCGCATTATACACGACAATGCACTTACATGCACCAGTAAGACGAGGTGAACTTCCGTGACCTGAGCGGGGAAGCGACATATGCGAATCGGGTGCAGGATCTTAGTGACTCACCTCCCCTCACACGCATTTTTCAACAGGACAATGCCTTAAGGCACCAGGAAGAATACGGTGAACTCCGGGACTTAGCGGGAACGACACATGCAGTATATCGGCCACGATCTTAGTGACTCCCCGCACACGCAGCTCATTATCCACGGACAATGCACTTACATGCACCAGGAGAAGAAGGTGAACTCCCGGGGACCGGAGCGGGGAAGCGACACATTCAGGATATCGGGCGCACGATCTTAGTGGACTCCCCGCACATGCACATTAGACAGCGGACAATGCACTTACTGACCAGGAGAAGAAGGTGAACGTCTGGGACCTGAGCGGCGGAAGCGACACATGGCAGGATAGCAGGTCACGATCTTAGTGGACCCCCCGACAGTGCATTATACATGGACAACCACCTTACAGCACCAGGGAGAAGAAGGTGAACTCCAGTGACCTGAGCGGGAAGTGGGACACATGCAATGGATATCGGGCGCAACGATCTTGTGATCTCGCCGCACAGCGCTTATACACGGACCCGCACTTACATGCACCAGGAATAGAGGTGGGACCGGGAACCTGAGCGGGGAAGTGACACATGCGGATAATCGGGCGCACGATCTTAAGTGACCTCCCCGAACAGCGCTATATCACAGGACAATGCACTTACATGCACCAGGAAGGAGAAGGTGAAGCTCCAGGGACCGATGTGGGGAGAGTGACACATGCAGGATATCGGGTGCAGGATCTTAGTGACTCCCCAGGCACAGGGAATTATACACGGACATGCACTTACTTGCACCAGCAAAGAAGAAGTGACTTCGGCCTGCCCCGCGAAAGACGGACCAGTCGGAGGAAGCGAACACATGCAGGAGATGGGCCCTGCAGGACGAATTTAGTGACTCCTGCACACGCATTATACGACGCACAATGCACTACATGCACCAGGTGGATGAAGAAAGGTTGAATCCAGGCGACCTGAGCGGGGAAGTGGACACATGTCAGGATATCGGTGCACGGACTTAGTGACTCTCCGGCACAGCGCATTCTATAACGGACAAGCACTACATCACCAAGGAAGAAGAAGGTGAAATCGTTCAGGGATCCTGAGCGGGAAGCGTGACACAATGCAGGATTCGGGCAGGATCTTCTGTGAATCCCCGCACAGCAGCATTACAACGGGACAATGCACTTACGCATGCAACCACGGAGAAGAAGGTGAACTCCGAGGGACCTTGACGCGGGGAAGGACACAGTCGGCAGGATATGGCGCCGATATTATGACTCCACGTCACACGCATTATACACGACAATTGCACTTTACATGCACCAGGAGAGAGAGAAGGTGACTCCGGGACCTGAGCGGGGAAGCTGACACATGCAGGATATCGGAAGGGCACGGATTTATGGACTCGCCGCACAGCCATTATACAACGGACATGCAACTACATGCTACCAAGGGAGAGAGGGTGAAACTCCGAGGGACCGAAGCGGGGAAAAGTGAGCACATGCAAGGATATCAGGAGTGGCACGATCATTGATTGACGTCCCCCGCACAGCGGCATTATTACACGGACCAGGCACTTACATGCACCAGGAGAAGAAAGGTGAAGTCTACAGGCGCCTGAGCGGGGGCAAGCTGACACATGCAAGGATATGGGGCGCAGATCTTGAGTGAATCCCGCACAGCCATTATACACGACAATGCACCTTTTGCGCCGAGTAACTTGGTGATGTCTTTTGTCTGTTAAGTCTTAAACTTATGCTGCCGCTACTACAACTTACACTACTACTACTGACTAACACCCCATCACAAACATTAAGATGCGGAAAATAATATGCGCAGGATGGGGGTGAGGGAGAGCAACATTTGCAAGTCGCGGCCCCCTATTGGGGAGGATGCATGCCCCACTGCTGAGAACATAGCTTTTAACCGGAGGGGCGCAGGTGCCCAACGTCTGTTGATGGATGATGTCAGCCGCCGCTCTTGGCAGGTAGAGATCATTATGGTGAGATCTACAACGGAGAAATTAGGGGGAGTTTTTTTTCCAGACAGACCCTTTATATCTCTAATAGTATCAGGAAAGCCCCCGCCGTGGCTATGTGCTACAATCAAATCCTGGGAAGTTTGACTGACATCATCTGATCATCCAACAACCTACAGACCAATTCTCATTCCAAGCCGACTGCAAAGGACAAAGCGCAGCCGGCAGCCGCCAGACGGAAATTCACACCCCAACCGACATGTTAGTTTTCCAGATAATGCCCGGAGGCCGCGTCCGCGCCTGGCAGGATCATTCGACACACAGTCCTATAATGAAGGAAGAGAGCGATTCCATATGGGCCACATTCCGGCCCCGTGGCCCCGGGCATCTCCTCCCGTCAGCCCAGTTGTTACTTTTCCACATTCTGCCCGGGTCCAGGCCGAGGTCCCAGCGTCTGATCCAGAGCGCGTACATGTATATACACATCCACCCACTGTATATACACAGGAGGCGGGAAGCCATGGGAAATAGCACGGAACATACATCAACATAGGACGAGCGGGAAGTGATGACATCACAGACTGTATATACAGGCTGATCCTTCTACAGAGAGACACGGCAGGGGACAAACAGCCGCAATGCTCCAATAATACTGCCATACAGTGCTCTTATAATACCGCAATACAGTGCTCCGATAATACCGCCATACCATACAGTGTCAACATAATACCACCATACATTGCTCCAATAATACTGCCATACAGTGCTCTTATAATACAGCCATACAGTGATGCGATAATACCGCCATAGTTTCCACATAGCACCGCCATGCAGTGCTCCGATAATACAACCATACAGTTTTCACATTATACCGCCATACAGTGCTCCGATAATACCCCCATACAATGCTGCCGCCATAATACCATACAGTGCTCTTATAATACCGCAATACAGTGCTCCGATAACACCGCCATACATATACAGTGTTCAACATAATACCACCATACATTGCTCCAATAATACTGACATACAGTGTTCCCATAATACCACCATACAGTTCACCGATAATACTGCCATATGGTGCTCTGATAATACAGCCATACAGTGCTGCGATAATACGCAAGATAGTTTCCACATAGCACCGCCATATACAGTGTTCTCGATAATAAACCATACTTCTCACATATAAAAACCCGCCATACAGTGCTCCAATAATACAGACATACAGTGCTCTCATAGTATACCGCCCTAACAGTGCTCCAATAATACAGCCATACAGTTCGCCAATAATAAACCGCCATACACTGCCCACATAATACCACCATAATTTTTTCTCCAAAATACCGCCATACACAGTGCTCCGAACTACACCATACAGTTGCAACATAATACCGCCACACAGTGCTTCAATAATTGCCATACAGTCCTTACATATACCCCCATGAAGGCTCCATAATACCCCATACAGTTTTTTCCTTTCCCAGTAATACCATCATACGTGCCAACATAATCAACATAGAGAGCGGAAAGAACTGGACTGTACATCCACACATAATACAATGATCTAGTGCTGCGATAATACCGTCATACACTTCCTACAAATACCACCATAAAATGGTGACATACAACCCCATAACATTTCCTCCACATCATATCACAATACAAGTGCTCCGATAAAACGCCATACAGTTTCCACATAATACTACTGGCCACATAGTTCCCACATAATACCACAATAAGTGCCCACATAATACCACATACAGGCCCACATAATACCACAATAAGTGCCCACATAATACCACAATCCAGTGCCCACATAATACCACAATCCAGTGTACATGTGCCCACCATAATACCCAACCGGCCATAAAGTTTCTCCATACACCACAATACATGTCCCACATAACTACCACATACATTGCCCACATTACACTACAGTGCCCATATAATACCACAATACAGTGCCCACATAATACCCAAAACAGTGCCCATTAATACCACCATCGATATCATCAGCATAATAACAACCATACATGCTCCTCTAATAACGTCAGAACATTGCCCCACACCCATAATACACACCATACAGTTATCCCAAAATTACCACCATACAGTGAACCTTAATGCTACCGATCGGGAGTCACCTAATACACCCATACAGGTGCCTCATTAATACCACAGACAGTGCCTACAAATACCGACCAACGTGCCTACATAATACCACCATACAGTGCCCATATCAATACCACCATTACGTGCCTACATCAGACCAACCACCATACAGTGCCTACATAATACCAACCATTCAGTGCCCATATTACCACATAACAACTAGTCCTACATAATACCACCATACGTGCCTACTAATACCCCCATACAGGCCTACATATACCACCATACAGTGCATATAATAACACATACAGTGCCTACATATACCACCATACGTGCCCTACATAATACCACCATACAGTGCCTACATATACCACCATACAGTGCTCATATACCATCCATACTGTGCCTACATCTCCACGCACCATACAGTGCCCACTATACCACATACAGTGCCTACATAATACCACCATACAGTGCCTACATATACCACCATACAGTGACCATATAATACACCATACAGTGGCCCATATAAACACCATACAGTGCACATAGAATACCAGAAAGAGTCAAGGACGCGGCGGGAGAGAGGCCCCTCCCTTTCCTCCCCCTCACTCCCCCCTCCCGTTCCTCGCATCCTAGGCCGCCCCCCTCCCTTTGCCTCCATCCTCCCGGGCCCGCTCCCTTTCCTCGCCTCGCTCCCCCGCCTCTCCCTTGGTCCCCCTCATCCTCCCCCCCTCCCGTTCCTACATACTACCACCGGATACAGCGCCTACAATAATACGCACCATACCTGCCCATATAATACCACCATACATTGCCCATATAATACCACACATAAGTGGCCCATATCAGACACCATAACAGTGCTTCACTTATTAGCACCATACATTGCCGACATACTACCACCCATACAGTGCCCATATAAATACCAACATACAGTGCCTACATAATCCCGACCATAAACAGTTGCCCATATAATACCACATACAGTGCCTAATAATACCACCATACCTGCCTACATAATACCACCATACAGTGCCCCATATGACTACCACCATACATGCCTACCTAATACCACCATACCGTGCCCATATAATACCACCATATAACAGTGCCCCATATAATACCACCAACGTGCCTACAGAATACCACCAGACAGTGCCTACATAATACCCAAACCATCTGCCTACGATCCACCCAGACAGTGCCCATATAAACCACCATACATGCCTACATAATTACCACCAATCCAGTGCTCATAATACCACCATACAGGGCCCATATATACCACCATACGTCCCTACATAATACCACCATACAGTGCCTACCTAATACCACCATACAGGCCCATATAATCCCCCATACAGTCCTCATAATACCCACCATACAGTGCCTCATATACCCCCATACAGTTCCTACATAATAATACCTCATTCAGTGCCCATATAGACCACCATACAGGCTAACATAGACCACCATACAGTGCCTACCACATAATACCACCATACAGTGGCCAGATAATACCACCATAAGTCCTACATAAGACCACCATACCGTGCCCATATAACACCACCATACAGTGCTACATAATACCAACCAACAGGCCCATCATAATACCACCATACAGTGCCCATATAATACCAACAGAACATGCCCATATAATACCCACCATACCGGGCCTACATAATCCACCTATACCACAATACAGTGCCCATATAGATACACCATACAGTGCCTCATAATACCCACCATAACAGTGCCTACATAATACCACCATCCAAGGCCCAGATAATACCACCATACAGTCCATATAATACCCACCATACAGTGCCTAACTAATACCACATAACATTTGCCTAATAATACCACCATACAGTGCCTACAGAATACCACCCATACAGTGCCCATATAATACCACCATACAGTGCCTACATACTACCACCATACAGTGCCTACCATAATCCCCCCATACAGTGCCCATATATCCAACCATACGTGCCCATATAATACCACCATACAGTGCCCATATAATACCACCAATACAGTGCCTACCTAATCCACCATACAGTGCCTACATAATCCACCATACAGTGCCTACATAATACCACCATACAGTGCCTACATAATACCACCATACAGTGCCCATATAATACCACCATACAGTGCCTACATAATACCACCATACAGTGCCTACATAATACCACCATACCAGTGCCCATAGAATACCACCATAAAGATGCCCATATAATACCACCACTACAGTTGCCCATATAATAATCCACCATACAGTGCCTACCATCATACCACCATACAGTGCCCATATAATAACCCCATACAGTGCCTACATAATACCACCATTACAGTCCGACATAATACCACCATACAGTGCCCATATATAGCCACACCATACAGTGCCCAAGAATACCACCATTACAGTGCCTACTAATACCACCATAACATGCCTACATAATCAACCAACCATACGTGCCTACATATACCACCAGACAGGTGCCTACATAATACCACCATAATACAGTCCCATATAATACCACATACCGTGCCTACATAATCCCACGCATAACATTGCCTACATAATACCACCATACAGTGCCCATATAATACACCATACAGTGCCCCATATAAGACCACCTACAGTGCCCATAGAATACCACATACAGTGCCTACCTAATACCACCAAATGGCCACATAATACCACCATACAGTGCCTACATAATGACCACATACATGCCTACTAATACCACCATATACATGCCCATATAATACCCCACCATACAGTGCCTACATAATACCATACAGTGCCCAATAATACCACCATACGTGCCCATATAATACCCAGCGCCTAAATTGCCATTAGAATACCACCATACAGTGCTCACTTATTATCACCATACAGTGCTACATACTACCACCATACAGTGCCCAGATAATACCCAACCTACAGTGCCTACAGAAGACCACCATACAGTGCCTACATAATAACCACCAATACAGTGCCCATGATAATACCACCATATACAGTGCCGACAGAATACCCACCATCAGTGCCATATAATACCACCATACAGCAAGTGCCCATATAATACCACCATACAGTGCCTACATAATCCCACCTACAGTGCCTACATAATACCACGCATACATGCCCGATACCACCCTACCGTGCCTACAAATACCAAACCATACAGTGCCTACATCAATACCACAAGACCGTGCCCCTATATACCACCATACATTGACTCATAATACCACCTACGTGCCTACATAATACGCACCATACAGTGCCTACATAAAATACCATCATACAGCCCATATAACCACCATACAGTGGGCCCATATAATACCACCATACAGTGCCTACATAATACCCGCCAGAACAGTGCCGACATAATACCACCATACAGTCCTACAATATACCACCATACAGTGCCCATATAATACCTACCATACTGCCTCCTATACCCCATACAGTGTCCAATAGTCACAGAATTCTAAGTGTAGTAAGGAGGATTATGTAGAGATAGATAGATACACAGATAGGGATAGATAGATAGATAGATAGATAGAGAGATATAGCAGATAGGTAATGAGATAGATCGATAGATCGCATCGATCGACTCGATAGGCGATCGCTAATCTATAGATAGATGAGCCTGGGTCGCCTAGCACTAGATCTGCGATCAGATAGACAACGCTACAACAAAATCAGCAAATCGCCTCTCACAATCTATCGCTCGCTGCTAGCTCGCTGTCGCTCGCTCGCCGATCCATCTCTCAGCGCTCGCTCGCTCGCTCGCCGATCGCTCGCTCGCTCGCCTCGCGCTCGCGCTCGCTAGCTTCGCTCGCTCCTCGCTCGACTCGCTCGCTCGCTCGCTCCTCGCTTTCTCGGCGCCGCTCGCCCTGCCCCTCGCTTTCTCGGCCGCTCTCTCGCCTCGCTCGGCGCTCGCTCCCTCGCTTCGCTCCTCGTCGCTCACTCGCCTCGCTCGCTCGCTCGCTCTCTCGCTCAGCCTCGCTCGCTCGCCGCCGCTCGCTCTCTCGCTCGCTCGCTCGCTCCCTCGCTGCTCTCTCCTCGCTCGCTCCGCTCGTCGCTCGCATCGCTCGCTCGCTCGCTCGCGCTCGACTAGCTTCGCTAGCTAGATCGCTCGCTAGCTAGGCTCGATACAGGCGCCTAGATCGCCTAGCCATCGACAACAGACCGACAGACAGACTCCCTCGCTAGCTCGCTCGCTCGCTCGCTCGCTCGCCTCGCCGCTCGGCGCTGCTCCGCGCTCGCTCGCATCAGCTCGCTCGCTGCTCCTCGCTCGCCGCGCGCTCGCCTCGCTCGCTCGGTCGGCGCTCGCTCCGCTCGCTCGCTCCTCGCTCGCTCGCTCCTCGCTCGCTCCTCGCTGGCCTCGCCCGCTCGCTCGCTCGCTCGCTCGCTCGCTCGCTGCTCGCTCCTCGCGTCGGCTCTCCCTCGCGCTCGCTCTCTTCGCCTCGCTCGCTCGGCCGCTCGCTCGACTCGCTCGGGCTCGCTCGCTCCGCTCTCGCTCGCTCGCTCGCTCGCTCGCTCGCTCCTCGCTCGCTCGCTCCTCGCTCGCTCGCTCGCTCGCTCGCTCGCTTCGGACGCTCTCATCCGCTGGCCGCTCGCGCGGCGCTCGCTGCCCTCCTCAGGCGCTCGCATCGCTCGCTCGCTCGCTCTCTCGCTGCTGCGCGCTTCGTCTCTGCCCTCGCTCTCTCGGCGCTCGCTCGGCGCTCGCTCCCCTCGCTCGCTCCTCGCCGCTCCCTCGCTCCTCGCTCGACCCGCTCCGCTCGCTCGCTCTGCGCTGCTCGCTCGCTCTCTCTGCCCTCGCTCTTCGGCGCTCGCTCGCTCGCTCAGCTACCGCTCGCTCGCTCGCTCGCTCGCTCGCTCGCTCGGCGCCTCGCTCGCTTCGCTCTGCGCTCGACGGGCATCCCCTCGCTTCGCTCGCTCGCTCGCTCTGCCCTCGCTCTCTCGGCGCTCGCTCGCTCGCTCGCTCCTCGCTCGCTCGCTGCTCGGCTCGCTCGCTCGCTCGCTCCGCCGCTCTCTCGCTCCTCCTAGCCCTCGCCCGCGCTCGCTCGCTCCTCGCTCTCCCTGCCTCTCTCGGGCTCGTCCTCGCTGCTCGCTCGCTCTCTCGCTCCTCGCTATGCCTCGCTCGCCCGGCGCTCGCTCACTCGCTCGTCGCTCGCTCTCACTCGCTCGGTCGCTCGCTCGCTCGCGCCTCGCTCGCTCGCGTCGCTCTGGCTGCTCGCTCGCTCGCTCGCTCGCTCGCCTAGAGCGATCGGCACTCGACCGCTAGGCGCTCGCTCGATGCTACTCAGCTAGATCGCCCGCTCGGAGCCTCGCATCGCGCGCGCTAGATCAGCTCGCTCGCTCGCTCGCGCTCGGGACCCCTTGTCGCTCGCTCGCCCGATCGGCGCTAGCTGCTCCTAGCTCGCTCGCTCGCCCGCTAGGCGCTCGCGCGCTGGTCCGTCGCTCCGCTCGGCGCTCGCTCTCTCGCTCTGCGCTCGCTCGCTCTCGCTCGCTCGCCTCCTCGCTCTCTCGCTCTCCGCTAGCCTCCGCTCCTCGCTCGCTCGCTCGGGCCGCTCCGCTTCGCATCGATCGCTCGGCGCTACGCTCGATCGCTCGCTCCCTACCGCCCGCCAGCCCCGCGTCGCACTCGTACCCTCCGCTCGCTCGCTCGCTCGCTCGCTGTCTCCGGCGCCGCTACGCTCGCTCGATCGCTCGCGCTCCTTCGCTCTCGCTCGCTACTCGGCCTCGCTCTCCTCATCTCGCTCGCTCGCCCGCCGCTCGCTCGCTCATCGGTCCGGCAGCTCGGGGTGCACCCTATAATTTGGAGTCCTGGCTGTGTACTCCCTGCCTTACTGTGTAACACGATCCTGTGATAAGTGAGCCTCCCCTAGCTTGGCTGCAGCGTTTGATGTACAGAATGAAGGACATATGGGAATGATTATCAGCGCGCGGAGCTTGGACAATGACGTCAAGCACTTTGAGTGCCCACAACTTTTTTCCCCGCGAATCGGTAATTGTTAACATGAAAAGCGGAGCGGGGAGACTGGCCTGTGCGTCCAGGACTCAGGAGTTAGCGGCCATACTGGATCTGCTCCTTTTCTGCAGCGGCAGAACAGAAGGGCCTTATTTCTCCGGGAATGGAATTGCCAAGCATTCGGAGCTCCACATCCAACCAGCCGCCGTTTCCCATAACTCCATGATCGATCATAGATCTGTAAATCCGTCCATGTAACGGCAGCCGGGGGGCGGCCCGGAACGCGGAGACACACATCGCCAAGCTCGTATTACACTTCTCTACTTCTCTAATCTAAAATGACCCCCATGGGAAATTGGTTTTTGTTGATGGAACTGCAGCAACGTTTTTGGACTGCGATCTCTAGGGCCAACGCTCAAGCCAAAGTGTGTGGGGGGCCCACACCTGGACAATTACATACAAACAAAAATATGTTATTGGGGTCATCACAAATTCCCTCAATGTAGCACAAAATTTCTGACAACAATAACTTGGTTCCTAAAGTTTGGAACGTCCTGGAGGTTCCGGGAATGTTACTGGAGGTCCTCGAGCAATGTATCATTGCACCCACTACAGGGGGCCCATGCAGAGGGCCAAGTCTGACAATTGATATAAGTTAGAGGGGTTGTCCACCCTTTAAGCTCTTCGTTTGCGCCGTAGGGTGCCCTCGGGAACTGGGTGGGGCGCCGGCTCTTTGTTGGTCTTATGTGAATGGGCTTGTATTCCATTTCTGTTTGCACAACCCTTCCGTCATAAACCTCCACTAAGATGGTTGGAGGGGAGATGTCCAGATGTAAGCAACAGAGACAGACAGGAAAGTCTTTGGGTCTTCTGGTGTTCCCGAATGCTCCAAGGAAGGTTTGATAGGCAAAGTATATTTTGCCACAGTATTACAGTCACTGTACTTAACCTGTAAAAAACTTTCCTAACGGGTGGCCAACACACTTTAAACATTATCTACCATGATGTGGATGAATGTTCCTTGCGTCACCCTATTACACAGGAGAAGAGTTGGGAGGGACTCCTATGGGGAGAATGGAAGCAGGACTATTGACTATTGTGGGGCACTGTGACTATTGGCTAGGGGTGTGGGTACTGTGAATTGGCTATGGTGTGGTACTGTGACTATTGCTTGGGGTGGGAACTGTGACTATTGGCTATGGTGTGGGAACGTGACTATGGCTACGGTGTGGTACTGTGACATTGGCTATGGTGTGGTACTGTGACTATTGGCTCGGTGTGGCACTGTGACTATTGCTGGTGTGAGCACGTGACTATTGGCGAATGGTGTGAGCCCTGTGACCTATTGGCTATGGGGTGGGCACTGTTGACTTTGGCTAACGGGGGGGGGGGGCATTGTGACTATTGGCATGGGGGGGGCATTGTTTGACCAACACCTAATGAAGTGGATAATTTGGATCACGCTGATCCTACATTCGGGATCGGAACCTTATCACATAGGTTAACTTCTCCTGATCAAGTACATTTCATGGTCAAGTGTGGGGGATCATCCAGAAAATCAACTTTTTCTAGAGGTTTCGCTGAAGTCAAGTTCTCTCCATCTCATACCCCACCCCCACCCCCCCAGGCATCCCGAATATAGCAAAGTCACTTTTAGTGATGAGCGGACCCAGTCAATTCAGGTTTGTTGAGTTTGCCCAACTTTGAACAAAAGTTCTATTTGGGTTCCTAACCGAACACGCCACTGGTAACATCCCATCATCAGTGCTGGCGACCGATTGGGGTGTTAACCCTTTAAATTTCCTTCGGAAAGCCGCCTCTTCTACTGAGACTTTTGCTGCCCGTGACGTCACAGGGAACAACCATCCGATGGAAATAAGGGCGCGCATGCCCCCCGCGTGACGGGTACTCCAACTTTGCCCAATTGGGACGTCTCCTGTGGGCGAAGATTGAACTTCATAGTTGGTATTCTGGAGGATGCCACTGATGAAGAACCTGAGTGACATCTGATGGTCGGATGAGAGCCAAGGTTTTATATTTATCTTTTGTTGTCCTCTTCACTTTCTCTTGCTCATGAAGCGAGACAACCAGCAACCCCTCGGGACCTTCTGCTCTGCGCGCTGTGCCGGAGACTCTGATTTTATTGCTATTATGAGAGACATTTGTGACTCTAAGCTAAGCTGCGCACTGTCTGTTTTATGCCTTCCTCAAGTTAGATGAGTTTACTTCAATATATTCAGGTTTTTACCTCGATTGCGGCTGATTTTGTGTCTGTGCCCGCCAGTGCAAACAGAAGACAAAATAATCTAGTGTCCAACATCTTAGGTTTTTTAGGGGCCGCTCCAGTCAAGGTTTTCCCTTTTATGTTTGGCTCTGAGCTGGTGGATTTCCAATTATTGTTTTATGATTGTAAAACTGTTTTGTGCTTCTTTTGTTCACCACTTTATAATGAATTCATGTACGAGGTATGAATGGTCAGAATGCAATCGGGCAGAATGTTGTCTGACCCACATAGCACAAGGGAACAGATGTAAAGGGTCGTAATAAATAAAGCTCCTCCTAAGAGTCGCCGGTGGGGTAGCTTCCGGCAGAACTACATGGAGGAGGAGATAAAACAGCCAACACCTGAACACCTGTCAGGTCGCTGCAATAAATGTGATTCAAGGTCTAACTCTATTAATACGCACTAATACGCTTTCTGGGTCCAGAATTTTGGGGTGCCACAAAACTGGCGCAGACACTCTAAATACCTGGGCAAGCCATTTCTTGTCTATGAATATTAGACAGAAAGTGCACACACCAATTTAATAGATCAGGCCCATGGGGCAGATTTACTTACCGTTCCTGTCACGATCCCGGCGGTGCGTTGTCCCGGGCAAGGATTCGGGTCCTGCGCCGATTCACTAAGGTCGTGCGTCCCGAGGTTCCTGCATCCTTCCTTTCCGCGCTGAGGTCGCCGAGTTTCATTTCACCTTCTTCCTTCCGCGATGCTTGAGGGTGCGTGTCTGCGACACAATTCTAAATCTTAAATTCACGTTTTTTTCCAAAACCATTGGGTTGTCCACGACCCGCCCGCGCCCCGATTTCTGTTGCGCGCAAGCAGGTGCCGATGGCACCAAAATCCGGGGCATTCGGCGCAAAACGGAAATATTCGGGACACCGACGGAATGTGCGATTCAGACCCTAATAAATGAGCCCGCCAATGTGTTTATAATAATAGTTTCTTCACACCGAGGTACTGTAGGCTCTTCTTTTGCTGCCTCCCTGGAAATTTCCAGAGCACGAGAACTAGTATTAGAATTTTTAGGATTAGGCCTCAGCTCTGAGTTCCCTGGTCATTTTGGGGCAGAGTTACTTTACCCGGTCCAGTCGGATCCAGCGGCGCGTTCTGTTGAGGATTTCAGGCTTCGGCGATTGCCCGAAGGTAGTTTTTCCCTCTGATGTCCACTAGGTGTCGCTGTTGCACTAAGTCCATCGGAGTGCACTGAAGTCACCAAGCCAGGCCCGGGTGCAGGTAAGCCGTGTCCAGGCAAACACATTGTTTTTTAAAAAAAAATAACGGAGGTTTATCCACATCCAACGGTTTTTCCGATGGCCACCAGCCTCCCTAATTTCGTCACAGTGCGCCATAATCCAAATAGCGTGCGCCAAATCCCAGGGCATTCAGGGAAAATCTTGGCAAATTTGGAACATTTTTTGTAACCCGCATAAAAACGCGATTCGGGCCCTTAGTAAATGACCAACAGTGTCTTTGGTCTTTGGACTTTTCTGCTGCTACAGAGAGAGAACTCTGGCTGAGCTTGTGCCTGCCAACAAAAAGCCTGACACGGCCCCCATAAGAATATCCAGCCTATCTGAGGTTTTGAATTTCTACCCTGCAACTAACACATTTACTGCACTTAAGCTCAATCACCAACTGTACATCCATGCATGTCATATTGATGGGATGTTGCAAGTCTGTTATTGCTAACGACTTGTTTGCAGGACCTGCTGATAAAGGAATTGTGAGTTTTTTATTCTTAGTTTCCAAGTATAAGGCCCGGGTAACCGCTCACTCACGGACCTCCCCCTTACCATCTCCGGCACCTGTCAGCTACCAAGGTGAACTTATAGTGACGTGGCCTCCCTCATCTTCTTGTTCACCTTGCTGGTCTTCACAGGGGTGATGAGGGCCTTCTCTGGACTAGCTACCATGGATATCTGCGTCTAACCACATCTAGCCAGCCACGCAGTTCCTATAATCCAGCTGCCCGCCGTAGAGACGCGGTCAGCCCTGGTGGGGAAGCTGCGTCTAGTATGACCATAGAAAGGCACATTTGGGTATTGGACTGTACCATTAAGAGCTTTCCAAGCAACAAACTTGAGCTACCTGTGGAGACGCCTGCTCGGGTCTCCAGGTCTAAGTAAAGGACCTGAAATCTCAGTATAATGAGGAGACTCCACCACCAACCAAATAGCTGGATACTCCAATTGGTTGTATCACTTCATTATTGATTATTGTATCCCAACCACGCTCTACGCTGTACAGCTGAAATTACCCATACCGACAGTGACAACCAGCATTAAGGGCTCCCCACCAATCTTAGATTTTTGAAATTCCCTTCAAAATGGTTTGTCCTAAGATTTAAAGACTCGTCTTTGTTTCTGACAATGTTGGGATTTCGGATGTCCATGGATTCCGCGCAGTCGTCGCTACGTGTTGAGTGTGTGTTAGCAAATTACATATGGTCTGTAGAACATGGCAGCCCCCAACTCCTGAATATCTGTCAAGCCGTTAGTCAGGACTTGTCCCATGTTAAACCATACCTCGCCATTGTATGCTCTCGTAGCATGACAATTTCCCGGGGCAGGATCTGACAGTATTTACACCCACGCTGGAGCTGGGATGTAATGGGCACCAGATGTTTATGAATGAATGGTGAGAATCAAACTGACATTTAAGTAACATTGTTAGCTCGTGCAAATCCAGAGGTTTGTTTTAGGGGAAAAATGGCTAGAGCGTACAATTGCGGATAATTATTACAGAGGTGTTTCATGGCTGGGAATAGAAAGAGAGTCCTGATACAATTGTTTGACTTTTCCGCTGCCCGCTTATTAAGGCTGCAACGTCCTCCAGAATACGTCGTAATCCTGCTCAATAAAAACAAATATAAATGTAGGGTCCTGATAGAAGGGAAAATGGGGACATGATTGGTGATATGTTTTTGTTACTGACATTCCCCCTGACCTTGGACGTCTTCATTCGCAGATGCTTCAGGTCACCAGTAAATGCCTATGGATGTTCCGGACAAGGGTGCCTATAAAGGTTAGCTTAATATTTTTGGAGTTCAGATGAAATAATATAATAGGTCATAAATGACGTTGTCCTGTGTCACAACATACAGCAGTGTGGTGTCTCCTGTAGAGGGCGATCACGAGACCGCCCTGGGCGTCCCCGGGCAAAGATAGTAGTGAGGGCAGACACAAAGGGCACATTTAGGTCTTACCGAGTCTCCTGGGGTCGCTTTCCTATCCCGCCCCGATCGCGGAATGTCTGATTCACTAGATCGTGGCCCCGATATGCCTGCAGCACCAGGGAAGAAGAGGTAAACTCCGTGAGCCGGGCTGAGGGCGGGGAAGCGACACATGCAGGATATCGGCAGAGGGATCTTAGTGACAATCGCACATGTGCACACGCATTATACAACGGACAATGACAGGCTTACCATGGGCACCAGAAGAAAAGGTGACGTCACGCCGGAATCCATGAGGGGGGGCGGGGAAGTTACAGCAATGCCGATATCGGCGCCGAGGACGATCTTCAGTGCCTCCGCGCGGCAGCACATGGTTCGCATATAACACGGAGCAATGGCACTTCATTCACCAGTATAGAAGGGAAGGTGAACTCCGGTGTACCTGAGGGGCGGAGTAAGGCGACCTGCAGTATATCGGGCGCAGCAGTCAGTGATCTTGCGCCGTCGAAGCGTATTATAGCACGGACATATGCACTTACATGGAGCGGGGGGGCAGGAAGAAGAATGCGTGAACTCCAGGGACCTGAGTGACGGGGAGCGTACACAGCATGCAGGATCGGGCAGACGACTAGTGGACTGCTCCGCAGCGAGGCAGCATTATAGGCACGGATACAATGCACTTAGCATGCACGGCAGGAGGAAGAGAGGGGCACTCAGACGGGCGCTTAGGCGGAGGAGTGACAGCATCCGGATATCCGGGCGCGAAGGACATGCTTAGTGACGTTCCCGAGCGCCGTCACAGGCGCATTATAACACGACAATGCACTACAATGCAGCGGCAGGAGTAAGAAGGTGACCATCCAGGGCCTGAGCGGGAAGTAGGGGGCGTACCCTGGCAGGATCAATCGGTCGGTGGTCAAGGAATGGGCCTTAGGTGAATCGGGGGCGGCAAGGAAAAAAAAAAAAAAAAAAAAAAAAAGAAAAAAACAATGGCATTCGGGCAAGAACAACTGTACATTCAGGGGATCGCCAGGGCAGGTAAGTAAATGCGGGCGCCCTTTGGGTGCACTCCAATGATGGTCTTACGGGTTTACTTGCTTTTGCCTGTTATTATTTCTATTATTAAAAGTCCGATAGATCAGTAAATCGTAGTCCCTGAGCCTCAGCCCGGCGCCATGTTCCACTACCAGTGTCACGCTAGTCTCGTTTCATAATTCATTTTCTCATCCAATGCACAATCCTTAGTCTCCTCATGAAGATAAGGGGCAACTAGTGATCGGGGTCATGGGCAATAGTGTTGTTTGTATGTATTTAATTGGCGCTGTGTGTCCTGGCGTGGAGTTTTTCTTTTGTAGAGAATCCTTAAAGGGGTATGGCCACTTTATAATAAGATCTCTTGGCCAGTAGATATGTATATGTCGCTGTGTCTCTGCCTCGCTTGACAGCGTTCACAGGCCTTTCCGGCGTCTTCTTTCCATGCTTCCCTTTGGCATATATACAAACAGCTTCCTCTCGGCTCCACTGCTCCAGTCTGTCATCATGGAGGTCACCCGTCTCCGCGTGTGTCTCTCTTTTGCAATGCCACTACCTCACTGATAGAACAAGAAGAGGTAGGGGGGAGGGAACGGGATGAGTCAGTAACTGATCTTGCTGCAGCTCCTCCTATTGCAGCCAAGCTGCCAGGACGATGTAAACAAAGATCCTGGGAGAATCTGGCACACAGTACACATACAAGTATCAGAACCTTGCTGAAGCGACTTGTGAACATTCAGGGATTATTACTAAAAAGTAAAGGTCTAGATGGGTAACATTATGTAGAAGAGTGTCGCAATCGCTTTGAACGTGTTGTTCTTGGTTTACTTTTGGCTTATTTCTCTGTAGCTGTGCTGGCCTCGCCCAACCTATATCCAGATTTTCAAGGCTTGTGTAAATCCTTATCTTCACGCACGCCTGAGACGCTCCGAGTCCCAAAGGCTATTAAATACATTGCCGATGCATTGGCAGCATGATCGCCAAGTCATTGCGACAGAAAGTCCCCCCTCGGCCAGCGGCGGAACACCTTTAGACAACCTAGTTCCCAAACTAATCATAGCAACCAAAACCGACAAATTTTTCGGGCAAAGTGCCGATGCAACATTTAAAAAAACCGTAACTTATTACGCCTGGGCTCTGTGCATAGTTTCAAATTGTATAGGATCCTGAGGACACGCAATACGTGAAAGAAGTGGAGAAGAAGTTTGTCATGCATATGTAGGCTGCTTCCTTCTAGGGGGTGCCTGCGCTACATGGGATGGCAGAGTTGGCTTGGGTCGCTTCTGGCGAACGCTGCCTGGGTGATGGGCAGAGAGTGCCCTAATATGAGGACTCTGAGTGGTCCACGCTCTGGCAGCCACGCGTGCCATAGTTCGCCACCACTGCCCTGAGGCCTAGTACAAAAAGCTTTGCCGGACGCACTTCAAGCGGTAAGGCACCTGGACCTGACTGGTGGTCTTGCGCGCGCATAACGGCTTAGAGATCTCTGTATAACGCGCTTTGACTTCATTGCAGAGTGACGCGACGCAAGTTGCTGACCTCTTGAAGTGGTCCCATTGTATAGCGAGCAGCCACGCCTGGGGGCTCGAGGAAATTGGTTTAATGGCAAACAAGAAGAAGACGTTAAAATGAGGGTTAAAAATGAGGATGAGGTTATGAAATTTTCAAGCAAAATTAATTATAATCAGGAGTCAGTTGCTGGGCGAGTGGGTCAGTCAGTGAGGCAGAGGCGAGGGCGGCAACACCTGTCGTCCTCTGTATGTCACAGGTGCCTGAAAGGCGCTGGATTAAAGGGCGAAACCAGGGAGGGCCACTGGATGGCTAAACACGCCTGAGGTAGGTGGGGGCCAAACGGCGCAAACCAGATTAGTTGACATGGTGCTTTCTACTAGCCGGCCGTCGATATAAGTAGTCTTATTCGGCACACCTTGTGGAGTGGTTTCCCCGCTGCACCACAAAGAGAATCTCAGATCTTAACTAGAGTTTTAGCAATGAGATCTGGTTAACCGGAAAGCCTAGGAAATACTGCTGAGGATTCGAGTCTTTATGGAGACAGCTTGAACCATCATCACTACAAGTCGAAAGATTAAGGCCGCTAAGGCTCCGCTGGCTCATAATGTCCTGCTCTCATTTGTACTACGCCAGTCTCCTCTGTAATGAGAAATGAGCAAGAGACATTTTGATGGACAGGATCTAGGCTAGGACATTCTTTCGATGGTGCCACTACAGATGTCTTACATGCTCAAATAAAACAGCCTGAACACCGATGTCTGATAAAAGTTTAGTGAAAAATGATGACTTAGCTCACGTAGGATTTTTTAAGTTTTGGGATGACTTTATCTTCTAGTCGTGATCTAATGTTTGAACGAAGTGAATGAGGCAAACTCGTTCGCTTCAACGCTCTTGAAGCTCGGCTCTTGTTGGTTGCTTCTATATTCTACCTGGTTGGTTCTGCTACCTTCTCTATAATTTACCTTGTGGTGTGAATTTCGTATCAAAACTAGGCGAGCTGGCAATTTATAAATGAAGGTATAGCACCTTTTGTCTAGAGGGCTCTGGCGTCGTTGCGAGTCCTGGCACTGTGTTGGCATGGTAGTGGTAGGTCTAATTCATAGGGGGGTCGCTGCCTATTTCATTTCTGAAAATGCCTCAAATTTCCAAACGCTTGTTCGTTTGTACAGGAGTATCCCCCTTATGTATGCTCCTGTAAGATCTCTACTGTGTTAAGTGTGAGGTTCATATGGTCTGGTAATATTGTATATTTTGCCATAATGGAAACCTGCAGGTCCGTTCGCAGCATTGTAAGGTAGGGCCTGCTAAAAAAAAGAAACAAGAGCCAGAAACTGGCTACAGCTCCTGTGATAACCATAAATGGCTAGGACCCCAGGGTACAGGGAACAAGGTATACGCATCCGCGATCTGCCCACCGCCTACCTGACTATGGACTGTACCTGCAGGGTACGTTGACCTTCGTAAAGTTCTAAATCCCCCCAACCCTACATCTGCTCTTGGCTGCTCCTGCTGTGCCCCCTGCCCCAGTATATAGCCAGCCCCCTGCCCCAGTATATAGCCAGTAGCGGGGGAAGCCAGAAAGGTGAGTTTTGATATATTTTTTTTACTCAAGTATAAGCCGAGTTTGGGTTTTCAGCACATTTTTTTGTGCTGAAAAACTAGGCTTATACTCGAGTATATATGGTAATTCTTACAAATGTTTGGGGTCCCCAAAGATCAGGGGCAAGTTGTTGACTTGGGTTTCCTCCAAGAAGCTGCAAATTTAGAATTTTGAAGACCACCATACAGCCCTGCAGATCAACCTACATTGAAACTCTTACAAATGCTTGTGACCACCAAACATTAGGGTGACCCGATACAGAAGTAGGATGTTGGATTCTGAACCACATCATCCCCGCATGCTTTAACCTGTAGTGCTGTCCAGAGAATGACAATACAGATATGACAATGGCTGTCCACGGAGTAATAACTAAGTTTAGTGCCCCAGAAACTAATCTGCAGTAACCTTGTCTGACCACTACATAGAGAATGTCTCTTTTGAAATCCTGCTCCATTATCTGTTTATCAGCTTGACAGGTTCACAGACTTAGGTTGAGGATGGGAGACTATCGGGTCATGCTGGACCACCCTCTGACAGCTCTCTGCTCTCCAGAACCTGAGTGGTCTTAGGTGCCACCACTTGGTACATATCAGACTGACCAGACACCTTGTGTAAACTATGAACAAATACAGTATAATGCTCACAAGTTAAATCAATCAATTTAGGTAACTGCTCTTCTGGAATTGTTAGAACACAGAAAGGCTCTTATTAAATTGAAGATTTAATATAAAAAAAGGACAGTGCTTACAAATAACATGGGTTATCATACAAGATTAAAGAGACTAATACATACATTGTAACCTGTAGTGGCAGGTTTCTGATGGAAATACCGGGCACCAGCTCAGGTTATTTTACTTGAGTATAAGCCGAGTTTGGGTTTTCAGCACATTTTTTGTGCTGAAAAACTAGGCTTATACTCGAGTATATATGGTAACTCTTACAAATGTTTGGGGTCCCCAAAGGTCAGGGGCAAGTTGTTGACTTGGGTTTCCTCCAAGAAGCTGCAAATTTAGAATTTTGAAGACCACCATACAGCCCTGCAGATCAACCCACATTGAAACTCCTACAAATGCTTGTGACCACCAAACATTAGGGTGACCCGATACAGTAGTAGGATGTTGGATTCTGAACCACATCATCCCCGCATGCTTTAACCTGTAGTGGTGTCCAGAGAATGACAATACAGATATGACAATGGCTGTCCATGGAGTAATAACTAAGTTTAGTGCCCCAGAAACTAATCTGCAGTAACCTTGTCTCACCCCTACATAGAGAATGTCTCTTTTGAAATCCTGCTCCATTATCTGTTTATCAGCTTGACAGGTTCACAGACTTAGGTTGAGGATGGGAGACTATCGGGTCATGCTGGACCACCCTCTGACAGCTCTCTGCTCTCCAGAACCTGAGTGGTCTTAGGTGCCACCACTTGGTACATATCAGACTGACCAGACACCTTGCATAAACTATGAACGAATACAGTATAATGCTCACAAGTTAAATCAATCAAGAACACAGATTGGCTCTTATTAAATTGAAGATTTAATATAAAAAAAGGACAGTGCTTACAAATAACAGGGGTTATCATACAAGATTAAAGAGACTAATACATACATTGTAAAAATAACAGTTTGATAAAACAAAAAGGGATAAAAACGGAACTTAACACATTAAGTGATGTTATACTGTAAGTCTGATGCCTGGGGAAGCAGAAGTAAGTGATCAATCTATCTGCTAGGGATACCCAAAGAATGACCAGGTCTATCTGGAAACTTCTACCTAAGTAGCATCCCAAAATCCCCTCAACACCCGCCTGTGATGACACAAAGGACACTTGTATATGGTAATTGCCTTCTATGGCACAGTGGGGCACATTTACTTACCTGGTCCTGTCGCGATCGTGCGGTGCGTTGTCTGACGAGGATCCGGTTCTGTACGGATTCACTAAGATCGTGCGCCCGAGTTGCTGCAGGTATCGCTGCTGCGCCAAGGTCCGCTGGAGTTCAACTTCTTGTTCTTGGTGCATGTGAGTTATTGATCTTGCGACACAATTCGTTTTTTTAATTCCAAGGTTTTTCCGAATCCGTGTTGTCCGGCGGCCACACCCCCCGATTTCTGTTGCGTGCAAGCCTACGCCGATGCGCCACAATCTGATCGTGTGCGCCAAAAACCCGGAGCAATTCTGCGCAAAACTGAAATATTCGGGAATCCCGACGAAAGTGCAGCGTTCAGACCCTTAGTAAATGAGCCCCAGTATGTTTAAGATACATATGTGCCTCCGAATCTTCCTTTCCATGCGGGCATCCTATAAATCTGGTCTTACTGCCATTTGTTCCCTTATAATGTCCTGCGCGCATGCATACTAATCCTGATGGTTATAATAGTGATCATTTGGGAATTATGGAATTGCTCCCTGTTTCTGGCGTGTCAGGCCGGCATCTTTGCGTGAGTAACGTTAGGGGGGTGGATGGAGTTATTAGGGTAAAGTATATGGCTGAAATATTAACTATGCCACATATCCCTTTTATGTGTATGGCAAGTTTTGGGTTTATAAAGGTGACCTCAAATATCTGTAGGTCATCACCTACTGCTGACTTTGTTAAGGGGGGAACCTCATCCACAAGCCATTTTATAATGGAATTTCTGGCTCTAGGAGAGAATGGTTTTATTGCCCCAGCATCCTGGTCTGGACTATAGGAATTTCAGAGAGAAGGGGGAGCCTACTTCTCACATAGCTGATCTATGGGATTTCTGGCTTTGAAATACTCACCCAGATCTGCAATCAGTGGGGGAATACTCAGTCATAGTCCCGGTCTAAAAAATGGGTGGGTTGTTTAAAATCCCCTCAACACCCGCCTGTGATGACACAAAGGACACTTGTATATGGTAATTGCCTTCTATGACACAGTGGGGCTCATTTACTAAGGGTCTGAATCGCACAATTTTGTCGGGATTCCCGAATATTTCCGATTTGTGCCGAATTGCCCTGGGATTTTGGCACAGGCGATCGGATTTTGGTGCATCGGCGTCGGCTGTAGGACAACCCGACGGATTTGGAAAAACTGCGGAATGTAAAAAAGAATTTGTGTCGCAAGATCACGCACTCACATGCACCAGGATGAAGAAGGTGAACTCCGGCGGACCTCGGCGCAGCAGCGACACCTGGTGGATATCGGACGCACGACCATAGTGAATCCCGGCAGACCCGAATCCTCGTCGGAGAACGCGCCGCTGGATCGCGAATGGACCGGGTAAGTAAATCTGCCCAAGTATGTTTAAGATACGTATGTGCCACAGAATTTTTGATTCCTTTCCATGCGGGCATCCTATAAATCTGGTCTTACTTCCATTTTTCCCTTATAATGTCCTGCGCGCATGCATACTAATCCTGATGGTTATAATAGTGATCATTTGGGAATTATGGAATTGCTCCCTGTTGCCGGCGTGTCTGGCCGGCATCTTTGAGTGAGTAACGTTACGATAAAGTATTTGGCTGAAATTTTAACTATCCCTTTGATGTGTATGGCAAGTTTTGGGTCTTATAAAGGTGACCTCAAATATATGTAGGTCATCACCTACTGCTGACCTAATTAAGGGCTGTATCGAGAATCTCATCCATAAGCCATTTTATGATAGACTGGTTTTATTGCCCCTGCATCCTGGTCTGGACAATTTTTAAAATATTCCTATTTTTGCACTGCACAGCGGATCTATGGGATTGCTGGCTTTGAAATACTCTGCAATCAGTGGGGGAATACTCTCCAGTCTCCAGTCATAGTCCTGATCTGAAAATTGGGTCCCGGGCACTGAATTCTAGTAATCTATATAAATAATAGGGCGGCACGGTGGCTAAGTGAGTAGCACTTCTGCCTTGCAGCACTGGGGTCCTGGATTTAAACCCGGGTCAACATCTGCAAAGAGTTTGTATGTTCTCTCTGTGTTTGCGTGGGTTTCCTCTGGGTCCAACGGTTTCCTCCCAGACTCCAAAACATACTGGTAGGGTGATTAGATTGTGAGCCACATGGAGACAGGGACTGATGCGACAAGCTCTGTGCAGCGCTGCGGAATCTGTGTGCACTATATAAAGAATTATTATTATTATATATCTTTGTAGTAATCTTGATTGTGGTACTGTATCTATATAGTGATATTGTTTCTGGTATTGTATCTATGTTGCAAGTTTTCTTGTTGTTTCTTTGTAGTAATCTTGGTTCTACTGATGGATCTCTGTAGTTAGCTTGGTTGTATCCATGTAGTAAGGTTGCTTTTGGTACAGTCACCATATACTTAGTTATCTTATAGATTCTTTTCAGTAAGTTTTGTTATATTACTGTTTTTATGCACTCACACCGTCCGATGCATTTGGAGCCAAATCTCTTTGAGCTTATTTATTTATTATTCGGTTATTATTATTTTCAGGTTTGCGCGTCTTTATCGTCTTTAATTAACAGTGTCTGTGCTGGGATTGTGTCGGACGCGATCGGATGGTGGCGCAGCTGCTCTGACCTCGTGGGGCGGGCTGTCGACAATCTGACTGATTCGGACTGAGCCGGGATTTACTTTGAATTGTCGCAAATGCACTACATGCACCGGAAGAAGAAGTTGAACATCCGGGAACCCGGATCGGGGAAGTGACACATGCAGGATATAGGTTGCAGGTACCTTAGTGACTGACTCCCGCACACGCATTAACACAGACATGCACTTCATACATGCACCAGGAAGAGAAGGATTGAACTCCGGGGACCTGATCGGGGAAGTTACACATGCAAGATATCGGGGACGCGGATCTTAGTGACTCCCCTCACATCGCATTATACACGTACAATGCACTTACAATGCCCAGGAAGAATAAGGTGACTCCGGTTCCTGAGGCGGGGAAGCACACATGCAGATAATCGGGCGCATGATCTTAGTGACCTCACCGCCACCAGCGCATTATACACGTACATGCACTTAACATGCACCAGAGAAGAGGTGACTCCAGCGGACCTGAGCGGTGAAGCGACCATGCAGGATAAATCGGGTGACAGGATCTTAGTGAAACTCCCCGCACCAGCTGCATTATACAACGACACATGCACTTACATGCACCAGAAGACTAAGGTGACACTCCGGGGACCTGAGCAGGAAGCTACATATGCAGGATATATCGGGTGCAGGATCTTATGACCTCCCCGCAAAAAGCGCATTTTACACGACAACTGCACTTACCATGCACCAGAAGAAGAAGTGAACTGAACTCCGGGACCTGAGCGGAGAAGCAACACATGCAGGATATCGGGCGTCATGATTAGTGACTCCCCCGCACAGCGCATTATACATGGACAATGCACCTTACGGCACCAGAAGAAAAGGTGAACTCCGGGAACCGATTGGGGAAGCAACACAATGCAGGATATCGGGAGCATGATCTTATGACTCCCCCGACAGCGCATTATACACGGACAAGCACGTACATGTACCGAGGAAAAAGGTGAACTCCGGGGACCTGATCGGAGAAACGACAGCACATGCAGGAATCGGGCTGCCATGATCTTATTGCTCCCCCTCCGCACACGCATATACACGGACAATTGCACTACATGTACCAGGAAAAGAATAGGTGAACCCGGGACCTGAGCGTGAGAAGCACACATGCAGGACATCAGCGACGACCGTAGCGACCTACTCCCCGCACAGCGTCTTAATACAACGTGACAATTGGGCCCCACTTTAGCATGAAACCAGGAAGAAGAGGGTGAACTCCGGGGACTAGATTGGGGAAGCGCAACATGCAAGGATTCGGCGCACAACGTATCTTAGTGACTCCCAACCCATCGCTAATAAACCGGACATGCGCACTTATATCATGTCACCGAGTAAAGAAGGTGTAACTCCGGGACCTAGTGGGGAGAGCGACCAATGCGGATATCTGGTGCGCCGATCTTGTTGACTCCCCGCACACGCCTCTATATACAACCAAACGGACAACGCCCTACACTGCACACCACATGGAGAAGAAGGTGAACTCCAGGGACCTGAGGCGTGTAAAGTGACACATGCATTATATCGGGCCAAGCTATCTAGTGACTCCCCCGCACAGCGCATTATACACGGACAACGCACTACATGCACGAGGGAGAAGAAGGTGAACGCCAGGACCTGAGCGGGGAAGTGACCATGCAGGAGATCGGGCCAGGCTATCTTAGTTGACTCCCCCCGCCAGAATATACACAGTACAACATGCACGTACATGCAACCAGGTATGATAGAATGTGAACTTCCAGGGACCCTGAGAGCGGGGAGCCGACACATGCGGATATCGTGCAGGATCTTAGTGACAGCCCCCGCCACAGTTCTCATTATACACGGAAAACACAATGCACTTCCAATGCACCAGGGAGAAGAAGGTACTGAACTCCCGGAACCTGATCGGGGAAGTGACACATCAGGATATCGGGCCGGATCTTAGTGACTCCCCGCACACGCGCATTATACAACAAGGACATGCAACTTCGCAATCACCAGTAAAGACAAGGTGAACTCCGGGGACCCTGACGGGGAATCGACATATGGCGGATATCGGTGTTGCGGATCTTAGTGACTGCCCCGCACAGTCGCATTTTACACGGACAAGCCACGTACATGCACCAGTAGAAAAGATGTGAAACTCCCGGGAACCTTAGCGGGGAAGCGACACATGCAGTTCGGGGGCGCGCACGATATTATGCTCAGGCTCACTCCCCGACCACAGTCGCATTACCACGGACAATGCCTGACATGCACCAGGAAGATAGAAGTGACTCCGTGGACCTGAGCGGGACGCCCTGTTCAGAATATCGGGGCGCACGATCTCTAGTGACTCTCCCCCCACAGCGCATATACACGACCAAAAACGACACTACCTAGTACATGCCCAGGGAAAGAGGGAACTCCAGGGGACTGAGCGCGGAAGTGAACCATGCAGGATATTCGGCGGCGCACATCTTATGACTCCCCGCACAGCGCATGTTAAAACGACAACGCACTTACAGATGCAACCTGGAGAAAAGGGACCATGAGACCTAGCGGGAAGTGACACATGCAGATATCGAAGGCGCACAATCTTAGTGACTCACCCGCCCCAGCCAAGCGCATTATCACCAGACAAAGACTTGTACATGTCACCAGGGAGAAGAAGGTGAACTCCAGGAACCTGAGCGGGAAGTGACATGCGAGATCGGGGCTAGCTTAGTGCTACTCCCCGCTACAGCGCATTATACACACGGACAATGCACTTAAACATGCCCAGGAGAGAAGAAGGTGAACTCCAGGGCAGGCCTGTAGCGGGAATGACACATGCAGATATCGGCGCAGACGATCTTAGTGACTCCCCTCCCGCCCACATTAACAACGGACAAATGCACTTACATGCCCATGGAGAAGAGGTGAACTCCGGGGACCTGAGCGGGAAGCTGACACATGCATGATATTGGGCGCACGTTCTGAGTGACCCCGCACAGCACTTATACACGGACAATGCACTTAACAAGCAACAGGAAGAAGAGAAGGTGAACTCCAGGGGACCTGAGCGGTGAAGTGACACTGCAGGATATCGGGCGCACGATCTTAGTGACTCCCGCACAGCGCATTATACGGAACAACGCACTTCATACATGCACCAGGGAGAAAAGTGAACTCCAGGGACCTGAGCGGGGAAGTGACACATGCAGATTAGCGGCTCACGATCCCCTTAGTGACCCCCGCACACGCATTATTCCACGGACATGCAGCTTACATGCACCAGGAAGAAGAGGTGAACTCCCGGGGACCTGAGCGGAAGCGACACTGCATGTATCGGGCGCACGTCTTAGTGACTCCCCGCCGCGCATTATACACGGACACCGCACTTACATGCACCAGGGATAAGAAGGTGAACTCCAGGGACCTGAGCGGGAAGTGACACATGCAGATTATCGGCGCACGATCTTAGTGATCCCCGCATCAGCCGCATTAATACACACGACAACGCCCTTACATGCCCAGGGAGAAGAAGAGTGACCTCCAGGGACCTGAGTCGGGGAAGTGACACATGCGGATATCGGGCGCACAACTCTTAGTGACTCCCCCGCACAGCGCATTATACACAGACAATTGCCTTAAATGCACAGGGAGAAGAAGGTGACTCCAGACCTGAGCCGGGAAGTGACACATGCAGGATATCGGGGCAGGATCTATGACTCCCGCACAGCGCATTATAACACGGACAATGCACTTACATGCACAGGGAGAAGAAGTGACTCCAGGGACCGAGCGGGGAAGGGACACATCGGATATCGGGCGCCGACGATCTTATGACTCCCGCACAGCACCTTATACACGACAATGCACTACAGCACCAGGGAGAAAAGGTGGAACTCTCCAGGGAACCTGACGGGAAGTACCTGCGATCTTGGGCGCACGATCTTAGTGACTCCGCACAGCACATTATCACGTACAGGCACTTACCTGCCCAGGAAAGAAAGAAGGTGAACTCCAGGACCTGACGGGAAGTGCCACATGGCAGGATCTCGGGCGCCGATCTTTAGACTCCCCCACAGCGCATTATACACGGACAACGCACTTACTGCACCAGGACAAGAAGGTGAACTCAGGGCCTGAGCGCGGGAAGTGACACATGCAGGATATCGGCGCCCTGATCTTAGTGACTCCCCGCACATGCATTAGACACAGACAATGCACTTACAATCACCAGCAAAGAAGGTGAACTCCAGGGACTGAGCGGGGAAGTGACACACGTGCAGGATTCGGGTGCAGGATCTTAGTGACTCCCCGCACGCGCATTATCCCCGGACAATCACTACATGCACAGGAAGACGGAAGGTGAACTCCGGGACCTGGCGGGGAAGCGACAATGCCGGTATCGGGGGTGCAGGATCTAGTGACTCCCGCACAGCGTACAGTTTACACGGACAACGCCCTTACATGCACCAGGGAAAGAAGGTGAACGCCATGGACCTGACGGGGAAGTGACACATCAGGATATCGGTGCTGATCTTAGTGACTCCCCGCCAGCTCTTCTACACTGTACCTGCAACTTACATGCACCAGAATAAGAAGGTGAACTCTCCGGGGACCTGAGGCGGGAAGCGACACTGCAGAGATCGGCGCACGATCTTATGACTCCCCGCAGCAGCGCATTATACACGAAACGCACTTTACATGCACCAGGAGGGAAAAGGTTTACCCGGACCTGATCGGCGGACGTTACACATGCAGGATATCCGGGCGCACGATCTTAGTGACTCCCCGCACACGCATTATCACAACAATGCACTTACATGCACCAGGGAGAAGAAGTGAACTCCAGGGACCTGTGAGCGGGAAGTGGACACATGCAGAATATCGGGCAGGATCTTAGTGACTCCCGCACAGCGCATTCTAAACGGACAATGCACTTACATGCACCAGAGAGAGGTGAACTCCAGGGACCTGAGCGGCGGAAGCCGACACATGCAGGATATCGGGGTCAGATCTAGTGAACTTCCCTGCACAGCGCTTATACAGGTACATGCACTTACATGCACCAGGAAAAGAAGGTGAACTCCTGGGACCTGAGTCGGGGAAGCGACAGCTGCAGGTATCGGGGCGCATGATCTTAGTGACTTCCCCGCACAGCGCATTATACCGTACAATGCACTTACATCACCAGGAAGAAGAAGTGAACTCCGGGACCTGAAGTGGGGAAGCGACACATGCAGGATATCGGGCGGGCACGATCTTAGTGACTCCCCGCACACGCATTAAACACCCGGCAACGGCACTTACTGCACCAGGTAGAAGACGGTGAACGTCCAGGGACCTGAGCGGGGAGTGACACATGCAGGATATCGGGCGCACATCTAGTGACTCCCCGCACAGTCAGCGCATTAATAACGGACAACGCACTTACATGCACCAGGGAGAAGAATGTGAACTCCAGGGACCGGAGCGGGGAAGTGACCACAATTTCAGGATATCGGGCGCACGATCTAGTGACTCCCTCACGTGGGCATTATACACAGACAATGCACTTACATGCACCAGGGAGAAGACGTGAACCCGGACCGGCTGGGGAAGCGACACAGGCAGGAATCGGGGCAGATCTAGTGACAGCCCCGCACAGCGCATTATCACACGGACAAAATGCACTTCATGCACCAGGGAGAAGAAGGTGAACTCCAGGACCTGAGGCGGGGAAGTGACACATGCAGGAGATCGGGTGCAGGATCGTAGTGACTCCCCGCACAGCGCATTATACACGGACAATGCACTTACAGCACCACTGGAGACGAAGGTGAACTCCGGGGACCTTGAGCGGGGAAAAGCGACATATGCAGGATATCGGGTGCAGGAAAAAACAAAAATCTTAGTGACTGCCCCCGCACAGCCCATTTTTACAACGGACATGCAACTTCCATGCACACCAGAAGAAGAAGGTTAACTCCGGGGACCTGAGGGCGGGAAGCGAACATGCGGATTCGGGCCGCACGATCTTAGTGACTCCCCGCACACGCATTATCCACGGACAATGCACTTACATTCCCCAGGAAGAAAAGGTGAACTCCGGGACCTGACGGGGAGCGACACATGCAGGATTCGGCGCACTTCTTAGTGACTTCACCGCACCGCGCATTATACAACGGACAACGCACATTACATGCACCAGGGAGAAGAAGTGAACCCAGGGACCTGAGCGGGGAAGTGACACATGCGGCTAGCGGGCGCCACGATCTTAGTGACTCCCCGCACCGCAGGCCATTCTACCGGCAACGCACTTACATGCACCAGGGAAAGAAGGTGAATCCAGGGACCTGACGGGGAAGTGCACATGCGGAATATCGGGCGCAAATCTTAGTGACTCCCCACAGGCATTATACACAGACAATGCACTTTACATGCACAGGGAGAAGAAGGTGAACTCACAGGGACCTGAAGCGGGGAAAGTGAACCATGCAGTGATATCGGGGCAGGATCTTAGTGACTCCCCTCACAGCGCATATACAGGACAATGCACTTACATGCAACCAGGGGAGAAGAGGTGAACTCCAGGGACCTGAGCGGGAAGTGACACTGCAGGATATCGGGCGCACGATCTTATGACGCCCGCACCGCACATTATCATGGACATGCCTTTACATCACCAATGGGAGAAGAAGGTGAACTCCAGGGACCTGAGGCGGGGAAGTGACACATGCAGATAGTGGGGCGCACGATCTGAGTGACTCCCCGCACAGCACAACATATACACGACAATGCACTTACATGCACAGGAAAGAAGAAGGTGACTCCAGGACCTGAGCGTGAAGTGACCATGCATGGATATCGGGCGGCACGATTTATGACCCCCGCCCAGCGCATATACAACGGACAACGCACTTACATGCACCATGGAAAGAGTTGACTCCAGGGACCTTAGCGGGAAGTGACACATTCAGATATCGGGCGCACGATCTTAGTGACTCCCCGCACAGTGGCAGTATACCGACAAAATGCACTTACCTGCACCAGGGAGAAGAAGTTGAACTTCCAGGACCTGAGCGGGGAATGACACTCAGATATCGGGTGCAGGATCTTAGTGACTCCCGCACAGCGCATTATCACACGGACAATGCACTTACATGCACCAGGAAGACGAGGTGAACTCCCCGGGGACCTGACGGGGAAGCGACCTATGCAGGAATCGGGTGCAGGATCTAGGGACTCCCCGCACGCGCATTTTACTTTTCACACGGACAACGCACTTACATGCACCAGGGAGAAGAAGGTGAACTCCAGGGACCTGACGGGGAAGTGACAGCCTGCCGGATATCGGTGCAGGATCTTAGTGACTCCCGCACAGCGCATTATACACGGAACAATGCACTTCATATGCACCAGAAGAAGAAGGTGAACTCCGGGGACCTGATCGGGGAAGCGACACATGCAGGATATATCGGGCGCACGATCTTAGTGACTCCCCGCCCAGCGCATTAACACGGACAACGCACTTACTGCACCAGGGAGAATAAGGTGAAACTCCAGGGACCCTGAGCATGGAAGTGACACATGCAGGATATCGGGCGCACGCTCTTAGTGACTCCCCTCACAGCGATTATACACAGACATGCACTTACAGGCCCAGGGAGAAGAGGTGGAACTCCAGGGGGACCTGAGCGGGGAATGGACACATGCAGGATATCGGGGCAGGATCTGGTGAACTCCCCGCACGAGCGCATTATACACGCGACAATGCACTTACATGCACCAGGAAGAAGAAGTGAACTCCGGGGACCTTAGCGGGGAAGCCGACACATGCAGATATCGGGCGCCATGCTCTTAGTGACTCCCGCACAGCGTGCATTATAACACGGACCATGCACTTAATGCACCAGGAAGAAGAGGTGAACTCCAGCGACCTGAGCGGGTAATGACACATGCAGGATATCGGGTGCAGGATCTTAGTGACTTCCCGCACAGCGCATTAATACACGGCCAATGCACTTACATGCACCAGGAAGAAAGAAGTGAACTCCAGCGACCTGAGCATGGAAGTGACACATGCAATCTCGGGCCCGCACGATCTAGTGACTCCCCGCACAGCGCATTATACAACAGACAATGCACTTACATGCACCAGGGAGCAGAAGTGAACTCCAGGGACCTGAGCGGGGAATTGAACACATCAGATATCGGGGCAGGATCTTTATGTGACTCCCCCGCACAGCGCGATTATAGCACGACAATGCACTTACATGCCCAGGAGAAGAGGTGACTCCGGGGACCTGAGCGGGAAAGCGACACATGCAAGGAATCGGGCGAATGATCCTTAGTGACTCCCCGCACAGCGCATTAAGAACACCCGGACAATGCACGTACAATGCAACCAGGAGAAGAAGGTGAACTCCATCGACCTGAGCGGGGAAGTGACACATGCAAGATACGGGTGCAGGATCTTAGTGACTCCCCGCACAGCGCATTAATACACACGGACAATGCCCTTACAAACTTCCACAGGAAGGACGAAGTGAACTTCCCGGGACCTGAGCAGGAAGCGACTATGCAGGATAATATCGGGTGCAGGATCTTAGTGACCTTCCCCCCCAGCGATTTTACACGGACAATGCACTTACATGCACCAGGAAGAAAGGTGACTCCGGGGACCTGATGGTAGAAGCAACCCATGCAGGATATCGGCGCTGATCTTGTGACATCCCCGCACAGCGCATTATACGGACAATGCCACTTTACAATGCACCAGGAAGAAGAAGGTGAACTCCGGGACCTGATTGGGAAGCAACACTTGCAGGATATCGGGTTGCAGGATCTTAGTGACTCCCCGCACAGCGCATTAGATACACGGACAATATGCACTTTACATGTACCAGAATAAGATAGGTGAACTCCGGGGACCTGATTCGGAGAACCGACACATGCATGATATCGGCCGGCATGATCTTTAGTACCCCCCCCGCACAGCGCATTTCACGGACAATGCACTTACATTACCAGGAAGAAGAAGGTGAACTCCGGGGACCTGACGGAGAAGCGACACACTTCAGGATATCGACACACGATCCTTAGTTATACTCCCCGCCAGAACTTATACACGGACAATGCACTACTGCAACCAGGAGAAGAAGTGAACTCCGGGGACCTGAGCGGGGAAGCGACACATGCAGGACATCATGCGCACGACCTTACGCTTTTTCCACCCCGCACATCTGCATTATACACGGACACTGCACTTAATGAACCAGGAAGAAGAAGGTAAACTCCCGGGGACCTGAGGGGGAAGCGACACATGCAGGATATCGGGCGCACGATCTAGTGACTCCCGCACATCGCTTATACACGGACAATCACTGTACATGACACCAGGAAAAGACGGTGAACTCCGACCTGAGTGGGGACGACACAATGCAGGATATCGGCCGCACGATCTTAGTGCTCGTGACTTATACGCCCCGCACAGCGCATTATCCACGGACAACGCACTACACATGCACCAGGAGAAGAAGGTGAACTCCAGGGACCTGGCGGGGAAGGGACAGCTGCAGAATCGGGCGCACGATCTTTCTTAGTGACAGTGACGTCCCCGCACATCGCTATACCACGGACAACGCACGACATCACCAGGGAGAAGAGGTGAACGCAGGGACTGAGCGGGGAAGGACACATGCAGGATATTCGGGCGCACGATCTTAGTGACTCCCGCCAGTGCATTAAACACAGACCATGCACTTACAATGCACCAGGGAGAAGAAGTGAACTCCAGGGACTTGAGGCGGGGAATGCGACCATGCAGGGATATCGTGGCAGGATCTTAGTGACCTCCCCGCACAGCGCCTTATAACACGGACAATGCACTTACTGCAACAGGGAGAAGAATGTGAACTCCAGGGCCTGGCGGGGTAGTGGACCTTCAGGATATTGGGTGCAGGATCTTAGTGACTCACCCGCAACAGCGCAGTAAAACCGGACATGCACTTACTGCACCAGGAAGACGAAGGTGACTCCGGGGACCTGAGCGGGGAAAGCGACATATGCCAGGATATCGGGTGCGATCTAGTGACTTCCCGCCAGCCGCATTTACACGGACAATGCACTTACTGCACCAGGAAGAAGAAGGTGAACTCCGGGACCTGAGCGGGGAAGCGACACATGCAAGATATCGGGCGCACAATCGTATGTGACTCCCCGCACAGCGCATTATCCAGGACAATGCACGTCATGCACCAGGAAGAAGAAGGTGAACTCCGGGACCGGACGGGAAGCGACACATCCGGATATCGGGCGCCGATCTTAGTGACGTCCCCGCACAGTCATTAAACACGGACAACGCACTTACAATGCACGCATGGAGAAGAAGGTGGAACTCCAGTGACCTGCGCGGGGAAGTGACACATGCGAGATCTGGGCGCACGATCTTAGTGACCTCCCCGCCATCGCATTTACAACGGACAACGCACTTAACCTGCACCAGGGAGAAGAAGGTGAACTCCAGGGACCTGATCGGGGAAGTGACACATGCAGATATCGGGCGCAACAATGCTTAGTGACGTCTTCCCCGCACAGCGCATTATACACAGACAATCACTTAACATGCACCAGGGAGAAGAGGTGAACTCCCAGGGACCTGAGTCGGAATGACACAGCAGGGATAATCGGGGCAGAATCTTAGTGACTCCCCCGCACAGCCATTATACACGACCTGCACTTACATGCCCAGGGAGAAGAAGGTGACTCAGGGCCTAGCGGGGAGTGACGCATGCAGGGATATCGGGCGCAACGATCTTAGTGACTCCCGCACAGCCATTATACACGACAATGCACTTACATGCACCAGGAGAAGAAGGTGAAACTCCCGGGAAAAAAAAAAAAAAAACCTGATCGGGGAAGTGACACATGCCAGGATATTTGCGCACATCGTAGTGACTCCCGCACCAGCACATTATACACGGACAATGCACTTACCTGCACCGGAAAAAAGGTGAACTCGGGACCTGAGCGGGGAAAGTGACACCTGCATGAATATGGGCGCACGCTCTTAGTGACTCCCCGCACAGCGCATATACACGGACAACGCACTTCCATGCCCCAGGAGAAGAAGGTGAACTCCGGACCTGAGCGGGGGAGTGAACACATGCAGGATATCGGGCCGCACGATCTTAGTGACTCCCGCACAGTGCATTATACACGACAATGCACTTACAGGCACCAGGGAGAAGAAGTGAACGCCAGGGACCTGAGGCGGGGAAGTGCACATGCAGGTGTATCGGTGCAGGATCTTTAGTGACCCCCGCACATCGCAGTATACACGGCAATGCACTTACATGCACCAGGAGACGAGGGGAACTCGGGGACCTGAGCGGGATCGAGAAAAAAGGACATATGCAGGATAATCGGGTGCAGGATCTAGGGACTCCCCGCCAGCGCAGTTTACCGACAACGCACTTACTGCACCAGGGAGAATAAGGTGAACGCCCAGGGACTGAGCGGGGAAGTGACACATGCAGGATATCGGGTGCAGGATCTAGTGCTCCCGCACAGCCGCATTATAACACGACAATGCCTTACATGCACCAGGAAAGAGAAGGTGAACTCGACCTCCGGGACCTGAGCGGGGAAGCGACACATGCAGATATCGGGCGCACATCTTAGTGACGCCCGCAGCATCGCATGATACACGGACAACGCACTTACATATGCACCGGGAGAAGAAGGGTGAACTCCGGGACCTGAGCGGGGAGTGACACCGGCAGGATACGGGCGCACTCTTAGTGACTCCCCGCACGCGCATTCTAACACAGACAATCACTTACAGGCCCAGGGAGAAGAAGGTGAACTCCAGGACCTGAGCAGGGAAGTGACACATGCAGGATATCGGGGCAGGAATCTAGTGACTCCCCGCACAGCGCATTATACACGACATGCAGCTACATGACCAGGGAGAAGAAGGTGAACTCCAGGAGCTGAAGCGGGGAATGACACATGCAGGAGATCGGGCGCACGATCTTAGTGACCCGCCAGCACATTATACCGGACAATCGCACTTACATGACCATGGAGAAGAAGGTGAACTCCAGGGACCTGAGCGGGGAAGTGACACATGCAGGATATAATCGTGCGCACGACTTAGTGGACTCCCGCACAGCACTTATAACAATACACGGACAATGCACTTACTGCACCCAGGAAGAAAAGGTGAACCTCCAGGGACCTGAGCGGGGAATGACACATGCAGGATATCGGGCGCACCGATCATCTTTAGTGACTCCCCGCACAGCGCATTATACAAAACACGGACAACCACTTACATTGCACCAGGAGAAGAAGAAGGTGAACTCCAGGGACCTGAGCGGGGAATACACATGCGATATCGGGCGCACGATCTTAAGTGACTCCCCGCACAGTGCATTATACACAGACAATGCACTTACAATGCACAGGGAGAAGAAGGTGAGCTCCAGGACCTGAGCGGGGAAGCGACCTTTCAGGATAATCGGGGCAGGCGCTTATGACTCCCCGCACAAGCGCATTTACCGGACAATGCACTTACAAAAAAAAAATTGCACCAGGGAGAGAAGGTGAACTCCAGGGACCTGAGCGGGGAGTGACCATGCAGGATTCGGTGCAGGATCTTATGACTCCCCGCACAGCGCAGTATACAACGGACAATGCACTTCCTGCACCAGGAAAACGAGGTGAACTCCGGGGACCTGAGCGGGGAAGCGACATATGCCGATATCGGTGCAAGATCTTAGTGACTGACTCCCGCACAGCGCATTTTACAACGGACAATGCAGCTTACTGCACCAGGAAGAACGAGGTGAACTCCGGGGACCGAGCGGGAATCGCACATGCGGATATCGGGCGCACGATCTTAGTGACTCCCCGCACAGCGCATTATCCCGGACATGCACTTACAAGGCACCAGGAAAGAAGAAGTGAAGGACTCCGGTGGACCTGATCGGTGAAGCGACAACATGCAGGATATCGGGGCAGGATCTTAGTGCTCCCCGCAAAGCGCAGTATACAACGGACAATGCACTTACATGCACCCGGGAGAAGAAGGGAACTCCGGGCCTGATCGGGGAAGTACACATGCAGGATATCGGGTCATGACTTAGGGGACGCCCCGCACAGTCGCATTTACACGGACAATGCCTTACATGTCACCAGTAAACGAAGGTGAACTCCGGGGACCTGAGCGGGGAAGCGACATATGCAGGATTCGGGTGCAGGATCTTAGGACTCCCCGCACACCGCATTTTACACGGACAATCACTTAACATGCACCAGGAAGAAGAAGTGAACTCCTGGACCTGAGCGGGAACGACACATGCAGGATATCGGGCGCACGATCTTTAGTGCTCCCCGCACCAGCGCAGTATCCACGGACAATGCCTTACATGCACCAGGAAGAAGAAAGGGAAGCTCCGGTATAACCTGAGCGGGGAAGCGACACGCATGATCTCGGGCGCACATTTAGTACTCCCCTCACAGCATCATATACAACACGGACAATGCACTTCATGCACCAAGAAGAGAATGTGACCCTGGGGACCTGGCGGGAATCGACCCATGAGGACATCAGGTGCACGATCTAGTGACCCCCCGCACAGTGCATTATACATGGAACAAAGGTACCCGCAACTTACAAGCACGGGGAAAGTGAACTCCAGGGTACCTGACGGGATGACACATGCATGTTCGGCGCACGATCTTAGTGACTCGCCTCACAGCGCATTATACAACGGACAACGCCCATGTATACGCAACCAGGGAGAAGAAGGGGCAACTCCCTGACCTGAGCGGGGAAGTGACACTGCAGGATATCGGCGCTCACAAGCTTAGTGACTCCCCGCACAGCCATTATACACAACAGGCACTTACAATGCACCAGGGAAAGAAGGTGAACTCCAGGGACTGAGCGGGGAAGTGACACAATGCAGGATATCGGGGCAGGATCTTGTTACTCCCCGCACAGCGCATTATACACGGCCATGCACTTACTGCACCAGGGAGAAGAGGTGAACTCCAGGGACCTAGCGGGAGGGACACGCAGGATATCGGCGCACAATCTTAGTGACTCTCCCCGCACAGCGCATTATACACAGACAATGCACTTACAATGCACCAGGGAAAAAGAAGTGAACTCCAGGGACCTGAGCGGGGAAGTGCCACTGCAGGATATCGGGCAGGATCTTAGTGACTCCCGCACAGCGCAGTTATACCGGACAAGGCACTTACATGCACCAGGGGGGGAGAAGAAGGTAACTCCATGGACCTGAGCCGGGGTGAATGACACATGCAGGATATCGGGCGCACGATCTTAGTGACTCCCGCACAGCACATTATACACGGACAATGCACTTACATGCACCAGGAAGACGAAGGTGAACCTCCGGGACCTGAGCGGGGAAGCGACATATGCAGATATCGGTGCAGATCTTCGTGACTCCCCGCACAGCGCATTTTACACGGACAACGCACTTACATGCACCAGGGGAAGAAGGTGAACTCCAGGGACCTGAGCGGGAGTGACCATGCGGAATCGTGTGCAGGATCTTAGTACTTCACTCCCCGCACAGCGCATTAGACAAAACGGACAATGCACTTACTGCACCAGGAAGAAGAGGTGAACTCGTCCGGGGACCGTGAGCGGGGAAGCGACACATGCAGATATCGGGCGCACGATCTTAGTGACTCCCGCCCTAGCGCATTATACACGGACAACCGCACTTCATGCACCAGGGAGAAGAAGGGTTGACTCCAGGGACCTAGCGGGGAAGTGACACATGCGGACATCGTGGGCAGGATCTTAGTGACTCCCGCACAGCGCATTATAACAACAACGGCAATGCACGTACATTCACCAGACTAAGAAGGTGAACGCCGGGGACCTAGCGGGGAAGCGACACATGCAGGATATCGGGCGCACGATCTATGACTCCCCGGCACAGCGCATTATACACGGACAACGCACTACATGCACCATGGAGAAAGAAGGTGAACTTCCAGGGACCTGAGCTGGGAAGTGACACATGCAGGATATCGGCGGCACGATCTTAGTGACACTCCCCGCACAGCGCATTGACACGACAATTGCACTTACATCACCAGGGAGAAGAAGTGAACTCCAGGAACCTGACGGGGAGTGACACATGCAGGCTATCGGGGCAGGATCTAGTGACCCCCGCACGCGCATTATACACGGACAATCACTTACAGGCACCAGGGAGAAAGAAGGTAACTCCCCGGGACCTGAGCGGGGAAGTGACACATCAGGATATCGGCGGGCGCCGATCTTAGTGACTCCCCACAGCACATTAATACCACGACAATGCACTTACAGCACCAGGCAGGAGAAGAAGGTTTTTTGAACTCCAGGGACCTGAGCGGGGAAGGCCACATGCAGGATATCGGGCCGCACGCGCTATGTACTCCCTGCACAGCACATTATACACGGACAATGCACTTACTGCCCAAGAAAAAAGGTGAACTCAGGGACTGAGCGGGGAAGTGCCATGCAGGAAGATCGGGCGCACGATCTTAGTGACCCCGCACAGCGCTTAACACGGACACGCACTTATGCACCAGGGAGAAGAAGGTGAACTCCAGGACCTGAGCGGGAAGTGACACTGCAGGATATCGGGCGCACGATCTTAGTGACTCCCCGCACAGTGCATTCTACACAGATCAATGCCACTTACATGCCAGGAGAAGAAGGTGACCTCCAGGACCTGAGCGGGGAAGCGACACATGCAGGATAATTCGGGGGGGGGCAGGATCTTAGTGACTCCCCGCACTAAGCGCATTTACACGGCCCATGCACTTACATTCCCCAGGGAGAAGAAGGTGAACTCCGGGACCGAGCGGGGAGTGACAACATGCAGGATATCGGGTGCAGGATCTTATGACTCCCCGCCAGCGCATTATACACGACAATGCACTTACATGCACCAGTAAGACGAGGTGAACTTCCGTGACCTGAGCGGGGAAGCGACATATGCGAATCGGGTGCAGGATCTTAGTGACTCACCTCCCCTCACACGCATTTTTCAACAGGACAATGCCTTAAGGCACCAGGAAGAATACGGTGAACTCCGGGACTTAGCGGGAACGACACATGCAGTATATCGGCCACGATCTTAGTGACTCCCCGCACACGCAGCTCATTATCCACGGACAATGCACTTACATGCACCAGGAGAAGAAGGTGAACTCCCGGGGACCGGAGCGGGGAAGCGACACATTCAGGATATCGGGCGCACGATCTTAGTGGACTCCCCGCACATGCACATTAGACAGCGGACAATGCACTTACTGACCAGGAGAAGAAGGTGAACGTCTGGGACCTGAGCGGCGGAAGCGACACATGGCAGGATAGCAGGTCACGATCTTAGTGGACCCCCCGACAGTGCATTATACATGGACAACCACCTTACAGCACCAGGGAGAAGAAGGTGAACTCCAGTGACCTGAGCGGGAAGTGGGACACATGCAATGGATATCGGGCGCAACGATCTTGTGATCTCGCCGCACAGCGCTTATACACGGACCCGCACTTACATGCACAGGCAATAAGGTGAACGCCAGGGAACCTGAGCGGGGAAGTGACACAGCGGATATCGGGCGCACAATCTTAAGTGACCTCCCCGCACAGCGCATATCACCAGACACATGCACTTACATCACCAGGGGAGAAGGTGAACTCCAGGGACCGAGCGGGGAAGTGAACACATGCAGGATATCGGGGCAGGATCTTAGTGACGCCCCGCACAGCGGCATTATACACGGACAATGCACTTACATGCACCAGGAGAAGAAGTGAACTCCCCCCCCCAAAAGGACCTAGCGGGGAAGTGACACATGCCGGAGATCGGGCGCAACAATCTTAGTACTCCCCGCACACGCATTATACCCAACAATGCACTACATGCACCATGGAGAAGAAGGTGAACTCCAGGGACCTGAGCGGGGAAGGGACACATTCAGGATATCGGGTCAAGGATCTTAGTGACCTCCTCACAGCGCATTATACACGGACAGCACTTCATTCACCAAGGGAGAAGAAGGTGAACGCCAGGGACCTGAGGGGAAGTGACACAAATGCAGGATATCGGGCAGGAGCTTTAGTGACTCCCCGCACAGCGCATTAACACGGGACAATGCACTTACATGCACCCGGGAGAGAAGGTGAACTCCAGGGACCTGAGCGGGGAAGTGCACACAAGTCTGGCAGGATATCGGCGCCAATCTATACTCCCCGCACAGCGCATTATACACAGAACAATGCACTTACATGCACCAGGGAGGAAGAAGGTGACTCCAGGGACCTGAGCGGGAAGTGACACATGCAGGATATCGGGGGCAGGATCTATGTGCCTCCCCGCACAGCCATTATACACGGACAAGCACTACATGCACCAAGGGAGAGAAGGGTGAACTCCAGGGACCTGAGCGGGGAAGTGACACAGCAGGATCTCGGGGGCACGATCTTATTGACGTCCGCACAGCGGCATGATACACGGACCATGCACTTGACATGCACCAGGAGAAGAAGTGAACTCAGGCCCTGAGCGGGGAAGTGACACATGCAGGATATCGGGCGCACGATCTTAGTGACTCCCGCACAGCACATTATACACGGACAATGCACTTTTGCGGAACTGGCTGGACTGGGTAAGTAAATGTGTTCCTTTTGGTCTGTGTAAGTCTTAAACTTATGCTGCCGCTACTACTACTACTACTACACCCCATCACAAACATAAGATAGGAAACTAATATGCGCAGGGAAGGGGAGGGGACAACATTTGCCAGTCAGGGGCCCCAATTGGGAGCCCTGCCCCCACTGCTGAGCAGACATGCTACCGGAGGGCGCCAGGTGCACCAACGTTGTGATGGATGATGTCAGCCTCCGCTCTTCAGGTAGAAGATCATTATGGTGAGAATCTACACGGAGAAATTAGCGGGGAGTTTTGTTTCCAGACAGACAATTTCATCATCTCTTAATTATCAGGAAAGCCCCCGCCGTGCTTGTTGCTCAATTCAAATCCTAGGAAGTTTTCTGACATTCAATCTGATATCCAGCAAATACAGAACAATATCTCATTCCAAGCCGACTGCAAATGGAAAAGCGCTGGCAGCCGCACGAGGAAATTCCACCCTGTTAGGTTTCAGATAAGTGCCCGGAGCCGCGTCCGCAGCCTGGCAGGAATCATTCCGACACACAGATCCTATAATGGGAAGAGAGCGATTCCATATGTGCCACATTCCGGCCCCGTGCACCCGGCATTCCTCCCGCTCAGCCCATTGTTTACTTTCCACATTCTGCCCGGGTCCAGGCCGAGGTCCCAGCGTCTGATCCAGAGCGCGTACATGTATATACACATCCACCCACTGTATATACACAGGAGGCGGGAAGCCATGGGAAATAGCACGGAACATACATCAACATAGGACGAGCGGGAAGTGATGACATCACAGACTGATAGCGGCTGATCTTCTACAGAGAGAGCACGGCCAGGTGGACAAACACCGCATGCTTCCAATAATACGGCCATACGTGCTTCTTATAATAACCGCAAATCCAGGGCTCCATAATACCGCCGCCAATACCATACAGTGTCAACATAATCCCCTACATTGCTCCAATAAATACTTAATACTAACTGCCATACAGTGCTCTTATAATACAGCCATACAGTGATGCGATAATACCGCCATAGTTTCCACAAGCACCGCATGCAGTGCTCGATAATCAACCCATACAGTTTTTTTCACAGTATACCGCCATACAGTGCTCCGATAATACCGCCATACATGCTGGCCGCCATAATACCATACATGCTCTTATATACCGCAATACAGTGCTCCGATAACACCGGCATACATATACAGTGTTCAACCTAATACCACATACATTGCTCCATAATACTGACATAATGTTCCCATAATACCACCATACCGTTCACCGATATACTGCCATATGGTTCTCTGATAATACAGCCATACAGTGCTGCGATAATACGCAAGATAGTTTCCACATAGCACCGCCATATACAGTGTTCTCGATAATAAACCATACTTCTCACATATAAAAACCCGCCATACAGTGCTCCAATAATACAGACATACAGTGCTCTCATAGTATACCGCCCTAACAGTGCTCCAATAATACAGCCATACAGTTCGCCAATAATAAACCGCCATACACTGCCCACATAATACCACCATAATTTTTTCTCCAAAATACCGCCATACACAGTGCTCCGAACTACACCAGACATTGCAACATAATACCCGCCACACAGTGCTTCCATAATTGCCATACAGTCCTTACATATACCCCCATGAAGGCTCCATAATACCCCATACAGTTTTTTCCTTTCCCAGTAATACCATCATACGTGCCAACATAATCAACATAGAGAGCGGAAAGAACTGGACTGTACATCCACACATAATACAATGATCTAGTGCTGCGATAATACCGTCATACACTTCCTACAAATACCACCATAAAATGGTGACATACAACCCCATAACATTTCCTCCACATCATATCACAATACAAGTGCTCCGATAAAACGCCATACAGTTTCCACATAATACTACTGGCCACATAGTTCCCACATAATACCACAATAAGTGCCCACATAATACCACATACAGGCCCACATAATACCACAATAAGTGCCCACATAATACCACAATCCAGTGCCCACATAATACCACAATCCAGTGTACATGTGCCCACCATAATACCCAACCGGCCATAAAGTTTCTCCATACACCACAATACATGTCCCACATAACTACCACATACATTGCCCACATTACACTACAGTGCCCATATAATACCACAATACAGTGCCCACATAATACCCAAAACAGTGCCCATTAATACCACCATCGATATCATCAGCATAATAACAACCATACATGCTCCTCTAATAACGTCAGAACATTGCCCCACACCCATAATACACACCATACAGTTATCCCAAAATTACCACCATACAGTGAACCTTAATGCTACCGATCGGGAGTCACCTAATACACCCATACAGGTGCCTCATTAATACCACAGACAGTGCCTACAAATACCGACCAACGTGCCTACATAATACCACCATACAGTGCCCATATCAATACCACCATTACGTGCCTACATCAGACCAACCACCATACAGTGCCTACATAATACCAACCATTCAGTGCCCATATTACCACATAACAACTAGTCCTACATAATACCACCATACGTGCCTACTAATACCCCCATACAGGCCTACATATACCACCATACAGTGCATATAATAACACATACAGTGCCTACATATACCACCATACGTGCCCTACATAATACCACCATACAGTGCCTACATATACCACCATACAGTGCTCATATACCATCCATACTGTGCCTACATCTCCACGCACCATACAGTGCCCACTATACCACATACAGTGCCTACATAATACCACCATACAGTGCCTACATATACCACCATACAGTGACCATATAATACACCATACAGTGGCCCATATAAACACCATACAGTGCACATAGAATACCAGAAAGAGTCAAGGACGCGGCGGGAGAGAGGCCCCTCCCTTTCCTCCCCCTCACTCCCCCCTCCCGTTCCTCGCATCCTAGGCCGCCCCCCTCCCTTTGCCTCCATCCTCCCGGGCCCGCTCCCTTTCCTCGCCTCGCTCCCCCGCCTCTCCCTTGGTCCCCCTCATCCTCCCCCCCTCCCGTTCCTACATACTACCACCGGATACAGCGCCTACAATAATACGCACCATACCTGCCCATATAATACCACCATACATTGCCCATATAATACCACACATAAGTGGCCCATATCAGACACCATAACAGTGCTTCACTTATTAGCACCATACATTGCCGACATACTACCACCCATACAGTGCCCATATAAATACCAACATACAGTGCCTACATAATCCCGACCATAAACAGTTGCCCATATAATACCACATACAGTGCCTAATAATACCACCATACCTGCCTACATAATACCACCATACAGTGCCCCATATGACTACCACCATACATGCCTACCTAATACCACCATACCGTGCCCATATAATACCACCATATAACAGTGCCCCATATAATACCACCAACGTGCCTACAGAATACCACCAGACAGTGCCTACATAATACCCAAACCATCTGCCTACGATCCACCCAGACAGTGCCCATATAAACCACCATACATGCCTACATAATTACCACCAATCCAGTGCTCATAATACCACCATACAGGGCCCATATATACCACCATACGTCCCTACATAATACCACCATACAGTGCCTACCTAATACCACCATACAGGCCCATATAATCCCCCATACAGTCCTCATAATACCCACCATACAGTGCCTCATATACCCCCATACAGTTCCTACATAATAATACCTCATTCAGTGCCCATATAGACCACCATACAGGCTAACATAGACCACCATACAGTGCCTACCACATAATACCACCATACAGTGGCCAGATAATACCACCATAAGTCCTACATAAGACCACCATACCGTGCCCATATAACACCACCATACAGTGCTACATAATACCAACCAACAGGCCCATCATAATACCACCATACAGTGCCCATATAATACCAACAGAACATGCCCATATAATACCCACCATACCGGGCCTACATAATCCACCTATACCACAATACAGTGCCCATATAGATACACCATACAGTGCCTCATAATACCCACCATAACAGTGCCTACATAATACCACCATCCAAGGCCCAGATAATACCACCATACAGTCCATATAATACCCACCATACAGTGCCTAACTAATACCACATAACATTTGCCTAATAATACCACCATACAGTGCCTACAGAATACCACCCATACAGTGCCCATATAATACCACCATACAGTGCCTACATACTACCACCATACAGTGCCTACCATAATCCCCCCATACAGTGCCCATATATCCAACCATACGTGCCCATATAATACCACCATACAGTGCCCATATAATACCACCATACAGTGCCTACCTAATCCACCATACAGTGCCTACATAATACCACCATACAGTGCCTACATAATACCACCATACAGTGCCTACATAAATACCACCATACAGTGCCCATATAATACCACCATACAGTGCCTACATAATAATACCATACAGTGCCCATATAATACCACCATACCAGTGCCCATAGAATACCACCATAAAGATGCCCATATAATTACCACCACTACAGTTGCCCATATAATAATCCACCATACAGTGCCTACCATCATACCACCATACAGTGCCCATATAATAACCCCATACAGTGCCTACATAATACCACCATTACAGTCCGACATAATACCACCATACAGTGCCCATATATAGCCACACCATACAGTGCCCAAGAATACCACCATTACAGTGCCTACTAATACCACCATAACATGCCTACATAATCAACCAACCATACGTGCCTACATATACCACCAGACAGGTGCCTACATAATACCACCATAATACAGTCCCATATAATACCACATACCGTGCCTACATAATCCCACGCATAACATTGCCTACATAATACCACCATACAGTGCCCATATAATACACCATACAGTGCCCCATATAAGACCACCTACAGTGCCCATAGAATACCACATACAGTGCCTACCTAATACCACCAAATGGCCACATAATACCACCATACAGTGCCTACATAATGACCACATACATGCCTACTAATACCACCATATACATGCCCATATAATACCCCACCATACAGTGCCTACATAATACCATACAGTGCCCAATAATACCACCATACGTGCCCATATAATACCCAGCGCCTAAATTGCCATTAGAATACCACCATACAGTGCTCACTTATTATCACCATACAGTGCTACATACTACCACCATACAGTGCCCAGATAATACCCAACCTACAGTGCCTACAGAAGACCACCATACAGTGCCTACATAATAACCACCAATACAGTGCCCATGATAATACCACCATATACAGTGCCGACAGAATACCCACCATCAGTGCCATATAATACCACCATACAGCAAGTGCCCATATAATACCACCATACAGTGCCTACATAATCCCACCTACAGTGCCTACATAATACCACGCATACATGCCCGATACCACCCTACCGTGCCTACAAATACCAAACCATACAGTGCCTACATCAATACCACAAGACCGTGCCCCTATATACCACCATACATTGACTCATAATACCACCTACGTGCCTACATAATACGCACCATACAGTGCCTACATAAAATACCATCATACAGCCCATATAACCACCATACAGTGGGCCCATATAATACCACCATACAGTGCCTACATAATACCCGCCAGAACAGTGCCGACATAATACCACCATACAGTCCTACAATATACCACCATACAGTGCCCATATAATACCTACCATACTGCCTCCTATACCCCATACAGTGTCCAATAGTCACAGAATTCTAAGTGTAGTAAGGAGGATTATGTAGAGATAGATAGATACACAGATAGGGATAGATAGATAGATAGATAGATAGAGAGATATAGCAGATAGGTAATGAGATAGATCGATAGATCGCATCGATCGACTCGATAGGCGATCGCTAATCTATAGATAGATGAGCCTGGGTCGCCTAGCACTAGATCTGCGATCAGATAGACAACGCTACAACAAAATCAGCAAATCGCCTCTCACAATCTATCGCTCGCTGCTAGCTCGCTGTCGCTCGCTCGCCGATCCATCTCTCAGCGCTCGCTCGCTCGCTCGCCGATCGCTCGCTCGCTCGCCTCGCGCTCGCGCTCGCTAGCTTCGCTCGCTCCTCGCTCGACTCGCTCGCTCGCTCGCTCCTCGCTTTCTCGGCGCCGCTCGCCCTGCCCCTCGCTTTCTCGGCCGCTCTCTCGCCTCGCTCGGCGCTCGCTCCCTCGCTTCGCTCCTCGTCGCTCACTCGCCTCGCTCGCTCGCTCGCTCTCTCGCTCAGCCTCGCTCGCTCGCCGCCGCTCGCTCTCTCGCTCGCTCGCTCGCTCCCTCGCTGCTCTCTCCTCGCTCGCTCCGCTCGTCGCTCGCATCGCTCGCTCGCTCGCTCGCGCTCGACTAGCTTCGCTAGCTAGATCGCTCGCTAGCTAGGCTCGATACAGGCGCCTAGATCGCCTAGCCATCGACAACAGACCGACAGACAGACTCCCTCGCTAGCTCGCTCGCTCGCTCGCTCGCTCGCCTCGCCGCTCGGCGCTGCTCCGCGCTCGCTCGCATCAGCTCGCTCGCTGCTCCTCGCTCGCCGCGCGCTCGCCTCGCTCGCTCGGTCGGCGCTCGCTCCGCTCGCTCGCTCCTCGCTCGCTCGCTCCTCGCTCGCTCCTCGCTGGCCTCGCCCGCTCGCTCGCTCGCTCGCTCGCTCGCTCGCTGCTCGCTCCTCGCGTCGGCTCTCCCTCGCGCTCGCTCTCTTCGCCTCGCTCGCTCGGCCGCTCGCTCGACTCGCTCGGGCTCGCTCGCTCCGCTCTCGCTCGCTCGCTCGCTCGCTCGCTCGCTCCTCGCTCGCTCGCTCCTCGCTCGCTCGCTCGCTCGCTCGCTCGCTTCGGACGCTCTCATCCGCTGGCCGCTCGCGCGGCGCTCGCTGCCCTCCTCAGGCGCTCGCATCGCTCGCTCGCTCGCTCTCTCGCTGCTGCGCGCTTCGTCTCTGCCCTCGCTCTCTCGGCGCTCGCTCGGCGCTCGCTCCCCTCGCTCGCTCCTCGCCGCTCCCTCGCTCCTCGCTCGACCCGCTCCGCTCGCTCGCTCTGCGCTGCTCGCTCGCTCTCTCTGCCCTCGCTCTTCGGCGCTCGCTCGCTCGCTCAGCTACCGCTCGCTCGCTCGCTCGCTCGCTCGCTCGCTCGGCGCCTCGCTCGCTTCGCTCTGCGCTCGACGGGCATCCCCTCGCTTCGCTCGCTCGCTCGCTCTGCCCTCGCTCTCTCGGCGCTCGCTCGCTCGCTCGCTCCTCGCTCGCTCGCTGCTCGGCTCGCTCGCTCGCTCGCTCCGCCGCTCTCTCGCTCCTCCTAGCCCTCGCCCGCGCTCGCTCGCTCCTCGCTCTCCCTGCCTCTCTCGGGCTCGTCCTCGCTGCTCGCTCGCTCTCTCGCTCCTCGCTATGCCTCGCTCGCCCGGCGCTCGCTCACTCGCTCGTCGCTCGCTCTCACTCGCTCGGTCGCTCGCTCGCTCGCGCCTCGCTCGCTCGCGTCGCTCTGGCTGCTCGCTCGCTCGCTCGCTCGCTCGCCTAGAGCGATCGGCACTCGACCGCTAGGCGCTCGCTCGATGCTACTCAGCTAGATCGCCCGCTCGGAGCCTCGCATCGCGCGCGCTAGATCAGCTCGCTCGCTCGCTCGCGCTCGGGACCCCTTGTCGCTCGCTCGCCCGATCGGCGCTAGCTGCTCCTAGCTCGCTCGCTCGCCCGCTAGGCGCTCGCGCGCTGGTCCGTCGCTCCGCTCGGCGCTCGCTCTCTCGCTCTGCGCTCGCTCGCTCTCGCTCGCTCGCCTCCTCGCTCTCTCGCTCTCCGCTAGCCTCCGCTCCTCGCTCGCTCGCTCGGGCCGCTCCGCTTCGCATCGATCGCTCGGCGCTACGCTCGATCGCTCGCTCCCTACCGCCCGCCAGCCCCGCGTCGCACTCGTACCCTCCGCTCGCTCGCTCGCTCGCTCGCTGTCTCCGGCGCCGCTACGCTCGCTCGATCGCTCGCGCTCCTTCGCTCTCGCTCGCTACTCGGCCTCGCTCTCCTCATCTCGCTCGCTCGCCCGCCGCTCGCTCGCTCATCGGTCCGGCAGCTCGGGGTGCACCCTATAATTTGGAGTCCTGGCTGTGTACTCCCTGCCTTACTGTGTAACACGATCCTGTGATAAGTGAGCCTCCCCTAGCTTGGCTGCAGCGTTTGATGTACAGAATGAAGGACATATGGGAATGATTATCAGCGCGCGGAGCTTGGACAATGACGTCAAGCACTTTGAGTGCCCACAACTTTTTTCCCCGCGAATCGGTAATTGTTAACATGAAAAGCGGAGCGGGGAGACTGGCCTGTGCGTCCAGGACTCAGGAGTTAGCGGCCATACTGGATCTGCTCCTTTTCTGCAGCGGCAGAACAGAAGGGCCTTATTTCTCCGGGAATGGAATTGCCAAGCATTCGGAGCTCCACATCCAACCAGCCGCCGTTTCCCATAACTCCATGATCGATCATAGATCTGTAAATCCGTCCATGTAACGGCAGCCGGGGGGCGGCCCGGAACGCGGAGACACACATCGCCAAGCTCGTATTACACTTCTCTACTTCTCTAATCTAAAATGACCCCCATGGGAAATTGGTTTTTGTTGATGGAACTGCAGCAACGTTTTTGGACTGCGATCTCTAGGGCCAACGCTCAAGCCAAAGTGTGTGGGGGGCCCACACCTGGACAATTACATACAAACAAAAATATGTTATTGGGGTCATCACAAATTCCCTCAATGTAGCACAAAATTTCTGACAACAATAACTTGGTTCCTAAAGTTTGGAACGTCCTGGAGGTTCCGGGAATGTTACTGGAGGTCCTCGAGCAATGTATCATTGCACCCACTACAGGGGGCCCATGCAGAGGGCCAAGTCTGACAATTGATATAAGTTAGAGGGGTTGTCCACCCTTTAAGCTCTTCGTTTGCGCCGTAGGGTGCCCTCGGGAACTGGGTGGGGCGCCGGCTCTTTGTTGGTCTTATGTGAATGGGCTTGTATTCCATTTCTGTTTGCACAACCCTTCCGTCATAAACCTCCACTAAGATGGTTGGAGGGGAGATGTCCAGATGTAAGCAACAGAGACAGACAGGAAAGTCTTTGGGTCTTCTGGTTCCCCGAAGCTCCAAGGAAGGTTTGATAGGCACAAGTATATTTGTGCCACAGTATTACAGTCACTGTACTTAACCTGTAATAACTTTCCTAACGAGGTGGCCAACACACTTTAACCATTATCTACCAGGGGGGGGGGTGGATGTGGATGAATGTTCCATTGCTTCACCCTAGTTACAGGAGAAGAGTTTGGGAGGACTCCTATGGGGCGAATTGGAAGCAGGACTATTGACTATTGTGGGGTACACTGTGTTACTATTGGCTAGGGTGTGTGGGTACTGTGACTATTGGCTATTGTGTGGTACTGTGACTATTGCTTGGGTGGGAAACTGTGACTACTTGGCTATGGTGTTGGAACGTGACTATTGGCTCGGTGTGGGTACTGTACATTGGCTATGGTGTGGTACTGTGACTATTGGCTACGGTGTGGGCACTGTGACTATTGGCATGGTGTGAGCCACGTGACTATTGGCTATGGTGTGAGCCACTGTACTATTGGCTATGGGTGGCACTGTTACTTTGGCTAACGGGGGGGGGGGGCATTGTGACTATTGGCTATGGGGGGTGGCATGTTTGACCAACACCTAAGAAGTGGATACATTTGGATCAGCTGATCCTACCCATTCGGATCGGAACCTATCAATAGGTTAACTTCTTCCTGATCAAGTACATTTCATGGTCAAGTGTGGGGGATCATCCAAAAATCAACTTTTTTCTAGAGTTTCGCTGAAGTCAAGTTCTCTCCATCTCAATACCCCCCCCCACCCCCCCAGGCAATCCCAGAATATAGCAAGTCACTTTTAGTGTGATCGACCCATTCAATTCAGGTTTGTTGAGTTTGCCGCAACTTTGAACAAACAGTTCTATTTTTGTCCTGAACCGAACCGACCACTGGTAAGCATCGCCATCATCAGTTGCCTGGGGACCGATTGGGGTGTTAACCCTTTAATTTCCTTCGGAAAGCCTCCTATTCTACTGAGGACTTTTGCTGCCCTGTGACGTTCACAGGGAACAACCATCCGTAGTGGAAATACGGGCGCGCTCATGCCCCTCCTGACGGGTACTGTCAACTTTCCCAGTTGGGACGTCCATGTGGGCGAAGAGTTGAACTTCATAGTTGGTATCTGGAGTGATCCACCTGATGAAGAACCTGAGTGACATCTGTGGTCGATGAGATGCCAATGTTTTATTTTATCTATTTGTTGTCCTCTTGCACTTTCTCTTGCTCCATGTAAGCGAGACACCCACACCTCTCTCCTCCCTTGGCCGACCTTCCTCTCTCTCCTGCCAGCGCCTCGTGCCGGCTAGCTCTGATGCTTCCTTACTCTCGTGCTTTGCTATGAAGACATTTTGGGACTCTAACTAAGCTGCGCACTGTCATGTTTTAATATTCCTTCCTCAAGTTAGATGATGTTTACTTCAATATATTCGGTTTTTACCCTCGATGTTGCTGCTGATTTTTGTGTCTGTGCCCGCCAGTGCAAACAGAAGACAAAATATCTAGTGTCCAACATTAGGTTTTTGGGCCGCTCCATCAAGGTTTTCTCCTTCTGCCTCCTATGCTTTGCTCCTGGCTTCGGCTCCTGGATTTCCAAATTATTGTTTTATGATTGTAACAACTGTTTTTGTGCTTCTTTGTGTGTCAACCTCGGACGCCGTCTCTCTCCCTGTTCTCCTTATATTAATTCATGTAGCGAGGTATGAATGGTCCAGTAATGCAATCGTGCAGAATGTTGTCTGACCCACATCAGCACAAGGGAACATATGTAAAGGGTCGTAAAAATAAAGCTCCCCTAAGAGCCCGAGTGGGTAGCCCTCGGCAGACCTACCTGGAGGAGGAGTAACACAGCCAACACCTGACCACCTGTCAGGATCAGGCTGCAATAATGTGATCAGGTCCTAACTCTATTAATACGCACTAATACGCTTTCTGGGTCCAGAATTTTGGGGTGCCACAAAACTGGCGCAGACACTTCATAAATACCTGTGCAAGCCATTTCTTGTCTATGAAATATTAGACAGAAAAGTGGCACAACCAATTTAATAGATCAGGCCCAATGGGGCAGATTTACTTACCTGGTCCTGTCACGATCCCGCGGTGCGTTGTCCGGCAAGGATTCGGGTCTGCCGCGATTCACTAAGGTCGTGCGCCCGAGTTCCTGCATCCGTCGCTTCCGCGCTGAGGTCCGCCGGAGTTCACCTTCTTCTTCCCGATGCTTGTAGGTGCGTGTCTTGCGACACAATTCTAAATCTTAAATTCCGCGTTTTTTTCCAAAACCATTGGGTTGTCCGACGACCCGCCCCCCCGATTTCTGTTGCGCGCAAGCAGGTGCCGATGCACCAAAATCCGGGGGCAATTCGGCGCAAAACGGAAATATTCGGGAAACCCGACGGAAATGTGCGATTCAGACCCTAAGTAAATGAGCCCCAATGTGTTTATAATAATAGTTCTTCACCCGAGGTACTGTAGGCTCTTCTTTGGCTAGCTCCCTGGAAATTTCCAGAGCACGAGAACTAGTATTTATAATTTTAGGCTCAGCTCTGGAGTTCCTGGTCATTGGGGCAGATTTACTTACCCGGTCCATTCGGGATCCAGCGGCGCGTTCTGTGTGAAGGATTCAGGTCTTCCGGCGATTCACTAAGGTAGTTCCCCTGATGTCCACTAGGTGTCGCTGTTGCACTAAAGTCCATCGGAGTGCACTGAAGTACACCAAGCCAGGCCGGGTGCAGGTAAGCGCGTGTCAAGCAACACATTTTTTTAAAAAATACGGAGGTTTATCCAAATCCAACGGGTTTTCCGATGGCCACGCCCCCCGATTTTCGTCACATGCGCCATAATCCAATAGCGTGCGCCAAAATCCCAGGGCAATTCAGGGAAAATCTTGGCAAATTGGAAAAATTTGTGTAACCCGCCATAAAAACGCGATTCGGGCCCTTAGTAAATGACCAACATTGTCTTTGGTCTTTGGACTTCTGCTGCTACAGAGAGAGACTCTGCTGATCTTGTGCTGCACAAACAAAAGAGCCGACACGGCCCCCATAAGAATCATCCAGCCTATCTGAGGTTTTGAATTTCTAGCCCTGCAACTAACACATTTACTGCACTTAAGCTCACCAACTGGACATCCCTGCATGTCATATGAGTGGGATGTTGCAAAGTCTGTTATTGCTAAAGACTTGTTTGCAGGACCTGCTGATAAAGGAATTGTGAGTTTTTATTCTTAGTTTCCAAGTATAAGGCCCTGGATAAACCGCTAACATCACGGACCTCCCCCTTACCATCTGCCGGCACCTGTCAGCTAACCAAGGTGAAACTTATAGTGACGTGGCCTCCCTCTCTTCTTGTTTCACCTTGATGGTCTTCACAGGGGTGGATGAGGCCTTCTCTAGGACTATGCTACCATGATATCTGCGGCTAGACCACAATCTAGCCAGCCACTCAGTTCCTATAATCCAGCTGCCCGTATATACGCTGTCAGCCCCTGGTGGGGAAGCTGCGCTAGTAGAGCCATAGAAGGCACATTTGGGTATTGGACTGTACCATTAAGAAGCTTTCCAAGTCAACAAAGCTGTGAGCCTACCTGTGGAGACGCCTCTCTGGTGTCTCCAGGTCTAGTAAAGGACCTGAAATCTCATATAATAGAGGAGACTCCACCACCATAGCTGGATATCTCCAATTGGTGTATCACTTCATTATTGATTATTGGTATCCCAACCACAGCTCTGCTGTACAGGCTGGAAAATTAACCCATTACCTACAGTGACAACCAGCATTAAGGGCTCCCACCAATCTTAGATTTTTGAAAATTCCTTCAAAATGGTTTGTCCTAAGAATTTAAAAGACTCGTCTTTGATTTCTTACAATGTTGGGATTTCGGATTTCCATGGATTCCGCCCAGTATCTTCGCTACGTGTTGATTGTGTGTTAGCAAATTACAATGGTCTGTAGAACATGGCAGCCCCCAACTCCTGAATATCTCAAGCCGTGTAGTCAGGACTTGTCCCATGTTAACACATACCCGCCATTGTATTCTCTCCGTAGCATGACAATTTCCCTGGGACAGGATCTGACAGTATTTACACACGCTGGAGCTGGATGTAATGGGCACCAGATGTTTATGAATGAATGGGAGATCAAACTGAACATTTAATTAATCATTGTTAGCTCTTGCAATATCCAGATGTTTGGTTTTAGGGGGGAAAAATGGTCTAGAGCGTACACATTGCGGATAATATTACAGGAGGTGTTTCATGGCTGGGAAGAGAAAATAGATTCCTTGATACATTGTTTGACTTTTCGCTGCCCCTTATTAAAGGCTGCACTTCCTCAAGGAATACGTCTTAAGTCCTGGCTCTAAGAAAAACAAATATAAATGTAGGGTCTTGATAGAAGGGAAAATGGGGACATGATTGGTGATATGTTGTTACTGACCTTCCCCTGATCCTTGGACGTCTTCATTCGACAGATGCTCGGTCAACATTAGAATCCTATGGATGTTACGGGACAAGGTTCCTATAAAGGTTGATGCTTAATATTTTGGATTTTTCAGATGAAATAATATATAGGTCATAAAGACGTTGTCCTGTAGTCACACGTGTGGTTGTCCCTAGCGATCACGAGACCTGCGTCCCCCAAAGAATAGAGTGACAGACACAAAGGGGCACATTTACTTACCAGTCCCTGGCGCGTTCCCCGATCCGGAATGTCTGATTCACTAAGATCGTGCCCCCGATATCCTGCATGCACCAGGAAGAAGAAGGTAAACTCCGTGGACCTGAGCGGGGAAGCGACACATGCAGGATATCGGGCAGAGGATCTTAGTGACTCCCTGCACAACGCATTATACACGGACAATGCACTTACATGCACCAGGAAGAAGAAGGTGAACTCCGGGAACCTGAGCGGGGAAGTGACACATGCAGGATATCGGAGCAGCCACCCTTAGGGACCCTCCCGAGACCTCCACCGCACAGCGCATTATAACAAACAGAGACACATGCCTTACATGCACGGAAGAAAGGTGAACTCCCGGGACCTGAGCGGGAAGCGACACAATGCAGGATTCGGGCGCACGATCTTAGTGACTCCCCGCACAGCGTCATATACACGGACAATGCACTTACATGACCCAGGAGAAGAAGGTGAACTGCCGGGGACCCTGAGCGGGGACGACACATGCAGGATATCGGGCGACGTTCTTAGTGACTCCCCGACAGCACATTATACACGACAATGCACTTACATGCACCAGGAGGAAGAAGGGTGAACTCCGGGACCTGAGCGGGGAAGTGACACATGCAGGATATCGGGGCCAGATCTTAGTGACTCCCCGCACCAGCATTATACACGGACAATGCACTTACATGCACCAGGAAGAAGAAGGTGAACTCCAGGGACCTGAGCGGGGAAGCGACACATGCAGGATATCGGTCGCAGGATCTTAGTGAATCGCGGCACAATGCATTCCAGAAGAACAATGTACATTCAGGGATCGCGCAGGACAGGTAAGTAAATGCGCCCCTTTGGGTCAACTCCAATGATGGTCTTAAGGTTTACTTGCTTTTGCCTGTTATTTCTATTATTAAAGTCCATAGATCAGTTAAATGTAGTCCCTACCTCAAGCCCCCATGTTTCACTACCTGTCACCACTCGTTTCATAACATTTTCCTCATCCAATCATCCTTTACTCCTCATAAGATAAGGCAACTAGTGATCGGGGTCATGCAATAGTTTTGTTTTTTATGTATTTAATTTTGGCCTGTTTGTCCTGGCTTTGAGTTTTTCTTTTATCCTTAAAGGGGTTGGCCACTTTTCAATAAATCTCTTCCATTAGATATGTATATGTACCTGTGTCTCTGCCTCCTTTGACTGCTTCAGCCTTTCCCTGTTCTGTCCATGCTGCCCTTTGCATATATACACAGCTTCCTCTCTCTCACTGCTCCAGTCTGTCATCATGGAGTCACCGCTGTGTCTCTCTTTTCACTGTCCATCCTCACTGATAGAAACAAGAAGAGGAGAGGGGGAGGGAACGGGATGAGTCGTAACTATCTTGCTGCAGCTCCTCCTATTCACCAGAGCTCAGACATGTAAACAAAGAATCCTGGAGAATCTGCACACAGTACACATACAAGTATCAGAACTGCTGAATCACTTGGTGAACATTCAGGGATTATTACTAAAAAGTAAAGGCATATGGGTAACTTATGTAAAAGAGTGTCCAACCCTTTTAACTTGTTGATTTCTTGTGTTTACTTTGGCTATTTCTCTGTAGCTGTGCTGCCTGCCCCAACCTATATCCAGATTTTCAACTTTGTATCCTTACTTCACCAGCCCTGACCTCAGCCCAAAGCTATTAAATACATTGCCTTGCATTGCACATGAGTCCCAAGTCATTGCACAAGAGTCCCCCTAGGCCAGCGGCGGAAAACCTTTTAGACACCGAGTGCCCAAACTACAACCAAAACCGACATATTTTTCGCAAAGTGCCGATGCAACAATTTAAACAGTAACTTATTACTCCCTGCTCTGTCATAGGTTCAAATTGTATAGGCACCTGAGGACACCAATACAGTAGAAAGAAGGAGAAGAAGTTTGGTCATCATTGTAGCTTCCTTCTAGGGTCCTGCGCTACATGGGATTGCAAGAGGTCTTGAGTCCTGTCTGGCGAACCCTGCCCTGGGGTGATGGCAAGAGTGCCCATATAGAGGACTCTGAGTGCCACCTCTGGCACCCGTGCCATAGGTTCGCCACCACTGCCCTAGGCCCTAGTACAGCTTTGCCGGAACCACTTCAAGCGGTACAACCTGACCTGGTGGTCTTCCAGCATAACGCTTAGATATCTCTGTATAACCCTTAGACTTCATTGCAGAGTGACCACCAGGTTGCTACCTCTTGAAGTGGTCCCATTGTTAGCGACAGCCACCCTGGGGCTGAGGTAAATTGGTTTAATGCAAACAAAAGAGAAGACTTTAAAAATGAGGGTTAAAAATGAGATGAGGTTATGAAAATTTTTCACAAAATTAATTAATAATCAGGATGTAGTTCTGGGCAGTCAGAGGCAAGCGAGGGCCAACACCTGTCTCTCTGTAATGTCAACAAGGTGCTGAAACATGGATTAAAGGGCGAAACCAGGGAGGCCACTGAGGCTAAAACACCCTGAGGAGTGGCCCAAAGCCAAACCAGTTAGGTGACATGGTGCTTCTACTAGCCGGCCGCTGATATAAGTAGTCTTATTCCACACTTGTGGAGTGGTTTCACGCTGCACCACAAAGAGAAATCTCTACTTAACCTAAAGAGTTTAGCAATGAGATCTGGTTAACAGGAAAGTCCAGGAAATATTGCTGAGGATTCGAGCTTATGGAGACAGCTGGAACCAATCATCACAAAGTCGGAAAGATGAAGCCCTAAGCTCCCTGTCCATAATGTCTTGCTCTCATTTGTACACCTCAGTCTCCTCTGAAATGAGAACTATACAAGAACATTTTTGATGGACGGATCTAGGCAGGACACTTTCATGGTGCCAGCTACAGATGTCTACATGCCAAATAAAACACGGGAACACCCATGTCTGAGAAAAGTTTAGTTGAAAAATGATGACTTAGCTCACGTGAGGATTTTTTAAGTTCTTGGGATGACTTTACTTCTAGTCGTGATCTAATGTTTGAACAAGTGAATGAGCAAACTCGTTCCTTCAACCTCTTGAAGCCCTCTTGTTGGGTTTCTCTATATTCTACCTGGTTGGGTTTCTCTACCTTCTCTATAATTTACCTTGTTGGTGTGAAGTTCATCAAAAACTATGCTACTGCCATATTTATAAATGAAGGTATAGCACCTTGTGCCTAGAGGAGCTCTCGTCGTTGCTAGTCATGGCACTGGTTGGCATGGTAGTGGTAGGTCAAGTCATAGGGGGGGTCCTGCTATTTCCATTTTCTGAAATGCCTCAAATTTCCAAACCTTGTTCATTTTGGTAGAGTATCCCCCTTATTTATGGCTTCCTGTAAGATCTCTACTGTGTTAAGTGTGGAGTTCAATGGTCTGGTAATATTGTATATTTTGCCATAATGTGGAAACCTGCAGGTCCCGTCCAGCATTGTAAGGTAGGGCCTGCTAAAAAAAAAAACAACAGCCAGAAACTGGCCACCCTGTGCATAACCAATAAAGCTGGATCCCCAGGGTATCAGGGAACAAGGGTAGTACCACCCATCTGCCCCCCCTACCTGACTATGGACTGTATCCTCAGGGTACGTTGACCTTCGTAAAGTTCTAACCCCCAACCCTACAGTCTGCTCTTGGCTGCTCCTCTGCACTGGGCTGTTTACGCAACGTTTCCTACTGGAAACTGTCTGAGCGATAAGGTTCCTAGGTGGCCGGGTTCTGTGAAGGGGTTGTCCTACTGTAGATTTGTATTACTTTGCCCGTTTTCTTTTTTGCCTGCTCTGACCTATCACAAGTATTTTGACTAGTGCTGAGTGGACCCATTAAAATTTGGTTTTGGCTGAACTTGAATGTTAAAATCCTGTTTGGGTTCAAATTCCATACCCGGACCACAACCAGTGACATCGGCAACAGTCCATGAGCTGGCACCAGGTGGCAGTGGTATATAAATGTCTGTGGCCACGTGCCAACACTAAGCTGCTGGTGGCAATGCCCCCAGCCATTTTGGTGTGAGTCGTCGCTCCCAATTACATCAGGGGGTGACCAATCCTCCCCAGAATGCAGCAACAGCCATCTAAATGCTAGTGGTGACTTTGCCAGTGGTGTTTTTAGCAATTGGTGCTGATTGGTGCCAGCAACTGATTGCAGGCGTTGACCGAGGGAAAGGTTTGAGCCAATTTGAGTCCAATGAAATATGTGGGCATGTCTGGGGGACCTGAACTTGAGAAGTTTGGTACAAACTCAAACTTTGCAGTTCTGGTCCGATCAGCACTAATTTTAACCATTTTCACCTTTCCCTGTCCTGACCTTGGATTGCTTATTGACTACACCTCTCTATGCTCCTTTGGTGCATCTTGCCCCCTTGGGATCAGCCACCGAAACTACTCTGAAAAATAGAAACTTGGTGATGTCAAAGAAGAGAAGTCCAGATTCTTGGGCAGGCTTAATGAGCGAATACTCATAGGGTCACGTGGAATATCCCATAACCAAACCAGGTGACACAATAGCTCCACAGCTGCTGCATTACAGCTTCCCATATGGTAGCATCCAATAAAAATCTAGTCCAGCAATATACTGGGTTCATGACTTCCTATAGGATTAGTTACTAAAGTAGTGTCCAGTCATACACCCCCTGGGGAATGCGGCTACCACTATGGATCCACATGTGGCCCCAGGCATTGATGTCTCATGGTCATGTGACTTCCCTTCCTGCACATAATCGCTTCTCCTGTAGAATATGTTCTGCAGGTTTAATGATTGACCAATCATACAGCAGCGTCCCATCTCTTATCTATCATCCCTCATAGTAATACTCAGATTTCTTAGTTGTTAGATATTCCTTTAGGTACATTTGCTCAAGATCGGGAAAGCAAATAAGTGGCTTATAAAGCACAAAAAAAAAAAATCCTCTGCGAATGTTAATAGCATAATCAATGGCTACATAATCAATGCAGTTACTAGGAAAATAATCATCTCGGTTACGGCTGCAAATATTAACTGAGATTTACCCTTCCAGTAAGAATCAATATATATTATAAGCTAACCAACAAACCGTGTCCAAGGAGGTGCAGGATCGGGAGAAAGCGGGAGGCCGGCACGAGAAACGGGAGCACCTACATGTAACACAGATCTTGTGGGATCTGTAACCTAAGGGGTACATGCCACAGCTTTAGTGTTTAAAGGGAACCTTTGTAGAATTTCCTCCTTTATGTAAAATATCACCCGTTTACCTACAAAAAATTCTCCCCACAAAGTCAGGAAATCTGACTCTTCTCAGCTAATTTTACATGACATAAGTCAAATTTAGTGGTTGCAGGGTTAGTGTCACTTCAGAAGCCCCAATCTTCTGTTCTATAGCACCTAGTAACATGCTGCTGGTGTCATTTTAAAGATAAAGTTCTAATTTTTCAGATCACATCAGGCTTATGGCTTTGTGAGCTACAAAATCGGACATAAAGACAGCTAAATACTTAATTGGAAAGGCAAGATTCCGATGAAGATCTAGTTCCTACTTATTTTTTAACTGCCTGTATGACCAGCTCTATAGCTCACAGAACCACAATCCTGATGTGATGTAAAAGCATAAGCTAGATAGGATCTGAAAGATGAGATTGTCTTTTGTAAGACACCAGAAGCATGTTTCTAGGTGCTATACAACAGAACATAGTGGGCCTCTAAAGCGACACTACACCTGCAACCACTAAACTTGACTCATCTGATGTGAAAATGGCACAAGAAGAGTCATATTTGCCTGACTTTGGGAAACATTTTTATCTATGGAAACATGTGAGATTTCCCATAAAAGAGAGAATTTGAGAAAGAACATTTTATATCCTACCTGAATGAACTGTTAGATTAGTGTCAGGTTATGTTTCTGCTATTTCTTCCCTGTTGTAGAACCAATGTGCTATGGAGGCACCATTGCATTTAACAACTGTACGATACTACATCTGATATGGAGACTGTAAAGGCGACAGACTGTACCCCCTTGTGTTGCAGACATGACCTCTGACCGTCCTGACCTCTAGTTGTTTCTTGAATTTTGTTTCAGGACTGGCTTTGACGCTACTTTGCACTGACCTCCTCCGAGCCACCTACATTAGTTGTCACCTACACAAGGAGTACCACCAGAGGTAGAAGCTTATGTCCTCTTTGCAGCGAAGTCTAGATGCCTGTACAGGGGTTAAAAGGTAGAAATGGAAACAATTACATGATACAGTTGTGAAAGAGATACTAATGTATGGTGTCGTGGTTCTGTGGCTACTGAGGAGAGGCTCATGAGGCATAAGGAACTGCCCAAGGAGCTCAGAGAATTGTAGCAAGGCACAGATCTGGCCAAGGTCACAAAATAATTTCTGCAGCACTCAAGGTTCCTAAGAGCACAGTGGCCTCCAAAATCCTTAAAAGGAAGAAGTTTGGGACAACCACAACTCTTCCTGAACCTGGCAATCCAGACAAACTAAGCAATGGTGGGAGAAGAGCTTTGGTGAGAGGGGTAAAGAAGAACCCCAAGATTGGTAGGGCTGTGCTCCAGAAATGCAGTAGGGAGCAGAACTTTTAATAGATGTTTATTGGTAAATTACCTAATATCCTTCCCCCCACAGTTGCACACACATTACAATAAACATGAGGTAAAGTGGCCAACCCCTTTAAGTGTATGCTTGTATATCTCTATATTAGCAGTAGAATCAGAGATCAGAAACAGGAACTTCTATATGTGGCTGAGGACCTAGAGTGCTTTTCAGAGATGTCCTGTTTCACTGTTCATTGGGAGACATTTATCATACGTGGGCACATCTGCATATGATGTAAGCCCCGCCTCATAAATCCGGAGGCTCCGGCCTCCTGATGTATCCATAGGGCAGCTGTGCCTTTCAGGAATTCTACACCAGGCCCTGGCATGCATAGAACTGTGCTATTACCTGCAATTGTTAAGGCCCGAATAAACGCAGCCTATAGATAGTGCGCAGGAGCAGGGGCAGGAATGTCTTCGCACCCCTCTAGGACCAGGAGGCGTAAAGGGTTCGTAAAGAGGGAAATAATCACAATCCCTGACGATTCGAAAGGAATTGTGATCATTTCAAAGTTTCTAGGGCAGAAAGCAGCCCCTGATAAATGTCCACTCTGGGCTCACTCAGCTCCCTCCTCCCCTCTGTTACTCAGCTCCCTCCTCCACTCTGTCACTCAGCTCCCTCCTCCCCTCTGTCACTCAGCTCCCTCCTCCCCTCTGTTACTCAGCTCCCTCCTCCCCTCTGTCACTCAGCTCCCTCCTCCCCTCTGTCACTCAGCTTCCTCCTCCCCTCTGTCACTCAGCTCCCTCCTCCCCTCTGTCACTCAGCTCCCTCCACCCTCTGTCACGCAGCTCCTCTCCTCTCTGTTACTACGCAGCTCCCCGCCCCCTCCAACCCCTGTCACTCAGCTCCCTCCTCCCTCGTCCACTCGCTCCCTCCTTCCTCCCTGTCACTCGCTCGCCGCCACCCTCTGTTACTCAGCTCCCTCCCCCCTGTCACTCTTCACTCCCTCCCCCCTCTGTCACTCAGCTCCCTCCTCCCCTCTGGTTACCTCAGCTCACCTCCTCCCCTCTTTCCCACTCCTCCCCGTCACTCAGCTCCCTCCTCCCCTCTGTCACTCAGCTCCCTCCTCCCCTCTGTCACCATCTCTCTCGCACTCCTCCCCTCTTGTAATGGCACAGACTACCATTACCTTTGTGCATTTTGATAAACTCTAAACACTCTACCAAATCAATCAAGTTCCGTGGGTATTTTAAAAAAACTGTATATTGTATACACTAATAAAACCTTTATGCTACTTTATATGTACGACATCCCTAAAAATATGTATAAACTATTGTAACTAAAATAATTACCAGGCTGCAGTATATTTTATATCACTTCAGTGCTATCTTTTAAGTTGGGTCATGACCCAGATCTGAGATTACTACAAGGGTTGGGTCTGTACAGTCAGAGGAGAAGATATGGCAGCACAATGGCTCAGTGGTTAGCACTACAGCCTTGCAGCACGGTGGCTCAGTAGTTAGCATTATAGCCTTGCAGCGCTGGGAACCTGGGTTTAAGTCCCACGCAGGTCAACATTTGCAAAGAGTTTGTATGTTCTCTCAATGTTTGCTTGTATTCCTCCTGTTTCCTCCTCCCACACTCCATCATACTGGTAGGTTGATTAGACTGTGAGCCCCGTGGGGACAGGGACTGATTTGGTAATCTCTGTGCAGCGCTGCAGAATCTGTGTGCGCTATATAAATAAAGGAATTATTATTATTTATGCTATTGGACCCCTGTGCAAAAATTACCCCCCACAACCGAATTTGAATGTATAATTTTTAGAAGAAAACTTTCTAGACACCCCCCCCCCCCCCTATGACATTCATAATCCCTAATATACAGATACGCAGAGACTCTCCGATCTGATGTCTGAAGGGTCTAATAGCTGCCATATAGGGAGTAGTATGGACCTGTTATAGATTTTCCAGGACTAATCCTCGGGTTCAGCATTTGCATCGTCAATACTCCTGTTTATGGGATCCTGGTCTGTAGATCCTTTCTCTCTGCATTAATGTCAGAGATCAGCCTTGTGGTCGCCCTAATCTCACTATCCCAAACCGCACGTCTCATCACTTCACAGCCCACAATTACCACCACTACTACGTATTCTTCTCCTTTGTTTAAAAATCTTTTGCAATCGCTTACATTTTTTTTTCTTTTGTTTTTTTTTTTTTATTGTTTCCTAATACTTTCACATTAGCTATATGACCTGGTATGAGGTTGTCAGGGACATATCACACTATCCCTGCCTTCAGGGGTCAATGAAAGTTGCCTACCCCTTCCTGCAAAGTAAAATTCCATTCCCACCCGTCCAATGATTAAATGAATCCACCATCACAATCCATCCTGAAAAACCAGGGACATTACTCATAGATCCAGGCACCGGGACTGTGTATCTTCTTATATGTGTTATCCATGGCCTCCTTCCCTTCTAAAACAACGTTTCGTTTATTCTATGCGAAGAAGGGCTCCTGGGGGTGTTACCCCAGCCCCTCTGTGCTGCAGCTTCACAGGTTAACCTTGCAGAGCTATTCCTTCCTCCCCCCACTGTGCGAGAATCAGCAGGCAGATGGAGGGAGGAAGTGCTGAGGAGCAGGGTAGGGGGAGACAGTGTAAACAGCCTGTGAAGCTACATCATGGAGGAACTCTCTCAGAGCCCTTCTGTGTCAGTAGATCATATAAAAGTTGATTTTAGAAGGAAGGAGGCCATGGATAACGATTAAGAAGATACCACAGTCCTGGTGCCTGGATCTAATGTCCGTAATGTCCCTGGGTTATCAGGGGATTGTGAGTTGCCGGATGCTTGCATCAGTGTACTCCAGCATTCTCACCGTATGTTTGGTTCACAATTCATAAAACAATGGTAGATTTCCTGTAATGTTCAGGCTGTCGAAGAGAGACAACTTTTATATGTATTTTTATTTAGAAAAATTGGGGCAGATTTACTTACCCCGGTCCATTCGCGATCCAGCGGCGCTTCTCTGCGGTGGATTCGGTCCGGCCGGGATTCATTAAGGAGTTCCTCCTCGCCGCCACCAGGTGCGCTGCTGCGCTGAAAAGCATCGGAACGCACTGGAGTTCCCGGCTCGGCGGGCGATGAAGGTAAGTGCAAGCTCACCGACAGATTTTTTGTTTTAAATGCGGCGTTTTTTCCGAATCCGTCGGGTTTTTCGTTCGGCGCCACGCCCCCCGATTTCCGTGCGTGCATGCCAGCGCCGATGCGCCACAATCCGATCGCGTGCGCCAAAATCCCGGGCAATACAGGGAAAATCGGCAAATCGAAATATTCGGGTACACGTCGGAAAAATCGAATCGGGCCCTTAGTAAATGACCCCCCACTGTGTTGTATTTTTTGTTGTATATGTGTAGTTTATCCCATGATTATAGACCAATCCAAGTGTCAAATGTGTGACTACAATTCCTGTACCAAACCCCCAACTATATATGTTCATAGTAATGGTTCATCACACCAAGGCTTCTAGGCTCTGCTATGCCCGTACCCTCTGCTCTGACTCCACTTATGGCCCCTCGCCCCAGGGTATCTGAGCACGCCTTCTGTATTGCAGGGTTTGCCTGTCAGTGTGATGTTGACAGGTATTCTAGTTTGACCTGAATACTATCCCTATATACCAAAGTCAACAAAACTGCTCAAAATTGTGTATAAGAATCTTAAAGGGGTTTTCCCAGGATAGAAAGTTCTCCAAATTTTATTCCCCTTAGTGATGTTTACACAATAAGATCATTTAACAACAACCCCTTACCTTCACAATGTTTACTCAGTGTTATTTCTGTTTTAGCTCCTATCACTCAGTGTTGTCATGTAAGATTCCAGAGTGTAGTGGGGACCTCTGTTGCAGACGTTCATGATCCCTCGTGCTATGAGAGCTGTGTGCAGACAATGTGCTTAGTTTTTATCAGGGTCCAGGTTTATTTACACTTTTATTTAGCTTCTAAATATTCACTAGTATCTCTAGAAAGAGAGATGAGACGATCAGAGCTGAGAGATATGAGATACTGAGATGGATATACCACAATGACATGCTCAACTCTGTAATAACACACAAAGTCAGCACTGCTAATATCCCTCCCTTCCGGATAAAGACTTGTCTGTAGATTGAAGAGCAGTGGTTCTTAACCATGGTTCTATCGTACCCTAGGGGTTCGGTGAGTCAGTCTCGGGTTTGGCGGAGCCTCTGCCATGAGGTCAAGACACACACATATTTGATTTATAATAATAATAATTCTTTATTCATATAGCGCACACAGCGCTGCACAAAGCATACAAATTGGTCCCTGTCCCCATGGGGCTCACAATCTAAACAACCTACCATTATTTTTTGGAGTGTGGGAGGAAACCAGAGGAAACCCACCAAACACGGAAGAACATACAAACTCTTTTGCAGAGATGTGACCTGGGTGCGATTCGAACCCAGGACCCCAGCGCTGCAAGGCAGAAGTGCTGCCCACTCAGCCACCGTGCCCCCTGTGATTTATCACTAAAGAAGGTTTGGTGAATGTGATATGAAACTGGTGGGGTTCAGTACATCAAACAAGGTTAAGACCACTGTTGTAGACTGTCTGAGCTGGTCTTGCAATGCAAGGGGGAGGGGCAGGATGGCAGAGAGCACTAGTGAGCAGGCAACAGAAGCTATTCATAGAAGAATCCAACCATAGAGATTTATGGTTGTATCCAAGGGCAACCAAAATTGTAAAACCCAGAGAGAGGTTGGACTTATATTTGTGATAGTTTTTTGATATAACAGTGAATTAGAGAATTTGTTTATTTTGTTATCCTGAGTTTATTTAAGACCCCTGTCTTTGTGGGAATATCCCTTTAAATCTTCTTATATTAATCTATAGTTTACAATAGTATCTCCAATCCCAATAATTCAGGTATAAAACAAGATGTGAACCACAGCACCACAGGACAGGCAAATCCGACAACCATAGAGAGATGAATAGAATGGGCAGACAAGTGTAGAAGTCATACTAGGGATGAATAGACCCGCTTAAGTTTGTGTTCAACCTGATAGTTCGGTCTGGTTTCAGATCTGGTATCAAACCCGAAGGCTCACCTCCAAGCAAACGCCCACACTCGGTTTTTACCCTTTAATGCCACTCATTCTCTGTCTGTGAGTTTGCTGTTGTCTGACCTAGCTGCTGTGACTCCCTGCTGCCTCCTCCCCTCTCCATAGACTTCATGTAAACTGACCCCCCTACTGTCTTATAAGTAAGATTCAAGCGGCAATATCAGTGTGAAAGCAGATTAGGAAGGAAGATATAAAGACAAAGTAAATGGAGGTCGAGGCTGTTTCTCTGATAAGATACATCCACAGAATTTCTTGATTTACTTGTATTGCTGATTTATGGAATATTTGATAAAATTATGTAACTATCTGGACACTGTTTAGTGGGCGCAAACATGTTTGCTACTTTTTTGGGGGCCCATTCATACTATTTGCCGTCTACAAATGGACACAGAGAAGTGGGTCTACACGACGTCCCCCTACCCGAAGACTTATAGGAATCTATTGGAGCTGGTAAAGCCCCCTGGTTTGAGTGGCAGCAATGACAGCAAAATGCTACTCACCAGCTACTCCTTCCCATGACCCAACCATCTCGGCCGGGTCAGATGACACCTACAGCCTATCAGCAGCTTCAGCAGTTACAGTAGTAGTTACTTGTAGTCCATGCAGAAATGAATTGGGAAGTCAAAGCGAGATAAGAACCCCCTGTGGCCATTTCGAGGTTTATAGTATATCTAAAAAAAAAACTTTAAATATTTGTCTACCACCCACACCAGACAGCACTATTAGATAGGCGCATTGTAAATCCCCACAAACCTTTATTATTTCTGGACATTTTGCCACTTCCAGTTATTCCCTGTTAATCCGTATGCTAAGAGCATTAGCGCGCCTATAGAGCTTTTTCCTCTCTTGCCCAAGCTTCTTACAAGACAAACCTCCAGCAAATCAATAGCGAGGATAGTGATCCAGCAGAGATAGCAGTGCCCCCCAGGTGTTCAGGATACACTCAGGTGCACCAACTACCTCATTAGCATATGGAATATAGAAACAACATAATGGACAGAAATTGTGAAGTGTGTTTGAAATCACAGTGTTTTTCTCTACAACATTCTACATGTAGGTAGGGAGATTGTAGATACATTAAATATAACATAAGAATCCACGGTGGCTTGTTGGTTAGCACTACGGCTTTCAGCGCTGGAGTCCTGGGTTCAAGTCCCATCTAGGTCAACATCTGCAAAGAGTTTGTATGTTCTCTCCATGTTTTGTGTGGGTTTCCTCCGGGTCCTCTGGTTTCCTCCCACACTCCAAAACATACTGGTAGGTGTGTTTAGATTGTGACCCCATGGAACAGGAATTGATTTGGCAAGTTTTGTGCAGCGCTGCAAAATCTATAGGCACTATAAAATAAAGAATTAATTATTATTATAATGATAAGCAGTGACACTTACTCATAGAATCCAGGCACCGGGATTGTGTCATCTTTTATATTTGTTATCCATGTACGTCCTACCTTCCAAAATCAACTTTTACAATTATGCTATTGGGCCTGAAGGATTTTGGGATCGTTCCCAGAGCCCATCCATGCTGTAGCTTCAAAGACTGTTACACGCACAGAACTGAGATAGGGAGGGGGAAATCCTCCTGCACAGTGTAACAGCCAGTTACAGCACAGAGGGCTCTGTACACACCCCTGTCTTATTAGCATAATTTTAAAAGTTGATTTAGAAGGAAGGAGGTCAGGGATCACACAGTCCCGATGCCTGGATCTATGAGTAATGTCCCTGGTTTATTATGATGGATTCTGATGGCAGGTTCCCTTTAAGGTTGCCCACTCACTGAAGTTAAGTTTTGTTAATGAAAGGGTAACATTCCGGACACCTACTAAACGGTTCAGAGCGGAAAAGGTAGATCAACATTTTGAAACTTCTTAGCGCCCTGTATCATAATCCACAGCATTAGACTCCGACCCAGAAGACCGGGAGCTGTTTGAGGACTCTTCCCTCTATGTAAACACAATTTTTTCACTCGTCTTCAATGAATGCGGCTTTAATAGTCGCCATCAATGAATCTTTGTTCTCTCCACTAAATACACTGTCGGCAGAAGAAATCATTCCAGGGCCAACTAAATTCTCGGAATTTAGGATCCACACTATTACAAGAAGAGATGTTACTGAGCAATTACAGTAAGTAATGTACCACCAGCGAAGCCCCGAGATTACACCCTTTCACTACCAATCACCATAATGATGACTATAATGGGGGGGGGGGGGGTCTCTATTCCTCCCCTGACCGGATCCTGTATTATCCTGGGAAATAGCTGCCACCGGAGATGTCTGGGAGCAGATCACTCTCCTTTCCCTATTGGAAACACTTGGGGCTTATTTACTAAGGGTCCGCATTTCCGTCAGTTTTCCAATTTTTTCGGGATCGTGCCGCTGGGACAGGTATTGAGAAGGGAATTTGGCGCAGACGATCGGATTTTGGCACAATTGCGCAGGCTTTCATGCAACAAAATCGGGGGCGAGAAGTCGGATGATCCGACTGATTCGGATAAACCGCAGGATTAAACTTAAAATTGTGTCACAAGCCAAGCATTTACTTACGCCGGGAAGAAGAGGTGAACTCCGGGACCTGAGCGGGGAACGACACATGCAGGATATCGGGCGCCACGATCTTGTAGACTCTCCGCACAGCGCATTATACACGGACAATGCACTTACATGCACCAGGAAGAAGAAGGTGAACTCCGGGACCTGAGCGGGGAAGTGACACATGCAGGATACTCGGGCGCACGATCTTAGTGACTCCCCCACAGCGCATTATACACGGACAATGCACTTACATGCACCAGAAAGAAGAAGGTGAACTCAGGGACCTGAGCGGGGAAGTGACACATGCGGGATATCGGGGGCAGGATCTTAGTGACTCCCCGCACAGCGCATTATACATGGACAATGCACTTACATGCACCAGGAAGAGAAGGTGAACTCCGGGGACCTGAGCGGGAAGTGACACATGCAGGATATCAGTGCAGGATCTTAGTGACTCCCCGCACAGCGCATTAACACGGACAATGCACTTACATGCACCGAGAAGAAGTGAACTCCGGGACCTAGCGGGGAAGCACATGCAGGATATCTGGCACAGGATCTTAGTGACCCCCGCCCAGCGCATTATACATGACAATGCACTTACATGCACCAGGAAGAAGGTGAACTCCAGGGACCTGAGCGGGTAGCGACACATTCGATATCGGGGGCACGATCTTGTGACTCCCGCACAGGCATTATACACCGGACATGCACTTACATGCACCAGGAAGAAGAAGGTGAACTCCGGGGACCTGAGCGGGGAAGCGACACATGCAGGATTCGGGTGCCAATCTTAGTTACTCCCCGCACCAGCACATTATCACAGACAATGCACTACATGCACCAGGAAGAGAGGTGAACTCCGGGGATCTGAGCGGGAAGCGACACATGCAGGAATCTGGCAGAATCTTAGTGACTCCCCGCCCACGCATTATACATGGACAATGCACTTACATGCACCAGGAAGAAGGTGAACTCCAGGACCTGAGCGGGTAGCGACACATTCAGGATATCGGGGCGCGATCTTAGTGACTCCCCCGCACAGCGCATTATACACGGACAATGCACTTACATGCACCAGGAAGAAGAAGTGACTCCGGGACCTGAGCGGGAAGCGACACATGCAGGATATCGGGGCACAATCGTTAGTTACTCCCCGCACAGCGCATTATACACAAGACATGCACTTACATGCACCAGGAAGAAGAAGGTGAACTCCAGGGACCTGAGCGGGGAAGCGACACATGCAGGATATCTGGCACAGGACTTAGTGAACCTCCCCCCCAGCGCATTATACTGGACATGCACTTACATGCACCAGGAAGAAGGTGAACCCAGGGACCGAGCGGGGTAGCGACACATTTCAGGATATCGGGGGCACGATCTTAGTGACTCCCCCGCACACAGCCATTAATACACGGACAATGCACTTACATGCACCATGAAGAGTGAACTCCGGGACCTGAGCGGGAGCGACACATGCAGGATATCGGACGCAGGATCTTAGTACCCCCGCACAGCGCATTATACACGGACAATGCACTTACATGCATCAGTAAGACGGAGTGAACTCCGGGACCTGAGCGGGGAAGCGACACATGCAGATATTGCACACGATCTAGTAATCGCGGCGTCAGTGTATTGTCGTCGGGTGCTCCTCCGGGCCAGATAATTAAATGTGCCCATTCACATGAGCCAAATTATGATCTCAATATAATGCAACATCTGTAGTAATAAACCCACTGACCACTTGAATTCTCATTTGGTCATATATTTCCAGAGGAATAAAGAGAACAATACTAGTTCCAATAAAACCTGATTCCCAGTCCTCCATCTAACATGTGTATGTTCAGATTGTATCCGGCCATGTGAACGGGACCTTTAAAGTGGCATTCTGTAGACTGGAAAACAACTGTAGCAAACCCTCAGCTGTAAGAACGTAGATTAAAGTCTCAACGGGAGAAATGAATAGTCACAGTCACTGACAGCAACAGAGTGTAACAAAATATGAGGAATTAATACACACAGTATATTCATAACCCTGCAACAACTTTCATTACACTGTAATATAACCAGATTGCCTGAGATCGGCAGGAATCCCACAACCTGGCAAGCTCCGGCACAACTGCCCAGGGAGACTCCTGCAGGTTTTTATTTATATTGTTACAATGACTTCATGGATCTTCATGAATGTATGTGCGGTGAGCTCCCCCTAGGGTGTGGCTGCAGTCGCAAGAATTTTGTATCATCGTACTGTACCTTTGTATGAGGGAAATCAGGTGACTAAGAACTTTGTATGAAAGTAGCTCCGGCCTCTCCGGCTGAGTCTCAAACATATTTATACTAAATACTCCAGTGCCCCCATCATGGTGACATTGTATATGGGGAAAGCTTCTGCATTCTGGCTTCCAGGGTGGACTCCTGCATGTGAGGGGCTCTAGGAGGCTGCAATGGAGCCCTCTCTGCCACATCAATACAGGGATCAGTTATTTTTTTTTAGTAAGTGGCCTACACCCTATCAACATCAGATCTGAGAGAACAATGTTTATATGGGTGCCGCCCACCATCTTGCTGCAGGGTGGTGCTGGCCTGAGGCAAGAGGCTCATTCAACTCATTGCTCGTGGATGGACATATAGGGTGCTTTTTTACTAAGGTCCCGCGGCCGCATTTTCGTCAGTTTCCTGAACTTTTTGGGATCGGGCGGGGGATTGTGTTGCAGCCGCGATCCGATTGTCGTAAAGCACGCGTGCTTCACGCAACCCAAATCGGGGAACGTGCCACCAATCACTTACATCAACCGGGAGGAAGATGGTTGAACTCCAGCGGACCTCATCGGGGAAGCCACCCATGCAGGAATCGGTCCACGCTCTTCTTGATCATGGTGCGCAGGAGCCCGTAAGTATATGTCCCCATAATGTTATTTACATCTTAAAGATTGTCACCAGTCGCATAAAAATATTATATTTTTGTACCTAAAAATGCAAAGTGGCTCCTATTTGATCATATTTATACGTAAGATAGAGATATTGCTCATAGGATTCTTCTCCTGCTTTAAATAACAATGCTGCCTGCAGAAGGACCACTATTATATTCTGCTCAGCTCCTCCTGCTCTATAACATGCCCCCCTGCGATAGGACACTATGTACAATTGCCCATCTCCCGCTCTATAACCTGCTGCCTGCAGATAGGACACTATGTATATCTCTCAGCTCCTCCTCTCTATACATGCTGCCTGCAACTAGGACGACTTATGTATAATGTGCCCAGGTCCTATTGCGTTTGAAACGCATATACAACAGCTGAGAAGAGGTGATTTGCCTAATTACATCACTGTTAACGTTTCCATTTACAAAACGCATTGTAAACGCGATGTTAACGCATGTGTTAACAAAGTGTTAACACATGCGTTAACAAAGCGTTAAAGCATGCGTTTTGTTAATCCATGCGTTAACATTGCGTTTACAGATGTAAACGGTAATGTAATTAGGCAAATTACCTCACATCAGCTGTTGTATATGCGTTTCAAACGCAATGAAAACGCAACGTGTGAACGCGCCCTCAGGGCGCTGTCAAGATGCATTTTGGCTGCGCTTCCAATGCGTGATGAAACGCATTACAATAACAATGTTTACGGTTGGTTAACACGTGTTAAAATTGCATTAACACAGTGTTTTGTAAATTCAAATGTTAACAGTAATGTCATTAGGTAAATCATCTCAGTTGTAATGCGTTTCAAAACGCACTGTGTGACCACACCCCTAAGCAGCTATGTGTTTATCCCTACAGCCTCTATAAAAGGCCTCCAGGTGGGTTTACACGTGGCGTTAACACGTTTTTTAAAATGGATCACAACAGCTGAGATGAGGATATTTGCCTGATTACACTGCTGTCAACATTGTGTTTACAAAAGGCATGCATTTGTTAACAATTATTTTATGTAAAGATAATTTACTGTAAATGTAGCCATGTTGTCCCTTTAGAAAGGAGATAGCTGTCCTCGGATACAACCACTTTTGCTGAAGTGATTGCTAATAAGAAACCAATTGCTTTCTCATATGAAATGTCCGGGAGTTAGGGTGAAGACACACATGGCGTTTTTGGGCCGTTTTTACTAAGTGCGTTTTCAGATCGTTAAAAACGCATGCGTTAAAAAACTCCTCCTCCCCTCTGTTACTTCACTCCCTCCTCCCCTCTTCACTCAGCTCCTCCTCCCCTCTGTACTCAGCTCCCTCCTCCCCTCTGTCACTCGCTCTCCTCCTCCCTCTCTCACTCAGCTCCCTCCTCCCTTCTGTCACTCAGCTCCCTCCTCCCCTCTACTCACTCAGCTCCTCCTCCCCTCTGTCACTCAGCTCCTCCTCCCCTCTGTCACTCAGCTCCCTTCCTCCCCTCTGTCACTCAGCTCCCTCCTCCCTTGTACTCAGCTCCCTCACCCCGTCCTAGCTCCTCCTCCCTCTGTCACTCAGCTCCCTCCTCCCCTCTGTCACTCAGTCCTCCCCCCCTCTGTTACTCAGCTCTCCCCCTTGTCACTCAGCTCCCTCCCTCCTCACCTCTGTACTCAGCTCCCTCTCCCCTCTGTACTCAGCTCCCTCCTCCCTCTCTGTCCTCACTCCTCAGCTCATCTTACCCTCTCACCCCCCCCCCTGTCACTCAGCTCCCTCCTCCCCTCTGTCACTCAGCTCCCTCCTCCCCTCTGTCACTCAGCTCCCTCCTCCCCTCTGTAATGGCACAGACTACCATTACCTTTGTGCAATTTTGTGATAAACTTAAACACTCTACCAAAATCAATCAAGTTCCGTGGGTATTTTAAAACTGTATATTGTATACACTAATAAAACCTTTAGCTACTTTATATGTACGACATCCCTAAAAATAGTATAACATTGTAACTAAATAATTACCAGCTGCAGTATATTTTATATCACTTCAGTGCTATTTAAGTTGGGTCATGACCCAGATCTGAGATTACTACAAGGGTTGGTCTGTACAGTCAGAGGAGAAGATATGGCAGCACAGTGGCTCAGTGGTTAGCACTAACAGCTTGCAGCACGGTGGCTCAGTAGTTAGCATTATAGCCTTGCAGCGCTGGGAACTGGGTTTAAAGTCCCACGCAGGTCAACATTGCAAAGAGTTTGTATTTCTCTCAATGTTTGCTTGTATTCCTCCTGTTTTCCTCCCACAACTCCATGCATACTGGTAGGTTGATTAGACTGTGAGCCCCGTGGGGACAGGGACTGATTTGTAATCTTGTGCAGCGCTGCAGATCTGTGTGCGCTATATAAATAAAGGAATATTATTATTATTTATTGATTGGACCCTGTGCAAAAATTACCCCCACAACCGAATTTGAATGTATAATTTTTAGAAGAAAACTTTCTAGCACCCCCCCCCGCCTATGACATTCATAATCCTAATATACAGATACAGAGAGAGACTCTCCGATCTGATGTCTGAAGGGTTACATAGCTGCCATATAGGGAGTAGTATGGACCTGTTATAGATTTTCCAGAATATAATCAATCCTCGGGTTCAGCATTTGCATCGTCAATACTCCTGTTTATGGGATCCTGGTCTGTAGATCCTTTCTCTCTGCATTAATGTCAGAGATCAGCCTTGTGGTCGCCCTAATCTCACTATCCCAACCCACGTCTCATCACTTCACACCCACATTACCACCACACTACGTATTCTTCTCCTTTGTTTAAAAATCTTTTGCAATCGCTTACATTTTTTTTCTTTTGTTTTTTTTTTTTTATTGTTTCCTAATTACTTTCACATTAGCATAATGACTGGTATGAGGTTGTCAGGGACAATATCACACTATCCCTGCCTTCAGGGGGTCTCATGAAAGTTGCCTACCCCTTCCTGCCAAAGTAAAATTCCATTCCCACCCTCCAATGATTAAATGAAATCCACCATCACAATCCATCCTGACAAACCAGGGACATTACCCATAGATCCAGGCACCGGGACTGGGTACATTCTATATGTGTTATCATGGCCTCCTCTTCTAAAATCAACCTTTTACGTTATTCTATTTCGAAGAAGGGCTCTGTGGGGGTGTTACCAGAGCCCCTCTGTGCTGCAGCTTCAAGGTTAACCTTGCAGGAGCTATTCCTCCCTCCCACTGTGCGAGAGAATACAGCAGGCAGATGGAGGGAGGAAGTGCTGAGGAGCAGGGTGAGGGGGAGACAGTGTAACAGCCTGTGAAGCTACATCATGGAGGAACTCTTCCAGAGCCCTTCTGTGTCAGTAGAATCATTAAAAGTTGATTTTAGAAGGAAGGAGGCCATGGATACGAATTTAGAAGATACCACAGTCCTGGTGCCTGGATCTAATGTCCGTAATGTCCCTGGGTTATCAGGATGGATTGTGATGGGAGTTGCCGGATGCTGTCAGTGTAGCTCCAGCATTCTCACCGTATGTTTGGTTCACAATTCATAAAAGCACAATGGTAGATTTTCCTGTAATGTTCAGGCTGTCGAAGATGAGACAACTTTTATATGTATTTTTATTTAGAAAAATTGGGGCAGATTTACTTACCCGGTCCATTCGCGATCCAGCGGGCGTTCTCTGCGGTGGATTCGGGTCGGCCGGGATTCATTAAGGTAGTTCCTCCGCCGTCCACCAGGTGGCGCTGCTGCGCTGAAAAGCATCGGAACGCACTGGAGTTCACCGGCTCGGGCTGAGTGAAGGTAAGTGCAAGTCAGCGACAGATTTTTTTTTAAATGCGGCGGTTTTTCCGAATCCGTGGGTTTTTCGTTTCGGCCACGCCCCCCGATTTCCGTTGCGTGCATGCCAGCGCCGATGCGCCACAATCATACGCGCTGCGCCAAAATCCCGGGCAATACAGGGAAAATCGGCGCAAATGGAAATATCGGGTACGGGATACACGTGGAAACAGAACGGGCCTTAGTAAATGAACCCCATGTGTTGTATTTTTTGTTGTATATGTGTAGTTTATCCATGATTATAGACCAATCCAAGTGTCAAATGTGTGACTACAATTCCTGTACCAAACCCCCAACATAATATGTTCATAGTAATGGCTTCACCAAAGGCTTCTAGGCTCTGCTATGCCCGTACCCTTGCTCTGACTCCACTTATGGCCCTCGCCCCCAGGGGTATCTGAGCAGCACTTCTGTATTGCAGGGTGTGCCTGTCAGTGTGATGTTGACAGGTATTCTAGTTGACCTGAATAATATCCCTATATACCAAAGACTACAATCAACCTGCTCAAAAATGTGTATAAAGAATCTTAAAGGGGTTTTCCCAGGATAGAAAGTTCTAAATTATTCCCTAGTGGATGTTTACACAATAAAGATCATTTAAAACCCCTTACTTCACAATGTTTACTCAGTGTTATTTCTGTTTTAGCTCCTATCACTCAGTGTTGTCAGTGTAAGATTCCAGAGTGTGAGTGGGGACTCTCTGTGCAGACGTTCATGATCCCTTGTGCTATGAGATGCTGTGTGCGACAATGTGCTTAGTTTATCAGGGTCCAGGTTTATTTACACTTTTATTTAGCTTCAATATTCACTAGTATATATAGAAAGAGAGATAGACTATCAGAGCTGAGAGATATGATGAGATACATGAGATGGATATAAACACACAATGACATGCTCAACTCTGTAATACACACAAAGTCAGCCACTGCTATAGCCTCCCTTCGGATAAAGATGTGTCTGTAGATTGAAGAGCAGTGGTTCTTAACCATGGTTTCTATCGTACCCTAGGGTTCGGTGATCAGTCTCGGGTTTGGCGGAGCCTCTGCCATAGAGGTCAAGACACCCACATATTTGATTATAATAATAATAATTATTTATTCATATAGCGCACACAGCGCTGCACAAGCATGACAATTGGTCCCTGTCCCCATGGGGCTCACAATCTAAACAACCTACCATATTTTTTGGAGTGTGGGAAACCAGAGGAAACCACGCAAACACGGAGAGAACTACAACTCTTTTGCGATGTTGACCTGGGTGCGATTCGAACCAGGACCCCAGCGCTGCAGGCAGAAGTGCTGCCCACTCAGCCACCGTGCCCCCCTGTGATTTATCACTAAAGAAGGTTTGTGTGAATGTGTATATGAAACTGGTGGGTTCGGTACATCAACAAGTTAAGAACCACTGTTGTAGACTGTCTGAGCTGTCTTGCAATGCAAGGGGGGAGGGGGCAGGAGCAGAGAGCACGTGAGTGAGCAGGCCAACAGAAGCATTCATGAAAGAATCCAACCATATAAGATTTATGGTTGTATCCAAGGGCAACCAAAATTGTAAACACCAGGAGAGAGGTGGGACTTATATTTGTGAATGTATTTTTGATATAACAAATGAATTAGAGAATTTGTTATTTTGTTATCCTGAGTATTATTTAAGACCCCTGTCTTTGTGGGAAATCCCTTTAAAATTCTTATTAATCTATAGTTTACAATAGTATCTCCAATCCCAAATAATCAGGTATAAAACAAGATGTGAACCACAGCCAGCACAGGACAGAGGCAAATCCAGACAACCATAGAGAGATGATATAGATGGGCGACAAGTGTTAAGAAGTCATACTAGGGATGAATAGACCCGCTTAAGTTTGTGTTCAACCTGATAGTTGGTCTGGGTTCAGATCTGGGTATCAAACCCGAAGGCTCACCTCCAAGCAAACCCCCCACACCGGTTTTTTAACCCTTTAAATGCCACTCAATTCTCTGTCTGTGAGTTTGCTTTGTCGACCTAGCTGCTGTGACTCCCTGCTGCCTCCTCCCCTCTCCATAGACTTCTATGTAAACTGACCCCCCTACTGTCTTATAAGATTCAGCATCAGCGGCAATATCAGAGTGAAAGCAGATTAGGAAGGAAGATAATAAGAGACAAAGTAAATGGAGTCGGAGGCTGTTTTCTCTGATAGATACATCACAGAATTTCTTGAATTACTTGTATTGCTGATTTATGGAATATTTGATAAAATTATGTAACTATCTGGACACTGTTTAGTGGCGCATAACATTGTTGCTACTTTTTTGGGGGCCATTCATACTATTGCCGTCTACAAATGGACACAGATGAAGGTGGGTCTACAGCGACGCCCCCTACCCGAAGACTTATAGGAATCTATTGGAGCTGGTAAAGCCCCCTGGGTTGAGTGGCAGCAATGACAGCAAAATGCTACTCACCAGCTACTCCTTCCCATGACCCAACCAGCTCTGGCCGGGTCAGATGACACCTACAAACCTATCAGCAGCTTCAGCAGTTACAGTAGTAGTTACTTGTAGTCCATGCAGAAATGAATTGGGAAGTCAAAGCGAGATAAGAACCCCCTGTGGCCATTTCGAGGTTTATAGTATATCTAAAAAAAAACTTTAAATAGTTGTCTAACCACCCACACCAGACAGCACTATTTAGATAGGCGCATTGTAAATCCCCACAAACCTTTATTATTCTGGACATTTTGCCACTTCCGAGTTATTCCCTGTTTAATCCGTATGCTAATGAGCAGTTAGCGCGCTATAGAGCTTTTTCCTCTTGCCCCAAGCTTCTTACAAGACAAACCTCCAGCAAATCAATAGCGAGGATAGTGATCCAGGCAGAGATAGCAGTGCCCCAGGTGTTCAGGATACACTCAGGGTGCACACAATACCTCATTAGCATATGGAATATAGAAACAACATAATGGACAGAAATTGTGAAGTTGTGTTTGAAATCACAGTGTTTTTCTCTACAACAAATTCTACATGTAGGTAGGGAGATTGTAGATACATTAATATAACATAAGAATCCACGGTGGCTTGGTGGTTAGCACTACAGGCTTTCAGCGTGGAGTCCTGGGTTCAAGTCCATCAGGTCAACATCTGCAAAGAGTTTGTATGTTCTCTCCATGTTTGTGTGGGTTTCCTGGGTCCTCTGGTTTCCTCCCACACTCCAAAACATACTGGTAGGTGTTTAGATTGTGGAGCCCCATGGGAACAGGAATTGATTTGGCAAGTTTTGTGCAGCGCTGCAAATCTATAGGCACTATATAAATAAAGAATTAATTATTATTATAATGATAAAGCAGTGACACTTTACTCATAGAATCACAGGCACCGGATTGTGGTCATCTTTTTATATTTGTTATCCATGTAAGTCCTACCTTCCAAAATCAACTTTACAATTATGCTATTGGGCCTGAAGGATTTTGGGATGCGTTCCCAGAGCCCATCCATGCTGTAGCTTCAAAGACTGTTACACTGCACAGAACTGAGATAGGGAGGGGGAATCCTCCTGCACAGTGTAACAGCCAGTTACAGCACAGAGGGGCTCTGGTACACACCCTCTGTCTTATTGCATAATTTAAAAGTTGATTTTAGAAGGAAGGAGGGTCATGGATCACACAGTCCCGATGCCGGATCTATGAGTAATGTCCCTGGTTTATATGATGGATTCTGATGGCAGGTTCCCTTTAAGGTTGCCCCACTCAACTGAAGTTAAGTTTTGTTAATGAAAGGGTACATTCCGGACACCTACTAAACGGTTCGAGGAGGGGAAAAGGTAGATCAACATTTTGAAACTTCTTAGCGCCTGTATCATAATCCACAGAACATATGTAGACTCCGAACCAGAAGACGCGGGAGCTGTTTGAGGAATCTTCCCTCTATGTAAACACAAGTTATTTTCACTCGTCTTCAATGAATGCGGCTTTAATAGTCGCCATCAATGAATCTTTGTTCTCTCCACTAAATACACTGTCGGCAGAAGAAATCATTCCAGGGCCAAACTAAATCCTCGGAATTTAGGATCCACACTATTACAAGAGAGATGTTACTGAGCAATTACAGTAAGTATGTTTACCAGCGAGAGCCCGAGTTAACCCTTTCATACCAATCACCATAATGATGACTATAATGGGGGGGGGGGGGGTCTCTATTCCTCCCTGACCGGATTCCTGTATTCTGGGAAATAAGCTGCCACCGGAATGTCTGGGAGCGATCACTCTCCTTTCCTATTGGAAAACACATTGGGGCTTATTACTAAGGGGTCCGATTTCCGTTCAGTGTTTCCAAAGTTTTTCGGGGATCGTGCCGCTGGGACAGGTATTGAGAAAGGGGAATTTGGCGCAGACGATCGGATTTTGGCCACATTCGCGCAGGCTTTCATGCAACAGAAATCGGGGGCGAGAAAGTCGGATGATCCGATGATTCGGATAAAACCGCAGGATTTAACTTAAAAATTGTGCACAAGCCAAGCATTTACTTACGCCGGGAAGAAGAAGGTGAACTCCGGGACCTGAGCGGGGAAGCGAAACATGCAGGATATCGGGCGCACGATCTTAGTGACTTCCGCACAGCGCATTATACACGGACAATGCATTACATGCACCAGGAAGAGAGAGGTGAACTCGGGGACCTGGCGGGGAAGTGACACATGCAGGATATCGGCGGACGATCTTAGTGAACTCCCACACAGGCATTATACACGGACAATGCACTTACATGCACCAGAAAGAAGAGGTGAACCTCAGGGACCTGAGCGGGGAAGTGACACATGCGGGATATCGGGGGCAGGATCTTAGTGACTCCCCGCACAGCGCATTATACATGGACAATGCACTTACATGCACCAGGAAGAAGAAGTGAACTGGGGACCTGAGCGGGGAAGTGACACATGCAGGATAATCAGGTGCAGGATCTTAGTGACTCCCCGCACAGCGCATTATACACGGACAATGCACTTACATGCACGGGAAGAAGAAGGTGATCCGGGGACCTGAGCGGGAGGAAGCGACACATGCAGGTATCTGGCACAGGATCTTAGTGATCCCCGCCAGCGCATTATACATGGACAATGCACTATCATGCACCAGGAGAAGGTGAACTTAGGGACCTGAGCGGGGTAGCGGACCACATTCAGGATATCGGGGCACGATCTTAGTGACTCCCCGCACAGGCATATACACGGACAAGCACTTACATGACACCAGGAAGAAGAAGGTGAACTCCGGGGACCTGAGCGGGGAAGCGACACATGCAGGATATCGGGTGCACAATTTAGTTACTCCCCGCACAGCACATTATACACAGAACAATGCACTTACATGCACCAGGAAGAAGAAGGAACTCCGGGGATCTGAGCGGGAGGAAGCGACACATGCAGGTATCTGGCACAGGATCTTAGTGACTCCCCGCCCAGCGCTTATACATGGACAATGCACTACATGCACCAGGAAGAAGGTGAACTCCAGGGACCTGAGCGGGGTTAGCGACACATTCAGGATATCGGGGGGCACGATCTTAGTGACTCCCCGCACCGCGCATTATACACGGACAATGCACTTACATGCACCAGGAAGAAGAAGGTGAAATCCGGGGACTGAGCGCGGAGGACGGAAGCGACACATGCAGGATATCGGGTGCACAATCTTAGTGACTCCCCGCACAGCGACATTATACACAGACAATGCACTTACATGCACCAGGAAGAAGAAGGTTAAACTCCGGGGATCTGACGGGGAAGCGACACATGCAGGATATCTGGCACAGGATCTTAGTGACTCCGCCCAGCGCATTAACATGGACATGCACTTACATGCACCAGGAAGAAGGTGAACTCAGGACTGGCGGGGTTGGTGGTAGCGGACACATTCAGGATATCGGGGGCACGATCTTGTGACTCCCCCGCACAGCGCATTATACGGACAAGCACTACATGCACCAGGAAGAAGAAGGTGAACTCGGGACCTGAGCGGGGGAAGGACCACATCAGGGATATCGGACGCAGGATCTTAGTGACTCCCGCAAGCGCATTATACACGGACAATGCACTTACAGCATCAGAGAAGGAGGTAAATCCGGGGACCTGAGCGGGAAGCGACACATGCAGGATATTGGGCACACGAATCTTAGTGAATCGCGGCGCAGGGTATTGTGTAGGGTGCTCTCGGGCCCCAGATAAGTAAATGTGCCCATTCACATGAGCCAAATTATGATCTCAAACTTATAATGCAACAATCTGTGTAATAAACCCACTGACAACTTTGAATTCTCAATTTGGTCATATTCCAGGAGGAATACAGAGAAACAATACTAGGTCCAATAAAACCTGAGTCCCAGTCCTCCATCTAACATTCTGTATGTTACAGATTGTATCCGGCCATGTGAACGGGACTTTAAAGTGCCATTCTGTAGACTGGAAACAACTGTAGCAAACCCTCAGCTGTAAGAACTAGATTAAAGTCTCAAAGGGAGAAGAATAGTCACAGTCACTGACAGAAACAGGATGTAAAAAATGATGAGGAATTAATACACACAGTATATTCATAAACCCTGCAAAACATTTCATTACACTGTAATATAACCAGATGCCTGAGATTGGCAGGAATCCCACAAACCTGGCAAAGCTCCGGCACAAGCTGCCGCCAGGGGAGACTCGGCGGTTTATTTTGTTACAATTGACTTCAATGGAAACTTCAGAATATGTATGCGGGTGAGCTCCCCCTAGGGGTGGCTGCAGTCAGCAAGAATTTGTATCATCGTACTGTACCTTGTATGAGGGAAATCAGGTGACTAAGAACTTTGTAGAAAAAGTAGCTCCGGCCTCTCCGGCTGAGTCTCAAACATATTTATACTAAATACTCCAGTGCCCCTCATGGTGACATTGTATATGGGGAAAGCTTCTCATTCTGCTTCCAGGGTGGACTCCTGCAGTGAGGGGCTCTAAGGAGGCTGCTATGGAGCCCTCTCTGCCACATCCAATACTAAGGGATCAGGTTATTTATTTTTAGTAAGTGGCCTTACACCCTATCAATCAGATCTGAAGAGACAATGTTGATATGGGTGCCGCCCACCATCTTGCTGCAGGTGGTGTGCCTGAGGCAAGAGGCTCAATTCAACTCATTGCTCGGGGATGGACATATAGGGCTTTTTTTACTAAGGGTCCCGCGCCGCATTTTCGTCAGGTTTCCTGACTTTTGGGGATCGCCGCGGGGGATTGTGTTGCACGCGATCCGATTGTGTCGTAATCACGCGGGCTTCAGCAACCACAAATCGGGGAACGGGACAAGCCAATCACTTACATTACACCGGGAGGAGGAAGATGGTGAACTCAGCGGACCTCATCGGGGGGGAAGCCACACATGCAGGAATCGGGCGCACGATCTTCTTGAATCATGGGGATCGCGCAGGGACACGGGTAAGTAAATGTGCCCCCTAATGTTTATTTAATCTTAAGATTGTCACAGCTCAATAAAAATATTATATATTTTGATACCTAAATATGCAAAGTGGCTCCTATTTGATATATATATTATACGGTAAGATAGAGATGCACATAGGATACTCTTCCTGCTTTAAACATGCTGCCTGCAGATAGGAACATATGTATAATCTGCTCAGCTCCTCCTGCTCTATAACATGCCCCCTGCGATAGGACACTATGTACAATGTGGCCCAGCTCTCCTGCTCATAACCTGCTGCGCGCAGATAGGACACTTGTATAATCTGCTCAGCTCCTCCTGCTCAAACATGCTGCCTGCAGATAGGACACTATGTATAATGTGCCCAGGTCCTCCTGCTCTATAACAGTTGCCTGCAGATAGGACACTATGTACAATCTGCTCAGCTCCTCCTGCTCTATACATGCTGCCTGCAGATAGGACACTATGTACAATGTGCCCAGCTCCTCCTGCTCTATAACATGCTGCTGCTGCAGATAGGACACTATGTTATATCTGCTCAGCTCCTCCTGTCTATAACATGCTGCCGCAGATGGACACTTTGTACAATGTGCTCAGCTCCTGCTTTATAACATGTTACCTGCAGATAGGACACTATGTACAATCTGCTCAGCTCCTCCTGCTCATAACATGCTGCCTGAGATAGGAACTATGTACCCATCTCCTGAGCATCTCCTGCTCTAAAACATGCTGCCTGCAGATAGGACACTATGTACAATCTACTCAGCCCGCTCTATAACATGCTGCCTGCAGATAGGACCTATGTACAATGTGCTCAGCTCCTCCTGCTCTATAACAGCTGCTTGCATATAGGACACCATGTACAATCTTATTAGCTCCTCTGCTATAAAATGCTGCTGCAGATAGGACACTATGTACAATGGGTTCAGCTCCTCCGCTCTATAACATGCTGCCGCAGATAGGACACTATGTACAATGTGCTCAGTCCTCCGCTCTATAACATGCTGCTGCATATAGGACCCCATGTACAATCTTCTAAGCTCCTCCTGCTCTATAACATGCTGCCGCAGATAGGAAACTATGTACAATCTGCTCTGCTCTCCTGCTCTATAACATTTATGGGTGTTCATAGCATTGGACTGTCTAGTGGCTGAACCAAGTCACTGAGCTTAAAGGGAACCTGTCACCAGGTTTCACCCCACTAAACTCCCAGCCCCCTCAGCTCGGGTATGAAATGTCTTTTCTATAATTCCCTCTTTAACCTATTAAAAAAATCTCCTCTAGGCTCAGGCAAATAAGACTTCTTTAACCTCTTTTCACATGAGATGATCGAGTCAGTTTAGTGGTTGCAGGAGCCCTACTTCTGTTCTGTAGCACCTAGAAACAAGATTTTTGTGTCATATTAGATAAGAGCGGTTACGGTTGTGATTAGGGTTCTGTGAGCTACAAACCAGAGATACAGGAGGCTAAAGACATAGTTGAAAATGCAGATAAAAACCCAGTTCCCCAGCATCTTAACTGCCTGTATGTCCAGTTCTGTAGCTCAAAGAACTAGAAGCCTTTCTATAAAAATAGAGATTGTTATCTTTAATATGACACTAAAAAAAAAAAAGTAATCAAAGATTCAGGCTTCTCACTCCACCTACAACCACTACACTTGACTCATCTCAGGTGAAAACGACGTGAGAAGAGTCATGTTTTCTGACTTTGGGGGAGATTTTTTCTATAGGTAAAAGGGTGAGATTTCACATAAAGAGGAAAATCTAAACAGGAGATTTCATCCCTGACCTGGCGAACTATTCGTTAGCAGAGTACAATCTGGTGACAGGTTCTCTTTAGCTCCATTCCTATGATTGGTGGTGAACTGCAGTAACTGGTCTGACCACTGACTGAACAATGGAGCTGTCTACTGTCTACTGAGGTGTGGGGTGCCCAGGCTTCAATATTGCAGACTTTTTCTATGGATATGTTATCAATATCTTTAAGCCTGAAATCCTTTTTAATAGTAAAAGGTTTTTCCATGTTAATGATACTGCAGCTCCAGCGCCATCCGAAAGTCAGCCAAACATTGGGGAGGCCTGAGTGTCTGAAATGTACCAATCATCAGGGCCCCCATCCGGGGGGATTAGTCTGACTTTGTTCGGGGGCCCAAGGAGGAGAAGGGCCCTAAGACACAGAAAACCTTACTCCTTTCCAGGCAAGGGAATAAACTCAAATGTACGGTGGGGTATGTTTGATGGGGGGGGGGCTAACACATCAAAATTTAACGTTCAGGGGCCCGCACTTCCAGTGGCGGTGCGGTCATCCTTAATCACTAACCTTTAAAAATATCTAATTGGTCAAAAAACCCACAGTAATAAGTGATCCAGGAAAACTCAGCAATCAGAACACCTTGGGGGGGGGGGGGGAGGGGGGGGCTAAGTAATTCTATAGGAGGGGGGGGGGGGGTCGCCGCTTATCTCCAGCAACAAGGAGTTAAAAAATGTGCAAAAATTGAATTCTGGACAATTTGTTGGCACATGAGGCCTGATATACAGGAGAGAATCTGACAGGATTGTGGGCCAGAAATACACGGAATATCACATAGAAAAAAGCTAGACAGGGGGGAGAGGGAGCGGGCCACCGGGCGGGGTGATGAGGGCGGTCGATGGGGGGGGACTGACGCGGAGGAGGAGTGTGGGGGGCCCCTTTACCGGACGGGAGGAGGCGCTGGGGGGGGATAGTGGCCGACCGGCGCCGACCCCCCAAGGGGGGGTTCGAGACGGGAGGGGAGGGGGGGGAGAGGGATTCAGGGGACGATGGGGGGGAAGAGGGACGATGATCCCCCCCTCAAAGGTATTGCTCGAGTGAGGGGAGTCTCGGGGGGGTTCCGGAGAGGGCAGGGGAGAACGGGGCGTGCATGAGTATGGGACTGTCCGAGCGGGTGGGGAGGAGGGCGGCGGAGGGCAGGGAGACGGGAGGGAGCGGTGGGCGGAGTGAGATAGATGCAGGGCTGGGGCGAGAAGGAGAGAGCCAGGCGAGAACGGGTGGCCTTTCGCAGAGAGAGGGGGGGGGGGTGGAGTCGATGAGAGGGGGGAATGGGCCGGAGGAGAGGGGTGTCGGGCGGAGTGAGGGCAGGTGCGGGGGTGCGGAGCCAAAGGGGCGCATGGTCGGAGGTGGCGAGGCAATGAGGGGGGGGGTGGAGAGGGAGGGGGGGGGGGCGTAGCGGCCGGTATGGATGGGAGGACGAGCGGTAGGGGGGGGTGGGCGAGGGGAGGTGTGGGGGGAGAGGGGAGCGGGGGGGGGGGCAGAGGGATGTGTGTGGGGAGAGGGCGTGTTGGAGGGGGCGGGAGGGCTGGTTATGGGGCGAGGGCCTGTGTGTATGGGGGAGGTGGAGGGTGTGTATGTGGCGGCGGGTATGGGGCGAGGGTGTGTAGGGGGAGGAGGCTTGTGTATGGGGCCGGAGGGCACGGGTGTATGGGGAGAGGGCATTGTGTATGGGGGCCGAGGGCTGGTGTTGGGGCGAGGGCTGTGTAGGTAGAGGATCTGGGTGGGGCTGTGTTTGGGGTTGGGGGTTGTGTGGTTGGGGTGAGGGCGCTTCACCGTTGGTTTTGACTGCGTTTCATTGCGTTTGAAACGCATAGGATACAACAGGAGGAGGGGTGATTGCCTAATACATCACTGTTACGTTCCATTTACAAAAAACGATTGTAAACGCGATGTTAACGCATGTGTTAACGCATGCTTTTGTTAAGAATGCGTTAAACATTGCGTTTACACAACGTAAACGGTCATGTAAGTTAGGCAAATTACTCAATCAGCATGTTTTTGTATAGCGTTTCAACGCAATGAAAACGTACAACCAAAACGCAACGCTTGTGAACGGCCCGGAATAAGGGGCTGAGGGATCTGGGGTGTAGATGGGAGTGTGTTTGGGGAGGGGCTGGAGTGGTGTTTGGGGCGAGGGCTGTGTGTGAGGGGATGTGTGTGGCGCGAGGGCTGTGTGTTTGGGGCGAGGGCTGGTGTGTTGGGGCGAGGGACTGTGTGGTTTGGGCGAGGGATGTGTTTGGGGGGAGGGCGGGTGTGTGGGGCGAGGGTGTGTGTGGGGCGAGGGCTGTGTTTGGGGTAGAGGGATGTGTGGGCGAGGGCTGGTTTGGGAGGGCTGTTTGGCGAGGAGGGCTGTGTGTGGGGCGAGGCAGGTTTGGGCCGGAGTGTGGGCAGGCTTGTGTGGCGGGGCAGGGCTTGTGGGGTGGGAGAAAGGATTGGGTTTGGGGCGAGGTGGTCCTAGTGGTGTGGTGTGGTGGGGAGGGCTGTGTTGGGGGGGGTGAGGGCAGGGGGGAGGCTGTGTGTGGCGGGGCTGTGAGGGAGGTGTGGGCGCAGGGTGTTGGCTGGTTGGGGAAGCATGTCAGTGGTGGGTGAGGGCGTTGGGGTGGAGGGCGCCTGGGCTGTGTGTGGGGTGAGGGCTGTGTTTGGGGTGAGGGCTGTGTGTGGGTGAGGGCTGTGTGAGGACGATCCTCCCCTCTGTCACTACTCATCTCCCTCCTCCCCTCTGTCAATCAGCTCCATCCCCCTCTGTCACTCAGCTGCATCCTCCCCTATGACCTGCTCCCTCACGTCTGCCTCAGCCTCCCCCTTCTACCTCGACTCAGCCTACCTACCCCTCCTCGTCACTCAGCTCCCCTCCTCCCCTCGTATGTTACTACACTCACTCCCCTCCTCCCCTCGTGTCACCCAGCTCCTCTCTCCCCTGTTACTCACGCTCCTCCTCCCCTACTATTCACTCAGCTTCCCTCTCCCCTCTCTCACTCAGCTTCCCTTCCTCCCATCGTCCACTCAGCTCCCTTCCGTCCCCTCTATCACTCAGCTTCTCCCCTTGTCACTCCTCTCCTCCCTTGTATCCTCCCTCCACTCTGTCCTCGCTCCTCCCCGCTCTGTTCAGCTCAGCTCCACGTCACAGCCCTCGTCCACTTCAGCTCCCTCCTCCCCCGTCACTCAGGCTCCCTCCTTCCTCCCTGTCACTCCTGCCCTCCATCACCCCTCTGATTATAGCTCCCTCCCCCCTGTCACTCAGTCTCCTCACCTCTGCCTCAGCTCCCTCCTCCCCTCGTTACTCCAGCTCCTCCTCCCCTCTGTTACGCGCTTCCCTCCACCCCTGTCAATCAGTTCTCCTCCCCTCTGTCAACTAAGTCTCCACTCTACCCTCTGTCACTCAGCTCCCTCCTCCCTCTGTAATGGCATAGACTACCATTACCTTTTGGTCAATGTTTGTGATAACTTAAACACTCTACAAACCAAACAAATCAATCAAGTCCGTGGGTATTTAAAACTGTATAATGTATACCTAATAAAACCTTTATCTATTTTAGGAACGACATCCCTAAAAATGTATAACAGTAATTGTACAATCATTACAGGCTGCAGTATTTTATATCACTTTCAGTGTACTTTTAGTTGGGTTCATGACCCAGATCTGAGATTACTACAAGGGTTGGGTTGATACAGTGGTCAGAGGAGAAGAATATGGCAGACAAGGCTATGGTTAGCACTACAGCTCCTGCAGTCACGGTTGGATCAGAGTAGCATATACCTTGCAGCGCTGGGAACCTGGGTTTAATGTCCCACGCGGTAACATTTGCAAAGAGTTGTAGTTCTCATCATGTTTGCTTGTAGGTTCCTCCTGTTCCCTCCCCACTCCATGCATCCTGGTAGGTTGATTAGACTGTGACCCCGTGGGGACAGGATGATGTGGTAATCTTTGCAGCGCTGCAGAATCGTGTGCGCTATAATAAATAAAGGAATATTATTATTTATTGCTATTATACCCGGTGCAAAAATTACCCCCCACAACGAATTTGTAATGTATAATTTTTAGATGACAAACTTTCTATGACCACACCCCCCCCCCCGCCTATGAACATCATAATCCTATATTACAGATGACGCAGGACTCTCCGATATGATGGTTTGAGGGTCTATAGCGCCATAGAGGGTAGTAATGGACCTGTGATAGATTTTCCAAGGAATATATATCCAATCCTCGGGTTCAGCATTGCATCGTCAATACTTACTCATGTTTATGGATCCTGGTCTGTAGATCTTTCTCTCTGCCATAATTCACGAGATCAGCCTGTGGTCGCCCTAATCTCACTATACCAAACCGCACGTATCATCACTTCAAGCCCATCATTACCACCACTACTACTTTATCTTCTCTTGTTTTAAAAATCTTTTAGCAATCGCATTACATTTTTTTTGTCTTGTTGTTGTTTTTTTTTTTTATTGTTTCCTAATCTTTTCAATTAGCATATACCATTCGTGTATGAGGTTGGCAGTGGACATTCCTCACTATCCCCCTTCAGGGGGTCATGACTTGCCTACCCCTTCCTGCAAAAGTAAAATTCCATTCCCACCTCCAATGATTTAAATGAAATCCACCATACAATCCATCCTGACAACCAGGAATTACCCATAGATTCCAGCACCGGGACTGTTGGTATCATTCTTATAGTGTTATCCATGCCTCCTCCTGTCTAAAATCAACTTTTACGTATTCTATGCGAAGAAAGGGCTCCTGGGGTGGTGTTACCAGGAGCCACTCTGTGCTGCAGCTCAAGGTTTAACCCTTGAAGGAGCTATTTCCTCCCTCCCACTGTGCGAAGATCAGCAGCAGTGGAGGGAGGAAGTCCTGAGGAGCAGGGTGAGGGGGAGACATGTACACAGCCTTTAAGCGATCCATCTGAGGAACTCTACGAGACCTTCCGTGTCAGTATAATCATCATAAAAGTTGATTTTAGAAGGAAGGAGCGCATGATAACGACATTTAGAGAATACCACAGTCCTGGTGCCTGGATTGGCATGGATTAGTCCGTATGTTCCCTGTGGTATCAGATGGATTGTTGATGGAATTGCCGGATGCTGCATCAGTGTAGCTCCATTCTCACCGTATGTTTGGTTCACAATTCATAAAAGGCCAATGTAGATTACGGTTCACTGTTCAGGCTGTCGAAGAGTGAGACAAACTTTTATATGTATTTTATTAGAAAAATGGGGCAGATTATCTAACCCCGGTCCATTCGCGATCCAGCGGGCGCGTTCTACTGCGGTGGATTCGGGTCCGCCTGGGCATTCATTAAGGTAGTTCCTGCCGCGCGTCCAACCCAGGGGCCGCGCTCAGCTCGAAAGCATCGGAACGCACTGGGTTCACCGGCTCGGGCTGATGAAGGTAAGTGCAAGCTAGCGACAGATTTTTGTTTTTAAATGCGGCGGTTTTTCCGATCGCTCGGTTTTCGTTCGGACACGCCCCGATTTCCTTGCGTGTTCATGCCAGCGCCGATGCGCCCACAATGCCGATCGCGTGCGCCAAATCCCGGGCATATACAGGGAAAAAATCGGCGCGCATCGGAAAATTCGGGTCAACACGTCGGGAAAAAATGAATCGGGCCCTTAGTAAATGACCCACCATGGTGTATTTTTTGTTGTATTGTGTAGTTATCCATGATTTATAGACCAATCCAAGTGTCCATATGTGGTGACTACAAATTCCTGTACAAACCTCCACATAATAGTTCATAGTAATGGTCTTCACCAAAGGCTTCTAGGCTCTGCCTATGCCCGTACCCTCTGTGCCCACTTATGGCCCTCGCCCCAGGGGTATCTAGAGCAGCCTTCTGTATGGCAGGTGCTATGCCTTGTCGTGTGATGTTTGACAGGTATTCTATTTACCTGATAACTATCCCTATATACCAATAATACAATCAACTGCTCAAAATTGTGTATAAAGAATTTAAAGGGTTTTTCCCAGGATAGAAAGTTCTCAAATTTTATTCCCCTATGATGTTTACACAATAAGATCTTTAACCCCTTACTTCACAATGTTTACTCAGTGTTATTTTTTGTTTAGCTCTATCACCAGTGTTGTCAGTGAAGATTCCAGAGTGTGAGTGGGGACTCTCTGTGCAGACTTTCATGATCCCTCTCTGTGCTATTAGATGCTGTGTGCAACAATGTGCTTAGTTTTCAGGTCCAGGTTTATTTACACTTTATTTAGCTTCTAATATTCACTAGTATCATAGAAAGAGAGATGAACTGATCAGAGCTGAGAGAATGATGGATATATGAGTGGATGATAACACACATGACATGCTCACTCTGTAATACCACAGTCAATCACGGCTATATGCCTCCCTTCGGATAGACTGTCTGTAGATTGAAGAGCAGTGGTTCTTAACCATGGTTCTATCGTACCCTAGGGTTCGGTGAGTCAGTCTCAGGGTTTGGCGGGCCTCTGCCATAGAGGTCAGACATCCACACCTATTTGATTATAATAATATAATTCTTTATTTCATATAGCGCACACAAGCGCTGCACAAGCATGACAAATTGGTCCCTGTCCCCATGGGGCTGCACAATCTAAACAACCTACCAGTTTTTTTGGAGTGTGGGAGGAAACCAGAGAAACCCACGCAAACACGGAGAGAACATACAACTTTTGCGATGTTGACCTGGGTGCGATTCGAACCCAGTACCCCAGCGCTGCAAGGCAGAAGTGCTGCCCCCACTCAGCCACCGTGCCCCCCGTTGATTTATCACTAAAGAAGGTTGGTGAATGTGATATTGAACTGTGGGTTCGTACATCAAACAGTTTAAGAACCACTGTTGTAGACTGTCTGAGCTGTCTTTGCAATGCAGGGGGGAGGGGCCAGGAGGCAGAGAGCACTGGTGAGGCAGCACAGAAGCTATTCATGAAAGAATCCAACCATATGAGATTTATGGTTGTATCCAAGGGCAACCAAATTGTAAACACGAGGAGAGAGGTTGGAACTTATATTTGTGAATGTATTTTTGATAATAACAGTGAATTAGAGTTTGTTATTTTGTTATCCTGATTATATTTAAGACCCCTGTCTTTGTGGGAATATCCTTTAAATCTCTATTAATCTATAGTTTACAATAGTACTCCCATCCCTAAATATCAGGTATAAAACAAGATGGTTAACCCGCACACAGGACAGAGGCAAATCATACAACCATAGAGAGATGATATAGAATGGGCAGACAAGTGTAAGAAGTCATACTAAGGGAGAATAGACCCGCTTAAGTTTGTGCAACCTGATAGTTCGGTCTGGGTTCAGATCTGGTATCAAACCGAAGGCTCACCTCCAAGCAAACGCCCACACTCATCGTTTTTAACCCCTTTAAATGCCACTCAATTCTCTGTCTGTGAGTTTGCTGTTGTCGTGAACCTAGCTGCTGTGCCTCTGCTGCCCCCTCCCCTCTCCTTAGACTTCTATGTAAACTGACCCCCTACTGTCTTATAAGTAAGATTCAAGCGGCAATATCAGAGTGAAAAAGCAGATTAGGAAGGAAGATAATAAGAGACCAAGTAAAGGAAGTCGGAGGCTGTTTTCTCTGTAGATACATCACAGAATTTCTTGAATTACTTGTGATTGCTGATTTATGGATATTGATAAAATTATGTAACTATCGGACACTGTTATAGTTGGCGCATAACATGGTTTGCTACTTTTTTGGGGGCCCATTCATACTATTTGCCGTCTACAAATGGACCAGATGAGAGGTGGGTCTACAGCGACGTCCCCTACCCCGAAGACTTATAGGAATCTATTGGAGCTGTAAAGCCCCCCTGGTTGAGTGCAGCAATGACAGCAAAATGCTACTCCCAGCTACTCCTTCCCATGACCCAACCAGCTCTGCCGGGTCAGATGACACCTACAAACCTATCAGCAGCTTCAGCAGTTACATATAGTTACTTGTAGTCCATGCCAAAGAATTGGAAGTCAAAGCGAGATAAAACCCCCTGTGGCCATTTCGAGGTTTATAGTATATCTAAAAAAAAACTTTAAATAGTGTCTACCACCCACACGCACACAGCACTATTAGATAGGCCATTGTAAATCCCCCACCTTTATTATTCTGGACACTTTTGCCACTTCCGAGTTTATTCCCTGTTAATCCGTATGCTAATGAGGCAGTTAGCGCGCCTTATAGCTTTTTCCTTCTTCTTGCCCCAAGCTTCTTACAAACAAACCTCCAGCAAATCTATAGCGAGATAGTGATCCAGCAGAGATGCAGTGCCCCAGGGTCAGGATACACTCAGGGTGCACCAACTACCTCATAGCATATGGAATATAGAAACAACATAATGGACAGAAATGTGAGTTGTGTTTGAAATCACAGTGTTTTTCTCTACAACATTCTACATGTAGGTGGGAGATTGTAGATACATTAATATAACACTAAGAATCCACGGTGGCTTTGGTTACTACAACAGTTTCAGCGCTGGAGTCCTGGGTTCAAGTCCCTCTAGGTCAACATCTGCAAAGAGTTTGTATGTTCTCTCCATGTTTGTGTGGGTTTTCCTCCGTGGTCCTCTGGTTTCCTCCCACACTCCAAAACATACTGGTAGGTGTTGTAATTGTAGCCCCATGGGAACAGGAATTGATTTGGCAAGTTTTGTGCAGCGCTGCAAATCTATAGGCACTTATATAAAGAATTAATTATTATTATAATGATAAAGCAGTGACACTTACTCATAGAATCCAGGCCCGGGATTGTGGTCATCTTTTTTATTTGTATCCATGGACGTCCTACCTTCCAAAATCAACTTTACAATTATGCTATTGGGCCTGAAGGATTTTGGGATGCGTTCCCAGACCCATCCATGCTGTAGCTTCAAAGACTGTTACACTGCACAGAACTGAGATAGGGAGGGGAAATCCCCTGCACAGTGTAACAGCCAGTTACAGCACAGAGGGCTCTGGTACACACCCTCTGTCTTATTAGCATAATTTTAAAAGTTGATTTTAGAAGGAAGGAGGTCATGGATCACCCAGTCCCGATGCCTGGATCTATGAGTAATGTCCCTGGTTTATTATGATGGATTCGATGGCAGGTTCCCTTTAAGGTTGCCCACTCACTGAAGTTAGTTTTGTTATGAAAGGGTAACATTCCGGACACCTACTAAACGGTTCAGAGCGAAAAGGTTAGATCAACAATTTTGAAACTTCTAGCGCCCTGTATCATATCCACAGAAACATATTAGACTCCGACCCAGAAGACGCGGGAGCTGTTTGAGGACTCTTCCCTCTATGTACAACACGTTATTTTCACTCGTCTTCAATGAATGCGGCTTTAATAGTCGCCATCAATAATCTTTGTTCTCTCCACTAAATACACTGGTCGGCAGAAGAATCATTCCAGGGCCAAACTAAATTCTCGGAATTTAGGATCCACCACTATTACAAGAGATATGTTACTGAGCAATTACATAAGTATGTTTACCAGCGAGAGCCCCGAGATTACCCTTTCACTACCATCACCATAATGATGACTATAATGGGGGGGGGGGGGGTCTCTATTCCTCCCTACCGGATCTGTATTATCCTGGGAAATAAGCTGCCACGAGGAGATGTCTGGGACAGATCACTCTCCTTTCCCTATTGGAAACACCTTGGGGCTTATTTACAGGGTCCGCATTTCCGTCGTTTCCAAAGTTTTCGGGGATCGTCCGCTGGGACAGGTATTGAGAAGGGGAATTGGCGCAGACGATCGGATTTTGGCACAATTGCGCAGGCTTTCATCAGCACAGAAATCGGGGGCGAAATCGGATGATCCGACTGATTCGGATAAACCGCAGGATTAACTTAAAAATTGTGTCACAAGCCAAGCATTTACTTACGCCGGGAAGAAGAGTGAACTCCGGGACCTGAGCGGGGGAAGCGACACATGAGGATATCGGGCGCACCTATTTAGTGACTCTCCGCACAGCGCATTATACACGGACATGCACTTACATGCACCAGGAAGAGAAGGTGAACTCCGGGAACCTGAGGGGGGGGAAGTGACACATGCAGGATATCGGGGCACGATCTTATGACTCCCCACACAGGCATTATACACGGACTGCACTTCATGCACCAGAAAGAAGAAGTGGAACTCCAGGGACCTGAGCGGGGAAGTGACACATGCGGGATATCGGGGGCAGGATCTTATGACTCCCCGCACAGCGCATTATACATGACAATGCACTTACATGCACAGGAAAAGAAGGTGAACTCCGGGGACCTGAGCGGGGAAGTGACACACATGCAGGATATCAGGTGCAGGATCTTAGTGCTCCCCGACCGCATTATCAACGGACAATGCACTTACATGCACGGGAAGAAGAAGGTGAACTCCGGGGACCTGACGGGAAGCGACACATGCGGATATCTGGCACAGGATCTTAGTGACTCCCGCCCAGCGCATTATACATGGACAATGCACTACATCACCAGGGAAGTGAACTCCAGGGACCTGAGTCGGGGGTAGCGACACATTCAGGATTCGGGGGCACGATCTTAGTGACTCCCCACAGGCATATACACGGACATGCACTTACATGCACCAGGAAGAAGAAGGTGAACTCCGGGAACCTGAGGCGGGGAAGCGACACTGCAGGATATCGGGTGCACAATCTTAGTTACTCCCCGCACGCACATTATACACAGACAATGCACTTACATCACCAGGAAAGAAAGTGAACTCCGGGATCTGAGCGGGAACGACACACCAGCAGGATATCTGGCACAGGATCTTAGTGACTCCCCGCCCAGCGCAATTATACATGGACAATGCACTTACATGCACCAGGAAGAAGGTGAACTCCAGGGACTGAGTCGGTGGTAGCGACACATTCAGGATATCGGGGGCACGATCTTAGTGACTCCCCGCACAGCGCATTATACACGGACAATGCACTTACATGCACCAGAAGAAGAGTGAACTCGGGGTACAGTGAGCGGGAAGCGACACATGCAGGATAGTATCGGTGCACAATCTTAGTTACTCCCCGCACAGCACATTTATACACAGACAATCACTTACATGCACCAGGAAGAAGAAGGTGAAACTCCGGGGATCGACGGGGAAGCGACACATGCAGGATATCTGGCACAGGATCTTAGTGACTCCCCGCCAGCGCATTATACTGGACAATGCACTACATGCACCAGGAAGAAGGTGAACTCCAGGACCTGAGCGGGGGTAGCGGACACATTCAGGATATCGGGGGCACGATCTTAGTGACTCCCCCGCACAGCGCATTATACAACGGACAATGCACTTACATGCCCCAGGAAGAAGAAGGTGAACTCCGGACCTGAGCGGGAAGCGACACATGCCGGAATCGGACGCAGGATCTTAGTGACTCCCCGCACAGCGCATTATACACGGACAATGGCACTTAACATGCATCAGAAGAAGGAGGTGAACTCGCGGACCTGAGCGGGGAAGCGACACATGCAGGATATTGGGCACACGATCTTAGTGAATCGCGGCGCAGTGTATTGTCGTCGTGCTCTCTCTCGGGCCAGATAAGTAAATGTTCCCATTCACATGACCAAATTATGATCTATCACTAAATGCAACATCTGTAGTATAATAAACCCACTGCAACTTTGAATCTCAATTTGGTCATATATTCCAGGAGAATAACAGAGAAACAATAACTAGTTCCAATAAAACCTGAGTCCCAGTCCTCATCTAACATGTCTGTATGTTACAGATTGTATCCGGCCATGTGAACGGGACTTTAAATTGCATTCTGTAGACTGGAAACAACTGTAGCAAAAACCCTCAGCTGTAAGAAGTAGATTAAAGTCTCACGGGAGAAGATGATAGTCACAGTCATGACAGCAAACAGAGATGTAACAAAATGATGAGGAATTAATACACACAGTATATACAACCTGCAAACACTTTCATTACACTGTAATATACCCAGATGGCCTGAGATCTGGCAGAATCCCACACACTGGCAAAGCTCCGGCACAAGCTGCCGCCAGGGGAGACTCGCTGCAGTTTTATTTATTGTTACAATTGACTTCATGGAATCTTCATCTGAATATGTTGCGGTGAGCTCCCCCTAGGGGTGGCTGCAGTCAGCAAGAATTGTATCATTCGTCGTACCTTGTATGAGGGAAATCAGGTGAACTAAGAACTTTGTATGAAAAAGTAGCTCCGGCCTCTCCGGCTAGTCTCAAACATATTTATACTAAATCCTCCAGTGCCCCTCATGGTGACATTTATATGGGGGAAAGCTTCTGCATTCTGCTTCCAGGGTGGACTCCTGCATGTGAGGGGCTCTAAGGAGGCTGCTATGGAGCCCTCTCTGCACATCCAATACTAAGGGATCAGGTTATTTTTTTTAGTAAGTGGCCTACACCCATATCAACATCAGATCTGAAGAGACAATGTTGATATGGGTGCCGCCCACCATCTTGCTGCAGTGGTGCTGCCTGAGGCAAGAGGCTCAATTCAACTCATTGCTCGTGGATGGACATATAGGGCTTTTTTTACTAAGGGTCCCGCGCCGCATTTTCGTCAGGTTTCTGACTTTTTGGGGATCGCGCGGGGATTGTGTTGCACGCGATCCGATTGTCGTAATCAACGCGGCTTCACAACACAAATCGGGGAACGGGCAAGCCAATCACTTACATACACCGGGAGGAAGATGGTGAACTCCAGCGACCTCATCGGGGGAAAAGCCACACATGCAGAATCGGGCGCACGATTCTTCTTGAATCATGGGGATCGCGCAGGGACCGGGTAAGTAATGTGCCCCATAATGTTATTTACATCTTAAGATTGTCACAGTGCCATAAAAAATATTATATTTTTGATACCTAAATATGCAAAGTGGCTCCTATTTGATATATATTATACGGTAAGTAGAGATGCACATAGGATACTCTTCCTGCTTTATAACATTGCTGCCTGCAGATAGGACACTATAGTTAATCTGCTCAGCTCCTCCTGCTCTATAACATGCCCCCCTGCATATAGGACACTATGTACAATGTGCCCAGCTCCTCCTGCTCTATAACCTGCTGCCTGCAGATAGGACATATGTATAATCTCTCAGCTCCTCCTCTCTATAACATGCTGCCTGCACGATAGGACACTATGTATAATGTGCCCAGGTCTCCTTGCTCTATAACATGTTGCCTGCAGATAGGACACTATGTACAATCTGCTCAGCTCCTCCTGCTCTATAACATGCTGCCTGCAGATAGGACACTATGTACAATGTGCCCAGCTCCTCCTGCTCTATAACATGCTGCCTGCAGATAGGACACTATGTATAATCTGCTCAGCTCTCCTCTCTCATAACATGCTGCCTGCAGATAGGACACTTTGTACAATGTGCTCAGCTCCTGCTTTATAACATGTTACCTGCAGATAGGACACTATGTACAATCTGCTCAGCTCCTCCTGCTCTATAACATGCTGCCTGCAGATAGGACACTATGTACCCATCTCCTGAGCATCTCCTGCTCTATAACATGCTGCCTGCAGATAGGACACTATGTACAATCTACTCAGCACCTCCTGCTCTATAACATGCTGCCTGCAGATAGGACACTATGTACAATGTGCTCAGCTCCTCCTGCTCTATAACATGCTGCTTGCATATAGGACACCATGTACAATCTTTTAGCTCCTCCTGCTCTATAACATGCTGTCTGCAGATGAGGAACACTATGTACAATGTGTTCAGCTCCTCCTGCTCTATAACATGCTGCCTGCAGATAGGACACTATGTACAATGTGCTCAGCTCCTCCTGCTCTATAACATGCTGCTTGCATATAGGACACCATGTACAATCTTCTAAGCTCCTCCTGCTCTATAACATGCTGCCTGCAGATAGGACACTATGTACAATCTGCTCTGCTCCTCCTGCTCTATAACATTTATGGGTGTTCATAGCATTGGACTGTCTAGTGGCTGAACCAAGTCACTGAGCTTAAAGGGAACCTGTCACCAGGTTTCACCCCACTAAACTCCCAGCCCCCTCAGCTCGGGTATGAAATGTCTTTTCTATAATTCCCTCTTTAACCTATTAAAAAAATCTCCTCTAGGCTCAGGCAAATAAGACTCTTCTAACCTCTTTTTCACATGAGATGAGTCAAGTTTAGTGGTTGCAGGAGCCCCTATCTTCTGTTCTGTAGCACCTAGAAACAAGATTTTTGTGTCATATTAAAGATAAGAGTCGGTTACGGTTGTGATTAGGGTTCTGTGACGACAAACCAGAGATACAGGAGGCTAAAGACATAGTTGGAAATGCAGATAAAAACCCAGTTCCCCAGCATCTTAACTGCCTGTATGTCCAGTTCTGTAGCTCACAGAACTAGAAGCCTCTTCTATATAAAATATGAGATTGTTATCTTTAATATGACACTAAAAAAAAAGTAATCAAAGATTCAGGCTTCTCACTCCACCTACAACCACTACACTTGACTCATCTCAGGTGAAAACGACGTGAGAAGAGTCATGTTTTCCTGACTTTGGGGGAGATTTTTTCTATAGGTAAAAGGGTGAGATTTCACATAAAAGAGGAAAATCTAAACAGGAGATTTCATCCCTGACCTGCGGACTATTCGTTTAGCAGAGTACAATCTGGTGACAGGTTCTCTTTAGCTCCATTCCTATGATTGGTGGCTGAACTGCAGTAACCTGGTCTGACCACTGCACTGACAATGGAGCTGTCTACTGTCTACTGAGGGTGCTGGGGTGCCCAGGCTTCAATATTGCAGACTTTTTCTATGGATATGTTATCAATATCTTTAAGCTGAAATCCTTTTTAATAGTAAAAGGTTTTCCATGTTATGATACTGCAGCTCCAGCGCCATCCGAAAGTCAGCCAAACATTGGGGAGGCCTGAGTGTCTGATATGTTACCAATCATCAGGGCCACCATCCGGGGGGATTAGTCTGACTTTGTTCAGGGGGCCCCAAGGAGGAGAAGGGGCCCTAAGACACAGAAAACCTTACTCCCTTTCCAGGTGCAGGGAACTCACTGTACACACAGGGGTGGATGATCATTCATGGGGGGCCCCACAAAATTTACCAGTCAGGGGCCCCGGACTTCCTAGTGGCGGTGCTGGTCATCCTTATCACTAACCTTAAATATCTAATTGGTCAAAAAACCCACAGTAATAGTGATCCAGGAAACCCTCAGCAATCAGCACCTCTGGGGGGGAGGGGGGGAGGGGGGGGCATAAGTCATTTCTATAGGAGGGGGGGGGGGGTCGCCGCTTATCTCCAGCAACAAGGGGTTAAACACTGTGCAAAAATGTAATTCTGACAATTTTTGGCATCATCAGGCCTGATATACAGGAGAGAATCTGACAGGATTGTGGCCAGAAATCCACGGAATATCACATAGAAAAGCCTAGAAGTGGGGCGAGGGCTGTGCGCGTGGGGCGAGGGCTGTGCGTGTGGGGAGAGGGCTGTGCGTGTGGGGAGAGGGCTGTGCGCGTGGGCGGGCTGTGCTGGTGCGATGGGCGTGTGCGTGTGGGGGAGGCTGTGCGTGTGGGCGAGGCTGTGCGTGTGGGGCGAGGGCTGTATTCGTGTGGGGAGAGGCTGTGCGTGTGGGGCGGAGGGCTGTGCGTGTGAGGGCAGGGCTGTGGGGGGGCGTAGCTGTGGGGCGGAGAGCTGTGTGTGGGCGAGAGCTGTGTGTGGGGTGAGGGCTGTGTGTGGGGCGAGGGCTGTGTGTGGGGCGAGGGCTGTGTGTGGGGCGAGGGCTGTGTGTGGGGTGCGTAGGCTGTGTTTGGGGTGAGGGCTGTGTATGAGGCGAGGGCTGTGTTTGGGGCGAGGGCTGTGTTTGGGCGAGGCTGTGTTTGGGGCGAGGCTGTGTTTGGGCGAGGCTGTGTATGGGGGAGGGCTGTGTATGGGGCGAGGGCTGTGTATGGGGCGAGGCTGTGTATGGGGCGAGGGCTGTGTATGGGGCGAGGGCTGTGTATGGGGCGAGGGCTTTGTATGGGGCGAGGGCTGTGTATGGGGTGAGGGCTGTGTTTGGGGTGAGGGCTGTGTATGGGGGGGGGGCTGTGTTTGGGGTGAGGGCTGTGGTTTGGGGTGAGGGCGCGTTCACACGTTGCGTTTTGACCTGCGTTTTCATTGCGTTTGAAACGCATATACAACAGCTGAGGAGGGGTGATTTGCCTAATTACATCACTGTTAACGTTTCCATTTACAAAACGCATTGTAAACGCGATGTTAACGCATGCGTTAACGCATGCCTTTTGTTAACGCATGCGTTAACATTGCGTTTACAAACGTAAACGGTCATGTAATTAGGCAAATTACCTCACATCAGCTGTTGTATATGCGTTTCAAACGCAATGAAAACGCAACCAAAACGCAACGTGTAACGCGCCTGAGGGCTGTGTGGGGTGAGGTGTGTGGGGGCGAGGTGTGGGTGGAGGGCTGTGGTTGGGCAGGTGTGTGTTTGGGGCGAGTGGGTTGGCGGGCTGTGTGGGGCGAGGGCTGTGTGTTTGGGCGAGGGCTGTGTTTGGGGCGAGGGCTGTGTTTGGGCGAGGGCTGTGTTTGGGGCGAGGGCTGTGTTTGGGGCGAGGGCTGTGTTTGGGGCGAGGTGTGGTGGGCGAGGCTGGTGGTGGGTCGAGGGCGTGTTTGGGGCGAGGGTTCAAGTGTTTGGGGCGAGGCTGTGCTTTGTGTGTGGGAGGGACTGGTGTTTGGGGCGAGGGCTGTGTTTGGGGCGAGGGCTTGTGTGTGGGGTGAGGGCTGTGTTTGGGGTGAGGGCAGTGTGTTGTTGAGGGAGTGTGTGGGGCGAGGGTGTGTATGGGGTGAGGGCAGTGTTGGGGTGAGGGCAGTGTTTGGGGTGAGGGCTGTGTGTGGGGTGAGGCTGTGTTTGGGGTGAGGGCTGTGTTTGGGTGAGGGGCTTTGTGATAAACTTAAACACTCTACCAAAATCAATCAAGTTCCGTGGGAATTTTAAAACTGTATATTGTATACACTAATAAAACCTTTATGCTACTTTATATGTACGACATCCCTAAAAATATGTATAAACTATTGTAACTAAAATAATTACCAGAATAATTACCAGATTATCACTTCAGTGCTATCTTTTAAGTTGGGTCATGACCCAGATCTGAGATTACTACAAGGGTTTGGTCTGTACAGTCAGAGCAGAAGGTAGGGCAGCACGGTGGCTCAGTAGTTAGCACTACAGCCTTGCAGCACGGTGGCTCAGTAGTTAGCATTATAGCCTTGCAGCACTGGGAACCTGGGTTTAAGTCCCACGCAGGTCAACATCTGCAAAGAGTTTGTATGTTCTCTCAATGTTTGCTTGTGTTTCCTCCTGTTTCCTCCCACACTCCATACATACTGGTAGGTTGATTAGACTGTGAGCCCCGTGGGGACAGGGACTGATTTGGTAATCTCTGTGCAGCGCTGCAGAATCTGTGTGCGCTATATAAATAAAGGAATTATTATTATTTTTTTTTTTTTTTATTGTTTCCTAATACTTTCACATTAGCTATAATGACCTGGTATGAGGTTGTCAGGGACAATATCACACTATCCCTGCCTTCAGGGGGTCAATGAAAGTTGCCTACCCCTTCCTGCAAAAGTAAAATTCCATTCCCACCCGTCCAATGATTAAATGAAATCCACCATCACAATCCATCCTGATAAACCAGGGACATTACTCATAGATCCAGGCACCGGGACTGTGGTATCTTCTTATATGTGTTATCCATGGCCTCCTTCCTTCTAAAAACAGCTTTTAAGTTATTATATTGCGCAAGAAGGGCTCCTGGGGGGTGTTACCAGAGCCCCTCTGTGCTGCAGCTTCACAGGTTAACCTTTGCAGGAGCTATTCCTCCCTCCCACTGTGCGAGAATACAGCAGGCAGATGGAGGGAGGAAGTGCTGAGGGAGCAGGGTGAGGGGGAGACAGTGTAACAGCCTGTGAAGCTACATCATGGAGGAACTCTCTCCAGAGCCCTTCTGTGTCAGTAGAATTATAAAAGTTGATTTTAGAAGGAAGGAGGCCATGGATAACGAATATAAGAAGATACCACAGTCCCGGTGCCTGGATCTAATGTCCGGTAATGTCCCTGGGTTATCAGGATGGATTGTGATGAGAGTTGCCGGATGCTGCATCAGTGTAGCTCCAGCATTCTCACCGTATGTTTGGTTCACAATTCATAAAAGCAAATGGTAGATTTCCTGTAATGTTCAGGCTGTCGAAGATGAGACAACTTTTATATGTATTTTTATTTAGAAAAATTGGGGCAGATTTACTTACCCGGTCCATTCGCGATCCAGCGGCGCGTTCTCTGCGGTGGATTCGGGTCCGGCCGGGATTCATTAAGGTAGTTCCTCCGCCGTCCACCAGGTGGCGCTGCTGCGCTGAAAAGCATCGGAACGCACTGGAGTTCACCGGCTCGGGCTGAGTGAAGGTAAGTGCAAGCTCAGCGACAGATTTTTTGTTTTAAATGCGGCGGTTTTTCCGAATCCGTCGGGTTTTCGTTCGGCCACGCCCCCCGATTTCCGTTGCGTGCATGCCAGCGCCGATGCGCCACAATCCGATCGCGTGCGCCAAAATCCCGGGGCAATACAGGGAAAATCGGCGCAAATCGGAAATATTCGGGTAACACGTCGGGAAAAATCGAATCGGGCCCTTAGTAAATGACCCCCAATGTGTTGTATTTTTTGTTGTATATGTGTAGTTTATCCATGATTATAGACCAATCCAAGTGTCAAATGTGTGACTACAATTCCTGTACCAAACCCCCAACTATAATATGTTCATAGTAATGGCTTTCACCAAAGGCTTCTAGGCTCTGCTATGCCCGTACCCTCTGCTCTGACTCCACTTATGGCCCTCGCCCCAGGGGTATCTGAGCAGCACTTCTGTATTGCAGGGTGCTATGCCTGTCAGTGTGATGTTGACAGGTATTCTAGTTGACCTGAATACTATCCCTATATACCAAAGATACAATCAACTGCTCAAAATTGTGTATAAAGAATCTTAAAGGGGTTTTCCCAGGATAGAAAGTTCTCAAATTTTATTCCCCTTAGTGATGTTTACACAATAAAGATCATTTAACCCCTTACTTCACAATGTTACTCAGTGTTATTGCTGTTTTAGCTCCTATCACTCAGTGTTGTCAGTGTAAGATTCCAGAGTGTGAGTGGGGACTCTCTGTGCAGACGCTTCATGATCCCTCTGTGCTATGAGATGCTGTGTGCTGACAATGTGCTTAGTTTATCAGGGTCCAGGGTTTATTTACACTTTTATTTAGCTTCTAAATATTCACTAGTATCTATAGAAAGAGAGATGAGACAGATCAGAGCTGAGAGATGATGAGATACATGAGATGGATATAACACACAATGACATGCTCAACTCTGTAATACACACAAAGTCAGCACTGCTATATGCCTCCCTTCCGGATAAAGACTTGTCTGTAGATTGAAGAGCAGTGGTTCTTAACCATGGTTCTATCGTACCCTAGGGGTTCGGTGAGTCAGTCTCAGGGGTTTGGCGGAGCCTCTGCCATAGAGGTCAAGACACACACATATTTGATTTATAATAATAATAATTCTTTATTCATATAGCGCACACAGCGCTGCACAAAGCATGACAAATTGGTCCCTGTCCCCATGGGGCTCACAATCTAAACAACCTACCAGTATTTTTTGGAGTGTGGGAGGAAACCAGAGGAAACCCACGCAAACACGGAGAGAACATACAAACTCTTTTGCAGATGTTGACCTGGGTGCGATTCGAACCCAGGACCCCAGCGCTGCAAGGCAGAAGTGCTGCCCACTCAGCCACCGTGCCCCCCTGTGATTTATCACTAAAGAAGGGTTTGGTGAATGTGTATATGAAACTGGTGGGTTCAGTACATCAAACAAGGTTAAGAACCACTGTTGTAGACTGTCTGAGCTGGTCTTGCAATGCAAGGGGGGAGGGGCAGGAGGCAGAGAGCACTGTAGTGAGCAGGCAACAGAAGCTATTCATGAGAAGAATCCAACCATAGATTTATGGTTGTATCCAAGGGCAACCAAAATTGTAAACACGAGGAGAGAGGTTGGACTTATATTTGTGAAATGTATTTTTGATAATAACAGTGAATTAGAGAATTTGTTATTTTGTTATCCTGAGTATATTTAAGACCCCTGTCTTTGTGGGAATATCCCTTTAAATCTCTATTTAATCTATAGTTTACAATAGTATCTCCAATCCCTAAATAATCAGGTATAAAACAAGATGTGAACCACAGCAGCACAGGACAGAGGCAAATCCAGACAACCATAGAGAGATGATATAGAATGGGCAGACAAGTGTAAGAAGTCAGTACTAGGGATGAATAGACCCGCTTAAGTTTGTGTTCAACCTGATAGTTCGGTCTGGGTTCAGATCTGGGTATCAAACCCGAAGGCTCACCTCCAAGGAAAACACCCACACTCGGGTTTTTACCCTTTAAATGCCACTCAATTCTCTGTCTGTGAGTTTGCTGTTGTCTGACCTAGCTGCTGTGACTCCCTGCTGCCTCCTCCCCTCTCCATAGACTTCTATGTAAACTGACCCCCTACTGTCTTATAAGTAAGATTCAAGCGGCAATATCAGAGTGAAAAGCAGATTAGGAAGGAAGATAATAAGAGACAAAGTAAATGGAGTCGGAGGCTGTTTTCTCTGATAAGATACATCACAGAATTTCTTGAATTTACTTGTATTGCTGATTTATGGAATATTTGATAAAATTATGTAACTATCTGGACACTGTTTAGTGGGCGCATAACATGTTTGCTACTTTTTTGGGGGCCCATTCATACTATTTGCCGTCTACAAATGGACACAGATGAAGGTGGGTCTACAGCGACGTCCCCCTACCCGAAGACTTATAGGAATCTATTGGAGCTGGTAAAGCCCCCTGGGTTGAGTGGCAGCAATGACAGCAAAATGCTAGTCACCAGCTACTCCTTCCCATGACCCAACCAGCTCTGGCCGGGTCAGATGACACCTACAACCTATCAGCAGCTTCAGCAGTTACAGTAGTAGTTACTTGTAGTCCATGCAGAAATGAATTGGGAAGTCAAAGCGAGATAAGAACCCCCTGTGGCCATTTCGAGGTTTATAGTATATCTAAAAAAAAAACTTTAAATAGTTGTCTACCACCCACACCAGACAGCACTATTTAGATAGGCGCATTGTAAATCCCCACAAACCTTTATTATTTCTGGACATTTTGCCACTTCCGAGTTATTCCCTGTTTAATCCGTATGCTAATGAGGCAGTTAGCGCGCCTATAGAGCTTTTTCCTCTTGCCCCAAGCTTCTTACAAGACAAACCTCCAGCAAATCTAATAGCGAGGATAGTGATCCAGGCAGAGATAGCAGTGCCCCAGGTGTTCAGGATACACTCAGGGTGCACCAACTACCTCATTAGCATATGGAATATAGAAACAACATAATGGACAGAAATTGTGAAGTTGTGTTTGAAATCACAGTGTTTTTCTCTACAACATTCTACATGTAGGTAGGGAGATTGTAGATACATTAAATATAACATAAGAATCCACGGTGGCTTGGTGGTTAGCACTACAGGCTTTCAGCGCTGGAGTCCTGGGTTCAAGTCCCATCTAGGTCAACATCTGCAAAGAGTTTGTATGTTCTCTCCATGTTTGTGTGGGTTTCCTCCGGGTCCTCTGGTTTCCTCCCACACTCCAAAACATACTGGTAGGTTGTTTAGATTGTGAGCCCCATGGGAACAGGAATTGATTTGGCAAGTTTTGTGCAGCGCTGCAAAATCTATAGGCACTATATAAATAAAGAATTAATTATTATTATAATGATAAAGCAGTGACACTTACTCATAGAATCCAGGCACCGGGATTGTGGTCATCTTTTTATATTTGTTATCCATGTACGTCCTACCTTCCAAAATCAACTTTTACAATTATGCTATTGGGCCTGAAGGATTTTGGGATGCGTTCCCAGAGCCCATCCATGCTGTAGCTTCAAAGACTGTTACACTGCACAGAACTGAGATAGGGAGGGGGAAATCCTCCTGCACAGTGTAACAGCCAGTTACAGCACAGAGGGGCTCTGGTACACACCCTCTGTCTTATTAGCATAATTTTAAAAGTTGATTTTAGAAGGAAGGAGGTCATGGATCACACAGTCCCGATGCCTGGATCTATGAGTAATGTCCCTGGTTTATTATGATGGATTCTGATGGCAGGTTCCCTTTAAGGTTGCCCACTCAACTGAAGTTAAGTTTTGTTAATGAAAGGGTAACATTCCGGACACCTACTAAACGGTTCAGAGCGGAAAAGGTAGATCAACATTTTGAAACTTCTTAGCGCCCTGTATCATAATCCACAGAACATATGTAGACTCCGACCCAGAAGACGCGGGAGCTGTTTGAGGACTCTTCCCTCTATGTAAACACAAGTTATTTTCACTCGTCTTCAATGAATGCGGCTTTAATAGTCGCCATCAATGAATCTTTGTTCTCTCCACTAAATACACTGTCGGCAGAAGAAATCATTCCAGGGCCAAACTAAATTCCTCGGAATTTAGGATCCACACTATTACAAGAGAGATGTTACTGAGCAATTACAGTAAGTATGTTTACCAGCGAGAGCCCCGAGATTAACCCTTTCACTACCAATCACCATAATGATGACTATAATGGGGGGGGGGGGTCTCTATTCCTCCCCTGACCGGATCCTGTATTATCCTGGGAAATAAGCTGCCACCGGAGATGTCTGGGAGCAGATCACTCTCCTTTCCCTATTGGAAACACATTGGGGCTTATTTACTAAGGGTCCGCATTTCCGTCAGGTTTTCCAAAGTTTTTCGGGGATCGTGCCGCTGGGACAGGTATTGAGAAGGGGAATTTGGCGCAGACGATCGGATTTTGGCACAATTGCGCAGGCTTTCATGCAACAGAAATCGGGGGCGAGAAGTCGGATGATCCGACTGATTCGGATAAACCGCAGGATTTAACTTAAAAATTGTGTCACAAGCCAAGCATTTACTTACGCCGGGAAGAAGAAGGTGAACTCCGGGGACCTGAGCGGGGAAGCGACACATGCAGGATATCGGGCGCACGATCTTAGTGACTCTCCGCACAGCGCATTATACACGGACAATGCACTTACATGCACCAGGAGAAGAAGGTGAACTCCGGGGACCTGAGCGGGGAAGTGACACATGCAGGATATCGGGCGCACGATCTTAGTGACTCCCCGCACACGCATTATACACGGACAATGCACTTACATGCACCAGGAAGAAGAAGGTGAACTCCAGGGACCTGAGCGGGGAAGTGACACATGCGGGATATCGGGGGCAGGATCTTAGTGACTCCCCGCACAGCGCATTATACAGACAATGCACTTACATGCACCAGGAAGAAGAAGGTGAACTCCGGGACCTGAGCGGGAAGTGACACATGTGCAGGATATCGGGTGCAGGATCTTAGTGACTCCCCGCACAGCGCATTATACACGGACAATGCACTTACATGCACCGGGAAGAAGAAGGTGAACTCCGGGGACCTGAGCGGGAAGCGACACATGCAGATATCTGGCACAGGATCTAGTGACTCCCCGCCCAGCGCATTATACATGGACAATGCACTTAACATGCACCAGGAAGAAGATGAACTCCAGGGACCTGAGCGGGTAGCGACACATTCAGGATATCGGCCACATCTTAGTGACTCCCCGCACAGGCATTATACACGGACAATGCACTTACATGCACCAGGAAGAAGAAGTGAACTCCGGGACCTGAGCGGGGAAGCGACACATGCAGGATACGGGTGCACATCTTATTACTCCCCGCCAGCACATTATACACAGACAATGCACTTACATGCCACCAGAAGAAGAAGGTGAACTCCGGGGATCTGAGCGGGGAAGCGACACATGCAGGTATCGGGCGCACATCTTAGTGACTCCCCGCCCAGCGCATTATACATGGACAATGCACTTACATGCACCAGGAAGAAGGTGAACTCCAGGGACCTGAGCGGGGTAGCGACACATTCAGGATATCGGGGGCACGATCTTAGTGACTCCCCCGCACAGCGCATTATACACGGACAATGCACTTACATGCACCAGGAAGAGAAGTGAACTCCGGGACCTGAGCGGGAAGCGACACATGCGATATCGGACGCAGGATCTTAGTGACTCCCCGCACAGCGCATTATACACGGACAATGCTTACATGCACCAGAAGAAGAAGGTGAACTCCGGGACCTGAGCGGGGAAGCCACATGCAGGATAGTGGCACACGATCTTAGTGAATCGCGGCGCAGTGTATTGCGTCGGGGTGCTCCTCCGGGCCAGATAGTAAATGTGCCCATTCACATGAGCCAAATATGATCTCAACTTATAATGCCAACAATTCTGTAGTAATAAACCCACTGACAACTTGGAATTCTCAATTTGGTCATATATTTCCAGGAGGATACAAGAAACAATACTAGTTCCAATAAAACCTGAGTCCCAGTCCTCCATCTAACATGTCTGTATGTTCAGATGTATCCGGCCAGGTGAACGGGACCTTTAAAGTGCATTCTGTAGACTGGAAACAACTGTAGCAAACCCTCAGCTGAAGAACGTAGATTAAAGTCTCAACGGGAGAAATGAATAGTCACAGTCACTGACAGCAAACAGAGATGTAACAAAATGATGAGGAATTAATACACACAGTATATTCATAACCCTGCAACACTTTCATTACACTGTAATATAACCAGATTGCCTGAGATCTGGCAGGAATCCCACACCTGGCAAAGCTCCGGCACAAGCTGCCGCCAGGGGAGACTCGCTGCAGGTTTTATTTATATTGTTACAATTGACTTCAATGGAATCTTCATGAATATGTAGCGGTGAGCTCCCCCTAGGGGTGGCTGCAGTCAGCAAGAATGTATCATCGTACTGTCCTTTGTATGAGGGAAATCAGGTGACTAAGAACTTTGTATGAAAAGTAGCTCCGGCCTCTCCGCTGAGTCTCAAACATATTTATACTAAATACTCCAGTGCCCCCATCATGGTGACATTGTATATGGGGAAAGCTTCTGCATTCTGCTTCCAGGTGGACTCCTGCATGTGAGGGGCTCTAAGGAGGCTGCTAATGGAGCCCTCTCTGCCACATCCAATACTAGGGATCAGGTTATTTTATTTTTTAGTAAGTGGCCTACACCCATATCAACATCAGATCTGAAGAGACAATGTTGATATGGGTGCCGCCCACCATCTTGCTGCAGGTGGTGCGGCCTGAGCAAGAGGCTCAATTCAACTCATTGCTCGTGGATGGACATATAGGGGCTTTTTTTACTAAGGGTCCCGCGGCCGCATTTTCGTCAGGTTCCTGACTTTTGGGGATCGCGCGGGGGATTGTGTTGCACGCGATCCGATTGTGTCGTAATCACGCCGGGCTTCACGCAACACAAATCGGGGAACGGGCAAGCCAATCACTTACATACAACCCGGGGAAGATGGTGAACTCCAGCGGACCTCATCGGGGAACACACATGCAGGAATCGGCGCACGATCTCTTGAATCATGGGGATCGCGCAGGGACCGGGTAAGTAAATGTGCCCCATAATGTTTATTTACATCTTAAAGATTGTCACAGTCGCATAAAAAAATATATTTTGATACCTAAAATATGCAAGTGGCTCCTATTTGATCATATTTATACACATGCAGGATATCGGGCGCACGATCTTAGTGACTCCCCACACAGGGCATTATACACGGACAATGCACTTACATGCACCAGAAAGAAGAAGGTGAACTCCAGGGACCTGAGCGGGGAAGTGACACATGCGGGATATCGGGGGCAGGATCTTAGTGACTCCCCGCACAGCGCATTATACATGGACAATGCACTTACATGCACCAGGAAGAAGAAGGTGAACTCCGGGGACCTGAGCGGGGAAGTGACACATGCAGGATATCAGGTGCAGGATCTTAGTGACTCCCCGCACAGCGCATTATACACGGACAATGCACTTACATGCACCGGGAAGAAGAAGGTGAACTCCGGGGACCTGAGCGGGGAAGCGACACATGCAGGATATCTGGCACAGGATCTTAGTGACTCCCCGCCCAGCGCATTATACATGGACAATGCACTTACATGCACCAGGAAGAAGGTGAACTCCAGGGACCTGAGCGGGGTAGCGACACATTCAGGATATATCGGGCACGGATCTTAGTGACTCCGCACAGGCATTATACACGACAATGCACTTACATGCACCAGGAAAGAAGGTGAACTCCGGGGACCTGAGCGGGGAAGGCGACACATGCAGGATATCGGGTGCACATCTTAGTTACTCCCCGCACAGACATTATACACAGACAATGCACTTACATGCACCAGGAAGAAGAAGGTGAACTCCGGGGATCGAGCGGGGAAGCGACACATGCAGGTATGATATCGGCAGCAGGATCTTGTGACTCCCGCCCAGAGCGCATTATATCATGGACAATGCCCTTACATGCACCAGAGAAGAAGGTGTAACTCCAGGGACTGAGCGGGGTGTCACGTGCCGAAGGACAGCTGTGACGCGCCTGGTTTTTTTTGCGGTGGGTTAGGTAGCGACACACATTCAGATATCGGGGGCACGATCTTAGTGAACCCCCGACCCACAGCGCATTATACACGGACAACTGCACTTACATGCACCAGGAAAAGAAGGAGGTGGAACTCCGGGGACCTGAGCGGGGAAGCGACACATGCAGGATATCGGACGCAGGATCTTAGTGACTCCCCGCACAGCGCATTATACACGGACAATGCACTTACATGCATCAGGAAGAAGGAGGTGAACTCCGGGGACCTGAGCGGGGAAGCGACACATGCAGGATATTGGGCACACGATCTTAGTGAATCGCGGCGCAGTGTATTGTCGTCGGGGTGCTCCTCCGGGCCAGATAAGTAAATGTGCCCCATTCACATGAGCCAAATTATGATCTCAACTTATAATGCAACAATCTGTAGTAATAAACCCACTGACAACTTTGAATTCTCAATTTGGTCATATATTTCCAGGAGGAATAACAGAGAAACAATACTAGTTCCAATAAAACCTGAGTCCCAGTCCTCCATCTAACATGTCTGTATGTTACAGATTGTATCCGGCCATGTGAACGGGACCTTTAAAGTGCATTCTGTAGACTGGAAACAACTGTAGCAAACCCTCAGCTGTAAGAACGTAGATTAAAGTCTCAACGGGAGAAATGAATAGTCACAGTCACTGACAGCAAACAGAGATGTAACAAAATGATGAGGAATTAATACACACAGTATATTCATAACCCTGCAAACACTTTCATTACACTGTAATATAACCAGATTGCCTGAGATCTGGCAGGAATCCCACAAACCTGGCAAAGCTCCGGCACAAGCTGCCGCCAGGGGAGACTCGCTGCAGGTTTTATTTATATTGTTACAATTGACTTCAATGGAATCTTCATGAATATGTATGCGGTGAGCTCCCCCTAGGGGTGGCTGCAGTCAGCAAGAATTTGTATCATCGTACTGTACCTTTGTATGAGGGAAATCAGGTGACTAAGAACTTTGTATGAAAAAGTAGCTCCGGCCTCTCCGGCTGAGTCTCAAACATATTTATACTAAATACTCCAGTGCCCCCATCATGGTGACATTGTATATGGGGAAAGCTTCTGCATTCTGCTTCCAGGGTGGACTCCTGCATGTGAGGGGCTCTAAGGAGGCTGCTAATGGAGCCCTCTCTGCCACATCCAATACTAAGGGATCAGGTTATTTTATTTTTTAGTAAGTGGCCTACACCCATATCAACATCAGATCTGAAGAGACAATGTTGATATGGGTGCCGCCCACCATCTTGCTGCAGGTGGTGCTGCCTGAGGCAAGAGGCTCAATTCAACTCATTGCTCGTGGATGGACATATAGGGGCTTTTTTTACTAAGGGTCCCGCGGCCGCATTTTCGTCAGGTTTCCTGACTTTTTGGGGATCGCGCGGGGGATTGTGTTGCACGCGATCCGATTGTGTCGTAATCACGCCGGGCTTCACGCAACACAAATCGGGGAACGGGCAAGCCAATCACTTACATACACCGGGAGGAAGATGGTGAACTCCAGCGGACCTCATCGGGGAAGCCACACATGCAGGAAATCGGGCGCACGATCTTCTTGAATCATGGGGATCGCGCAGGGACCGGGTAAGTAAATGTGCCCCATAATGTTTATTTACATCTTAAAGATTGTCACAGTCGCATAAAAAATATTATATATTTTGATACCTAAAATATGCAAAGTGGCTCCTATTTGATCATATATTATACGGTAAGATAGAGATGCACATAGGATACTCTTCCTGCTTTATAACATGCTGCCTGCAGATAGGACACTATGTATAATCTGCTCAGCTCCTCCTGCTCTATAACATGCTGCCTGCAGATAGGACACTATGTATAATGTGCCCAGGTCCTCCTGCTCTATAACATGTTGCCTGCAGATAGGACACTATGTACAATCTGCTCAGCTCCTCCTGCTCTATAACATGCTGCCTGCAGATAGGACACTATGTACAATGTGCCCAGCTCCTCCTGCTCTATAACCTACAAACGACAGACCAGGGAAAGCGGGAAAATGGGTTGAGCGGCAGGGCCAACGATGCGGGAGCCGCCGGGAGCTCGGTGCAGCGCAAGAACCCCTTAAACACAACCGTAACCGCCTTATCGAGATGACACAAAAATCGCTTGGGTCGAGTGCACAGAACAGAAGATAGGGGCTCCGCAACCACTGAAACTGTACCCTCATGTGAAAAAGAGTAGAAGAGTCTTATTTGCCTGAGCCTAGAGGAGATTTTTTAATAGGTTAAAGAGGAAGTAGAAAAGACATTCATACCCGAGCTGAGGGGCTGGGAGTTTAGTGGGGTGAAACCTGTGACAGGTTCCCTTTAAGGCTCATTGACTCTGGTCACACTAGAACCGTCCAAGCTATGAACACCCATTAATGTTATAGAGCGGGAGGAGCAAGAGCAATGTTACATAGTGTCCTATCTCAGGCAGCATGTTAAGAGCAGAGGAGCTGAGAGGTACATGGTGTCCTATTGCAAGCAGCCATGTTATAGTAGCAGAGGAGCTGACAGCATTGACATAGTGTCCTATCTGCAGGCAGCATGTATAGAGCAGGAGAGCTGAACACTTGACATAGTGTCCACCTGCAGCACATGTTAGAGCAGCGATGACAGACATTGTACATGGTGTCCTATATGCACAGCATGTTTAGAGCAGGAGGAGCTGACACATTGTACATAGTGTCCTCTCTGCAGGCAGCATTTTAGCAGGAGGCTGAGAGATTGTACAGTGTCCATCTGCAGGCAGCATGTTATAGAGCAGAGAGCTAGGAGATTGTACATAGTGTCCTACTGCAGGCAGCATGTTTAGAGCGGAGGAGCTGAGAATGTGTACATATGTCCTATCTCAGGGAACATCTGTTATAACCAGGAGGCAGCGCAGGACCAGAAACTGTGAGGAGGATTATAGAAAGGGGGAAACATTATCCGATACATCCTGTAATACAGGAGGAGACAGATCTCGCCATTACCTGATCTGCTCAATGGTTTGTTCCAGAGTCCTCTTCAATAGTTCCTGAACATTTCTGATGAGCTCAACCTCCTTCATAGTAAATAACAAAAATCATCAGAAACACATAAATACATAATATAATGGAGGATCACTGAAAAATACAACACTACTAACTACTATATATATGGATATAAGTACTCAACTACTGCCCCTATGTACAAGAATATAACTACTATAATACTGCCCCCTATGTACAGGAATATAACTACTATAATACTGCCCCCTATGTACATAGGGGCAGTATTATAGTAGTTATATTCTTGTACATAGGGGGCAGTATTATAGTAGTTATATTCTTGTACATAGGGGGCAGTATTATAGTAGCTATATTCTTGTACATAGGGGCAGTATTATAGTAGTTATATTTCTTGTACATAGGGGCAGTATTATAGTGTAGTTTATATTTTACATAGGGGCAGTATTATAGTAGTTATATTCTTGTACATAGGGGGCATTATTATGTACTATATTCTTGTACATAGGGGGCAGTATTATAGTAGCTATATTCTTGTACATAGGGGCGTATTATAGTAGTTATATTCTTGTACATAGGGGGCAGTATATAAGCTATATTCTTGTACATAGGGGGCAGTTATATAGTAGTTATATTCTTGTACATAGGGGGCAGTTATAAGTAGTTATATTCTTGTACATAGGGGGCAGTATTATTAGTTATATTCTTGTACATAGGGGGCAGTATTATAGTATCTATATTCTTGTACATAGGGGGCAGTTTATAGTAGTATATTCTTGTACATAGGGGCAGTATTATAGTAGTTATATTCTTGTACATAGGGGGCATATTATAGTAGTTTATATCTTGTACATAGGGGCAGTATTATAGTAGCTATATTCTTGTACATAGGGGGCAGTATTATATAGCTATTTCTTGTACATAGGGGCAGTTTAGATAGTAGTTATATTCCTGTACATAGGAGCGTATTATAGTAGTTATATTCTTGTACATGGGGGCAGTATTATAGTTAGTTTATATTCCTGTACATAGGGGCAGTATTATAGTAGTTATTTCTGTACATAGGGCACTATTATAGTAGTTATATTCTTGTACATAGGGGGCAGTATTATATAGTTATATTCCTGTACATAGGGGGCAGTATTATAGTAGTTATATTCTTGTACTAGGGGGCAGTATTATGTAGTTATATTCTTGTCATAGGGGCAGTATTATAGTATTATATCCTTTACATGGGGCAGTATTATAGTATTTATATTCTTGTACATAGGGGGCAGTATATAGTAGTTATATTCTGTACATAGGGGGCAGTATTATAGTAGTTATATTCCTGTACATAGGGGGCAGTATTATAGTAGTTATATTCCTGTACTAGGGGGCAGTATTATAGTAGTTATATTCTGTACATAGGGGGAGTATTATAGTAGTTATATTCTTGTACATAGGGGGCAGTATTATAGTAGTTATATTCCTGTACATAGGGGGCGTATATAGTAGTTATATTCTTGTACATAGGGGGCAGAATTATATAGTTATATTCCTGTACTAGGGGGCAGTATTATAGTATTTATAGTCTTGTACATAGGGAGCAGTATTATAGTAGTTTATTCTTGTACATAGGGGGCAGTATTATAGTAGTTATATTCCTGTACAGGGGGCAGTATATAGCAGTTATATTCTTGTACAGAGGGGCAGTATTATAATAAGTATACTTTGATGGCAGGGCCCGATACTATATTAGTTGTGCTGGTGTAATTCTTAGTTCCTATGGACAATAGCTGAATGGACTTGGACAATGACACCCAATTTAGTGAGATAGGAGCGCGCTGAGAGCAGCTGTCACTACCCTTCCTCCCACTAGACTTGGCAGCTGATACAAAGTGAGCAACACTAGAAAGAGTCCTGGGCGGTTAGTGAATAAGAAACTGCTCTTTGTCCTGCGGCCTGATGAATATATAAAAAAAAACTGTTAAAAGTTTAACTGTTCTAAAAGGTCTTATCCCATGGATTGTTTGTAATTTTTACTACATTCTGTTAATTGTTTTTTAAATTTTTAACAATTTTTTCTTCTAGTTAAGATTAAAGATCAGACCGTTCACTCGGGAGTTAATTCTCCGCATCTACTCAACACTGCATTAAAAAAAGAAAAGCAATTTAAAAGAAAAGGTCAGAGAAAACAAGGACAAGCGGCAGCAGCGGCGCAGTACACAGCCAGATGATCTGGTTCAGGAGGAAGGCGCTCGCTGCATGACTCACCTACATCACAAAGAGGGAAAAAACCCGAGCTACAATGTCAGGTCATGGCGTCCATGACAAGCGCTGTCACCTGGGACAGGCCTGGAGCTGACGCCATGTGTTTACCCGCACAAGGTGGAAATCTTAACCACAAGGCTCCTCATTGTTAAAAGGTTGTTGGGAGAGAGGAAGTAACCGGCCGATTCCGTCAACGTCGTGTAATATTAGGAACCAACCACAATTATTTATAGAGCCGCGCTTTATCTACACTTTCTCTAGAATATTGGCGGCCATAGAAGTGAACGGAGAGAAGAGCACATGCACAGTCACATCATCGGGGGGGGGGGATGGAGTTGTGGGACACCCATTAAGGTGATAAATACAGGTGACATATCATACCCACATCTTATGACAGTGGTGGCGAACCTATGGCACGGGTGCCGGAGGTGGCACTCAGAGCCATCTCTGTGGGCACCCAGGCATTACCCCAGCACAGAGTTTTCCAGAAACTTCCTGCAGGAAGAGGAAGTAGGTGTAGACAGGGCTGGATTATCATTGGAGCTGCTGCCCACGATTCTTCTTTCTCAAAAGCACCCTGGAGGAAAGCTACAAGAATTATGTGAACATCCCCTCCTTCATTTAATGCTATTGGGGTCCATCACTGCCCTATGAGGAAGCCATTGATATATAAAATTGGAATACCCCTTTAAAAGAAGTCAGAAGCTCATGAAGACAACCCATGTCCATAACAGACGCTACACAAACGTGGCTCCTTCACTTGGGACCAGACCCCATTACAGAAGGACCTAGAGAGTAAGCCCTAACGCCATTAAAGAGCAATTTAGAGGGGGAGAATCTTGGGAAACCCATGAAAATCAAGAAGAATATTCCATGTAATAAAAGCAGAACCAGATTTATTGAAGTTATTTTCCTCCCATGGAAAGAAGGAACCCGACGTAGACCCATTCTCTCCTGGTGCAGGGTTCCTAATATTTCATAGTAATAGAAAGACACCAGATACACACTTCGAACTTCTTCATTCCAAACAGATGTAAAACCGGTTACATTTCCCTATAAAACTTCTACATCAGAGGACAACCACAGAACTGGATCTTCAAGTCTTCACTTATGGCAAAAGATCAAAAACAGTTGGCAAAACTTTTTTAAATTTGCGGCACGACGTTGGCTTCAAATGGCTGGATACAAACCACATCCCCATCATGTGGGATAATCCTAAAATGTTGTCTAAAGAGATCCTTGGGCAAATCTACTCCATACGACCAAGCTGCTTCAAAAATTTGGAGGTCATGATTGACTTGCAAAAGCAGTTTAGGGAAAAAAAAAAAAAAATCTTCTGGGTTTGGGCCACACGGAGTCCAAAGGTCTGGACTTATCATAGAATTTTCCTGACCTCAAGCTCAACAGATTTTATAAACACGTAGCCCACCCTCACCATTACATCTCAAGTTTACTTCAAAAACATTCCACTGACCCCCCCCAAAAAAAATATGATTTAGGTGTAGCTATTCCCACGACAAACTGACTACAACAGTAGGGACTAGAAGTATCTGACCACAGAAGGTTGCAATTACTAATATGACCCTGAAGACGAGAGCAAGACACGGTGACCAACGCTAGAACATTCTAGGCCCCCCTTTCTTTAATTTATTTTCCACCAATGTCTATGGGTATCTCTGGCCCCAAAATATTAAAAATGGCCCCAACTGAGTTTAAATAGGTTCTTAAGGTCTACGGTAAACTGTCCAAACATGACTGTGAAGAAGAAACGACCACCACCCATTTACACGGCGATTCCACCATCCCTCTTGGCTCGCAGCGATCACTGTATGCCTATACTGCACTACATCAGTACCCCGGCACGTGCCATCTCTCAGCCAAGGTCGCACATCTTCAATGTGATTCCACGAAAACAGAGATTTCATGATATAAGCAGCGCACCAGCAAGATCAGCTGTCACTTCACAAATGCGAGAACACGGAGGAGAATATCAGTGTATATTTTTATCTATTACGTGACGACTATAGAAGGTAAAAACTGAAGGTCACAGCTGGGAGATTAGAGAGATCGTGTAAATTCTCATAGTAAATACAGCTGTGTAATTACAACACATTACGTAAGGAAATCTCTTGTATGTCAGTGAAAATCTCTCCAATCTCACCTATGCAAGATGGAGTGGTCTTATTCATAAAGCCCCTAATCTTTTTATGTGGTGGTTTGTTTTCCACCCTACTAGGGGAGCAAGATACCAGACTACAGGTGCCTTATAGCCCTCCAAAGGTCTGGCACATGTATCCTGTGACCCAGTGTGTCCCAGACACCCTGGGTTATTTAGGGCACCTACACCCATGGGGAGGTGCATAAACAACATGGTCATGCAAGTGACCTCCACCTGTTCTACCCAATTATAAACCGGTTCCACCTATCCAGCCCGATTCCATATTGACGCCGTTACCTGCTCTAACCTCCGCCAGGATACCTCTCCCTTCTATTTCATTCATGGCCTTCTCTAGACTTGTCTGGGATCTATGTCCTTCTTACAATACCATAATAGAGCTCGTAGCCTGGTGGCCTCCTGCAGTGAAGTCCAGAGCCACACCGAGGGGTCTAGGTTAAACTAGTGGACCACTTAGACTACGTTCATAGAATTAGCTTCAATCAAATCCAAATCAAGTCTTCTGTCCCTTGCTTCAATGGAGAGGCGTCGAGAATGCATGACCATTGCTATTGAAGTTTATGGGATTGATGAATGGGAAGCGTACAGAATAACCAACACTCAAATGAAGGATATAGACTTCCATTCTTGTGATCATTGGGATTCCCAGAGTTTAACTTCTCCTGTGTACGTGGATAGGTTCTGCTGGATTGTAGACCAGATTACCATGCTGTCCATCCATGGACCAGACTTGTTTTCTTAATTCTAATATTGTACAATGACGACTTTGAAACCGAAATTTAGTTACCAACAAACATACAACTCCTCGAACGACCAAAATCTCGGGGTTTGATGGATCACAAAGTCCACATCAAAAGTGATTTGTGGGATGCAAACAATAACGTGTGCTGCTTATTTTGGCCCGTCCTGACATCAGCGATATCCATAGGAAGGTGACTGCCCAGGCTGCAAAGACGGGAACATAGTACCTGCCCCAACTATTTCGGTGCTGGCAGTCAGCACATTCCCAACCCCTAGTACAACAGCAAGTTGGTATCTACGCTTTCAATTTTTCTGAGGTTATCACATGTGCTCACTGTTTTGCAAGAGTGTCCACAATGCACTCTGCAACCTCAAAAAGAAGCCACAAGATCTTATCGCAAATCTTCAAAGTGGTCTCAAGCAGAAAAACGGCCCAAGTCACGTGGCTATAAAGACCTCACAACAGAAAGGATTATGGAATTTTTTTCAATTTTCACCCATTGTATACTAGGGGCCATTAAGGGTGGAGGAGGGCGCGACATACTTATAGGTTCCCCCTACGGAAGACAGCAGATCTCCAGCGGGAACTGCAGACCACGGGCAGAAGTGTTCTGTTTGCCGCGTGGTCTGACCAGTATTCCCGCCTGGAGTTCTCTGTCGATACCGGTCTCCGGTTAGCGGGGACTATGTAAGTATGGTCCGCTTTGCCCTGTGCCATACATAGGGCGACACGGACTATAAGGAGCTTTGGATTCCAAGAAATCCCAAGGCTAAGTGCGCCTTATAGGCCGGCAAGAAAATACGGGGGACTCCAACATCAAGGCAACAAGGGAAAAATTGTGCTCGTGCTGCATATCTCAGGGAGTGGTGACCAATAGTAACAAAGGTTACATTCTGTGATTAATGGACCAGGAAAAAAAAAAAAAAACTAGTTCAACCAACCTATACAGTGTAGTGAAATAAAAGTTTAAATTAAAGAAACTTTTCTTGTGAACTAATTTTGGTTTTGGCATCCTAACAGGACACGATTAACACCTTAGACTAATTCAAAGTTCTGCTAGTGAGACCTTTAACATAGCATTGTGCGAGCCGACGATTAGTTTTGGAACGATTTCAGAAGTCAAAAATTCAGAAGTTTCATGGTCTTGAAAGATTTCTGGCCTAAAGATTTGATTGACCATGTTTCATATGTATGGTAGGGGGGGGTCTACATGTTCCACCATTCCCCACAGATCAGTTCCTGCAATATGGCAAGAGGAGGGGAAAACAGAGCTGGTCTGCAATAATCTTCCGACCATAAAGGAAACAAAGCTCATTGCCATTTTCATTCTGTGTGCACGGGACTGCCAGAAAGAGAACAGTGGTCTGGGGGTGCGGGTGTAGGGACCCCAAACATCTGTATGTGTGTGAGCACATATGTAAAGACCATAACCAAGGTTTGTAACCTTGAAAACCCCTGAAAGATGTTAATGATATAGTTGCTGTCTGTCTGTATAATGAGTAACTAATACATTTTCATTACTTCATCTCCGTGGATGTATTGACTCAAGGCCAAAATGGACAAGAAATAAACTTGCGAATGGGTTTTTGGGTCTTATGGAGGCCATCGTATCATGGATCCACAAAACATGTTTACGGTGAACCAATGGTAAGAAGTTTGTCGTCACACAGATTGCCATCTCGCTTGTCAGCAGGTCCTTTACTGGCCACCGTCCACGGGAAGGAATGTAGGAAACCTGACGCCACAAGGGGCAAGGTAGAGGTGTTGAATACGTAAGCTTTGTCATTGCCCCATGTTGTAATTCCTGTTGACTTGCTTGTTGTGTAGTGGTGTTATCTTCTGTGCATAGAGACTGTCGTTGGTTTTTAGGACAAGCTCGCATATTTATTAGTAATGGAAATTTAGTGGGGTCGGATACAAGCTCAAAACTACTAGCTTCCATCTTATACTCAACTACATCAATGGGGTCTTGTTATGGAGAAGGAAAGTTTCACCAAAGAGACTCTGGTATCTTTACTTGAAAAAAAAAACAAAAAAAAAAAAAATAAAATATTGGGCTGTACCAGAGGTAGAAGACCCTTACTCCCACAAACGACGGCCACCAGAGGACTCTAAGGGATTAGAGCGGTTGGCCAAATCCCACCCATTTGCAGTGATAAAATTTTGCCAATATGTCTAGACCAGTTTGGTTATCTCTGCCTCAGAAGGGCCCCCTAGTCCTTCGCCCTCAGTGAGACCACACAAGGGTTTCCCTTACGCACATAGATGGTTTTGGGGGCTTGGCCAGCCCTCAAGGGAATCTCAGTTATTCTCAGCTATTCCTATTAACTAGAGAATAGGGAAAAAAAATTTTCATAGAAAAAAATGATGCATCTCAAAGCCAACAAAAACAAATTGCCCCATTAGCAAATGGCAAATAGTAGCTCCCATTAGTAGATAAAATAATGAAGGAATGAGGAGGTATAAAGGAGGGAATTGGGCATGGCCAGGAGCAGTTCGGTCCTAATGTAAAAGGGCAGTCAAAACCATCCCCCATCCTTAGGTACCTTACATCTGCCCATGAGATGAGAATCAGAGGACGGCCCCAATACATATTACATTCTTGGCCAGATCTGTGAATTTGCGCAGAGTCAGATGACCTCAGATCCCTGCGTTTGGCACGTGAAGGTCCTTTTTTTCTACTTGGGTAATTTTTGATAACAGTTCATGAAGACTGTTGACTCCAGTGTCGAGATATAACGAGCCGGGAGTAAGGATGTCACTGATGGTCTGCTTGGAGATCACGTGCTTCACCTCAGCAGAGAAGTCGAGCAATGATGTTCCATCAGGTTCCTAAGAAGATTACAACACACTTAAGACAAGCTTCAGTGGGACAGGTGCGCCCTCAAAAACTAAACGAAATTGACCTCAATATAAAACCATCGACAGACATTTCCAAAGAGACTTAATTCCAGACCAACCTTCCATCAACGCCTCGGGTAATGTGTTGGCTGAGCTGTAAACGTGTTAATAGTTAAGTAAAAACCACACTACTTCAGCGGTCTACAAGCTACTTCTTGTCACCAACTTTTCCCCAGCGTCCCAAGAATCTTTTCAACACCCGGCGAAGCCAAAACCGTTGAGAACAACAACGACGCAGATGTAGTCCCACAACAATGTCACCGGGAACGTCGTCAACCTCTCCTACCTACCGTCACGCCGCGTCCGTAGCACTCGTCGGTACCTGTCCACGTCGTCGTTTAGACCCGCAACACGACCCTCTCTACTCCACGCTGGTCAGGAAGCGATTAACTACGCTGTCTACAATCTTTGGAAAAATCCAAGAGCGAACCTTCACAATCAAAAAGTGTATAAAATAAAAAAAAAACACTGCGTGCCTCTATAGGATACAGAAACAAAGCTATGTAGTACGTGGCCTCTCCCTCAAGTTGTCATGTGACTTCACGTTGCTATAAGAAAGCCTACAGGAGAATCATAATTTCTCTAAAGAGGCGTGTAAAGGAAAAGGAAGCGAGGTTGACCACAATTTGCTTTAGGTTTTCTTTGCATTTCTAGTTAGCTTTTTTGCAAGAAAACACAAAGTTCTCTAAAAAAAACAACACCAAAACATTATATATTGTACACAGTTATCCATGGAGTGCAAAATTCATAACCAAGCGGTCACAAACTGTGGTCTTCAGTGGTTGAGATTCTGACCAATACTTGGAGATGCTTGTCTATGGCGATATTTCGAAAAAAAACTATGTTCTAGGACCACCGGTTTTCCCATATAAGCATTCAACACTCAATCTATCTTTAAGAAGACGGGAATACCTCAGATGGTCTCCTTGTGGCTGAGGAACATAGAAAATTTGGGTACAATTTAGGCTACCTATAGGGCATATATGTCAAGAGATGAAGTGGAGGGGAGGAACGGTTTCCATACACCAGGAACTGGAGTTTTTGGAAAAGAACCCAAATACAAATATTGCTAAATTATCATCATGGGGTAATGCTTGAGATTCACGAGGGGCCAGGAGATTCAACTCTGCCATAACGTCCACAGTTTGTTTATTATAAGCCTTAACAAAAACAATACGGAGAAGCAACACATCGAGCCAACACGATTGTCAACCTACAAATTCCAACGTAGATAGCAGGCAGCGGCCAACGTCGAGTCAGGCGTTGCCATACGCGAGCCTTCCTTATCCACCATCGGAGTCGCATTGCTTTAGGCCTGCAGACACAAGTTCTTAACATCAGCTAATCTTTAATTCATAGTTTTTAAAATGTCACAAGAAATAAGTGCTGCGGGTCAATCCAAATGTCAACAAAAAGAACTTTGAGAGTCCAAAGCTTTGCTGAAAAAAATTCCAAAATGAAATAAACAATAGAGGCCATGATATGGATCAAGGGAGGTCTGATGTGAGGATAATAACAACAACGACTTCATGTAGCTACTGGCCAGAAGGGTAAGAAGAAGAAAATGTATTAGTGGAAGATCTCACCAAAATGCCACAAAAACACAGTCCAAAAGACATCACTTTCAGAAGACAACTCGTGTACCTAGACCAACAAGTCCACCCTATGTTACAGATTTCTTGGCCATTTCCCTTGAAACTAATCACTCCGTAAGACTCTTTATCACCTCAAAGAGGTTTCCGGACTCATCAAGAAAGAAGGTCCTAGAGATAGCACGAAGACTCGGTTTTTAGTGTGATCTTTGAGATGAAAGGAAGGACAGTAAACACAGTCTAAGCTGTTCCATTATAGCAGAAGGTAAAAACACCTACAATACAGCTGTGGTTTCGTTCACACCAGAGTTGTCCAAGTGCGGTGTGCTGGTATGCAACTCAAGCCATAAAGACCTGTTATTTAGGGATCTGTTTCGGAAAGCTGTAAAAAACTGTTCAATAAAACCCAACGTGATACAATGTTTTGAGGGTCTTCAATAACATACTACTTCCCTGCAACGGAGAACCAAACTAGGGGTTGTACCACAAACTCATACAAAAAACGTGGGAAATGAATGGGCTGAGGGGAAAACCGATGTGCAGCAACTGTAGAGACCAAATGTTGCTATAACTGTCAGATAGTAGATCCCTTGATATCGGTAGCGGACGCCCTCGGAACATACTTTGTTCTCTAGGTCATATAAAATAGAGTAAAGAAGGACCGGTTGACTTTCAGACGTGTAGTGAGGAACGCATCCACAGACGACAGGCAGGGGTCAAAGGTGTGGCTTATAACACTGAGTACATATCTACACATGAAGCTCTTCTCAGGAGTTTGCCCCAGTATTGTTCCAATCGTGGACTTACAGCCGCCAACAAAAGGCAGACGGTTAGTGTGAAGTTATAAGTTTTATCCACGTTTTATCAGAGATTTATATATATATATAATTATCTAGACCTAAATAAAGCCCTCAGCTAAATTCTAAAAAAAACTGTCAAAACAAGTCAAAACACCTCGCGATGTTCTTGGGCGTAAAAGCATTTGCCAGCTTCTAAACCATTATTCGATCCGCCTTGTTAAAATTAACAAACACCTTCGTCTAGTGAAAAAAAAAAAAAACCTGGAATGAAATGATATTTCTCAGCTCCCATTGCAATCAGGAAGGAGTCTTCCACCAGCACCAAAGGTCACGATATGACCTTGAAGCGTCAAGCCAGTTGGGCATCTGAAGTTGCAGTCCCTGTCAGTAGCTCGTTACACAGACCACAAATGTGATCAGTTAATAGGTTTGGAAGAAACCCTGTGCTTGTATGGGGATTACAATTTCTTGCTCGTCGTTATACAGTTACAAAAGGCCCCATTGGCGGAGTTTCATTGACTAATGTTTTAGCAATGAAGTGAATTCAATATCCACTATTGTACATCCTCCAGACAGCTCTGCCCCGATAAACCGAGCAGATGCCTCGATGTAAATTAACAATCTCAACGCATGTCCGGCGGTCTATAGAAGGAGATGTAGGCAAAGTGACAAGAAAAGGCTGAAGAAAGAAAAAAAAAAAACTGATTTTGTTTTAAGGGTTTTTAAAGAGGCGTTCTTGCCGAAAGCAACAAATGCCCGGGATCTGAACAGTTGTTATGATTAATTTCGGGTTGTGGAGCATTCAACAAGGCGCAAGGCCAGAACCTCATATACATAACGCTTCTTCTGGGAGAAGCGTGGACTTACAAAAATAATAGAGTGTGTGTGGTTACATGCAAATGAAAAACAGCCCAAGCACAGAATCCAAGCGCATTACATAGTCAATTTTTGAATGAAAGGTGCATTTGCATGCAGAATTTTCCATGGTGAAGGAGGGAAGGTTACGTCTAGGATATAGTGATAACAGGGAATATGTGAGAAAACAAACTTCAAGTTCCAAATAGTAGAGGAGAAGATTTATTTTTAAAGAAATTTTTAAAAAAACAGAGTTAGTAAACCCTCATCAATCAATAATCTAAAACTTTAAGGGGCTCTGACTAATGGATGCCAATTGATCTTCAGAATAGATCGGTCAAGCGAGCTTCAGGTTATAGGAGGAAGTTTTGACCCTGAGGGAAAAAGTCCACCATCTCTGATGACCAGCGGAGGCGCCCGTCTAACAAGAGGACTCACTATCACCATTACTTTATTTAGTAGATAAAACAGAGCCAACTGTTTACGCCTTTTTGGGTGCCAATTTGGCCAGGAAAGTATAGAGGCCAACCATATTCAATCGAAGGATTTGTTCCAATGATTTTGCAACTATTGTGTACTGGGAATCGGAAAAAATAAAAAAATCCATAACGATTAGTAGCCAAAAAAGTCCAACGAGTGAATGGAATAATGTGTACGGCACAGAATTTTAGGCACATGAATATCCCTCACAATGCACTTGAGTTGGTTTCCAAAAAATTCGGGGCACGATATGCAGCTGACAAAATTGGACTCATCGAAGTTCATATGGGATGAAAAAACGGGTCCAATCCCTAAGGCAAAAATGCACAGTTGTAGCCAAGAGAACTTCAATAACAAATCATTACATGGAGGAGGGTTCTTCATGGTTGTGGATAGCGTGTTTAAATGGATTGTACTTGTTTTAAACCTATAGGTACCTGGAGTGAATATTGGCTGGGCGATCTAGGTCAAAGTCAAATAATGGTTAGGGGGGTCACATTTTTATATGATCAACAGATTTCAGAAGACCATGAGAAGACCATGAGAAGACCATGAGAAGACCATGAGAAGACCATGAGAAGACCATGAGAAGACCATGAGAAGACCATGAGAAGACCATGAGAAGACCATGAGAAGACCATGAGAAGACCATGAGAAGACATGCAGAAGGACCATTGAGGAAGACATGTAGAAGACCATGAAGAAGGGACCATGAGAAGACCTCAGGAGACCATGAGGAAGACGACCCATCAGAGACCATCAGAAGCGCCATCAGACTTATTGTTTCAAGTCTGGACATCATAGGATTTTCTGACACTTCGGTGGGCCAGTCCGATTAAGGCTCTTGGACTATGCCTTTGTGGGGTGGTTCCAAAACACATTAAGCAGTCGGCCGTCCCCCCCCCTTTGTGGACGAGCCCAAAAATAACCCTGAAAGGACAGTTCTTTTTATAACAGACCCATGGGAAGTGGTCCAGTATATCTGCACTCCCTAATTAACACATGCCAACAAACCATGGGAATACCCGTGTATAGTAGACACTAGCAGCTGCAATCTGACCAGCCCGGGATTGAATCAAAGGCTGGAGAAGAAAGACTAGACAGAAATAAAGAACCACCTCCCCTCAGGGGAGAGGGGAAAACACAAAACAAGACGCCTCAAACTTCCAAAAAAACGGGCCTTATTTTATTTTTGTCATGAACAAAGAGCTATTGGTATTTTCTCTGCGTTCTTTGCAGATCCCGTAGAGAGATGGTGTCCTTTGCGCTCTCCAATCCCCGCTCTGCACACACCAGGGGAAGGAAGATACGAACCAGCAGGGTGGATACAACATCTATTATCTTGATGTGAGCATGGAATGTGCTCAGGTTATGAACATGCATGGAAATGTGTTGTAAAACCTTCGCAAGTTGATATTATTAGGAAGCACGGCCACGGTGCACCCGGGGAATTAACTGGGGCCTATTAAAACAATGACAGACGTTAAGGCAAACAGGGCCGAAATAAAGGAAACAAGGGAAGCAAAGTATCTGTTAAGGTTCAGATTGCCCGAAAATCACTTTCAGGCCAAAGTTGGTCAACGTTCAACCCTCTATGTTAAACATTTGGGCGAATAAGGGAGAAGTTGTCTATATAGATGTTAAGTTTTTATTTGATAACTTTATAAACTGGGGGGAAGTCTTTTCTAGAAACCATAGCGTTTTGGCTTTTCTAAAAAAACACATCTTAAGAAACAAATTACTGGTGCTAGTGGTTGTCCTAGGTTTTCAATGGTAGATTATTACTTTGGGTCATATAGCAAGACTTGTAAGAGACACATTTAGGAATTTATGGTTTAAATATGCGAAAGTTTTCCCCAAACAAGCAGAATAGTTGACAGTTCAGGAAGGCCCCCAGTTACTGTAACACAGATCGAATTGAACCTTCCGATAGATGAATGATGAAAACTCAACGACCCACACGGCCTTCACTTCACTCCATAAACTACATAGTAGCTAATATGATGCCGCTAGGTCAAGGACACCAGCTGGCAGCAGACATTAAGACAACAAAAAGAGGGTTGCACATTTCGTTCGCAACGTTGCTAGCCCAAAACTCGAACATAGGGAAGATAGGTCACCGTTGATGTGCCAACACAAAAACAAACCACAAATCTAACATTTTTTCAGTATAAACTAGTACGAAGACAGTAGCGGGTCAATACCATACCATGGAAAGAGTTCGGGGGGGGGAGGTCAAATTTATGGCTGCTAACCCAAAACATATTTGCTATGCTAATACGTTCCAAAAATGATATTTACATCTCTCAGAAGTGGCCAGTATTGCATGATACAATGGAAAAGAGGGCCGCATGGCAACTTATGTCCGAGATGATGATCAATGGTCGGCCCCAAGCATCGACTTCTATCTTATGGGTATATTCCCACCTTATGAGCTCAGATTTTTTCTGCGCTTGATTTGCCTATTTAATGTCTTAGAAAACCGAAAAGGTCTCCAAACCAGATGGCGCAGATAGACTGTCGGGATGTTGTGGTTTTGAGTAGTGCATCTGACGGCTTTTTCGAAAGTATTACGTATGTGAGGAAAGGAGATGGGAATCCCAACATTTTGGATGGACTATCACTCATCGAGGGAATAACCATTTAAGTAGGCTTGACCAAAGGGACGTAAGGAAAAGGACGAAACACATCTGTCGGGGTTGGAAGGATGGGATAGAAGGACAGGAACGCATGAATGAGAGATTCAAACGGACTTTGACTATTGCCTCAGAAAAGGAACGGCAGATTAAAGGTCAGGAACTACATTGAGGTTCAGATATAATTCTTGCACAAAGCTTGTGAATCCCATGATTATATCTGTTATGGCCCATGGATAAAAACAGGAAGGAAGAGACGGCGGAATAAGTCAAGTTCTACTTGGCAAGCTCTTGATAGACGGATGTAGAACCAGATTATAAAAAATGGATGGTTGACTTCAACCTCCCCCCCCCTCAATTACCCACGAGTCTCCTGTCCCCATATCTGGTGTTCACTTACAACAAAAGGTTAAGGTACAATCCCTTATAAGTTTATAGGTATTGAGGTACAATCCTTACGTAAGGTGTTGCGTTTTGTGGTTATAAAGTGGTGGTTGTACGTTGATTAGAACCTACGCGGATATAGGAGACTACGGGATATTAAGACCCTACGGGACTGGAGACTACTGGATTAAGAACATACGGGATTGGAGACGACTGGATTAGGAAACATACGGATGGAGATACTGGATTAAGAACCTACGGATTGGCGACTCCTGGATTAAGAACCTACGGGATTGGAAGACTAGGTTAAGAAACTACGGGATGGAGGACTCCGGATTAAGAACCTACGGGATTGGAGACTACTGGATTTTTTTTTTTTTTATTTTTTTTTTTTGTTTTTTAACTTGGTATGGGTGTGGTGCGCTGAGAAGGGGGAGGTGAGTGTAGGGAAGAGGGGTGGGAGGGGGGTTGGGTTTTTTGGCTGTGTCTGTTGTGTGGTTTGTAGTGAATCCCCCCTAGATGAGCTATGCTCACCCCACCATAATCTCGTAGATCGGTGCCGGCTGTGGTTTTGGTTGGTGTGTGTTTTTTGGTTAACCCGCGGTCTTGACCGGGTAGGGGTGGGGGGGATGGGGGGTGGGTTGGGGGGGGGGGGGGAATTTATGAATGTAGTATTTATCTCCCCCCTTGTCCTATTCTCCCCCCCCCCCCTGCGTTTTTGATTTGGGATCCATCTCCTACTTCTGCCCCTTTTATTTTAAAAACGTATCCTCAATTCTTCCAAGCTCACCCTCCCGTGAACCCGTTCTCCGTTCTTGACCTCCTCAATCTCTCGGAGCAAAACGGTATTTTTTTGATTTTCTTTTATTGTTTTTTTTTTTTTTTTTTAACCCTGTACTTTTGTTTGTTTTTATTTTTTTTTTTTTGTATCTAGGTTCCGGACTATAAGCTTTTTTTTTTTTTGCGATTTTTTATTTCTTATCTTTATTTAGTTTTCGTCTTTAACTATTTATTTTCTAAGCCGGTAGTGAGTGCGTTTTGGTTTATTTTTGTACTTACTACCCTTTTTTTTTTTTTTAGCGTTTTAAAGCCCCTTCAACAGTTCCGCCGTTACCTCGGCTCGTTATAGCGGGCCTGCCGTGGCTCCCGGGCGCTGCCCATAACCGACTGAGGATTATTTTTGTTATTTTTTTTTGTTTTTTTATTTTTTTAACTGGACCCCTCGGGATGGAGACTACTGGAATAAGAACCTAGGGATTGGAGGACTACTGAGCATTAAGAACCTACGGGATTGGAGACTCACTGGATTAAGAACCTACGGGGATTGGAGACTACTGATTAAAGAGAGACTACCTTCGCTACGGGATTGGAGACACTACGGATTAAGAACCCTACGGGATAGGAGACTACTGATTTACGAACCTACGGGATTGTGAGGACTACTGGATTAAGAAGTTCTTAGACCTACAGGATGGAGACTACTGGCGGATTTAAAGAACCTACGGAGTAGGAGACTACTGGATTAAGAACCTACAGGAATATAAGAATAGGATAAAGACACTACACGGATATTAGAATATGATAAAGAACTACCGGATTATAATAAACACTAAGACCCCGAAGAGAAGATGTGTTAGATGAATCCACACTGCACTCGAACATTTGCTCACAATTGAGCCTACGACGTCCAATCTTTGCAAGAAACCATTTCTAGTCCAAGTATTTCTTAAGAAGGATTTGACGATATGCAAGCTAGTCAATGATTTGCCAATGCCCCTACAAAAAATGTCACCAAATAGATCCCATTTTTGTTGTTGTTTTGAACACAAGTTCCTTAGAGTTCTACGACAGAAGCGACATCTTTCTTTCAACTTCAAACACATTTCCTATACACAGGAACCTGCCGGAACCATCAAAAACACTCTTACACCTTCCATTTGGAATCGGATAAAGCCAATATACGAAGCGGCGGGGTTGTAGTGCAGTCTTTGTCCACCACCATGCTGTTATTTAAATGACTTGAAACTTTCCGTGGTTTACACCCGGCGTTATTTGCATCGATACAGCACAATTCATGCACTGAGCCATATGTAAACATTAGCGAGAAGTGCTTTTAAAATATCAGCAGGGAGCAAAATCCATTTCTGTAGTTTGCAAACCAATTGTTACACAACTTCAGCGTAGCCCCGAGAACTAGCAGATCCCTGCGCGGTTGTCAACACATGCAACAACTAACACGCATACCACGCGCTACACTATAAAACACATGCCGTTCAAACCTCATATTATCGTTTCATTATTTTAGCAACAACAAAGTGTTTGTTTGACAAACTAAATTACATAACTACACGTATCACGAACTGTGTCCAATCTCAGTCATGCTGGTAACATATTGTGAGGCTCCAAGTCTCTAAGTCCTAATGCTTCATCTTTTTCCATGTCTCTTTCAGTGGTTCAGACCATGGAAAAGATTTAACCCCACCTCTGGCTCAAAATAGATGAGTGGTGCCCAGTGACAAACTGTAAAAAATATACAAACATAACAAGAGATGAACGTCCCACTAGAGATCACAGGACTTGATTCACGCGTTCGGCCACCCGGCCCAGAATCTTGCCAATTGACAGTGAATAGCCAATCGGAAATGAAATCACCTACTATTAGCCATGGCTATCCATCTCTATGCACCATAATCTTGGAATATCTTAAGCAAGGATAAAGATAGAGCATGTAGTGACAATGAAAAAGCCGAAGAAATGTCCTACAGTAGACCACCTAAAAATTCACATGGCTATACAGGCGGTCCCCTACTAAGACACTCGACTACATAACCCCTGTTACAAGGACCCTGATATTGGTATTTATTGTACTTAGTCCTAGGTACAATAATAGCTATAACAGTTATCACAGGGTCTGTAATGAATTTAGTGTTAATCGTTCTAATGACAACCCAACATTTTAAATCCAATTGTCACAGAGACCAAAAAGGTCGTCGGATTACAATGAAAAATACAGTTCGACTACATACAATTCACTTAAGAACAAACCTAAAGAACCATCTTGTATGTAACCGGGGACTGCCTTGAAAGGGTTCTAAAACACGACAGAATTTGCTCACGTATAACTCAAGATCGTTTGAGATGGATGGAAATGGTCAGAAAACCCAGAAGTCTTATTGAACCACTATAAACCAAAGAGTCCAAACGGGAATTCGACAAACATTGGCCATTGACTCAAAAGAGAACCCTAATCGAATACACAATATGTATGAAATTGTCTACTTGTGCCAACGATCGTGTATTCAAAATGTATGGACACACAGTATCCAACACTGGAAAGGCAGACATATTCTATTGGCTGAAATTCATAAAGCACTTTGTTTTAAACTAGGTTTATTGTAGATGAGACCATTAACGAAAAAGGTTAGTATGGAGATACAATAATAAAAGAATAAGTACGACTACAAAAAGGGGTGGGTAGGGGGAGGGGGGGGGGGCGGGGGGGGGGGGGGGGGGGGGGTTGTTGAAACTCCTAGACTATTGTTTGTTGGTTGGGTCTGGATTCTGGTGGCGTTTCTGGTAAGTGTGTGTTAGATAGTTGTTAAGCTACTTAGCTGTTTTCTAGTTTGGGGGTTGGTGGGAATGAGTGCGTTGAGAACAACCCCGAATCTTATTGAAACCCAAACATGACAGAAACCAGAACATCACGAATTCTACATTGCTTACGATCAAAACCCCACCGGAAACAGCACAATAATGAAATTTGTCTACACTCCCACCCAAACGCCATCGAAATGTACTTACAAAATAGAAAAAAACATAACCCAAACCGAAGAGACACTATAACTATGGAAACCGAGGGAAAATCCATAAAAAACAAACTTTGTTTTACCGTTTATGTATGGACATTGCCATAAGCCCAAGCACCCTACCGAAAAAATAAAAAAAATAAGGACAGATATGGAACCCGAAGCCACCACATGAGGGTTACATAGCCAGATAACCGATTAGGAACATAACATAATGAGACATATCACGCTCTACATTTATGCTAATCGCACTATGTTTATGCTAATCCTCCTCCTCAACACATTCACAAATCTAGGTTCACACTGTGGTTTTTGCACAGAGAACAAGGACTGTTATGTTCTACTTTCAGATTGCATCAAGAACGCTTCTACTGCTCTACAGATCAAAACCGTGTACTACTCATTCAAAAATCGTTATAGTAGTTGATTGTGGGGTACACCCTCCCCTCAATGGTGATATAAAAAGGGAGATCTCTCTTTGAACATGCTGGTTACCCAATGGCCTCCCGTCATCATCTGTCGTTTCGAGAATTAGTCAGGAGGGCTGCTCATATAGCCTACACCTTATATAGTCTTCCTGTCCTACTTCATTGAAATTCTCATTATATTTATTTCGTGAAGCCAATGTAACTGTAGACTTTCCTTTTCATGGGTCTTTAGGGCAGAGTCTAAGACATGAGGTCCAAACAGTAGTACTGCACTCTAAGAACGCATATACATGTAATGCAAAGTGGGATTTTAGAACTTTCTTTTAGGCACCACTGAACAATGGCTACGAAACTGATTCTTACCTTCTTTTTCATGTGAGCTCCTCATCTTCCTTTGCAGGTTTGCTATTTTTCCCAGATTTGGAGAGTTTGCTCCGCGATTGCTTTATAGTAATTAATATCGGGGGGCAAATATAGTTCTCAAGTTTTTCGGAGGCTTCTTTGCCTTTTGGTGGTTTGAATCTAAGTTTTAGACTTCCCTCGCAAGGTGGCCTCCTTGATGGAAAACTCTTGTTCTCCAAACCATCCCTGCCACCCATTTCTCGCTATCTGCGTTGGGTTTGAATCCACATCTCTTCCAGATCTAGTTCATCCTTTCTTCTGGTTCCATGACTCTCCATTTCCAGGTCAGTTTGGTGGCCCAGGTGTGGCTTGATGGTGGCGTCTCCACCAGTAGAGCCAGACGTTGAGGTCTTCAAAGAAGAAGCAGACGGAATGAAGTGTCTCACAACACCGCTGTCGGTTGCTGCTCATGTTTTCGCGTGCTCCATGGCAAATCCAAAAACACTGACTTCGACCAAAGTATATGGAGTTAGACTGGCAATACGGTCTATAGAAGTAGCAGTAGTTAATTTACGCCTATAGAGTCCAAATCAGCAATGCGGCGAGAGAGATGGAAATCTGAAAAAAAGGAAAAAACAAATAGTCAATGAAGAGTAGTCTTACTTTTAACTTAGCTTATGCCAGAGGCCCCTTCACATTATCTACTCATTAATCCATTTTCATACCTTCTTAAAAAAATTTACCATACATGATCAAAAGACTAAGAAGTCTAAAAGTTGTGATTACATCATCTTTTCGATAGGCAATAAAAGGTCAAACAAAATGAAGTACGAGAAGCCAAAAATGGAAAACTCTTGCTGGGAGGAATCTTGACCAGACCAGATCGACAACCACATTCAAGGAGATGAGCCGAGACATTCCCTCCATCTCTTTAGGCAGCCCAACAACTACTTTCTACACAGTCTTTAGATTCATTTACAACCCTTTGACCCGCTTCATTGTAGGATACTAAATACAACTACTCCCAGGGAGCTCGAGGCACCCTGATCTGACTCCAGTCCACAGATGTTAGGAAGTTGGAGGGTGTGTGCCGATGGGTTACGTTGTATCAAGTATCACAGACAAACAGTTCCTAGAAATTGTTGTGCTACTGGTTCTTTGATCTGCCACCGTTAAGAGGTGGGAACCTGCTAGAAGATGTTATCGTGCATATAAAATACTCTATCATTCAAAGAGGAAGCATAGAAGCAAGTCAACAAAATAATTTTTTTGGACAAGTCAACTGGGCATAAATAGAGTAATAAATGGGAAATTCGAATTTGGTAAGCAATAGAGATTAGAGATGATCGGACCTGACTTTAGCAGTTTGGATCCATGCACAACCCAGACAGTTGGTAGGGGCTCATTTTGCCCCATATGTGCTGGCCGCACAGCCGAACCCAAAACAAAACGTCAGGTCAGCTCATCTTTATTTATGAAATTCTTATTTACCACAAAAGGTTAGAAACATTTCAGGTTCACTAGTTGAGTAGTAGCCTAAAGTCACCTCTTTCGAGGCAGGTGCTACATAAATCACTTTCCTGGTACAGACAGGCACGGGTGGAACATGTTACGTTCGGCCTGTACAAGGGACACGCGATTGTCGCAATATTCCATCGTCTTCTAGCGTAGGCTGAAAAACGCGTCAAAGTTGGGAAATACGTTCCTTACAAGATTTATGAATTTGGTTTTTAAAATTTAGGGTACATGGATAAAGCCGTATATCACGGTTAATCATCTTACCGCAGAATAAGAAACAAGTAGTCATCACTTGAGTCTCGTCAGCCAATACAAAGCAAAGCGATCAGGTTACTCTCTTCGCTTACTGTACTGGTAGCATTTTAGCCCGCCACACCACCCCGGAAATCTGCCATACATCTCAATGGTGATACATTTTCGATAATATTCTAAAAAAAAACGCACAGTGGATCAGTCAATGACAGACACTGATCCACCAAGTTGAGTTTCTATCTACCCCATTTCTACATTATCCAGGATGTCCCCTATTTACCATCAACAAGTTTCTAATGGAGTCTGGTCTACACACATCTTGGGACCTTGATGGTTGAATTCTAAAAGGTGTATCCTCAAGTACCGAGACTAACAGTCCAAAAAAAATGATGGGGTCTGTAGGGTAAATAAAGAAATGGTTTCAGAACCAGTGGAATTTTCTTATGTACTAGTCGTTTGACATCTCTTCCCCAACAAACAACTTCAAGGGAATTCAGGAAAAGTTGGGTAATGGATTTTTATGAATGGTCAATCCTTTGGTTTCCATTGGGGAAGTGTCTGGCAGTGGCTTACTCTACTCTATCCACTAAAAAAAATACCAAGCTCAGCCAAATCCAACATGGAGGTCGAGAGGAATAGCCATTTGCCAAATGTCATCAACAAAACGTTTTTCACGGAGAACGGGCAAAACTGTTGACCATAACATGGTCAAGTTCTAACAAATTCTTTCAATAGAAACTTTGGGTGGGCAAAGCTTGAACAGTCATAATGATCATCGCTATGGTGGGCTTTCACGGACCTTTGGTGTGGTGTATATTACGGTCCTACTCAGACTACGAGATTCTATACAACTAGCTTGGGTTCATATTTGGATGATGAGGGGTCCACCAGTTGTTTTTTGCTATAGATGGCCGCTATAGGTATACTTGAAAGAAGGTATCCCGAGCACTCACGGTAATATGTCTATCAATCCATTTATTAGCACTAAAGTTAAACGGTTTCGGTTGCAAACCTTTATCAACAGCGGTTGATAAAGGATTGAAGCGACTGAAAAAGCGTTATACTTATGCTAATAAATCGGATTGCGAGAATATCACGTTACTGGCGGATACTCACTGTCCTCGTGACCCACAACTAAGCGGAAGTGCCGTCCTACCTGGTCTGTTGGTTAGAGTTAGTGTAGCTTGACCTAAGTTTTGGCCAAGTTCCATTAGTAGATCCTTTGTGATGGCTATACCCTCTATGAGAATATCCGGCCTCATTTCCTCCTCCCACAACAAAAGGCGACAGGTAAACGAATACATTTGGGCCCTTTATGAATTTGTGGCACTTGATTGATACCGTCGTCGTGACGGAGGATGACGGCGTCTCCTAGAACCGACGAGCGGACAGGGGGCTGCCAGGCATGGCGCATATTACAGTAAAGGGTTTATTAATGCAGATAAATAATGTACAGTATCTACCAGATCACAGGTTTATAGCAAACGTGGTTATAAGCTTCAGGGGGGGTCATAAAACAGCAGACTATGTAGATTTCCCTGGGAAAGTTATAAACAGCTTAATATGGAATACGAACCACCAAGAGAGGACACCAATCATGGACCGCAGCTATGATGAAAGCTTTTACACAGTAATGGCAGCTCACAAGGAAACTCAAGCCCCTGAGGGCGAACTACTGAGAGTAAGACGGCGTCCGACAAGGATATCTACCTCCAGATGTTACTAATGAAACGCATACAGCATACTTTTAAGAAACTACTGAATTAAAATATTTATTCGAGCCATTTCTTACCCCCTTTATTAAGATGCTGGCACCCTTGACGATAGTCAGTCTGAGGTTCAACGTGACTTCCGGAAATACCGGGAGGGTCGTACAAGGTGACCAACAGGCACATGGCAGCTTCTAAGACATGCCCAACTGACACTTACGAAACAACCATGAGCCGGCATCACTAGTAATACCGGACTAACTGCAAGACAGGGGTGGTTGCGGTGTAACTACAAAAAAAACAATGAAAAAAAAAAAGGAATATGTTTTCTGATTGGCAGCTCTAAAGTTAGTGAGACTTGATAGCTATCCCAAAGGCTTCTGTTTGGAACCAGCCATAAGGTGAAAAGGGTCTAATACTGAGAAAAACTACAGTCAGTGTTAAGTGTCGGCTGAGGAAACTTATGTTACCATAAACTACGTGAATGTAGATAGAAGTAGCGGGACTGTGAAAAACAGATTTATATACCGAAATTGCACTAGGGGTGTGTCCTCACACTGCTGTGCTCTTAGCTCTCTAGCATTGAGCGGCTGCTAAAGTGCCTCCCAGTGCAGTGATGAGTAACTGAATAAAGTTCGTTTGTAGCAGGTCTTGTGGTTGAAATCTAAAGTAGTCACGGAGAGGAGATTGGGATGGACTGTAGAACTTCTCAATGCGAAGAGCTTGAAGCACAGCAGTGTGAGGACATAATCCCCCTAGGACACAGTGACTATTACCGAATTTAAAATCTGAAAATATCATTTGCATGGAATACTTTGAGACGAAAATTTGGAGTGCAGGTTATTGTAATGACCGCCCTTTTACGATGAGAAAGTCCTACTCCAACCACTCCCTTACCTTTAAAAGGACAGAAGACTGTACAAGCTCAAAATAGGTCAAACTCTCCATTGGGTCGTTTCTTTCGATTGAAATGATTGGAGTTGCGAGCAATCAAAGAAGATACTTGATATTAGATTTGTATCAGAGTTTGGAAAGCTATCCTATCCTCCTACCTTGGACCATTATTATCCATCCTTCCAAGCTGCTTTACACTGGTGGAATCTCTGTGAATTCTTTCTTGCATAGCAAATTGAGGACTCTTACTGCCTTTGCGAGGATTTCAAGTATCCATGCTCATCCTGCCCGATGTGTGGCCAACTCCATTTTATATGGAAAGTACATGTAAGTGATTTATAGAGTTATGAGTACAGGAGAGGAGTAGGGCGAGGTCACAACAGCTAGATTTCACTCACAAGCTCAGGGGACGACTGAAAATTGCAGACAGTGAAACTGACAGCAGGAGGGGCTCAACAAGTTGTCAGTTTCTATAGACGTCTATAGAGAATGGATGGTGAGAAGAGACTCAAAGCAGCTAGATCCTCACCCTCCATCACAGAGGAAGCTGCCGGATAATGGAGATCACATAATAACCAGAAACAAAGTTACTCACTTAATGGCACATAATAGGATAACGATTTGCTGACACAATTATGAGTTAGACCAAGTAATTTAAGACCTGAACCGAGTATAGTCAGTCATCAAATAGAAGACATTGTGTAAGACCATCAGTCATATAGAAAATCTCAAACAGGAATCTCGCAGGTTCACAATGACGAAGGAGGAGACGCTCACGACTCATCTTCCCCAGTAAAACCTGATGCACAAACTCATCCTGTAACGTTTATAGTAAATTCCTGATGCACATAACCGGCCTGAGGAAACCCAAGTCACAGAACGGAGCATCCATGGGTCAAGCCAAGAAAGAAAACTGATACGGCCTGAAGAGCTCTACCCCATAGTCAACAAGGCAGCGGGGCGAGACCGGAGTAAGGCTTCTAAGAAAGATCTGAGTTGTACACTCCGAGTAAAGGAGGCAATGACTTATGCATTAATGTAACAGCCGGCAATGGCGGATAACAGGGAAAGTGCGGCCTTCATGCTGCAAAGTGTCATCCACAGGGAACTTCAATACAGACTAATCCTTCAGTGTACTATAGTCGTAATCTCATGTACATAGGGGCCGTAGTATAGTAGTATATTCATGTCTCTCATAGGAGGGCAGTGGCATATTATAGTAGTTATATTCCTGTACATAGGGGGCATGTACCAGTATGATAGTAGTTATATTCTTGGACATAGGGGGCAGCATGATTAGTAGTGAATATCTTGCACCATAGTTGGCAGCATTATAGTAGTTATATTCCTATGTACAAGAATATAACTACTATAATACTGCCCCCCTATGTACAGGAATATAACTACTATAATACTGCCCCCTATGTATGTTTGGGGGGCAGCCCCCTCCCCCCGCCATGTTGTGTCAGGTAGTGGCAGAGTGAGTGCATTAACCCAGCCCTGCCGCTTCATTAGCATCTGCTGCCGCTACTGCAGGACTACAGGGGGGAGAGACACCCAGAGGAGGGGGAGAGACACCCGGAGGAGGGGGAGACACACACACACGGCACAGGGACACACACAGGCGGGAGAGACACGAGGGAGGGGGAGGCCGGAGCTCATTACACGGGCGGAGCGGACATTTTGTCATACATTACAGTATCTGGATGAGCGGAGAGAGCGGCTGCGGAGCCGGGGCTGCAGTCGGGACCGGGCGGACGTGACAGAACGTCGGGGAAGCGCAACATTGTATCAGGAGCAGAACGTCCCCGCATCGGCGCCGCGCAGCTTTGTGTCGGGGAGCAGAGGGTCGGCAGCAGGAGACCGAGGAGCAGTGTGTCGGGTCGGGGAGCAGTGTGTCTGCACCAGGAGGTCGGGGAGCAGCAGCTGCCTCTCCTCCCCCGGAGGGGCCCCTGCTCCTGCTGCTTCTCCTTCCTTCTCCCTGGAGTGGATTTTTCCCTTCTGTGAGAGCCCAGGACTCGTGGAGCCGCCATTTTTCCCCCTGTGTGACACATGAACATGGCAGTGCCGCAGAGCCCGGGATGTGAGCGCTCTCCCAGCTTGGAGGACGGGTAAGAAGAGGGGGCGCACTGGTGGTGGTGGGGGGACTCACAAGCTGTCAATCATTGTGACAGGGGACTGACAGCCGGGGCAGCTTATTTATTCATGGAGGTTCTGCAGCAGCTGTGAAGGGTATATCCCTACACTGACCTCTGGTGGTAGAGTGGATTAACCCCTTGCCAGTGATTGTGATGGTGCATGGGGATTGGCCAAGGTCATGTAGGGTTGACATTCGGTTGGGGCTTTGGGCACAATGCGACCTTTCTGTCTGGTCGTGTGTCAGGAGCTTCTTCTCTTATTAATGGACGTGGAGGAGCTCGGAGGGTTCGGAGGAGGGCGACGAGCCGTCATTTCCAGAAAGCCGAGATGTGTGGAGTGTAATGGCTTGTACAGGGGCGAGGAGCTTCCCTCTCATAACATAACCTTTACTCCCATGTATAGCCGCAGTAATGAGCGCTTCCTCCTATCCGCTGCCATGTAGCTGTGCCACCATATCAGTATCAGCCATCATACACTCCATTACTGCTCGCCTATTAGTTCTGCATTATACCGAGTGTCTGCCCGGGCTGCGGAGGGGAGAGTCCTGAAGAAATCCTCTGAATAGAGGCATATGATGACTGTCCCTAACTTTTAGGACATTGTCTCAATATCTTCTGGATCGTACGGGTTCATTAATTTTATTCAGAGCATGTGTAGACATCTCAAGAGGTTTAAGGATCTAGAAGATCGATAAGCCCAAGATATACAAGATACTCCTCTACCTTCCCTCCAAATCTTGATGCTGTGAGAACCCTCGGGTCTGTCGTCAGGTTGGATCTGGAGGGTAGACTATAAATCTCTGCCACTTGTGGTTTGGTTGAACCAATTTTGTTGCTATAAAGCCCCTCACCAAGTTGGTCCTTAGATCGAATCTCTACCGTGTCCTCAGTTTAGGTTATTATTCTGTGCCAATTCTGGTTTCATTGGACAAGGTTTACCTCCAAATACTGATGCCATGAGATCCCCCACCCAGTTGGTCCTTAGGTTGGATCTGTACCCTGTCCTCTGTTTAGATTATAAATCTGTGCTACTTGTGGTTTGGTAGGACAAGGTTTACCTCCAAATTTTGATGCCACGGGATCCGCACCCAGTTGGCCCTCAGGTTGGATGTGTATCCTCGGTTTAGGATATAAACCTGTGCCCCTTGTGGTTTGGTGGGAGCAGGCTAGCCTCCATGTATATCTATATGAATTACAGACGGCAGCTGTGACAAGGATTTCCTATTGGTTTCCGCTAGCAGTAACGTAGACTGATAATCTCGCTGTTGATGTTCGCTTCTCCCAAGGCAGATAGAGCTTATTATTTGTATCCTGTGGAGAAGCAATGGGTAGCTCAAGCCTTGACAGGAAAGCGAGAGCCTGCTCCGAAACGCTCCCCTCCCTCTTCGCCTTTTGCCCTTGTGGTGGTAGAACATCCTTCCGAGGCAAAATACAAGACACACGTGTGTAGGGATCATGCACTCATGTTTCAACCAGTCTAGAAAAACAATTGACAGGATACCACTTGTGTCTTGGCTCCCTGGGGGGGGCGGGGGTAGCACCCCCTACCAGGTTTGTTTTCGACTGCTATGTGAACAGACTGGTTCTAAGACCCCTAAAGTACACAGTGACATTTGCTCCAAATTGCAACCCACCTACAACCTCCCCCCTCGCCCCTGCACCATCCGCTCAACCTGCTCATGTTTGTTTACATTTTTCTTGTTAAAAGTCAACTGTGGCCCGAAACTTATTATTTTTTGGGTTGTTTGTGATTGCGGAATAGGAAATTGATCTTGGTTTGGTCTTTGACCTGGTCTGACACTTCCCTGCATGAATACCCCGGGAGGTCACACTCACGACACTGCCCCCGGGGGGCTTCTGCTGTTAAGTCCCCAAAATGGTTTTGCAGGTTTTTAAAGTAATTTGGATAATCTTGAGAAACTTTTCTAGAAATCTATAGATGGATGTGAGGATGTCCAGCGCTCGCCTAGACTTGGTGCAATCTACGGTCTCCGCTCCATCAGAGCCAGGGCTGTTTGTTTTGATGGAAACACTGTAGTCCGTAAAATGAATCATTGGGAGGAGCGCTCCGTGCCGTGCCAGATATGTGAAATTATTATAGATTTTGTGTCCAAAATGAATGTGTTTCATTAAACTTGACAGCTGTAAAAATAACGGATCGCGTCGCCAAATGTATTTGTTCTCCGTGACCCAGACTGCTGCTTATTCCCGGAGACTGTAGGATGTCTTGGGTTGTGTTCCTTGTGAGGCTGAAGACTAATCCCAAGTGTCTGTTTTCTCTCAGGGGGAAGGAGGAAACGTTTTTATCTCCAAGTATTGTCATGGCTGAGGGGGAAAAGTAAAATATGGCAGCGGTTAAAGAGGAGCTGGTGATGCTGTAAGTGGTGTTGAGGTTTTGGTTCCTTCTAGAAATTAGGACCTGAAGAGCTTCAATCGTCCATCTGGTGCTCAAGAGGAGCATAGTACATGCACAAGGCGAAGCCCATTCTGTACAAGTGTCGTGAATGGACCTGCATGGAGTAGACTTGCATTTGAAATTTTGTGTTGATGGCTTTGATGATTGAGCCTCAATAGAGCAAAGAGCATATTAAAAGGTCTATGGGCACAACAATTTCCAAATCTGAGCTCTATTGCTCTCGTGTAGTGGACGGCGTTGGGTAGAATTAGTGCCGGGAGCTTCTTCCTAGTTTTATGTACTGGATACGTGCCAAGAGGGTCATTCGGTTCTAAGGCCGGCTAGCAATTACTTGAGTATTGAAGGCCTCAGAGATGGCTTCCAATGATATAGTTCCATGAAATGCTGTAGTCTGTGCCTCCTCTCATCTTATCCCCGTGAGTAACGTAGTTTATGAGTCTCAAAAAAATCTACTTTTATCCAACTGTACACATAATCCTGAATGTTGATCACGTTGAAGGCAAAAACCCATCAAGTAGAAGCCAAATTTCCTTCTCTTGGAGAAATAAACGTTGACTCCAGATATGATCATTAGTAAAAAATCTCAGCAATTTTAAAAGTTTCTTTTTTTCACGGTTTAGAAAGTAAATATTAATCCTTAAAGGGCACCTACCACCACGAATCTACCTATAAAGGTAGATCGGGTGGTAGGTGGATGTATGGGACGTGAGGATAGCCCTTTTTAGAGCTAATCCTCACGTCCCCGCTAGCCTAGCATAAACTTTATTGGCCTAATATGTTAATTTAATTAAGCGGCTACCGGGGCTGTGGAGTAGCCGACACAGGCTACACGGCGCGGCTACTCCACGCCCCAGTAGCTGCTTTCCCCCGCCTACCCTGTGATCTTCGGCGCGCAGCTCCTGGCAGCTGCGCGCCCTAGTCCGAGAAGCCGGAGTTCTGCGCATGCGCAGTAACTCCGGCCTCGTTCCCGAGATCGCGCATCTTTGGCCGATTTTACTCGCCATGCCGCAGAACTCCGGCTTCTCGGACGAGGGCGCGCAGCTGCCAGGAGCTGCGCGCCGAAGATCACAGGTAGGCGGGGAAAGCAGCACTCTGGGTCGGAGTGCCGCGCCGTGTAGCCTCGTGTCGGCTACTCCACGCCCCGGTAGCCGCTTAATTAAATTAACATATTAGGCCATAAAGTTTATGCTAGGCTAGCGGGGACGTGAGAATTAGCTCTAAAAGGGCTATCGTCACGTCCCATACATCCACCTACCACCCGATCTACCTTTATAGGTAGATTCGTGGTGGTAGGTTCCCTTTAAATAAAATCTAGCACATGGCTATACCAAGCTCGCTCACATGCTGGTATCAGCCTCCTGAAACCAGATCTAATTTTGTTTTTGGTTTCTAATAAGTTTGTTTTTAAGAAAAGCGGCTTTGAAAATTATGCAGATGAGCCTCAGGTGCTCCTGTCTATGTCATAGGAGCCTCTGCTGGCACAATCTAATAACTATTCACTCCTCCATTTGGATGTCAGCCGGTTGTGGGCAATTCATCTCATGGAACAGCTGGTTGGGCAATGTGGGAGATGACCGCGCTTGCGCAGGGATTGCTGAGATGTCACCTCTCCCTGGCAGGGCAGGTGAGGGGAATCGAGGGAGGAGACGGACAGCAATGCCAAATAAAATTAGGAATAATAACTACAACAGAGCCTGGGAGGGCTTCTGTGACGTTAACAGGAACCCCTGAGGCTCATTTGCATAATACAAAAACAATTTCTCAAAAAACAAGTGTATCAGCGATTGGTTCCTTCAAGAATTCAGTCTTCTCCCCAAACCCTTACAAATCACGAGAACAGGGGCTACTTTCTCTCGAAGGAAAATTCATAAAGCCACACGGTGCATAAATCTTTGGTGGGGGCGTCCCTACCTCCTTGTGGTCCCTACCTCCTTGTGGTCAATATACTTCCTGTGTTTGGTCTGGTGGATTCCACTCATGACTAGTTTTTGACTATACTTCTCGTGTTCATGCCATGCTCTCTGGGCTGGTGCCTTCTAATCACGGTCTCATGACTGTTTGCTGTTGTCCATCTCTGGTCTACCTAATTTTTTTGGTTCTTGATTGGTCCCTTCAACCCATTTTGTGAGACCCTTTAATGTCCTTCCCATGTTTCTTTAATGGTCTTCTGTCAAGGAGATTCCACTCTTGTTCTTGACGAGTTCTTGGCTTTGTCCACCTTGAGTCTACCTAATTCAATTATGGTCCTTCTAGGCACCTACAACTCTTAGTAAATTGAGCTATGACTTTCCACAAACCTAGGAATTATACTGTGGGAATCACAGTGGTAACGACTACACCCCGGCTCGCTTGGCGCTCAGCCTGTTGGTTTTGCCACATTTTTTTTCTCTTACACTCAATAGATGTAATTGAAACCAGAAGTCTTTCGAGTTTATGGGCAGCCAAGAAACTCCATTTTCTTTCCAGCCAAGAAAAGGGGGGGAAAATAAATATTTTTTTTTTCTGCTGATGTTTTTTCAAGTTGCTGAAGTCTCGTTCCTGCCAAGAAGTTCACTTATTGTTATTTAACACGTTATCAATTTAAAAACTTGAATTGTTTGTGATGAATCTTTCGCTGCCAACAAACGTAATTGTCGGACTGGATGTCTCTTGACAGCAGGGGGGATAAAAAGCTTATTTTTATTAGTTTATGGAGATCTTGATGAACATTTAGTCTTGGGTCCCCCAAAAAAATGTTTTTTGTCTGTTCATTGGCTGGTAATAGTCAATAGTTAATGTCTCAATGGACTCAAAAAATTTCTTCTAGCTCTTATTGTGTTCAGAGTAACTGGAGGAGTAAAGTAAGTGGATTCCATTCCTCAAGGGGTTCGGTAGGATTAAAAAAAAAATTGTGCCGTAGCTGTTAACTGGTTGGGTTGGGTCCAGCCAAAAGCATGGTAATTAAGCTTAGTATCGATACCAATTGCAACTATGGATTAGTGGACCTGAACCGCAATGTTCCGGTCTGTGGCCAACATTGCGGTTTTGGGTGAACCTGAACTTAAGCCAGTGCCACAATTTTTTTCTCACCACCAGCGATTGATGCAGTATTTAAAGGGTTAACACCCACGATTGGTGCCTGGTCCATGGGTGTTAGAGGTTAGTTCTGTTTCTGTACCAGAACCACTCCTTTTTTTTTTTCAAGATTCGAACCCCATTGTCTCCGCTCATTCCAAGATGCCACCCAAGGGCAGGTGTGGTACAATAACTAATAGGGACCAGCCTCTTTTTATTTTCGTTTTAGGTCCTGGATTTCCCAATTTTAAGTGGGTTGTCTGGGTTTGAAGAAATAAAAAGACCAAAGTGATGGTTGTACTTGGTACATCCCATAGGCATCCCAAAATCCCATAGGCATCTCACCAATCGCTCTCATGGGTGAGACCTCTACCCATGCATGACCAACCTTAATGGCCCCTAGTATACAATGGGTGAAAAATTGATAAAAATTTCCAAAATTCTTCTCTGTTGTGAGGTCTTTATAGCCACGTTGACTTGGGCCGTTTCTTCTGCTTGAGACCACTTTGAAGATTTGCGATAAGATCTTGTGGCTTTTTTTTGAGGTTGCAGAGATTGCATTGTGGACACTCTTGCAAAACAGTGAGCACATGTGATAACCTCAGAAAAATTGAAAGCGTAGATACCAACTGGCTGTTTTATTAGGGGTTGGGAATGTGCTGACTGCCAGCACCAAAAAAGTTGGGGCAGGTCCTATGCTTCCCGTCTTTTCAGCCTGGGCAGTCACTTCCTATGGATATCGCTGATGTCAGACGGGCCAAAATAAGCAGCACGCGTCCTATTGTTTGCATCCCACAAATCACTTTTGATGTGGACTTTGTGATCCATCAAACCCCGAGATTTAGTGGTCGTTCGAGGAGTTGTATCTGTTTGTTGGTAACTAAATTTCGGTTTCCAAAGTCGTCATTGTCACAATCATTAGAATTAAGAACCAAGTCTGAGTCCATGGATGGACAAGCATGCTTAATCGGTCTACAATCCAGCAGAACCTATCCACTGAACACAGGAGAAGTTACACTTCTGGGAATCCCAATGATCACAAGAATGGAAGTCCTATATCCTTCATTTTGAGTGTTGGTTATTCCTGTACGCTTCCCATTCATCAATCCCATAAACTTCAATGAAGCAATGGTCATGCATTCTCGACGCCTCTCCATTGAAGCAAGGGACAGAAGACTTGATTTGGATTTGATTGAAGCTACTTCTATGAACGTTGTCTAAGTGGTCCACTAGTCTTTAACCTATGACCCCCTCGGTGTGGATCTGGACTTCACTGCAGGAGGCCACCAGGCTACGAGCTCTTATTATGGTATCTGTTAAGAAGGACTAGATCCCAGACAAGTCTAGAGAAAGCCATGAATGACATAAAAGGGAGAGGTAATCCTGGCGGAGGTTAGAGCAGGTAATCGGCGTCAATATGGTAATCGGGCTGGATAGGTGGAACCGGTTAATAATTGGGTAGAACAGGTGGAGGTCACTTGCATGACCATGTTGTTTATGCACCTTCCCATGGGTGTAGGTGCCCTAAATAACCCAGGGTGTCTGGGACACACTGGGTCCCCGGATACATGTGCCAGACCTTTGGAGGGCTATAAGTGCACCTGTAGTCTGGGATCTTGCTCCCCCTAGTAGGGTGGAAAACAAACCACCACATAAAACGATTAGGGGCTTTATGAATAAGACCACTCCATCTTGCATAGGTGAGATTGGAGAGATTTTCACTGACATACAAGAGATTTCCTTACGTAATGTGTTGTAATTACACAGCTGTATTTACTATGAGATTTACACGATCTCTCTAATCTCCCAGCTGTGACCTTCAGTTTTTACCTTCACGTAATAGATAAAAATATACACTTGATATTCTCCTCCGTGTTCTCGCCATTTGTGAAGTGACAGCTGATCTTGCTGGTGCGCTGCTTATATCATGAAATTCTCTGTTTTCGTGGAATCACATTGAAGATGTGCGACCTTGGCTGAGAGATGGCACGTGCCGGGGGTACTGATCGTAGTGCAGTATAGGCATACAGTGATCGCTGCGAGCCAAGAGGGATGGTGGAATCGCCGTGTAAATGGGTGGTGGTCGTCTTCTTCTTCACAGTCATGTTTGGACAGTTTACCGTAGACCTTAAGAACCTATTTAACCTCAGTTGGGGCCATTTTTAATTATTTTGTGGCCAGAGATTGTAAAGATACCCATAGACATTGGTGGAAACTAAATTAAAGAAAGGGGGGCCTAGAAATGTTCTAGGCGTTGGTCACCTGTGTCTTGCTCTCGTCTTCAGGGTCATATTAGTAATTGCAACTTTCTGTGGTCAGATACTTCTAGTCCCTACTTGTTGTAGTCAGTTTGTCGTGGGAATAGCTACACCTAAATCATATTTTTTTTTGGGGGGGGGTCAGTGGAATGTTTTTGAAGTAACTTGAGATGTAATGGTGAGGGTGGAGCTACGTGTTTATAAATCTGTTGAGCTTGAGGTCAGGAAAATTCTATGATTAAGTCCAGACCTTTGGACTCCGTGTGGCCCAAACCCAGAAGATTTTTTTTTTTTTCCCCTAAACTGCTTTTGCAAGTCAATCATTGACCTCCAAATTTTTGAAGCAGCTTGGTCGTATGGAGTAGACTTTGCCCAAGGACTCTCTTAGACAACATTTTAGGATTATCCCACATGATGGGGATGTGGTTTGTATCCAGCCATTTGAAGCCAACGTCGTGCCGCAAATTTAAAAAAGTTTTTGCCAACTGTTTTTGATCTTTTGCCATAAGTGAAGACTTGAAGATCCAGTTCTGTGGTTGTCCTCTGACTGGTAGAAGTTTTATAGGGAAATGTAACCGGTTTTACATCTGTTTGGAATGAAGATGTTCTAAGTGTGTATCTGGTTGTCTTTCTATTACTATGAAAATATTAGGAACCCTGCACCAGGAGAGAATGGGTCTACGTCGGGTTCCTTCTTTCCATGGGAGGAAAATAAATTCTCAATAAATCTGGTTCTGCTTTTATTACATGGAATATTCTTCTTGATTTTCATGGGTTTCCCAAGATTCTCCCCCTCTAATTGCTCTATAATGGCGTCAGGCTTACTCTGTAGGTCCTTCTGTAATGGGGTCTGGTCCCAAGTGAAGGAGCCTAATTTGTGTAGCGTCTGTTATGGACATGGGTTGTCTTCATGAGCTTCTGACTTCTTTTAAAGGGGTATTCCAATTTTATATATCAATGGCTTCCTCATAGGGCAGTGATGGACCCCAATAGCATTAAATGAAGGAGGGGATGTTCACATAATTCTTGTAGCTTTCCTCCAGGGTGCTTTTGAGAAAGAAGAATCGTGGGCAGCAGCTCCAATGATAATCCAGCCCTGTCTAGAACTACTTCCTCTTCCTGCAGGAAGTTTCTGGAAAACTCTGTAATGCCTGGGTGCCCACAGAGATGGCTCTGAGTGCCACCTCCAGCACCCGTGCCATAGGTTCGCCACCACTGCCATAAGATGTGGCTATGATATATCACCTGTATTTATCACCTTAATGGGTGTCCCACAACTCCATCCCCCCCCCCGATGATGTGACGGTGCATGTGTTCTTCTCTCCGTTCACTTCTACGGCCGCCAATATTCTAGAGAAAGTGTAGATAAATCTATAAATAATTGTGGTTGGTTCCTAATATTACACGACGTTGACGGAATCGGCCGGTTACTTCCTCTCTCCCAACAACCTTTGTAACAATGAGGAGCCTTGTGGTTAATGATTTCCAGCCTTGTGCGGGTAAACACATGGCGTCAGCTCCAGGCCTGTCCCAGGTGACAGCGCTTGTCATGGACGCCATGACCTGACATTGTAGCTCGGTTTTTTTTCCCTCTTTGTGATGTAGGTGAGTCATGCAGCGAGCGCCTTCCTCCTGAACCAGATCTATCTGGCTGTGTACTGCGCCGCTGCTGCCGCTTGTCCTTGTTTTCCTCTGACCTTTTCTTTTAAATTGCTTTTCTTTTTTTAATGCAGTGTTGAGTAGATGCGGAGAATTTAACTCCCGAGTGACCGGTCTGATCTTTAATCTTAACTAGAAGAAAAAATTGTTAAAAATTTAAAAAAACAATTAACTAGAATGTAGTAAAAATTACAAACAATCCATGGGATAAGACCTTTTTAGAACAGTTAAACTTTTTAACAGTTTTTTTTTATATATTCCATCAGGCCGCAGGACAAAGAGCAGATTTCTTATTCACTAACCGCCCAGGACTCTTCTCTAGTGTTGCTCACTTTGTATCAGCTGCCAAGTCTAGTGGAGGAAGGGTAGTGACAGCTGCTCTCAGCGCGCTCCTATCTCACTAAATTGGGTGTCATTGTCCAAGTCCATTCAGCTATTGTCCATAGGAACTAAGAATTACACCAGCCACAACTAATATAGTATCGGGCCCTGCCATCAAAAGTATACTTATTATAATACTGCCCCTTCTGTACAAGAATATAACTGCTATAATACTGCCCCCTATGTACAGGAATATAACTACTATAATACTGCCCCCTATGTACAAGAATATAACTACTATAATACTGCTCCCTATGTACAAGACTATAACTACTATAATACTGCCCCCCTATGTACGAATATAACTACTATAATACTGCCCCCTATGTACAAGAATATAACTACTATACTACTGCCCCCTATTTACAGGAATATAACTACTATAATACTGCCCCTATGTACAAGAATATAAACTACTATAATCTCGCCCCCTATGTCAAGAATATAACTACTATAATACTGCCCCCTATGTACAGGAATATAACTACTATAATACTGCCCCCTATGTACAGGAATATAACTACTATAATACTGCCCCTATGTACAGAATATAACTACTATAATCTGCCCCCTATGTACAGAAATAACTACTATAATACTGCCCCCTATGTAAAGATATAACACTACTAATACTGCCCCCTATGTACAAGAATATAACTACATAATACTGCCCCCATGTACAAGAATATAACTACTATAATACTGCCCCCTATGTACAGGAATATAACTACTACTATATACTGCCCCCTATGTACAAGAATATAACTACTATAATACTGCCCCTATGTACAAAAATAACTACTATAATACTGCCCCCTATGTACAGGAATATAACTACTATAATACTGCCCCCTATGTACAAGAATATAACTACTATAATACTGCCCTATGTACAGGAATATAACTACTATAAACTGCCCCCTATGTACAAGAATATGCTACTATAATACTGCCCCCCTATGTCAAAATATAGCTACTATAATACTGCCCCTATGTACAAGAATATAACTACTATATACGCCCTATGTACAAGAATTACTACTATAATACTGCCCCTATACAATATCGCTACTATAATACTGCCCCCTATGTACAAGAATATAGCTACTATAATACGCCCCCTATGTACAAGAATATAACTACTATAATACTGCCCCCTATGTACAAGAAATAACTACTATATACTGCCCCCTATGTACAAGAATAACTACTATATAACTGCCCCCTATGTACAAGATAATATAGCACTATATACTACTGCCCCCTAGTACAAGATATAACTACTATAATACTGCCCCCTATGTACAAGAATATAGCTACATAATACTGCCCCCTATGTACAAGAATATAGCTACTATATACTGCCCCCTATGTACAAGATAATAACTACTATAATACTGCCCCCTATGTACAACGATATAAACACTATAATACTGCCCCTATGTACAAGAATATAGCTACTATAATCTGCCCCCTATGTACAAGAATATAGCTACTATAATACTGCCCCCTATGTACAGAATATAACTACTATAATACTGCCCCCTATGTACAAGAATATAACACTATAATACTGCCCTCTAGTACAAAGAATAACTACTATAATACTGCCCCCTATGTACAAGAATATAACTACTATACTACTGCCCCCTATGTACAAGAATATAACTACTATAATAACACTGAGGGATTATTCTGTATTGTAAGTTCCCTGTGGATGACACTTTGCAGCATGGAAAGGCCGCACTTTCCCTGTTATCCGCCATTGCCGGCTGTTTACATTAATGGTCATAAGTCATTGCCTCCTTGTACTCGGAGTGTACACAGATCTTTCTTAGAAGCATATCCGTGTCCGCCCCGCTGCCTTGTTGACTTGGGGAAGAGCTCTTCAGGCTTCAGTTTCTTCTTGCATTGACCATGATGCTCCCGTTCTGTGACTTGGGTTTCCAGGCCGGTTTTTGTCATCAGGAATTTACTAGAAAGTTACAGGAGGAGGTTTGTGCGATCAGGTTACTGTGGGAAATGAAGTCGTGAGCGTCCTCCGTCATGTGAAGCCGCGTTTCCTGTTGGAGTTTCTATATGACTGATGGTCTTACAATGTCTTCTATTTGTGTGATGACTACTCGAGTTCAGGTCTTAAAAATGACTCGTCTGCTCAAATTGTGCGATATCGTTAGTCCATTATGTGTAAATTAGGAGTAACTTTGTTCGGGTTATTCGTTGATCTTCATTATCCGCACTTCCTCTGTGATGGATGGTGAGGCTTTGAGTCTGCCCATCCATTCTCCATAGATGTCTATATAAATTGACAACACGTTGAGTCCCTCCTGCTATAGGTCACTGTCTGCAATTTGCAGTCTCCCCCGAGCTTGTGAGTGGAATCTAGTCGTTGTGACTCGCCCCACTCCCTTCCTTCTCATAACTTCTATATCCTTTGATCCTTTCCAATAAAATGGAGTTGGCCACAGATCGGGCAGGAAGAAGCAAGGATAATGGAAAATCTTGTCAAGTCAGTGAAAGTCTGTCAATCTTGCTAGCAAGAAGGAATTCAGCAGAGATTCCACAGTGTAAAGCAGAGTAGGAAGGGAGGAGGATAATAATTGCCAAAGTAAGAGGAGAAGGAAGTCTTTCCTCCGATTAAAATTTGACACAAAGTATCTTGTTCTGCACTGCTGCTTGATTAAATCCGTAGAACCAATGGGAGGAGTTATTTTGAGCTTGTACCATTTTTGCCCTTTTAAGGTGAAGGGGAGTGGCTTATCAGTAAGGACTGACCTCATCTGAAATGGGTCATCCAACAACCTGCACCAAAATTTCTCCACAAAGTGTTCCATGCAAATTACGGTCTGAAAAGAAGCTCCATATATTTAATTCGGTAACAGCCATTGGGGCACATTTACTTACCCGTCCGGAGGAGTTCACAGAACATTGTCCGACGATAATGCATTGTGCATTGCAACCTCAATCCTGCTACAACTTTATGCATTGCAGAGGTGAGGAACTTTAGCGCACTTCAATGCAGAAGCTAAGCGCTGTCCAGAATTAGAAAAACATTGCTGTTATTTTTTAAGAACCAGCGCCACCCCTGTCTCAGTTGTGCCTGGTATTACAGGACTGCCCCAGTATAGTGTAATGTACGGATGGGGCATGTATTAAAAGAGCTACCATGTCTGATGAAACTTGTACGACCCTCCCGGTACTTCCGGAGTCAGTTGACCTTAGACATGCCGTATCCTATGGTACCATCTTATCAAGGGTAAGAAACTGCTTGAATAACAATGTTTTAATTTTTTTTTTCTTAAAAGTATGTTGTATAGGTTCATTAGTAACTATCTGGAGAGTAAACCTTGTCGGGACCCTTCTACTCCAGCAGTTTCCTCAGGGCTTGAGTTTCCTTGGTGAAGCTGCACTTACGCGTAAAATGCTTTCACTCATAGCTGCGGTCAGATTGAGTGTCGCTGCTGGTGCCGTAATTCCTATGACAGCGTTTACTTCACTCCCCAGGGAAATCTATGGTCTGCTATTTTATGACCCCCCTGAAGCTTATTAACCACGTTTGCTATAAATCCTGTGATCTATGTGGAGATATGTACATTTATCTGCATTAATAAACCCTTTACTGTAATATTGCCAGCCTGCAGCCCCCGTGTCCTCGCGTTTCTAGAGGAACGCCTCGTCTCCCTCTCACGACGAATGTAATAAATAAAGATGACAAATTATAAATGGGAAAATGTATTCGTTCCCGTCACATTTTGTGTGGGAGGAGGAAATGAGGCAGGAAGATTCTATAGATGGTTATAGCATAAAGGATCACTAATGGAACTGCCAACTTGAGGTCAGCTACACTATGGAGGCCATCTATAGCAAAAACAATGGTGGACACCTCATCATCCAAAAATATGACCCAAGCTAGTTGTATAGAATCTCGTAGTCTGAGTAGACCGTAGATAAACACCACACCAAAGGTCCTGAAAGCCCACCATAGCGATGATCATTTGTACTGTTCAAGCTTTGCCCACCCAAAGTTTCTATTGAAAGAATTTGTTAGAACTTGACCATGTTATGGTCAACAGTTTGTGCCCGTTCTCCGTGAAAACCGTTTCCTTGAATGATCATTTGGCAAATGGCTATTCCTCTCGACCTCCCATGTTGGATTGGCTGAGCTTGTGTATTTTTTTTATGTGGATAGAGTAGAGTAGCCACTGCCAGACACTTCCCCAATGGAAACCAAAAGGATTGACCCATTCAATAAAAATTCCATTAGCCCAACTTTTCCTGAATTCCCTTGAAGTTTGTTTGTTGGGAAGAGTCGGAAGACACTATGGACATAAGAAAATCACTGGTTCCTGAAAACCATTTCTTTATTTACCACTACAGACCCCATCATTTTTTTGGACTGTTAGTCTCGGTACTTGAGGATACACCTTTTAGAATTCAACCATCAAGGTCCCAAAGATGTGTTGTAGAAAGACTCAACTATTAGAAAATTGTTGATGGTAAATAGGGGGACATCCTGAAGATAATGTAGAAATGGGGTTAGAAACTCAACTTGGTGGATCAGTGTCTGTCATTGACTGGATCCACTGTGCGTTTTTTTTTAGAATATTATCGAAAATGTATCACCAGTGAGATGTAATGGCAGATTCCGGTGGTGTGGGCGGCTAAAAAATGCTACCAGTACAGTAAGCGAAGAGAGTAACCTGATCGCTTGCTTGTATTGGCTGACGAGACTCAAGTGATGACTACTTTTGCTTATTCTGACGTGAAGATGATTACCGTGATATACGGCTTATCCATGTACCCTAAATTTTAAACCAAAAGTCATAAATCTTGTAAGGAGACGTATTCCCAACTTTGACGCGTTTTTCAGCCTACGGCTATAAGACGATGGAATATTGCGACAATGCCTGTCTCTTGTACAGGCCGAACGTAACATGTTCCACCCGTGCCTGTGCTGTACCAGGAAAGTGATTTATGTAGCCCTGCCTCGAAAGAGTGACTTTAGCTACTACTCAACTAGTGAACCTGAAATGTTTCTAAACCTTTTGTGTAAATGAAGAATTTCATAAATAAGATGAGCTGACCTGACGTTTTGGTTTTGGGTTCGGCTTTGCGGCCAGCACATTCGGGCAAAATGAAGCCCCTACCAACTGTCCTGGGTTGTGCAGCTGGATCCAAACTGCTAAAGTCAGGTCCGATCATCTCTATCTCTATTGCTTACCAAATTCGAATTTCCCATTTATTACTCTATTTTATGCCCAGTTGACTTGTCCAAAAAATTATTTTGTTGACTTGCTTCTATGCTTCCTCTTTGAATGATAGAGTAATTTTATATGCAGCGATAACATCTTCTAGCGGTTCCCACCTCTTAACGGTGGCAGATCAAAGAAACCGTAGCACACAACAATTTCTAGGAACTGTTTGTCTGTGTAGATACTTGATACAACGTAACCCATCGGCACACACCTCCAACTTCCTAACATCTGTGGACTTGAGTCAGATCATGTGCCTCGAGCTCCCCTGGGAGTAGTTGTATTATGTATCCTACAATGAAGCGGGTCAAAGGGTTGTAAATGAATCTAAAGACTTGTGTAGTAAAGTAAGTTGTTTGGCTGCCTAGAAGAGATGGAGGGAATGTCTCGGGCTCGATCTCCTTGGAATGTGGTTGTCGATCTGGTCTGGTCAAGATTCCTCCAGCAGAGTTTTCCATTTTTGGCTTCTCGTACTTCAGTTGTTTGACCTTTTATTGCCTATCTGAAAATAATGATGATAACACAACTTTTAAGACTTCTAGACTTTTTGATCATGTATGGTAAAATTTTTTTAAGAAGGTATGAAAATGGGATTAATGAGTAGATAATGTGAAGGGGCTCTGGCATAAGCATTAGTTAAAAGTAAGACTACTCTTCATTGACTATTGTTTTTCCTTTTTTTCAGATTTCCAATTCTCTCTCGCCATTGCTGATTTGGGACTCTATAAGGCGATAAATTAACTACTGCACTTCTATAGACCGTATTGCCAGTCTAACTCCAATATACTTTGGTCGGAAGTCAGTGAATTTTTGGATTTGCCATGGAGCAACGCGAAAACATGAGCACAACCGACAGCGGTGTTGTGAGACAGACTTCATTCCGTCTGGCTCTTCTTTGAAGACCTCAACGTCTGGCTCTACTGGTGGAGACGCCACCATCAAGCCAGCACCTGGGGCCACCAAAACTGGACCTGGAAATGGAGAGTCTATGGAACCAGAAGAAGAGGATGAACTAGGATCTGGAAGAGATGTGGATTCAAACTCCAACGCAGATAGCGAAAATGGGTGGCAGGGGATGGTTTGAAGAACAAGAGTTTTCCATCAAGGAGGCCAACTTTGCTGAGGGAAGTCTAAACTTAGATTCAAACCACCAAAAGGCAAAGAAGCCTCCGAAAAACTTGAGAACTATATTTGCCCCCAAGATTAAAATTACTATAAAGCAATCCGGAGAGCAGAAACTCTCCAAATCTGGAAAAATAGCAAACCTGCAAAGGAAGATGAAAAGCTCACATGAAAAAGAAGGTAGAAATTCCGTTTCGTAGCCATTGTCAGTGGTGCCTAAAAGAAAGTTCTAAAATACCACTTTGCATTACATGATTATGCGTTCTTTAGAGTGCAGTACTAGGCCGCACTTTCCCTGTTATCCGCCATTGCCGGCTGTTTACATTAATGGTCATAAGTCATTGCCTCCTTGTACTCGGAGTGTACACAGATCTTTCTTAGAAGCATTATCCGTGTCCGCCCCGCTGCCTTGTTGACTTGGGGTAAGAGCTCTTCAGGCTTCAGTTTTCTTCTTGCATTGACCATGATGCTCCCGTTCTGTGACTTGGGTTTCCAGGCCGGTTTTTGTCATCAGGAATTTACTAGAAAGTTACAGGAGGAGGTTGTGCGATCAGGTTACTGTGGGAAGATGAAGTCGTGAGCGTCTCCTCCGTCATTGTGAAGCCGCGGTTCCTGTTGGAGTTTCTATATGACTGATGGTCTTACAATGTCTTCTATTTGTGTGATGACTACTCGAGTTCAGGTCTTAAAAATGACTCGTCTGCTCAAATTGTGCAGAAATCGTTAGTCCATTATGTGCAAATTAGGAGTAACTTTGTTCGGGTTATTCGTTGATCTCCATTATCCGGCAGCTTCCTCTGTGATGGAGGGTGAGGCTTTGAGTCTGCCCATCCATTCTCTATAGACGTCTATAGAAACTGACAACTTGTTGAGCCCCTCCTGCTGTAGGTCACTGTCTGCAATTTGCAGTCGCCCCTGAGCTTGTGAGTGGAAATCTAGCTGTTGTGACTCGCCCCACTCCCTTCCTTCTCCATAGACTTCTATATCCTTTGGTACTTTCCAATAAAATGGAGTTGGCCACAGATCGGCAGGAAGAAGCAAGGATAATGGAAAATCTTGCAAGTCAGTGAAAGTCTGTCAATCTTGCTAGCAAGAAGGAATTCAGCAGAGATTCCACAGTGTAAAGCAGAGTAGGAAGGGAGGAGGATAATAATTGCCAAAGTAAGAGGAGAAGGAAGTGCTTTCCTCCGATTAAAATTTGACACAAAGTATCTTGTTGCTGCACTGCTGCTTGATTAAAATCCGTAGAACCAATGGGAGGAGTTATTTTGAGCTTGTACCATTTTCTGCCCTTTTAAGGTGAAGGGGAGTGGCTTATCAGTAAGGACTGACCTCATCTGAAATGGGTCATCCAACAACCTGCACCAAAATTTCTCCACAAAGTGTTCCATGCAAATTACGGTCTGAAAAGAAGCTCCATATATTTAATTCGGTAACAGCCATTGGGGCACATTTACTTACCCGTCCGGAGGAGTTCACAGAACATTGTCCGACGATAATGCATTGTGCATTGCAACCTCAATCCTGCTACAACTTTAATGCATTGCAGAGGTGAGGAACTTTAGCGCACTTCAATGCAGAGAGCTAAGCGCTGTCCAGAATTAGAAAAACATTGCTGTTATTTTTTAAGAACCAGCACCACCCCTGTCTGCAGGTTGTGCCTGGTATTACAGGACTGCCCCAGTATAGTGTAAGTGTAAGTATGGGGCATGTATTAAGAAAAGCTGCCATGTCTGATGAACTTGTACGACCCTCCCGGTAGTTCCGGAGTCAGTTGACCTTAACTGCCGTATCCTATGGTACCATCTTATCAAAGGCGTAAGAAACTGCTTGAATAACAATGTTTTAATTTAGTTTTTTCTTAAAAGTATGTTGTATAGGTTCATTAGTAACTATCTGGAGAGTAGAACCTTGTCGGGACCCGTCTACTCCAGCAGTTCCTCAGGGCTTGAGTTTCCTTGGTGAAGCTGCACTTACGTGTAAAATGCTTTCACTCATAGCTGCGGTCAGATTGAGTGTCGCTCGGTGTCGTAATTCCATATGACAGCGTTTATACTTCACCCAGGGAAATCTACGGTCTGCTGTTTTATGACCCCCCTGAAGCTTATTAACCACGTTTGCTATAAATCCTGTGATCTATGTGGAGATATGTACATTTATCTGCATTAATAAACCCTTTTACTGTAATATTGCCAGCCTGGCAGCCCCCGTGTCCTCGCGTTTCTAGAGGAACGCCTCATCTCCGCTCACGACGAAGGTAATAAATAAAGATGACAAATTATAAATGGGAAAATGTATTCGTTCCCGTCACATTTTGTGTGGGAGGAGGAAATGAGGCAGGAAGATTCTATAGATGGTTATAGATCATAAAGGATCACTAATGGAACTTGCCAAAACTTGAGGTCAGCTACACTATGGAGGCCATCTATAGCAAAAAACAACTGGTGGACACCTCATCATCCAAAAATATGACCCAAGCTAGTTGTATAGAATCTCGTAGTCTGAGTAGGACCGTAGATATACACCACACCAAAGGTCCTGAAAGCCCACCATAGCGATGATCATTATGACTGTTCAAGCTTTGCCCACCCAAAGTTTCTATTGAAAGAATTTGTTAGAACTTGACCATGTTATGGTCAACAGTTTTGCCCGTTCTCCGTGAAAAACGTTTCCTTGAATGATCATTTGGCAAATGGCTATTCCTCTCGACCTCCCATGTTGGATTTGGCTGAGCTTGTGTATTTTTTTTATGTGGATAGAGTAGAGTAAGCCACTGCCAGACACTTCCCCAATGGAAACCAAAAGGATTGACCATTCAATAAAAATTCCATTAGCCCAACTTTTCCTGAATTCCCTTGAAGTTGTTTGTTGGGGAAGAGTCGGAAGACACTATGGACATAAGAAAATTCACTGGTTTCTGAAAACCATTTCTTTATTTACCACTAGAGACCCCATCATTTTTCTGGACTGTTAGTCTCGGTACTTGAGGATACACCTTTTAGAATTCAACCATCAAGGTCCCAAAGATGTGTTGTAGAACAGACTCAACTATTAGAAACTTGTTGATGGTAAATAGGGGGACATCCTGCAGATAATGTAGAAATGGGGTCCATATCCAGGTAAGAGGTTAGAAACTCAACTTGGTGGATCAGTGTCTGTCATTGACTGGATCCACTGTGCGTTTTTTTTAGAATATTATCGAAAATGTATCACCAGTGAGATGTAATGGCAGATTCCGGTGGTGTGGGCGGCTAAAAAATGCTACCAGTACAGTAAGCGAAGAGAGTAACCTGATCGCTTTGCTTTGTATTGGCTGACGAGACTCAAGTGATGACTACTTGTTGCTTATTCTGACGTGAAGATGATTACCGTGATATACGGCTTTATCCATGTACCCTAAATTTTAAACCAAAAGTCATAAATCTTGTAAGGAGACGTATTCCCAACTTTGACGCGTTTTTCAGCCTACGGCTATAAGACGATGGAATATTGCGACAATGCCGTGTCTCTTGTACAGGCCGAACGTAACATGTTCCACCTGTGCTGTACCAGGAAAGTGATTTATGTAGCACCTGCCTCGAAAAGAGGTGACTTTAGGCTACTACTCAACTAGTGAACCTGAAATGTTTCTAAACCTTTTGTGTAAATGAAGAATTTCATAAATAAAGATGAGCTGACCTGACGTTTTGGTTTTGGGTTCGGCTGTGCGGCCAGCACATATGGGGCAAAATGAAGCCCCTACCAACTGTCTGGGTTGTGCAGCTGGATCCAAACTGCTAAAGTCAGGTCCGATCATCTCTAATCTCTATTGCTTACCAAATTCGAATTTCCCATTTATTACTCTATTTTATGCCCAGTTGACTTGTCCAAAAAAATTATTTTGTTGACTTGCTTCTATGCTTCCTCTTTGAATGATAGAGTAATTTTATATGCAGCGATAACATCTTCTAGCAGGTTCCCACCTCTTAACGTGGCAGATCAAAGAAACCATAGCACAACAATTTCTAGGAACTGTTTGTCTGTGTAGATACTTGATACAACGTAACCCATCGGCACACCCTCCAACTTCCTAACATCTGTGGACTTGAGTCAGATCATGGTGCCTCGAGCTCCCCTGGGAGTAGTTGTATTCTAGTATCCTACAATGAAGCGGGTCAAAGGGTTGTAAATGAATCTAAAGACTTGTGTAGAAAGTAAGTTGTTTGGGCTGCCTAGAAGAGATGGAGGGAATGTCTCGGGCTCGATCTCCTTGGAATGTGGTTGTCGATCTGGTCTGGTCAAGATTCCTCCAGCAGAGTTTTCCATTTTTTGGCTTCTCGTACTTCAGTTGTTTGACCTTTTATTGCCTATCTGAAAAGGATGATGATAATCACAACTTTTAAGACTTCTTAGGTCTTTTGATCATGTATGGTAAAATTTTTTTAAGAAGGTATGAAAATGGGATTAATGAGTAGATAATGTGAAGGGGCCTCTGGCATAAGCATTAGTTAAAAGTAAGACTACTCTTCATTGACTATTTGTTTTTCCTTTTTTTCAGATTTCCAATTCTCTCTCGCCATTGCTGATTTTGGACTCTATAAGGCGATAAATTAACTACTGCTACTTCTATAGACCGTATTGCCAGTCTAACTCCAATATACTTTGGTCGGAAGTCAGTGGATTTTTGGATTTGCCATGGAGCAACGCGAAAACATGAGCAGCAACCGACAGCGGTGTTGTGAGACAGACTTCATTCCGTCTGCTTCTTCTTTGAAGACCTCAACGTCTGGCTCTACTGGTGGAGACGCCACCATCAAGCCAGCACCTGGGGCCACCAAAACTGGACCTGGAAATGGAGAGTCTATGGAACCAGAAGAAGAGGATGAACTAGGATCTGGAAGAGATGTGGATTCAAACTCCAACGCAGATAGCGAGAAATGGGTGGCAGGGGATGGTTTGGAAGAACAAGAGTTTTCCATCAAGGAGGCCAACTTTGCTGAGGGAAGTCTAAAACTTAAGATTCAAACCACCAAAAGGGCAAAGAAGCCTCCGAAAAACTTGGAGAACTATATTTGCCCCCCAGAGATTAAAATTACTATAAAGCAATCCGGAGAGCAGAAACTCTCCAAATCTGGGAAAAATAGCAAACCTGCAAAGGAAGATGAAAGAGCTCACATGAAAAAGAAGGTAAGAAATTCCGTTTCGTAGCCATTGTTCAGTGGTGCCTAAAAGAAAGTTCTAAAATACCACTTTGCATTACATGTATTATGCGTTCTTTAGAGTGCAGTACTACTGGTTTGGACCTCAGGTATCTTAGACTCGCCCTAAAGACCCATGAAAAGGAAAGTCTACAGTTACATTGGCTTCTACGAAAATAAAATTAATGAGAATTTCAATGAAGTAGGACAGGAAGACTATATATAAGGTGTAGGCTATATGAGAGATGCCTCCTGACTAATTCTAAACACAGATGATGACGGGAGGCCATTGGGTACCAGCATGTTCTAAAGAGAGATCTCCCTTTTTTATATCACGCATTGAGGGGAGGGTATACCCCATATCAACTACTATAAAGATTTGGAATGAGTAGTAACGGTTTGATCTGTAGAGCAGTAGAAGCATTCTTGATGCATCTTGAAAGTAGAACATGACAGAAGTCTTGTTCTCTGTGCAAAAACCAACAGTGTGACCTAGATTTGTGAATGTGTTGAGGAGGAGGATTAGCATAAACATAGTGTGATTAGCATAAATGTAGAGCGTGATATGACTCATGTATGTTATGTTCCTAATCGGTTATCTGGCTATGTAACCCTCATGTGGTGGCTTCGGGTTCCATATCTGTCCTTATTGACCTTTTTATTACTTGGCTTTTCTGGTAGGGTCTTAGGCTGTACCTGGTCGGTAATGGTCGCATCTACAATAAACCTAGTGTAAAACAAAGGCGCTTATGGATTTTCAGCCAATAGAATAGTGTCTGCCTTTCCAGGTCTGGAGTTACTGGTGTCCATACATTTTGAATACCACGAGCGTTTGAGCAAAAGTAGAACAATTTCATACATATTGCTGTATTCGGTTGGGTTCTCTTTTGAGTCAATGGCCAATGTTTGTCGAATTCCCGTTGGACATCTTCTGGTTCTATAGTTGGTTCAATAAGACTTCTGGGTTTTCTGACCATTTCCATCCATCTCAAACTATCTTGAGTTATAGTGGAGCAAAATAGTGTAGTGTTTTAGACCACTTTACAGGCAGTCCCCGGTTTACATACAAGATAGGGTCTTTAGGTTTGTTCTTAAGTTGAATTTGTATGTAAGTCGGAACTGTATATTTTATCATTGTAATCCCAGACAGAACTTTTTTGGTCTCTGTGACAATTGGATTTTAAAAATGTTGGGTTGTCATAAGAATCAGGATTAACACTAAAGCTTCATTACAGACACCTGTGATAACTGTTATAGCTGATTATTGTAGCCTAGGACTAAAGTACAATAAATTACCAATATCCAGAGGTCCGTTTGTAACTAGGGGTCGTATGTAAGTCGAGTGTTCTTAAGTAGGGGACCGCCTGTATAAGCCAATGTGAATTTTTAGGTGGTCTACTGTAGGACATCTTTCTGGCTTTTTCAATATGTGTCACCTACATTGACTCTATCTTATCTCCTTTGCTTAAGATATTCCAAGATGAGTGGTGCATAGAGATGGATAGCCATGGCTAATAGCTAGGGATGTTCATTTCCCGGATTGGCTATTCACCTGTCAATTTGGCAAGATGTCTGGGCCGGGTGGCCGAACGCGGAAATCAAGTCCTGTGATCTCTAGTGGTGAACGTTCATCTTTGTTATGTTTGTATATTTTTTACAGTTTGTCACTGGGCACCACTCATCTTATTTTGAGCCTAGAGGTGGGGTTAAGAATCTTTTTCCATGGTCTGAATCCACTGAAAGAGACATGGAAAAAGATGGAAGCATTAGGACTTAGAGACTTGGAAGCCTCCACAATTATGATTACAGCACTGACTGAGATTGGACACAGTCGTGATACGTGTAGTATGGTAATTTAGTTGTCAAACAAACACTTTTGTTGTTGCTAAAATAATGAAGACGATGAATAATGAGGTTTGAACGGCATGTGTTTTATAGTGTGCGCGTGGTATGCGTGTTAGTTGTTTGCATGTGTTGACAACCGCGCAGGGATCTGCTAAGTTCTCGGGGCTCACGCTGAAGTTGTAACAATTGGTTTGCAAACTACAGAAATGGATTTTGCTCCCTGCTGATATTTTAAAGCACATTTCTCGGCTAATGTTTACATATGGCTCAGTGGCATGAATTGTGCTGTATCGATGCAAATAACGCCGGGTGGTAAACCACAGAAAGTTTCAAAGTCATTTAAATAACAGCATGGTGGTGGACAAAGACTGGCACTACCCGCCGCTCTGTATGATGGGACGTTATCGATTCCAAATGGAAGGTGTAAGATGTTTTTGATGGTTCCGGCCGAGGTTCCTGGTGGATAATGAAATGTGTTTGAAGTTGAGAAGAAAGATGTCGCTTCTGTCGTAGAATCTCTAAGGAACTTGTGTTCAAAACAACAACAAAAAATGGGATCTATTTGGTGACATTTTTTGTAGGTGCATTGGCAAATCATTGACTAGCTGACATCTTCAAAGTCTTCTGAAGAAATACTTGGATCATAGAAAGGTTTCTTGCCAAAGATTGACGCGTAGGCTCAATGTAGCAAAGGTTAGATGCAGTGGTGGATCTCATCTTCTCTTCGGTCTTGTGTTACTTATATCCTGTAGGTTCTTTATCCAATATTCTTATATCCTGTAGGTTCCTTAATCCAGTAGTCTCTATCCCGTAGGTTCTTAATCAGTAGTCTCCAATCTGTAGGTTCTTAATCCAGTAGTCTCCCAATCCCGTAGGTTCTAATCCAGTAGTCTCCTATCCCGTAGGTTTCTAATCCAGTAGTACTCAATCCCGTAGGTTCTTAATCCGTAGTCTCCATCCCGTAGGTTCTTATACCAGTAGTAGTCTCCAAATCCCGTAGGTTCTTAATCCAGTAGTCTCCAATCCCGTAGGTTCTTAATCCAGTAGTCTCCAATCCCGTAGGTTCTTAATCCAGTAGTCTCAATCCCGTAGGTTCTTAATTCCAGTATGTCTCCATCCGTAGGTTCTTTATCCAATATTCTTATATCCTGTAGGTTCTTAATCCAGTAGTCTCCTATCCCGTAGGTTCTTAATCCAGAGTCCTGAGTATCACACTCAACCGACACGGCCCCCGGGTTGCTTCTGCTGTTAAGTCCCCAAAATTGTTTTGCAGTTTTTTAAAGTACTTGGATAATCTTGAGAAACTTTTCTAGAACTCTATAGATGGATGTGAGGAGTCCAGCGCGTCGCCTAGACTTGGTGCAATCTACGGTCTCCGCTCCATCGAGCCAGGCTTTTTGTTTTGATGGAAACACTGTAGTCGCTCCTTAAATGAATCATTGGGAGGAGCGCTCACGTGCCGTGCCAATATGTGAAATTATTATAGATAGGTTGTGTCCAAATGAATGTGGTTTCATCATTTAAACTTGACAGCTGTAAAAATAACGGATCGGTCGCCAAATTTATTTGTTTGCTCCGTGACCCAGACTGCTGCTTATTCCGGCTACTGTGGATGTCTTGGGTTGTGTTCCTTGTGAGGCGAAGACTAATCCCAAGTGTCCTGTTTTCCTCTCAGGGGAAGGAGAAACGTTTTTATCTCCAAGTATTGTCATGAGCTGAGGAGGGGGAAAAGTTAAATATGGCAGCTGTTAAAGAGGAGCTGTGATTCTGTAAGTGGTGTTGAGGGTTTTTGTCTTCTAGAAATTAGGACCTGAAGAGCTCAAAATCGTCCTCTGTGCTCAAGAGGACAGGTACATGCACAAGGTCGAACCCATTCTGTCAAGTGTCGTGAATGGACCGGCATGGAGTAGACTTGCATTTGAATTTTGTGTTGAGGCTTTTGATGATTGAGCCTCAATAGAGCAAGAGCCTCTTAAAAGGTCTATGGGCCACAACAAGTTCCAAATCTGAGCTCTATTGGCTTGCCTCGTGTAGTGGACGGGGCGTTGGTAGAATTATTGCGCGTTAGCTCTATCCTAGTTTTTTTATGTACTGGAGAGTGCCAAGAGGGTCATTCGGTTCTAACCGCTAGCAGTAACTTGAGTTATTGTAAGGCCTCAAGATGGCTTCCAATGATATAGGTTCATGAACTGCTGTAGTCTGTGCCTCCCTCAATCTTATCCCCGTAGTAACGTAGTTTATGAAGTCTCAAAAATCACTTTTTATCCAGACTGTACACATCAACCTGATGTTGATCACGGTGAAGGCAAAACCCATCATATAATCCAAATTTCCTCTCTTGAGAGAAAAATAAAACGTTACTCCAGATAGGATCATTAGTAACAAATCTCAGCAATTTTAAAAGTTCTTTTTTTCACGGTTTAGAAATTAATATTATCCTTAAAGTGCCCGTACCACCACGAATCTACCTATAAAGTAGATCGGGTGGTATGATGATGTATGTGGACGTGAGATTAGCCCTTTAGAGTGCTATCCTCACGTCCCCCCGCTAGCCTAGCATAAACTTTATTGGCCTAATATGTTTACTTTAATTAAGCGGCTACCGGGGGCGTGGAGTGCCGCCACGAGCTCACGGCGCGGCTTACTCCACGCCCCAGATAGCTCTTTCCCCCGCCTACCCTGTGATCTTCGGCGCGCAGCTCCTGGCAGTGCGCGCCCGCTTTCCGAAGCCGGAGTATCTGTCGCATGCGCAGTAAACGCCCGGCCTCGTGTCCCGAGATCGCTCATCTTCGGTGGCCGAGTTACTGCGGCATGGCGCGAACTCCGCTTTCTCGGACGCGGGCGCCAGCTGCCAGGATCCCACTGCTCGCCGAAGACCACAAGGTGTAGGCGGGGGAAAGCCAGCTACTGTGGCGTGAGTAGCCCTCCCGTGTAGCCTCGTGTCCGGCTACTCCACGCCCCTGTAGCCGCTTAATTAAATTAACATATTAGGCCAATAAAGTTTCTGCTAGGCTAGCGGACGTGAGGTTAGTTCTAAAAAGGGCTATGCCTCACGTCCCATACACCCCACTACCAACGATCTACCTTATGGTAGATTTCCGTGTGTAGGTTCCCTTGAACCAAAATCTAGCACATGGCTATACGCAAGCTCGCTCACATTCTTGTATCAGCCGTCCTGAAACAGATCTATTTTTTTGTTTTTTGGTTCTAATAGTTTTGTTTTTAAGAAGCGGCTTTGAAACTTTGCCGATGGCCTCAGGTGCTCCTGTCGATTCATAGGAGCCTCTGCTTGGGCACCAATCTAATAACTATTGCATCACTCCTCCTCCATTTGGATGGTCAGCCGGTTGTGGGCAATTCATCTCATGGAACATCCTGTGTTGGGCAATGTGGGAGATGACGCGCAGCTTGCGCAGGGCATTGCTGATATGTCCACCGTCTACTCCCTGGCAGGGTCAGGTGAGGGGAATCGAGGGAGGACGGACAGCAATGCCAAATACATTAGGAATACTATAATAAACGAGCCTGGGCGGGCTTCTGTGACGTCACAACAGAACCCTAGGCTCATTTGCATATACATAAAAACAATTTCTCAAAAACAAGGGTATCAGCGATTGGTTCCTTCAAGAATTCAGTCTTCTCCTCCCAAACCCTTACAATCACGAGAACAGGGGCTATCTTCTCTCGAAGTAGGAAATTCATAAAGCCACACGGTGCATGAAATCTTTGGTTGTGGCGTCCCCTCCTTGTTGTCCCTACCCTTGTGGCATATACTTCCTGTTTTGGTCTGGTGATTTCCACTCATGATAGTTTTTTAGTTTTTGACTCTACTTCTCGTGTTCATTGCCAGGCTCTCTGGGCTGGTGTCTTCTAATACGGTCTCATGACTGTTGCTGTTGTCCATCTCTGGTCTCCTCATTTTTTTGGTTCTTGATTGGTTCCATTCACCCCTTTTGGTGAGAACCCTTTTACTGTTCCCTTCCATGTTTCTTTAATGTCCTTCTTTCTAGGAGATTCCATCTCTTGTTCTTGACTAGTCTTGGCTTTGTCCACCTTGAGTCTACCTAATTCAGTCATAAGTCCCTGCTGTAGTCACCTCCACTCTTATTAATTGAGTAATGACCTTTCCTTCCATGCCACAAACATAGAATTATACTGTGGGAATCACAGTGGTAACGACTACAAATCCCCGGCTCGCTTGGCGCTCATCCTGTGGTTTTTGCCATATTTTTATTTTTCTCTTAACTCATAGATGTAATTGAAACCAAAGTCTTCGAGTTAATGGGCAGCCAAGAAACTCCATTTTCTTTCCTAGGCCAATAAAAGGGGGGGAAAATAAATATTTTTTTTTTTCTGCTGATGTTTTTTTCAATGGTGCTGACGTCTCGTTTCCTCCCAAATGTTTCACTTATTGTTATTTAATCACCGTTTATTCCAATTTAAACCAAACCTTCGAATTGGTTTTTGAGGAATCTTTCGCTGCGCCACAACGTATTGTCGCGACTGTGATGATGCCCACTCTTGACAGCAGGGGGGTAAAAAGCTTATTTTTATTAGTTTATGGAGATCGTTTATTGCGACTTTTAGTCTGGGGTCCCCAAAAATGTTTGTCTGTTCATTTGGCTGGTAATAGTCTAATAGTTAATGTCTCAATGGATCAAAAATTTCTTCTGCTCTTATTGTGTTCAGAAGTTAACTGGAGGAGTAAAGTAAGTGGTTCCATTCCTCAAGGGGTTTCGGTAGGATTAAAAAAAAATTGTGCCCGTAGCTGTTAACTGGTTGGGTTTGGGTCCAGCCAAAATCATGGTAATTAAGCTTACGTAACGATACCATTGGGCACCTATGATTAGTGGGCCTGAACCTGCAATGTTCCCTGTCTGTGGCCAACATTTGCTGTTTTTGGGTGAACCTGAACTTAAGCCATTGCCCCAATTTTTCTCTCACCCCAGCGATTGATGCAGATTTAAAGGGTTAACACCACACGATTGGTGCCTGGTCCATGGTGTTAGAGAGGTTAGTTCTGTTTCTGTAAAACCAGACACCACCTCCTTTTTTGTTTTTCAAGATTCGACCCCATGGTCTCCGCTCCTTCCAATATGCACCCAAGGGCAGGTGTGGTACAATAACTAATAAGACCAATCCTCTTTTATTTTCCCTTTTGGTCCTGATTTCCCAATTTTAATTGATGGTTGCACTTGTGTACCTCCCATAGCTCTCACCAATCTCTCTTCATGGTGAGACCTCTACCCATGCATGAACCAACCTAATGGCCCCTTGATATACAATGGGTGAAACAATTGTATAAAATATTCCAAAATTCTTCTCTGTTTGAGGTTCTTTATAGCCACGTGACTTGGGCCGTTCTTTCTTTTGCTTGAGACTCCAACTTTGAAATTTGCGATAGATCTTTGCTTTTTTTGAGGTTTGCAGAGATTGGCATTGTGGACAACTCTTGCAAACAGTGAGCAACATGTGGTAACCTCCAGAAAATATTGAAAGCGCTTAGATACCAACTGCTGTTGTACTTAGGAGGGTGGAATGTGCTTGACTGCCAGCACCGAAATAAAGTTGGTGCTGATAGGCTCCTATGTGCTTCCCGTCGTTTGCACCTTGGGCAGTCACTTCCTATGGATATCGCGTGATTGTCATGACGGGTCCCAAAATAAGCAGATCAAGCCAATCCTATGTTTGCAATCTCCCAATCACTTTGATTGGACTTTGTGAATCCATCAAGACCGGACCGATGATTAGTTCGGTGTCGTTCGAGAGTTGTATCTGTTGTTGGTAACTAATTTCGGTTTCCAAAGTGCGTCATGTGTCACATATCATTAGAATTGAAGAACCAATCTGAGTCCATGTGATGGACACGCATGCTTAATCGTCTACAATCCAGCAGACGCATTCCACTGAACCAGGAGAAGTTACACTTCGTTGGAACCCAATGATGCCAAGCGATGGAAGTCCTACTATCCTGTCACATTTGAGTGTTGTTATTCCTGGTACGCTTCCCCATTCACTCAATCCCATAACCTTCAATTCAAGCAATGGTCATGCATTACTCTTGACGCCTCTCCCATTACAGCAAGGACAGAAGACTGTGATGCTTTGATTTTGATTGAGCGCTACTTCTATGAACGTTGGTCTACTGTGTGGCCAAATCTGTCTTACCGTGTGAGCCCGCCTCGGTGTGGGTCTGGACTTCATCGCAAGGAGGCGCACAGGCTACGAGCGATCTTATTATTTGGTTATCTGTTTTAAGAAAGGGCTGGATAGTCGCCAGACTATGGTCTGATTAGACGAGCCATGATTTGCATAGAAGGGAGCGTAATCCTGGTGCGGAGTTAGAGCATGGTAATCGGCGTCATATGTAATTCGGGGGAGGGGCTGGGACTCAGGTGGACCGTTAATCATTGGGTAGAACAGGTGGAGGTCACTTATGTACCATGTTACCATTTTTAGCCATTTCCCAGTGGGTGTCAGGTGCCCCCCTAATATACCCAGGGTGTCGGGACACCTGGGAGTCACATGGGGGAACAGTGACCAGACCTTGGAGCGGGCTATTAAGGTGCATCCTGGTTCTGGGGAATCATTGCTCCCCCTAGTAGGGTGGAGAAAACAAACCACCACATAAAACTGAATTAGAGTGGCGTTATGAATAGAAGCACGTTCAGCTCTGCATCTTGTCATAGGTGAGAGTATGGAAGATGTTCCACTTCGACATACAGAGGAGATTTCCTTTACGTAATGTGTGTGTAATTACACAAGCTGTATATTATCTATGAGAATTTACCTTACAAAGAACAGCATGTTACCGTCGTAATCTGAATCCCCAGGCTTTGACCGTCAGTTTTTCTCATTCCTTCACGTAATCGATAAAATATAGCACTTGATATGCTTTCCCCTCCGTTCCTGCCGTTCCAGCTTTGTGACAGTGACAAGCTGATCTGGCTGGTGCGCTGCTTATATCATAAATTCGCTGTTTTCATTGGAATCACATTGGAAATGTGCGACTTGGCTGAGAGCTGGCACGTCCGGGGGTACTTTCGTAGTGCAGTATAGATACAGTGCATCGCTGCAGCCAAGAAGGATGGTGGAATCGCCGGTGTAAAATGGGTGGTGGTCTCTCTTCTTCAAGTCCATTTTGGACAGTTTTACCGTAACCTTAGAACCTATTTAACACTCAGTTGGGGCCATTTTTAAATTATTTTGTGGCCAGAGACTACCCATAGGACATTGGTGGAAACAAATTAAAGAAAGGGGGGCCTAGAAATGTTCTAGGCGTTGTGTCACCTGTGTCTTGCTCTCGTCTTCAGGGTCATATTAGTAATGCAACTTTCTGTGGTCAGATACTTTCTAGTCCCTACTTGTTGTGTAGGTCAGTTTTGTCGTGGGAATAGCTACACACCTAAATCATATTTTTTTGGGGGGGGGTCAGTTGGAAATGTTTTTTTGGAAGTAACTTGAGTATGTAATGGGGTGAGGTGGAGCTACGTTGTTTATAAATCTTGTTGAGCTTGAGGTCAGTAAATTTCTATGATTAAGTCCAGACCTTTGGACTCCGTGGGCCCAACCCAGAAGATTTTTTTTTTTTTTCCCTAACTGGCTTTTGGGCAAGTCAATCATTGACCTCCAATTTTTGAAGCAGCTTGGTCGTATGGAGTAGACTTTGCCCAAGGACTCTCTTAGACAACATTTTAGGATTATCCCACATGATGGGGATGTGGTTTGTATCCAAGCCATTTGAAGCCAACGTCGTGCCGGCACAGATTTAAAAAAGTTTTTTGCCCAACTGTTTTTGATCTTTTGCCATAAGTGAAGACTTGAAGATCCAGTTTCTGTGTTGTCCTCTGACTGGTAAAGTTTTAATAGGGAAATGTAACCGGTTTTACATCTTTGGGAATGAGATTTGTTCGAAGTGTGTATCTGGTTGTCTTTCTATTACTATTAAATATTAGGACCCTGCACCAGGAGAGATGGTCTAGTCGGGTTCCTCTTTCCCATGGGAGGAAAATATTCTCAATAAATCTGGTTCTGCTTTTATTACATGGAATTCTTGCTTCTTGATTTTCATGGGTTTCCCAAGATTCTCCTCCCTCTAAAATTGCTCTTTAATGGCGTTAGGGCACTTACTCTCGTAGGTCCTTCTGTAATGGGGTCTTGGTCCCAAGTGAGGTAGCCACGTTTTGTGTAGCGTCTGTTATGGACATGGGGTTTGTCTTCATGAGCTTCTGACTTCCTTTTAAGGGGTATTCCAATTTTTATATCACTGGCTTCCCTCATAGGGCATTGTTGACCCCAATACATTAACATGAAGGGGGGATGTTCACATAATTCTTGTAGCTTTCCTCCAGGTTGCTTTTGAGAATAGAGAATCGTGGCATCAGCTCCCAATGATAATCCAGCCCTGTCTAGGCACATACTATCCTCTTCCTGCAGGAAGTTTCCTGGAAAACTCTTGCTGGGTAATGCCTGGGTGCCCACAGGGTGGCCTCTGAGTGGCCACCTCGATCCGCACCTTGCCATAGGTTTCGCCACCACTGTCATAAAATGTGGGTATGATATGTCACCGTATTTATCACCTTAATGGGTGTCCCACAACTCCACCCCCCCCCCCGATGATGTGACTGTGCATGTGCTCTTCCTCCTCTCCGTCACTTCTATGGCCGCCACTATCTAGAGAAAGTGGTAGATAAAGCGCGGCTCTAAAATAATTGTGTTGGTTTTCCTAATATTACACACTTGACGGAATCGGCCGGTTTACTCTTCCTCTCCTCCAGACAACCTTTGTAACAATGAGGAGCCTGTGGTTAATGATTTCCAGCCTTGTGCGGGTAAACACATGGCGTCAGCTCCAGGCCTGTCCCAGGTGACAGCGCTGTCATGGACGCCATGACCTGACACTTGTAGCTCGTTTTTTTTCCCTCTTGTGATGTAGGTGAGTCCATGCAGCGAGCGCCTTCCTCCTGAACCAGATCTATCTGGCTGTTGTACTGCGCCGCTGCTGCCGCTTGTCCTTGTTTTCCTCCTCTGACCCTTTTCTTTTAAATTGCTTTTCTTTTTTTAATGCAGTGTTTGAGTAGATGCGGAGAATTTAACTCCCGAGTGACCGGTCTGTCTTTATCAATCTAACTAGAAGAAAATTGTTAAAAATTTAAAAAAACAATTACTAGAATGTAGTAAATTACAAACAATCCCATGAGATAAGACCTTTTTAGAACAGTTTAAACTTTTTTAACAGTTTTTTTTTATATTCCCATCAGGCCGGCAGGACAAAGAGCAGATTTCTTATTCACTAACCGCCCAGGACTCTTCCTCTAGTGTTGCTCACTTTGTATCAGCTGCCAATGTCTAGTGGAGGAAGGGTAGTGACAGAGCTGCTCTCAGCGCGCTCCTATCTCACTAAAATTGGGTGTCATTGTTCCAAGTCCATTCATCTATTGTCCATATGAACTAGAATTACAACCAGCCACACAACATATAGTATCGGGCCCTGCCATCAAAGTATACTTATTTAATACTGCCCCTTCGTCAAAGAATATAAACTGCTTAACTACTGCCCCCTATGTACAGGATATAACTTACGTATTACTGCCCCTATGTACAAGAATATAACTACTATAATACTGCTCCCTCGTACAGACTATAACTACTATAATACTGCCCCCTATGTACAGGAATATAACTACTAAATACTGCCCCCTATGTACAAGAATATAACTACTATATACTGCCCCCTATGTACAAGGAATATAACTACTATAATACTCCGCCCCTATTCAGAGATTAGTACTTGCCCTATGTAACATATAACTATAAAATACTGCCCCTATGTACAAGAATATAACTACTATAATACTGCCCCCCTATGTACAGGAATATAACTACTATAATACGGCCCCCTATGTACAGGAATAATACCTACTATACTAGTAATACTGCCCTCTATGTACAAGAAGTATAACTACTATAATACTGCCCCCTATGTACAAGAATAACACGAACTATAAACTGCCCCCCTATGTAAAGGAATATAACTACATAACTGCCCCCTATGTACAGAATATAACTACATATATACTGCCCCCTATGTACAAGAATATAACTACTATAATACTGCCCCCTATGTACAGGAATATACACTATAATACTGCCCCCTAGGTACATAGAATATAACTACTAAATACTGCCCCCGATTGTACAGAATATAACTACTATAATATCTGCCCCCTATGTACAGAATATAACTTACTATATACTGGCACCCCCGAGTACAAGAATATACTACTTAATACTGCTCCTATGTACAGGAATATACTACTATATAATGCCCCCTATGTACAAGAATATGCTACTATAATACTGCTCCCCCTATGTACAGACGTATCGCCACTATACTACTGCCCCCTATGTACAGAATATAACTCTATAAATACTGCCCCCTATGTAAACTATAACTACTAATACTAATACTGCCCCCTATGTACAAGAATAACTACTATACATAACTGCCACCTATGTACAGATTATAGCTACTATAATACTCCCCCTAGTACAAGAATATAACTACTATAATATGCTGCCCCTATGTACAAGAATATACTCTATATAACTGCCCCCTATGTACAAGATCTAACTACTATATAACTGCCCCCTATGTACAAGAATTACTACTTATAATACTGCCCCCTATGTACAAGAATATAACTAACTTATAAACTGCCCCCTATGTACAAGAATATAGCTACTATAATACCTGCCCCCTATGTCAAGAATATCCTACTATAAACTGCCCCCTATGTAACAAATATAACTACTCTAAACTGCCCTCATGTACAGAATATAACGCCTAGTACCTGCCCCTATGTACAAGAATATAAAACTACAATAATAAATACTACTGATAACTAAGTCGGCCCCTATGTACCCTGAGAGATATATTCTGTATTACTAACTAATAATACGTATACATGAGGGATTATTCTGTATTGTAAGTTCCCTGTGGATGACACTTTGCAGCATGGAAGGCCGCACTTTCCCTGTTATCCGCCATTGCCGGCTGTTTACATTAATGGTCATAAGTCATTGCCTCCTTGTACTCGGAGTGTACACAGATCTTTCTTAGAAGCATTATCCTGTGTCCGCCCCGCTGCCTTGTTGACTGGGGTAGAAGCTCTTCAGGCTTCAGTTTTCTTCTTGCATTGACCATGGATGCTCTCCGTTCTGTGACTTGGGTTTCCAGGCCGGTTTTTGTCATCAGGAATTTACTAAAAGTTACAGGAGGAGTTTGTGCGAATCAGGTTACTGTGGGGAAGATGAAGTCGTGAGCGTCTCCTCCGTCCATTGGTGAAGCCGCGGTTCTCCTGTTGGAGTTTTCTAAATACTGATGGGTCTTACAATGTCTTCTATTTGTGTGAGTGACTACGTCGAGTTCCAGGTCTTAAAATACTCTCTTGCTCAAATTGTGTGCAGTAATCGTTAGTCCATTATTTGTAATTAAGGAGTAACTTTGTTCGGGTTATTGTTGATCTCATTATCCGCAGCTTCCTCTGTGATGGAGGTGAGATCTATGCTGAGTCTCTTCCACCTCCATTCTCCTAGATTCTATAGAAACTGACAACGTTGAGTCCCCCTCCTGCTATAGGTCACTGTCTGCAATTTGCAGTCTCCCCCTGATGCTGTGAGTGGAAATCTAGCTGTTGTGACTTCGCCCCACTCCCTTTCCTTCTCCATAGACTTCTATATCCTTTGGTACTTTCCAATAAAATGGAGTTGGCCACAGATCGGCAGGAGGAAGCAAGGATAATGGAAAATCCTGCAAGGCAGTAAGAGTCCATCAATCTTGCTAGCAAGAAAGAATTCAGCAGAGATTCCACAGTGTAAAGCAGCTTAGGAAGGAGGATAATAATGGCCAAGGTAGGAGGAGAAGGAAGTGCTTTCTCTCCGGATAAAATTTGACCAAAATTAATCTTGTATGCTGCACTGCTCTTGATTAAATCCGTAAAAACCCAATGGGAGGAGTTATTTTGAGCTTGTACCATTTCTGCCCTTTTAAGGTGAAGGGGAGTGGCTTGATAAGGACTTGACCTCATCGAATAGGGTCCATCCAACAACCTGCACCAAAATTTCTCCTCAAAGTTTCCATGCAAATTAACTTGAAAAGAAGCTCCTATATTTTATTCGGTAAACAGCCATTGGGGCACATTTACTTCCCTTCCGCGAGGAGTTTCACAGAACACTTGTCCCACGATACTGCATTGTTGCATGCACACCTATCCTGCTACAACTTTAATGCTTGCAGAGGGTGAGAACTTTTAGCGCACTTCACTGCGAGAGACTAAGCGCTGTCCAGATTAGAAAAACATTGCTGTTATTTTTAAGAACCAGACGCCAACCCCGGTCTTGCAGGTTTGTGCCTGGTATGACAGACTGCCCCCGTATAGTGTAAGTGTACGGATGGGGCATGTATTAAGAAGAGCTAGCCTATGTCTGATGAAACTTGTACGACCCTCCCGGTCACTTTTCCGGAGTCAGTTGACCTTAGACCTGCCGTATCCCTATGGTACCATCTTATCAAAGGGTAGAAGACTGCTTGAATAAAATGTTTTAATTTAGTTTTTCTTAAAAGTATGTGTATAGGTTCATTAGTAACTATCTGGAGAGTAGAACCTTGTCGGGACCCGTCTACCTCCAGCAGTTCCTCAGGGCTTGAGTTTCCTTGGTGAAGCTGCACTTACGCGTTAAAATTGCTTTCACTCATAGCTGCGGTCAGATTGAGTGTCGCTCGTGCCGTAATTCCATATGACAGCGTTTATACTTCACCCAGGGAAATCTATGGTCTGCTTTTTATGACCCCCCTGAAGCTTATACCACGTTTGCTATAATCCTGTGATCTAGTGGAGATGTACATTTATCTGCATTAATAAACCCTTTTACTGTATATTGCCAGCCTGGCAGCCCCCTGTCCTCGCGTTTCTAGAAGACGCCTCGTCTCCCCGCTCACGACGAAGGTAATAAATAAGATGACAAATTATAAATGGGAAAATGTATTCGTTCCCTGTCCATTTTGTGTGGGAGGAGGAAATGAGGCCGGAAGATTCATAGATGGTTATAGATCATAAAGGATCACTAATGGAACTTGCCAAAACTTGAGGTCATCTAACACTATGGAGGCCCTCTATAGCAAAAAACAACTGGTGGACACCTCATCATCCAAAATAGATTGACTCCAAGCTAGTTGTAAGAATCTCGTAGTCTGAAGTAGGACGTAGATCTACCCCACACCCAAAGGTCCTAAAAGCCCACCTAGCGATGATCATTATGACTGTTCAAGCTTTGGCCCACCCAAATTTTTTCTATTGAAAGATTTGTTAGAACTTGACCATGTATTGGTCAACATTTTGCCCGTTCTCCGTGAAAAACGTTCTTGAATGATCATTTGGCAAATGGCTATTCCTCTCCTCTCGACCTCCTATGTTGGATGTTGGCTGAGCTTGCGTATTTTTTTTTATGTGGATAGAGTAGAGTAAGCCACTGCCAGACACTTCCCCAATGGAAACCAAAAGGATTGACCATTCATAAAATTCCATTAGCCCCAACTTTCCTCCTGAATTCCCTTGAAGTTGTTTGTTGGGGAAGAGTGAAGACACTATGGACATAAGAAAATTCACTGGTCTCTGAAAACCATTTCTTTATTTACCACGACGACCCCATCATTTTTCTGGACTGTTAGTCTCGGTACTTGAGGATACACCTTTTAAATTTCAACCATCAAGGTCCAAAGATGTGTTGTAGAAAGACTCAACTATTAGAAACTTTTGATGGTAAATAGGGGACATCCTGAATATATGTAGAAATGGGGTTTCAGAGAAGCTCAACTTGGTGGATCAGTGTCTGTCATTGACTGGATCCACTGTGCGTTTTTTTTAGAATATTATCGAAAATGTATCACCAGTGAGATGTAATGGCAGATTCCGGTGTGTGGGGCGGCTAAAAATGCACCAGTACAGTAAGCGAAGAGAGTAACCTGATCGCTTTGCTTTGTATTGGCTGACGAGACTCAAGTGATTACTACTTGTTTCTTATTCTGACGTGAAGATGATACCTGTTGTATACGGCTTTATCCATGTACCCTAAATTTTAAACCAAAAGTCATAAATCTTGTAAGGAGACGTATTCCCAACTTTGACGCGTTTTTCAGCCTACGGCTATAAGACGATGAATTTGCGACAATGCCGTGTCTCTTGTACAGGCCGAACGTAACATGTTTCCACCCTGCCTGTGCTGTACCAGGAAAGTGATTTATTGTAGCACCTGCCTCGAAAGAGGTGCTTTAGGCTACTACTCAACTAGTGAACCTGAAATGTTTCTAAACCTTTTGTGTAAATGAAGAATTTCATAAATAAAGATGAGCTGAACCTGACGTTTTGGTTTTGGGTTCGGCTGTGCGGCCAGCACATATGGGGCAAATGAAGCCCCTACCAACTGTCTGGGTTGTGCAGCTGGATCCAAACTGCTAAAGTCAGGTCCGATCATCTCTAATCTCTATTGCTTACCAAATTCGAATTTCCCATTTATTACTCTATTTTATTGCCCAGTTGACTTGTCCAAAAAATTATTTTGTTGACTTGCTTCTATGCTTCCTCTTTGAATGATAGAGTATTTTATATGCAGCGATAACATCTTCTAGCAGGTTCCCACCTCTTAACGTGGCAGATCAAAGAAACCGTAGCACAACAATTTTTCTAGGAACTGTTTGTCTGTGTAATACTTGATACAACGTAACCCATCGGCACACCCTCCAACTTCCTACATCTGTGGACTTGAGTCAGATCATGGTGCCTCGAGCTCCCCTGGGAGTAGTTGTATTTAGTATCCTACAATGAAGCGGGTCAAAGGGTTGTAAATGAATCTAAAGACTTGTGTAGAAAGTAATTGTTTGGGCTGCCTAGAAGAATGGGAGGGAATGTCTCGGCTCGATCTCCTTGGAATGTGGTTGTCGATCTGGTCTGGTCAAGATTCCTCCAGCAGAGTTTTCCATTTTTTGGCTTCTCGTACTTCAGTTGTTTGACCTTTTATTGCCTATCTGAAAAGGATGATTATATCACAACTTTTAAGACTTCTTAGGTCTTTTGCATGTGGTAAATTTTTTTTAAGAAGGTATGAAAATGGGATTATGAGTAAGATAATGTGAAGGGGCCTCTGGCATAAGCATAGTTAAAAGTAAGACTACTCTTCATTGACTATTTGGTTTTTCCTTTTTTTTCAGATTTCCAATTCTCTCTCGCCATTGCTGATTTTGTGACTCTATAAGGCGATAAATTAACTACTGCTACTTCTATAGACCGTATTGCCAGTCTAACTCCAATATACTTTGGTCGAAGTCAGTGGATTTTTGGATTTGCCATGGAGCAACGCGAAACCATGAGCAGCAAACCGACAGCGGTTGTTGTGAGACAGACTTCATTCCGTCTGCTTCTTCTTTGTGAAGACCTCAACGTCTGGCTCTACTGGTGGAGACGCCACCATCAAGCCAGCACCTGGGGCCACCAAAACTGGACCTGGAAATGGAAGTCTATGGAACCAGAAGAAAGGATGAACTAGGATCTGGAAGATATGTGGATTCAAACTCCAACGCAGATAGCGAGAAATGGGTGGCAGGGATGGTTTGGAAGAACAAGAGTTTTCCATCAAGGAGGCCAACTTTGCCGAGGGAAGTCTAAAACTTAAGATTCAACCACCAAAAGGGCAAGAAGCCTCCGAAAAACTTGGAGAACTATATTTGCCCCCAGAGATAAAATTACTATAAAGCAATCCGGAGAGCAGAAACTCTCCAAATCTGGGAAAATAGCAAACCTGCAAAGGAAGATGAGGAGCTCACATGAAAAAGAAGGTAAGAAATTCGTTTCGTAGCCATTGTTCAGTGGTGCCTAAAGAAAGTTCTAAAATACCACTTTGCATTACATGTAGTATGCGTTCTTTAGAGTGCAGTACTACTGGTTTGGACCTCAGGTATCTTAGACTCGCCCTAAAGACCCATGAAAAGGAAAGTCTACAGTTCATTGGCTTCACGAAATAAATTAATGAGAATTTCAATGAAGTAGAACAGGAAGACTATATAATAAGGTGTAGGCTATAGAGATGCCTCCTGACTAATTCTAAACACAGATGATGACGGGAGGCCATTGGGTACCAGCATGTTCTAAAGAGAGATCTCCCTTTTTTATATCACGCATTGAGGGGAGGGTTACCCCATCAACTACTATAACGATTTGAATGAGTAACGGTTTGATCTGTAGAGCAGTAGAAGCTTCTTGATGCAATCTTGAAAGTAGAACATGACAGAAGTCTTGTTCTCTGTGCAAAAACCAACAGTGTGACCTAGATTGTGTGAATGTGTTGAGGAGGAGGATTAGCATAAACATAGTGTGATTAGCATAAATGTAGAGCGTGATATGACTCATATGTTATGTTCCTAATCGGTTATCTGGCTATGTAACCCTCATGTGGTGGCTTTCGGTTCCATATCTGTCCTTATTGACCTTTTAATTACTTGGCTTTTCTGGTAGGGTCTTAGGCTGTACCTGGTCGGTAATGGTCGCATCTACAATAACCTAGTGTAAAACAAAGGCCTTATGGATTTTCAGCCAATAGAATAGTGTCTGCCTTTCCAGGTCTGGAGTTACTGGTGTCCATACATTTTTGAATACCACGAGCGTTTGAGCAAGTATAACAATTTCATACTATTGCTGTATTCGGTTGGGTTCTCTTTTGATCAATGGCCATGTTTTTCGAATTCCCGTTGGACATCTTCTGGTTCTATAGTTGGTTCAATAAGACTTCTGGGTTTTCTGACCATTTCCATCCATCTCAAACTATCTTGAGTTATAGTGGAGCAAAATAGTGTAGTGTTTTAGACCACTTTACAGGCAGTCCCCGGTTTACATACAAGATAGGGTCTTTAGGTTTGTTCTTAAGTTGAATTTGTATTAAGTCGGAACTGTATATTTTATCTTGTAATCCCAGACAGAACTTTTTTGGTCCTCTGTGACAATTGGATTTTAAAAATGTTGGGTTGTCATAAGAATCAGGATTAAACACTAACTTCATTACAGACACCTGTGATAACTGTTATAGCTGATTATTGTAGTCCTATGGACTAAAGTACAATAAATTACCAATATCCAGAGGTCCGTTTGTAACTAGGGGTCGTATGTAAGTCGAGTGTTTCTTAAGTAGGGGACCGCCTGTATAAGCCAATGTGAATTTTTAGGTGGTCTACTGTAGGACATCTTTCTGGCTTTTTCAATATGTTACCTACATTGACTCTATCTTTATCTCCTTTGCTTAAGATATTCCAAGATGATTGGTGCATAGAGATGGATAGCCATGGCTAATAGCTAGGGATGTTCATTTCCCGGATTGGGCTATTCACCTGTCAATTTGGCAAGATGTCTGGGCCGGGTGGCCGAACGCGGAAATCAGTCCTGTGATCTCTAGTGGTGAACGTTCATCTTTGTTATGTTTGTATATTTTTTACAGTTTGTCACTGGGCACCACTCATCTTATTTTGAGCCTAGAGGTGGGGTTAAGAATCTTTTCCATGGTCTGAATCCACTGAAAGAACATGGAAAAGATGGAAGCATTAGGACTTAGAGACTTGGAAGCCTCCACAATTATGATTACAGCACTGACTGAGATTGGACACAGTCTTGATACGTGTAGTATGTAATTTAGTTGTCAAACAACACTTTTGTTGTTGCTAAAATAATGAAGACGATGAATAATGAGGTTTGAACGGCATTGTGTTTTATAGTGTGCGCGTGGTATGCGTGTTAGTTGTTTGCATGTGTTGACAACCGCGCAGGGATCTGCTAATTCTCGGGGCTCACGCTGAGTTTGTAACAATTGGTTTGCAAACTACAGAAATGATTTTGCTCCCGCTGATATTTTAAAGCACATTTCTCGGCTAATGTTTACATATGGCTCAGTGGCATGAATTGTGCTGTATCGATGCAAATAACGCCGGGTGGTAAACCACAGAAAGTTTCCAAAGTCATTTAAATAACAGCATGGTGGTGGACAAAGACTGGCACTACCCGCCGCTCTGTATGATGGGACGTTATCGATTCCAAATGGAAGGTGTAAGATGTTTTTGATGGTTCGCCGGCCGGTTCCTGGTGATAATGAAATGTGTTTGAAGTTGAGAAGAAAGATGTCGCTTCTGTCGTAGAATCTCTAAGGAACTTGTGTTCAAAACAACAACAAAAAATGGGATCTATTTGGTGACATTTTTTGTAGGTGCATTGGCAAATCATTGACTAGCTGACATCTTCAAAGTCTTCTGAAGAAATACTTGGATCATAGAAAGGTTTCTTGCCAAAGATTGACGCGTAGGCTCAATGTAGCAAAGGTTAGATGCAGTGGTGGATCTCATCTTCTCTTCGGTCTTGTGTTACTTATATCCTGTAGGTTCTTTATCCAATATTCTTATATCCTGTAGGTTCTTTATCCAATATTCTTATATCCTGTAGGTTCTTAATCCAGTAGTCTCCTATCCCGTAGGTTCTTAATCCAGTAGTCTCCAATCCTGTAGGTTCTTAATCCGTAGTCTCCATCCCTAGGTTCTTAATCCAGTAGTCTCCTATCCCGTAGGTTCTAAAATCCAGTAGTCTCCCAATCCGTAGGTTTCTTACATCAGTAGTCTCCAATCCCGTAGGTTCTTAATCCAGTAGTCATCCAATCCCGTAGGTTCTTAATCCAGTAGTCTCCAATCCCGTAGGTTCTTAATCCAGTAGTCTCCAATCCCGTAGGTTCTTAATCCAGTAGTCTCCTATCCCGTAGGTTCTTAATCCAGTAGTCTCCAATCCCGTAGGTTCTTAATCCAGTAGTCTCCAATCCCGTAGGTTCTTAATCCAGTAGTCTCCAATCCCGTAGGTTCTTAATCCAGTAGTCTCCTATCCCGTAGGTTCTTAAATCACCGATACAACCACCACTTATAACCACCAAAACGCAACACCTTACTAAGGGATTGTACCTCAATACCTATAACTATAAGGGATTGTACCTTAACCTTTTGTTTAAGTGAACACCAGATATGGGGACAGGAGACTCGTGGGTAATTGAGGGGGGAGGTGAAGCAGACCACCATTTTTTTATAATCTGCTACATCCCTATCAAGAGCTTTCCAAGTAGAACTTGACTTATTCGCCGTCTCCCTTCTGTTTTATCCATGGGCCATAAAGGATAATGGGATTCACATGTTAGTGCAAAGAATTAATATCTGAACCTCAATGGATTTCCTGAACTTTATCTGCCGGTTCACATGTGTTCTGAGGCAATAAGTCAAAGCCGTTTTGAAATCTCTCATTAATGCGTTCCCGTCTTCTATCCCATCCTGCCACCCGACAGATGTTTTCGTCATTTTTCTTACTCCACTTTTGGCAAGCCCTACAGTAAATGGTTATTCCACTCGATGAGTGATAGTTCCAAAAATGTTGGGATTCCCATCTCCTTTCTCAATAACGTGACATACTTAGAAGCAGGTAGCATGCAATACTCAACCACAAATCCCAGACAGTCTATCTGCACCATCTGGTTTGGAGACCTTTTAGGTTTCTAAGACATTAATAGAGCAGAACAAGCGCAGAGAAAGAAATCTGAGCTCATAAGGTGGGAATACACATAAGATAGAAGTCGATGCTTGGGCCGACCATTGATCATCATCTGCTGAACAATAATGTTGCCAATGCGGCCATATTTTCCATTGTAGTCATTCAAACTGGCCACTTCTGAGATGATGGATAAATCATCATTTGTTGGAACATTATTCCATAGAAATATTTTTTGTGGTTTAGCAGCCATAAATTTGACCTCCTCTTTCCATGCTACTGTGCTTAGTACTGTTTAATACTGAAAAAATGTATAGATTTGTGGTTGTTTTTGTGGTTGGCACAATCAAAGTTGACCTAGTCTTCCCTGTTCGAGTTTTGGTCTAGCAACGTTGCGAAACTGAAATGTGCAAACCTCTTTTATGTTTGCATTATGTCTGCCAGCTTTGGTGTCCTTGACCTAGAACGGCATCAGATTAGCTACTATGTAGTTTATGGAGTGAAGTGAAGGCGTGTGGAGTCGTTGAGTTTTTCATCATTCATCTATTGGAAGGTTCATTAGATCTGTGTTACAGTAAATGGGACATTCCTGGAACTGTCAACTAGTTTGCTTGTTTGGGAAAACTTTACCATATTTAAACCATAAATTCCTAATTTGTCTCTTACAAGTGATGTGATATATGACCAAAAGTAATATCTACCATTGAAAGACCTTAGGACACCACTAGCATCCAGTAATTTGTTCTTAAGATGTGTTTTTTAGAAAAGCAAACGCTATGGTTTCTAGAAAAGACTTCACCCCCAGTTTATAAAGTTATCAATTAAAAAACTTACATCTAATATAGACCAAAAATGTCCATTATATCGCCCAATGTTAACCATAGAGGGTTGAACGTTGACCAGAGAGGACGACTTTGGACCTGGAAGTGATTTTTAGGGGCAATCTGAACCTTACAGAGACTTTTGCTTCCCTCATCTCTTTATTTAGAGCCCTGTTTTGCCTTCAAACGTTCTGTCATTTGTTTTAATAGGACCCAGTTATTCCCGGTGCACCGTTGACGTGCTTTCTAATAATAGCAACTTGCGAAGGGTTTCAACACATTTTCCATGCATGATTCATAACCTGAGCACATTCCATGCTCACAGACAAGATAATATGATGTTGGATCCACCCTGCTGGTTCGTATCTTCCTTCCCCTGTGTGTGCAGAGCGGGGATTGGAGAGCGCAGGACACCATCTGCTCTACTGGATGCTGCAAAGAACCAGGAGAAAATACCAATAGCTCTTTGTTAAGGACAGAAAATAAAATAAGGCCCCGTTGTATTTGTAAAGTGTGAGAGCGTCTGGTATTGTGTTTCCCCTCTGCCCCTGAGGGGAGGTTGGTTCTTTCTTTCGGTCTGTCTTTCTTCTCCAGCCTTTGATTCAATTCCCGGGCCGGTCAGATTGCAGCTGCTAGTGTCTACTATACACGGGGAGTCCCATGGTTTGTAGCATGTGTTAATTTAGGGAGTGCAGAGATACTGACCACTTTCCCATGTGTCTGTTATAAATAGAACTGTCCTTTAGGGTTATTTTTGAGCTCAGCACAAAGGCCGAAAGCTTTAAATGTGTTCTGGAGCCACCCACAAAGGCATAGTCCAAGCCAGTATCGGACTGGCCCACCAGAGTGTCAGAAAATCCTATGATGGTCCAGACTTGGAAACAATAAGTCTGATGGTCTTCTGATGGTCTTCTGATGGTCTTCTGATGGTCTTCTGAAAGCTGTTGATAATAGAATGAAATGTAGACCCCCCATAACCATTATTTACTATTGACCTAGAGCGCCCGAGTCCAATATTACTCCAGGTACCTATTGGTTAAACAAGTACATCCAATTTAACACTCTCTATTCACAACCATGAATAACCCTACTCCATGTAATGAATGTGTTATTGAAGTATCTCTTGGCTACACTGTGCATTTTGCCTTATGATTGGACACCGGTTTTCATCCCATAGGAACTCGATGAGTCACAATATGTGTCAGCTGTTATATCGTGCCCAGATTTTTTGGAAACAACTCAAGTGCATTGTGAGGGTATATTCATCGCAGAAATTTCTGTGCCTAAAAACATTATTCCATTCATCTCGATGGGAATTTTTTGGCTACTATCGTTTGGATTTTTGCCGATTCAAGTAGAATAGTTGCAGAAATGATTGGAACAAAGCCTCTTGATGTGAATATGGTTGGCCTCTAGACTTTCTGGCCAAAATTGGCCCCAGGCTGTACAGTTTGCTCTGTTTTATCTAATAAATAAAGTAATGGTGATAGTGAGTCCTCTTGTTAGACGGGAAGCTCCGCTGGTCATCAGAATGGTGGAACCTGTTCCCTCAGGGTCAAAACTTCTCATATAACCTGAAGCTCGCTTGACCGATCTATTCTGAAGATCATTGGACATCTAATTAGTCAGAGCCCCTTAAAGTTTTTAGATTTTAATGGATTAGATGAGGGTTTACTCAACTCTATAATTTATTAAAAATATCTTTGCATCTTCTCCTCTAATATCTTGGAACTTGAGTTTGTTTCCTCTACCTATTCCCTGTTATCCACTAGATCCGAGACGTAACCTCCCGTCCTTCACCATGGAAAATCTGCATGCAAATGCACCTTTCAAAAATTGACTATGTACCGCTTTGGATTCTGTGCCTTAGGCTGTTTTCCATTTGCATGTAACCACACACACATATATATATATATTTTTGTAAGTCACGCTCCAGAAGAAGCGTTATGTAGATGAGATTCTGCCTTGCGCCTTGTTGAATGCTACACGCCAGGAAATTAGCATACAACTGTTCAGTCCCGGGCCATTTGTTGCTTTCGGCAAGGAACGCTCTTTGAAAAACCCTTTAAATCAGATTTTTTTTTTCTTTCTCAGCCTCTTTCACTTTGCCTACATCTCCTTCTATAGAAGCCGGACATGCGTTGAGATTAGTGTATTTACATTCGAGGCATCTGCTCGGTTTATCGGGGCAGCTGATCTGGAGGATGTACAATGGTGGATATTGAATTAACTGTCATTGCATAAAAAATTAGTCAATGAAAACTCCGCTCAATGGGGCTTTTGTAACTGTATACGACGAGGCAAGAAATTGTATCCCATACAAGCACAGGGTTCTCCAACTGTGACTGATCACATTTGTGTCTGTGTAACGAGCTACTGACGGGACTCAACTTCAGATGCCAACTGCTTGACGCTTCAAGGTCATCGTGACCTTGGTGCTGGTGGAAGACTCCTTCCTGGATTTGCATGGGAGCTGAGAATATACATTTCATTCCAGGTTTTTTTTTTTTTCACTAGAGAAAGGTGTTGTTAATTTTAACAGGCTTAGCTAATAATTGGTTGTAGGAATCCTGGCAAATGCGTTGACGCCCAAGAACATCGCGAGGTGTTTTGACTTGTTTTGACAGTTTTGTTAGAATATTAGCTGAGGGCTTTATTAAGAGTCTAGAATAATATATATATATATATATAATCTCTGATAAAACGTGGATAAAAGATTATAACTTCACACTACCGTCTGCCTTTTTGGAGGATGGAAAGTCACGATTGGACAAATACTGGGGCAAAACTCCGGGAGAAGAGCTTCATGTGTAGAATATGTACCAGTGTATAAGCCACATTTGATCCCCGGCCTGTCGTCTGTGGAGGGCGTTCCCACTACACGTCTGAAAGTCAACCGGTCCCTTCTTTACTCTATGATGTATAGGACCCTAAGAGAATCTAAAGTATGTTCCGTAGGGCGTCGCCTACCCGATCTATCAAGGGGATCATAATATCGTGGACATTTATAGCAAACATTTGGCTCTACAGTTGCTGCCACATCGGTTTTCACGTTTTTGTATGAGGTTGTGGTACACCCCTAGTTTGGTTCTCGTTGCAGGGAAGTAATTATGTTATTGAAGACCTCAAAACATTGTATCAAGTTGGGTTTTATGGAACAGTTTACAGTTTCCGAAACAGATCCCTAAATATACAGGTACTTTATGGCTTGAGTTGCAATACCAGGCACAGCACTTGGACAACTCTGGTGTGAACGAAACCACAGCTGTAGTTGTAGGTGTTTTTACCCTTCATGCTATATGGAAAGCTTAGACTGTGTTTACTGTTCCTTCATCTCAAAAGATCAACTAAACCGATCTGCTGCTTCTCTAGGAACCTTCTTTCTTGATGAGTCCGGAAACCTCTTTGAGGTGATAAAGAGTCTTACGGGAGTGATTATTTCAAGGGAAATGGCCAGAATCTGTAACATAGGGTGGAACTTTGGTCTAGGTAACGAGTGGTCTTCTGAAAGTGATGGTCATTTTGGACTGTAGTTTTGTGGCCATTTTGGTGAGATCTTCCATAATACAGTTTCTTTCTACCCTTCTGGCCAGTAGCTACATGAAGTCGTTGTTGTTATTGATCCTCACTATCAGACCTCCCTTGGATCCATATCATGCCTCCTATTGTGATTTCAGTTTTGGAATTCTTTTTCAGCAAAGCTTTGGACTTCTACAAAGTCTTTTGACATTGGATTGACCCGCAGCAATTATTTCTTGTGACATTTTAAACTATGAATTAAAGATTAGCTGATGGTGTAAGAACTTGTGCTGCAGGCTAAAGCATCATGCGACTCCGATGGTTGATAAGGAGCTGCGGTATGAGCACGCCTGACCGGCCGCTGCCTGCTACGACGTGTTGGGATTTGTAGTGTGACAATCGTTTGGCTCGATGTGTTGCTTCTCGTATTGTTTTGTGAAGGCTTAATAGAAACAAACTGTGGACGGTATGGCAGAGTTGAATCTCCTGGCCCCTCTGTGAAATCTCAAGCATGACCCCATGATGATAATTTAGCATATTTGTATTGGGTTCTTCAAACTCCAGTTCCTTGGTGTAGTGGAAACCGTTCCATCCTCCACTTCATCTTCTTGACATATGATGCCCTTATAGGAGCCTAAATTTACCCAAATTTCTATGTTCCTCAGCCACAAGGAGACCATCTGAGATTCCCGTCTTCTTCAAAAGATAGATTGAGTTTGAATGCTTATAGGGGAAAACCTGTGGTCCTAGAACATAGTTTTTCGAAATATCTCCATAGAACAACATCTCCAAGTATTGGGTCAGAAATCTCAAACCAGCTGAAGGACCACAGTTTGTAGACCGCTGGTTATGAATTTGCACTCCATGGATACTGTGTACAATATATAAGTGTTTTGTGTTGTTTTTTAGAGAACTTTGTGGTTTTCTTTGCAAAGAAAAAGCTAACTGGAAATGCAAAGAAAACTCTAAAGCAAATTGTGGTCAACTCGCTTCCTTTTTTACACGTCTTTAGAGAAATTATGATTCTCCTGTAGCGTATTATAGCAACGTGAAGATCACATGACATTGAGGGCCACGTACTACAGTAGCTTTGTTTCTGTATCCTATAGGCACGCAGTGTTTTTTTTACAACTTTTTGGATTGTGAAGTTCTACTCGTTGGATTTCCTAGATGTAGACCGAGTAGTTAATCTGCTTCCTGACCAGCGTGGGAAAGTGTTACGGGTCCCTGGTGACATGTGTATGTGTGATGGGACGTCACATCTGCTCGTGTTAGATCTCACGGTTTTACGCCGGGTGTTGAAAAAGATTCTGGGACGCTGGGAAAAGTTGGTGACAAGAAGTAGCTTGTAGACCGCTGAAGTAAGTGTGGTTTTTTACTTAACTAAGTAACACGTTTACAGCTCAGCCACACATTACCGAGGCTTGATGGAAGGTTGGTCTGGAAAGTGAAGTCTCTTTGGAAATGTCTGTCGATGGTTTTATATTGAGGTCAATTTCGGTTTAGTTTTTGAGGGGCAGACCTGTCCACTGAAGCTGGTCTGTAAGTGTGTTGTAAATCTTCTTAGGAACCTGATGTAACATCATTGCTGACTTCTCTGAGGTGAGAGCACGTGATCTCCAACAAGACCATCAGTGACTCCTTACTCCCGGCTCTTATACTGCGAGGTCCTACAGTCTTCATGACTGTTTAATCCCAAGTAGAAAAAAAAGGAACCCTTCACGTGCCACGCAAGGGATCTGAGGTCATCTGACTCTGGCCAAATTCACAGATCTGGCCAAGAATGTAATGTGTATTGGGACCTCCCGATTCTCATCTCATGGCAGATGTAAGGGGACCTAAGGAATGGGGAGGTTTTGACTGCCCTTTACGATTAGGACTCGAACTGCTCCCAATTCCTCCTTTATCCTCCTCATTCTTATTATTTTATACTAATGGAGCTACATGCATTTCTATGGGGCAATTTGTTTTTGGCTTTGAGACTGCATCAGATTATTTTTTCTATGAAAATTTTTTCCCTATTCTCTAGTTTAAGGATAGCTGAGGATAACTGAGATATCCCTTTGAGGCTGGCCAAGCCCCAAAACCATCTAGTGCGTAAGGGAAACCTTGTGTGTCTCTACTGAGGGCGAAGGACTAAGGGCCTTCTGAAGGCAGAAGTAACCAAACTGGTCATACATATTGGCAAAATTGTTCACTGAAATGGTGGGATTGGCCAACCATCTAATCCCTATAGAGTCCTCTGGTGGCCGTCGTTTTGGGGAGTAAGGGTCGTGCTACTGGCTTACAGCCCAATATGTTTTTTTTTTTGTTTTTTTTTCAAGTAAAGATACCAGAGGTCTTTGGTGATAACTTTTACTCCATACAAGACCCCATTGATGTAGTCTTGGTATAATGGAAGCTAGTAGTTTTGAGCTTGTACCGACAGCCCACTAAATTTCCACTTTACTAATAAATTGCTGAGCTGTTACAACCAGTCTTAGCACAGGGAAGTAACACCACTAGCACAACAAGCAAGTCAAAAGAGAATCTAAAACATGGGCAGGACAAAAGCTTAGTATTTCAACATCCTCTACTTGGCACTTGTGGCGTCAGGTGTCCTACATTCCTTCCCCGGTGGAGGTGCCAGGTAAAGGACTGCTGACAGCAGAGATGGAATCTTTGGACGACAAACTTCTTACCTTGAGTTCACCGTAAACATGTTTGTGTGGATCCAGACGATGGCCTCCATGAAGACCACAAAAACCAGTTCGGCAAGTTTATTGGCTTGTCTCTTTTGGCTGTGAGTCGAATATCATCACGGAGATGAAGTATGAAAATGTAGTAGTTATCATTATACAGACAGAAGCAATCTATAGTTCAGAACATCTTTACAGGGGTTTTCTAAGTTACAAACCTTGGTTATTGGTCTTTACAATATGTGCTCAACATCAGATTGTTTGGGGTCCTACACCCAGCACCCCCACAGACCAGCTGTTCTCGGCAGTCCGTGCACAAAGAATGAAAATGGAAGCAATGAGCTTTGTTTTCTTAGTGGTCGGAAGAGGTTACTGCAGACCAGCTCTTGTTTCCTTGCATAGGAACTGATCTGTGGGGATGGTGGACATGAGACCCCTACCAATATCATATTGAGAACATGGTCATCAAAATCTTTAGGCCAGAAATCTTCTTCAGACCATGAAACTTCTGAATTTTGACTCTGAAAATCGTTCCAAAACTAATCGTGCCACAATGCTATGTTAAAGGTTCTCACACAGAACTTTGATTAGTCTAGGGTGTATCTGTGTCCTGTTAGGATTCCCTAAAACCAAAATTATTTCAAGAAAGTTTTCTTTAATTTAAAACTTTTACCCAAACTGGTAGAGGTTTTGAACTAGTTTTTTTTTTCTGGTCCATTAATCACAGAATGACTTGTGTTACTATTGGTCACCCTCTAAATAGGCAGCACATTTTTGGCCCTTGTTGCCTTGAGTTGGAGTACCGTATTTTCCGGACTATAAGGCGCACTTAAGCCTTGGATTTCCTTGGAAATCCAAAGTGCGCCTTATAGTCCGGTGCGCCCTATGGTATGGCACGGCAGCGACCATACTTACATAGGTCCCCGCTACCGGAGACCGGAGACAGCAAGAACTCCAGCGGAACTGCAGACCACGCGGCACGAACAACTTCTGCCGCGTGGTCTGCAGTTCCCGCTGGAGATCTGCTGTCTCCGGTAGCGGGGACCTTGTAGTATGGTCCGCTGCCCTCCTCCACCTCCCACTCACCTTCCCCACTCACCTTCCCGCGTCGCCGCGTCTCTTCTCGGCGTCGCGTCCTCGGGACTCCGCCACGCCCCCGGACCTCCGCCACGCCCCCGGACCCTGCGCCTTATAGTCCGATGCGCCTTATATATGGAATTAATTACATATATAGGGCGCATCGGACTAATGCGCCTTATATTCCGGTGCGCCTAATGGCCCGGAAAATACGGTAATGACATGAACCAAAATCTGCACTGAGGTTTGTCTAGTTTTTGCTCTAGTTCCCATTGATCTGATGCATCGAGCAAGAGTTCTGTCATCTCCTGTCGGCTTGCGCTGGTGGCTGTTGATGTGGTGTTCCGAAGAAGCTTTAGTCATTACAATCATTTCTATAGACGTTTGCCGGGCTTCCCTGAGTTTTGTTGGCACATATTTTGTGTTCTCGACATTTTCTATAGTGGTACTTGCCGGTTGACTGGTGCATGATAGACCAGCTGAGATGCTGAGGGTCCCATGGGTGCTGGCTTAGACTAGGACCTGCATGTGCAACGAGCCAAATGTCGGATGCAGCCCGACTACCGCCTTGGAAGTGAAGCTGTCAATCATCGTCGTCTGTGCCTTCTGCTGTGACTTTGATTGACAGCTAACACAAAGGTTTGCGTTCTGGTCAGCTGAACCTGATGATATATCCGCTCAGGCGAATTACTTTTAGATCTTTACCCTTAACATATACGTGTTTGTTCAGGTAGTTCTTATGTGAGTAACTCGTAATAACTGTTCATGTTATGTGTTGGGTCTGTTTTGGCTCGTCTCTCCCCTCCAACTACTTTTTTTTCTGGTTTTTATGGATCTACAATTGCTTTCCGTGGTTAATGAGTAGTCAAGTGTCGGCTTTGTAAGCAAATCATGTGTCCTCCTCCTGAATAAATACTTGTCCTCCCTAATTTGTTTAGCAAAATTGTAGCCTCAAACCACTCCGACCCCCTTTTTTTGTTTCTATGTGGCCATATAGGAAGTAGTCGAAAGGGAGAGGTTAAAGTTTTTTTTGAGGGGGTGGGGGGTTATAATTTTAAGGATGTACACACAAAGTGGGTGGTTTGGCAGTGCCAAGCCATGGACTTTAACCAACCTTATGATCTGAAGTTCTTACCAAGACAAAACTTGGTAATGAGCTTGGGTACTCCAAAATGCCTATTGTCCTCCATCCAGCTCCAGGGGCTGCACTTGTTTTATTCACCCCCACCATTTGGTCAGACGAACCCCCTCTATTCTCAGTGAGTCGAAGGGACTTATTGGAGGGGTTGAAGGGGGTATATTGCCTATTGATGCCTAATGTATAGTCAAGTTTAGTATTTAATGTTGGGAGTGGGGTTGGATCTTTTGAATGGAACATTTTTGGATCCCTTTATGAAATCCACAGCTACTGCCAAAGCCTCATCCTCCATGAGTAGTCCTAATTGATTTCCACTTATCTAGGAGGACAACGAGCGACTGAATGAAGATCGTTGCTTCTTCTTAACCTTTCCTACAGGGATGGCCGCACCTATCCCTCCGTACTTTTATTTCTTACACAAAGAGACATTCATGGAGTTTATTTATCCAGGGTGTCAATGCGATCGCTTCACTTCTAAAAAGACTTTCCATTAACAGACCGCCTTTTTATAGAAGTATTAGAGAATCTTTATAAAATGTTACAAACGAATTCTATTTGATTTTCCATCCGGGCGATGGCGGCCGCACAGAGTCTCTTTCTTTCCGTGTCTGCACTTCTGTGTAAACAGGGAAATGGAGGGGCAGCCGGAAATCTCAGAAATCCTTCTATGGAAAGTGCAAGAGTTTATGTAAAGACAACATTCAGGTTTTAATTTTTATTTATTTTTTATATTACCTTTTTAAAGATCTTTTATGTGTTGACCACCATTGACTTTTCTAGTTGGGTTTGTTGCCTCTACAAGGGGGGCCCAAAGAGTTGGGCCAGTAGTTGAGTTGTTAGCACTTCGTACCCTACCACCTTTCCGAAAGGATTAGCCATGGATTTTAGATCTTTTGGTCCTTCCAGTATCTCTAATGGGGTGGCCTTGCTTTGGCTGATCCGGGTTTATTTAGATTGGGGGGGGGGGGTGCATGTAAAATTTTTTTAAATATGTCCAATTCTTTGATTCCGAGGTGATGTCTGTCGACGGCTTCTTCAAGTTTCTCCACCTTTTTAGCTGATGGTTCCTGTGTGTGGATTTTTAGGAATAACTCTTTTGTTTGCTCCCATTGAATAGTAATAGTTGTGTTTACTCTGTGATTGTGTTTTATCTCTTTTTATATTGGGTCATAAACATAAGTAAAGTTACCCAACCAGCCGGATGGACATCATCTTCTGTGTACAGAGGTTACTTCATTTTCTCGAAAAGTTGTCAAGGGAAAAAGCTAAGGCAATGTTTGTCATCTCAGAAGATTAGCCGGGTCCAAAGACGTCTGGCCTTGGATTGTTTCCAGCTGCTCATAAAGAGCACATGAACCGTTGTCTGGGCCAAATATGTCATGCGTGAAGGTGCATTCATACGTGGCGTATGCAACGCGATACAAGATCTGAGAAGAGGGGATTTGCCTCAGGACATTGCATTTACAAACTGCAATGTTAAAGGAAACCTACCATGAGGAATCCACTGAAGTACTTGTGGCGGTAGATTCCTCCTGCTGCCTCAGCCCTAATCTGTAAATTGATAATCCTGGAACCTTACTTGTTAAAAGACTTTATTTTGTAATATGTCAAATAACGGCAGAGGCTCCTGGGGCGTGTACTAGCCTGGCCGGGCACTTGGAGCTAAGGATTCTCCACGCCCCTGGAGCCTCTGCAGTTCATTTACATATTACTAAAAAAAAAAAGTCTTAACATGTTATGTTTGGTTCCAGGATTATCAAATTACAGATTTGGGCAGAGGCAGCAGGAGGAATCTACCATCACATCTACTTCAGTGGATTCCTCATGGTAGGTTTACTTTAACAGCCATGTCATTGGCAAATCTCCTCTTCTCAGCTGTTGTATTGCGTTTCAAAACGCATGCGTTATCGCCACATACGCCACATGTGAACGCACGCTAAGGCTCAGGAGGGCGTCTTTTGAATCTGCACGGCCAATTTTAAAAATTTCGTATTCTGAGCACAATGGCTGCCTTGTGATTTTGATTTTGGTACCTTAAATGAGTTGGAAACCTAACAGGACACCATTACATGAATTTTATATGGCGAACTAAACCCCCCCCCCCCCTTACTTTCGAGATTCTGTCTAGTTCCCTCCAATTTTTTTTGAAGACCTCCAGTTTCCATACAGTTCTCGTCCTCCTCAGGGTAGTGGTTTGAATCGATGGCATTTGTGTTCCTGACTTTTATAAATCGGGGCTGCCCAAACCGTCTGGTTTGACCACAACCGTCCTCAAAGCAGGTTATCTGTAGGCAACAAACCGGTTGGGGCAGTTTCTGTCCATTATCATAATTGTGAAATAATTACTGCTGAGGGCAGAAGAGGACGTGAGAACTAATGTGGATAGAAGACGTGTAATAAGACTTGTTTCTCCGAGGTCTGAGCAATGTCTCATTGGGTAACTAGTAGACAGCATCTTCTATGTGGACTATGGGCTTGTGGTCCTATATGGACACCACCACCAAGGGCGGATAAGACCACCATGGGCCCTGTATGATATGGACACCACCAGCAGGGGCGGATAAGACCACCATGGGCCCTGTATGATATGGACACCACCAGCAGGGGCGGATAAGACCACCATGGGCCCTGTATGATATGGACACCACCACCAGGGGCAGATAAGACCACCATGGGCCCTGTATGATATGGACACCACCACCAGGGGCAGATAAGACCACCATGGGCCCTGTATGATATGGACACCACCACCAGGGGTGGATAAGACCACCATGGGTCCTGTATTATATGGACACCACCACCAGGGGCGGATAAGACCACCATGGGTCCTGTATGATATGGACACCACCACCAGGGGCGGATAAGACCACCATGGGTCCTGAATGATATGGACACCACCAGCAGTGGCGGATAAGACCACCATGGTCCCTGGTCTTTATGAATATTATAGCCCCTACAAGTCTGGAATGGCCTCCTACATCTGGTCCTAGACTGGAGGTTGTTGGGGACTGTCGGATTCGTCCCTTCTTCCTGCCTCTATACTGAGCCGCGTTACAAGTAGGAGCAGCTCTAATCCGGCTACAGGCGGCCGCGAGATTCCGGCACATGAGGAGGAGACAGATGTTTCTCTGTTAATAGAAGGTGTTGGGATTTGTATTATGTAACAGGATCTGGGTAGGAGATGCTGAGATGGGGCCACCCTGCCCCCACCCGGATTGAATGTTGAGATCATACAACACCCAATGCCATTATAGGGATTTAGAGTAACTCTGTGCATGGATATGTCCTATAGATGTATAATGGGGCTGTGATGGCCTCTCCGCCTTATTGCCTTCTGCGGTTTTTCCTTTTCTGTGCTTACCTGACAGACATAGGGTCTTAGGTGAACAGGTTTTATTTCCTTATAGGCTGCTCGTACATATGGGACATATATACACTATTGATATTTCTTTACATACCCATTTCCTTATAGCTTTTAACCTGTTATGTAAATTAAGTTTTGACATCTGAATGTGGTCTGTAGAGAAGTTTGCTGGCAGCATGTTATAGAGCAGGAGGAGCTGAGCACATTGTACATAGTGTCCTATCTGCAGGCAGCATGTTGTAGAGCAGGAGAAGCTGAGCACATTATACATAGTGTCCTTTCTGCAGGCAGCATGTTGTAGAGCAGGAGGAGCTGAGCACATTGTACATAGTGTCCTATCTGCAGGCAGCATGTTATAGAGCAGGAGGAACTAAGCAGATTGTACATAGTGTCCTATCTGCAAGCATCATGCTATAGAGCTTATATAGCTTGTATGTTTATCTATATGTAGGAAACATATTATAGAGCAGATTGGTATGGATTTGAAAGATGCTGAACAACTTAATTCCAGTTCTATATCTCTGATCGTCCTTAGACTCAGGAGTCAAGTAATCACTTCTATTCTTTTATTGACCGCTATCATTGTATGCGCTCGGGTCCATAGACCATGAGGCACCATATAGGAGGCTCCTCTGGACTCTGAAAGTCCAATAGATCTGAAATTGTATAGAATCCTTTCTACTTCACTCTTGCTCTATAACATTCCCAGAGTGGATTAGACACAGATAATAATAATAATAATAATAATATTATTAGCCTTTGTTTCTTTAGTGCCATCACATTCGGCCGGGCTTTACAGATTGTGGGTGACATGTACAAAATAAGACGTAAAGGAGCAGTGACACAGTTTTTGACGTGAGTGGTTTCCTCTACGTTTCCTACAAACGTCGCTATGGTCTTCTAATCGGACACATGGATCACTTCCAGCTGATCTGAGCAGGAGGATAACTGATCATTATTGGTGCCTGAGCCTGGGTTAAGTAAACATGACGAGAGTTCAGGTTAATTGTCCCCCCGGCCACCGAGTCACGTAGAAGTCTGGCCAGGGAGCAGATGGGACGGACAACGTCATCGCCTTCCGTCTCATTGTGTCTGGCCTTCCTCCTCCTCCTCCTCCTCCTCTTTGGCTGAGCAGAATAGACCAGATGGTAGTGAGGGGAGCAGACAACAAGTGAGGCATGGCATATGGGCAGCCTGGTTAATTTTGATCCCTGCTGAGATGTGGATTGGAGAAGGTAAGTTACAAAGGACCAAGAGCGAGGGAAAAAAAAAAGCTTAAGACCTGACAAGGAAATTGGATTCAATTTTCTGTTGTGGACAAGGCAATTTTTTTTTTCCTATACCGTTTTCTCTTAGTGTCTCGCCATAGCCCTCCCTGCCTTAAGTGATGTTAATACACCTCATTATAGAGGAAGGCCATGGGGGAAGGGGCGTGCAAGCGCCCGCTACATACTGAACACACACTGATAAATTAGCCCCCTTGTTTCCTTGTCATTTATTGCAGGAAGTCTTGTCAGCTACTAAGATGGTCAAAATGGATCTGTGTGCCACAAACGGATGACCCTCTCACTGCCTTGACAGGGGTGACTATTGAAGTGCATTTCCATGCTAACGAATCTTAAGGCTTGTATCCGGTGTCCTCTTGTCCAACACGAGTCTTCGGGGCACAAGACTTGTACACATGAGGCTGAGGAACAATTATTATGGCCTAGAACAGTGATGGCAAACCTTTTAACAGCCGAGTGCCCAAATTGCAACCCAAAACCCTCCTTATTTATCGCGAGGTGCCAACCAAAAATTAAAGCAGTAACTTATTGCTCCTTGTTCAACAACTTTCAATCATATTGGCCTCCTGAGGACAGCAACACAGTAGAAAGATGGAAAATTTACATCACTTCTTTCCAGTGTCCCTCTGTACACAGAGCATCGTGGGGCCAGCAGGAGGTCCTCCAAAAATAATTCAGCCCTGTCTACTCATTCTCCCTCTTCCTACAGTCCCAAGTAGTGAAGTAAGTATCAAAATATGACTGAAAGCCGCATCTATTAAGTTGCTTGGAACTGCAGGAAGATTCTTTGAGTCCTGTCTGGTGCTGGGGCGATGGCCCAGGTGCCCACAGAAAGGGCTCTGAGTGCCGCCTCTGGCACCCGTGCCATAGGTTCGCCATCACTGGCCTAGAACCTCAAGGCTGGGAGCAAAATACAGAAAATTATGTAAAGAAAATGATTGTGTTGGAAATGTTGGTGGAACCTTCACTTAATCACAAAAATCTTGGTCCTGGTATCAAACGTGATTGTACAATAATGAGATTCTATAGAAAGATTTAAAATTGGACTCCTTCGATGTGGTATCCTAGAGAGCTCATGGCTCTTCATGCACCCCTTACCCCCAAGCCGACTGGTAAAGTATAGTCATTGACTCGGAAGAACATCTGGGATCCCTCGGGCATAGGTTCTTTGTTGTTGCATCACACACTTTTTAATACTTTTAGAACCATGAATGCAGTTACTTATGGTTTCAAGTGCTCTGTGGTTGTTGAGTTGGTCCAACGTCAACCTCGATGGATGTTAAGTTGGCCCATTTCATTGAGATCCATACATGGGCTTCATTCACATTACCGTTGTCTGCCGTACCATGGCACGCCAGGCACATGGCAGTGTCGGGAAGAGGAGGAGGGGGAGAGCGCCGCTGCCGGCACCGTAATTCGTTGAAAGATAGGACATGTCCTATCTTTTTATGGGGTATGGAGCGGTACGGTGCCGCACGTATGCAGCACTGTACCGCTCCCGTACGGCACCGTGAGGCTATTGCGATGTATGGGGGACGTAGACTCTAGATCTACACCCCGTTGCCATATGAAAGTTGTTTCCTCAGCTGGCGGGATGTGTAAAGCATGAGCGTGGATGAATGGAAACTGGTGAGAGCGAGAAGAAGGGGGCAGGCTGGACCACACCATTAATAAACTGGGAATACTTTTTGTTACTGCCTATTGAGTGCCAGGCCTTGGGTTTGATCTGCCATGAATGCCGTTCCCTCTCTTTCTGGGGCTTAGATTCTGAGAAGATTTGGAGCATTGTCTGAGGTCGCAGGATGTCGGATTGATTTCGAGGCTTTTGTATTGACTCCAGTCTCCTGAATGAAGCTGTCATTTGTGTCTGTGGCTGGCGAGCAGGCTGTCCGGCTGCAAGCTGTGCCTTCCTTTGTTGTTTAGGCCTCATTGAGCAGAGGGAAGAGGCTCATTTCAGGGTGATTTACCACCACCCAAACACCAGCTGTCTGTTGTGTTTCTGATGCTGCTGCTACCTTGAAATCGTCCTCATCCCTGTCCCCCCCCATTCCCACCCCCAAGGCTTCAAATTCTGTACTGAAACACAAAGAGAGGCGAGGGGCTATCTGTATTGTGCACACTTACTGCATCTGGTCGATTTAGAACTGTTTGTCCTTCCCGGTCTACAGTTTGCGTGACTGAAGTGCCAAGCACAACCAATATCTAGGTGTGGTGCAAATTTTTTGAATGTGGAGGCCAATGGGATTGGTGGCCTCCCCTAGACTTGCTGAGGTGCCATTAGCCCCCCCAGGAAGCAGCGAATATAGTTTTCGCATGTTATTGGGTTCAAAAAGTTGCCTTTAAATGTTTTCCTCCTCTCTTTTAGTCTGATGGTTACTGGAACTGGCAGCACTGTAGACCCCTGCTAAAGCGTCTGGCCTTACACTGTGTTATTGAGCCTTGGAGACCTTGCAGCTGCCACCCATGGGGATCTCCCATCTCCTCCTCGAGAAGGTTTTATCTACATTGACTGCCCATCTGGTAGTCTATCCATGTCCATGTTGTGTCCTAGCTTCCAAAGCTTTGATTCCAATTTAATTATTTTTTAACCAAGTCCTGTGCTTGGCCCCGTCTCCTCCTCCTTCCAGGCAGCATTGGCCCATCCATCATCGGTGACTGCGGGGTCTGTCTTGTTAGAACACACGGCACTAGGGTGGGCTGGAGGAGAGCTCTCGTTTTCCTCTGTGTACACTGCTGTGGGATATGGTGATGGATGTGATTGTTAACATGCAGCCATGTGGAAGTCTCTAACCACAATTCCCAGGTTTGAGACTCGCGAAATCCTCAGTTTTTGTTTGGAAATTCCTTTGGCGATGTCGCTTGTTCTTTGGGAATTGATAGGCTGCTGACATTCATGGAGAGTGGAAATCCCCACGTGTAAGAGCGGGGACCACTTTATTATACTGAGGCATCTTGTCATAGAATTGATGAAGGAGCTACAGCAGTTCTAGGGAAACTCGCGGAGCCAGTTATATTCTTGTACATAGGGGGCAGCATTATAGTAGTTATATTCCTGTACATAGGGGGCAGTATTATAGTAGTTATATTCCTGTACATAGGGGGGCAGTATTATAGTAGTTATATTCTTGTACATAGGGGGCAGTATTATAGTAGTTATATTCCTGTACATAGGGGGCAGTATTATAGTAGTTATATTCCTGTACATAGGGGGCAGTATTAAAGTAGTTATATTCTTGTACATAGGGGGCAGTATTATAGTAGTTATATGCTTGTACATAGGGGGCAGTATTATAGTAGTTATATTCCTGTACATAGGGGGCAGTATTATAGTAGTTATATTCTAGAGCGAGAGAGAGTCTGAGGGAGACGAGAGGTGAGGGAAGGATGGAGGCGGGGGGAGGACTGGAGGCGGGGAGGGAAAAGGAAGGAGACTGGGGAGACGCGAGAGCGAGGGAAGACGGAGGCCGGGGAAAAGGCGGGGAATAGACTGGGGGCGAGGGGGGAGAGCGAGCGGTGAGGGAAGATGGGAGGCCGGGGAGGAAGAGCGGTGAGGGAAGACGGAGGCCGGGGGAGGGAGAGAGCGAGGGAAGACGGGAGGCCGGGGAGGACGAGAGGCTGAGGGAAGAAGGGAGACTGGGGGAGGACGAGAGGCTGAGGGAAGATGGGAGACTGGGGGAGGACGAGAGGCTGAGGAAGACGGGAGGCCGGGGAGGACGAGAGGCTAAGGGAAGACGGCGAGCCGGGGGGGAAAAGGCGGGAGACATGGGGGCGAGCGAAGGCGAGGGAAGACGGGAGACTGGGGGAGACGAGAGGTTGAGGAAGATGGGAGACTGGGGGAGCGCGAGAGGCTGAGGGAAATGGGAGGCCGGGGAGGGACGAGATGATGAGGGAAGACGGGAGGCCGGGGGAGGCCGAGCGGTGAGGGAAGAAAGAAGGGGAGACTGGGGTGAGGCGAAGAGCTGAGGAAGAGGGAGGCGGGGAAAAGGGGAAAGGGGGAGACTGGGGAGAGCGAGAGGCTGACGGGAGATGAGCGGCCGGGGGGAGGACGGGAGGCGGGGGGAGGACGAGAGGCTGAGGGAAGACGGGAGGCCGGGGGAGGACGAGAGGCTGAGGGAAGACGGGAGGCCGGGGTGAGGACGAAGGCTGGTGAGAGGATGAGGGAAGATGGGAGGCGGGGGGAGGACGAGAGGTGAGGAAGAGGGGAGGCCGGGGGAGGACCGAGGCCTGAGGAAGAAGGGAGGACCGGGGGGGGCGACGGAGAGGGCGAGGAAAAGACGGTGAGGCTCGGGAAGAGGAAGAGAGGCTGAGGGAGAAGACGGAGGAAGGGAAAGCGGGAGAACTGGGGGAGAGCGAGAGCGGAGGGAAGACGGGAAGGCGGGGGAAGAGGAGATGAGGCTGAGGGAAGATGGGGGCGGGGGAAGGACGAGAGGCTGAGGGAAGACGGGAGGCCGGGGGAGGCGAGAGGTGAGGGAGACGGGAGGACTGGGGAGGTGTGATACCCCTCAAGGGTGAATATTTTTCACGTAAGCCCACCACATTAAAATCATGTGATAATTTTCTGGAATTGTATTGGACATCTGTTATTTCCGCTCCAGGAACATCTTCTCCTGCATACTTGATATGATCTTGAGACTCATTTCCGAAATCTCTGAACATCACCGGGAGAAAACTCGAGCACTACCGGAGGCGGCAAAGTCAGAGTAAGACTCGGGGAGGAGCAACCATTGGCCGCCTTCCTCTCCCAGCTTCTCCCTGATGCGAGTAGGAACACAGCTCGTATTATTCGGCTGTACAGTTGTACTGCATATATATACTAACACACCCTGTATTATCGCTGTACAGTGCCACTGCTCTATATACTACAAACCCTGTTCTTAATTGTTGTACAGTGCCACTGCATCTATATACTACACAGCCTGTAGTATCTTGCTGATACAGTGCATGCCTCTTATATACTACACACCCTGTATTATCTGGTGTACAGTGACACTGCTCTATATACTACACACCCGGTATTATCTGCTGTACAGTGCATGCCTCGAGTATACTACCAGCCCCTGATTATCTGACTTACAGTGCACTCCGCTATATACTACAAACCCTGGATTATCTGTGTACAAGTGCCACGCCTCTAATACTACAACCACCCTGATATGATCGGCTGTGTACAGTGAGCTGCCCTCTATTATACTACACAGACCTGTATATTGCATGTACAGTGCACTGCCTCTATCTACTACACCACCCTGTATATTGCTGTAAGGGCACTGGCCTCTATATCTACACAGCCCTGTATTATCTGCCTGTTACAGTGGCACTGCCGTTCTAAATATTAATACACACCCTGTATATTGCTTGACCGTGCACTGCCTAATATACTACACACCTGGATTATCTGCTGTAAAGTGCGCTGCTCATAGACTAACAGCCCTGTATTATCTGGCTGTACAGTTGACCATGCCTATATATACTACAAGCCTGTATTATCTGTGTACAGTGCACTGCCTCTATATGCCCCCTCCACCCCTGTATGATATCTGCTGTACAGCGCACTGCCTCTTATACTACACCGCCCTGTATATTCTGCTGTACAGTGTGCACTGCCTTATTCCTACACACAGCCCCTGTATATCGGTGTACAGTTGCCTGCCTCTAATATACCACACCCTGTATTATCTGCTGTACAGTGCACTTGCTCTATATACTACACAGCCCTGTATTATCTGCTGCACAGTGGCACTGCCTTTAATATACACACCTGTATTATTGCTGTACAAGTGCACTGCTCTATATACTACACACCCTGTATTATCTGCTGTTAAGTGCACTGCCTTATATATAAACCATCCCTGTAATAATTGCTGTACAGTGCATGCCTCTATATACTACACACATGATTATCGGCTGTACAGTGCAGCTCTATATGACTACAAAACCTGTATTATCTGCTGTACAGTGCGCGTGCCATCTATACAACTACACACCCTGTATTATCTTGCGTAAGTGCGCAGACCTCTATATACTACACACCCGTATAGCGGCTGTACAGTGCACTGCCTTATCTACTACACAGCCTGTATTATCTGTGTACAGTGCACTGCCGTATTCTACTACACAACCTGTATTAATGCTGTACAGAGCACTGCCCTATATACTACACACCATGTATTATGGCTTGTACAGTGCACTGCCTTATACTACACAGCCCTGTATTATCTGCTGTACGTGCACTGCCTCTATATACTACAGCTACCTGTATTCTCTGCTGTACAGTGCAGCCTCATAACTACACACCCTGTATTATCTGCTGTACAGTGCCACTGCCTCTATATATACACACACTGATGATTGATGTAAAGTGAACACTGCCTCTATATACTACAACAGCCTTGTATTATTGGCCTGTACAGTGCACTGCCTCTATTATGACTACACAGCTGTATGATCCTGCTGTACAGTGCACTGCCTCTATATACTACACAAAAGATATTATCTGCTTGTCACGGCACTGCTCTATATTACTACACACCTGTATTATCTGCTGTTACAGCGCACGGCCTCTCTATACTAACACCCTGTATTATCTGCTGTATCAGCGCACTGCCTCTATATACACACAGCCCTGATTATTAGATGTACAGTGCACTGCCTTATATATACACACCCTGTATATTGCGGGACAGTGCACTGCCTCTATAACTACACACCCTGTATTATTGACTGTACAGTGCACTGCCCTCTATATACTACACACCCTGTATTATCTGCTGTACAGGCATTGCCTCTTATACTAACAGCCTGTATTATCTGATGTACAGTACACTGCCCATATTACACACAGCCCTGTATATCTGAGTACCAGTGCACTGCATCTATATACTAAACAGCCTTGTATTATCTTGCTGTACAGGGCACTGCCTCTATATACTACACAACATGTATTATGTGCGTACAGGTGAACTGCCTAATATATACAAACCCGTATTATGTGAATGTACAGTGCATGCCTCTATCTTTACTACACACCCTGTGTCTTATTGCTATGTACAGTGCAATGCCTCGATATAATACACACCTGTATTATCTGCTGTAAGCGCATGCCTCTATATACTTACACACCCTGATTATCTGCTGTTACAGTACACTGCTCTCTTATACTACACACCTGTGTTATCGCTTGACAGCGCAAGGCAATCGATATACTACACACCCCGGTGTTATTGCTGTACAGTGCACGCTCTATATACTATTCTGCATCATTCACATACAGTTAGTGTGGTGTTGGAATTATGAGAGGTCTGGTACTTCCCTCCTGCAAGGTGTAGACATCGTGTATCCGGCTGGTGATTTCAGGTTGTGTGCTTTTCAGTTGGGTGGAGTTGGAAAGAAGTGCAAAAATCTGAGTGGGCTGCGTAGTGTAGAGACTGTGAGTACGAACAACAACAATTAGCTACAGTGAGGATGGAGGCTTCATATATGTCTCTTTTAGCGTTCAGTACTACCGGGCCTCCTCACTTGCCTCTGTCCTCATGCGCTACTCAGCTCATCCTCTGTCTCCTAGTCCTCCGTCCTCCTCTGGAGCTCCTCCTCGATACTCTGTCCTCCGTCCTCCTCCCGTGGCCTCTCTGACTATGTAATCCACGTCCTCCTCCGGCTCCTCTCTGATATCTGTCCTCCGGCTCCTTCAAAGGGGGCTCCTCCTCTGTCCTACTGTCCTACGTCCTCACCGGGCTCCTCCTCTGTTCTCTGTCCTACGTTCCTCATCCACGGGCTCCTCATCTGTCTCGGTCATCCGTATACTCCGGGCTCATCCTCTGTCCTCTGTCCTCCGGTCTCCTCAAGGGCTCCTCCTCTGTCCTGCTTCCTTCGTTTCCTCCCGGGCTCCTCCTCTTGTCATATGTCCTCCCCGGGTCCTCCATATTCTCTGCATCCGTCCTCTCCCGGGATCCTATCTGTACTATGTTCCGTCCTCCTCCCGGGCTCCTCCTCTGTCCTCTTGTCTCAGTCTCTCAAGGGCTCCTCATCTGTCCTCTGTCCTGTCCCTCCTCCCGGGCTCCTACTCGTACTCGTCCTCCGTCCTCCTCCGGGTCCTCCTCGTCCTCAGTCATCCTTCGCGGGCTCCTCCTCTGTCCTCGTCCTCCGTCCTCATCCACGGGGCGCCTCCTCTGTCCTCTGTACTCAGTCATCTCCCGGGCCCTCCTTTCCTCTATGGCCTCCTCTCACGGGCTCTCCTCGTCTCCGTTACCTCCTCCCGGGCTCTCCTCTGTCCTCTTGTCATACGGTCCTCCTCCCGGGCTTCCTCCTCTGTCCTCTGTCCTCCGTCCCCCACGGGCTCACTCTATTGTCCTCTGTCCGCACGTCCTCCCTCCGGGCTCCTCTCTGTTACTCGTCTCCGTCCTCTCCCGGCTCATCATCTATGTCCTTGCTCCGTCCTCAATCCCGGGCTCCTCCTCTGTCCTCTGTCCTCCGTCCTCCTCCCGGGCCCTCCTCTGTTCCTATTGTCCATCCGTCCTCCTACGGGCTCCATCTCTGTCCTCCTGTCCTCCGTCTTCCTCCCGGGCTCCTCTCTGTCCTCTGTCCTCGCCTCCTCCGCGGCTCCTCCCTGTTCCTCTTGTCCTCCTCCCGGGCTCCTGCTCTGTCCTCTGGCCTCCCCGGGCTCTCCTTGTCTATGTATCTAACGGGCTCCTCCTCGGTCTCTGTCCTCTCACTGGGGCTCCTCCCCTGTCCTCCGTCCTCCTCCCGGGCTCCTCCCCTGTCCTCTGTCCTCCTCCCGGGCTCCTCCCCTGTCCTCCGTCCTCCTCCCGGGCTCCAGACTCTGTCCTCTGTCCTCCTCCGGGCTACTCCTCTGTCCTCTGTGGCTCCTCCCGGGAGCCTCATCTGTCCTTGTGTCCTTCATCCGGGCTCCTCCTATGTCTTTCGTCACCTCCGGGTCCTCTCTGTCCTCTGCCTCCTCCGCAGGGACTCCTCCTCTGTCCTCGTCCTCCTCCCGGGGGCTCCTCCTCGGTCCTCCTACCCGGGTCATCTCTGGCCTCTGTCCTCCTCCCGGGTCTCCTCTGTCTCTGTCACTCCCCCGGGCTCCTCCTCTGTCCTATGTCTCCTCCGGGCTACTCATCGTCCTCTGTCCTCCTGCCGGGCTACTCCTCTGTCCTCTGTATCTTCCCGCGGCTCCTCTCTGTCCTCTGTCCTCTACCGGGCTCCTCCTCTGTCCTCTGTCATCCTCCTCGGGCTCCTCCTACGGGCTCCTCCTCTGTCCTATGTCTCCCCCGGGCTCCTCCTGTCCTATGTTCATCTCACGGGCTCCTACGGGCGCCTCCCTCTGTCTTCCTCCCTGGCTCCTACTCTGTCCTCCTCCCGCGCTCCTCCGGGCATCTCTCTGTCTCCCCGGGCTCCTCCCGGGCTCCTCCTCTGGCTCCGCCCGGGATCCTCCCGGGCTCTCCTATTGTCCTCTCCCGGGCTCTCTCCGGGCCCTCCGCTGTCATCTCCCGGGCTCCTCCCGGGTCATACCTGCATCCTCACGGGCTCATCCGGGCTCCTCTCTGCCTCTCCCGGGTCCTCAGGGTCCTGTCCTTGTTCCTCCTCCCGGGCTCCTCGGGCTCCTCTCTGTCCTCCTCCGGGCTCCCTCCCGGGCTCCATCTCTGTCCTCTCCCGGGATAGCTCCCGGGGCTCCTCCTCTGTCCTCCTTCCCGGGTCCTCCCGGCTCCTTCCTCTGTCCTCCTCCGCGGCTTCCTCCGGGCTCCTCTCTGTCCTCTTCCTGCGGGCTCCTCTAGGCTCTCCTCTGGTCCTCCTCCCGGGCTCCTCGGGATCCTCTATGTCCTACTCACGGGCTCCTCCAGGGACCTCCTTGTCCTCTCCCGGGATCCTCCACCGGGACTCCTCCTTAGTCTCCTCAGGGACTACTACCGGGATCCTCTCTGTCCTCCTCCCGGTGTCCTCCAGGGCTCCTCCTATGTACTCCTCCCGGGCTCCTCTACGGGGCTCCTCGCCTCTGTCGGATCCTCCTCCGGCTCTCCCGGGCTCCTCCTCTGTCTCCTACCAGGGCTCCTCCCGTGCTCCTCCTTGTCCTCCTCCCGGGCTCCTCCCGGGCTCCATCCTCGGTCCTCTCCGGGGCTACCTCCAGGGACTCCTCCTCTGTCATCCTCCCGGACGCCTCGGGCATCCTCCTCGTCTACTCCCGGGATCCTCCCCGGGGTCCTCCTTTATGTCCCCTCACGGGAAGCCTCCCGGGCTCCTCCTCTGTCCCTCCGGGCTCCTCCGGGCTCCTCCTCTGTCCTCCTCCGGGCTACCTCCGGGCTCCTATCTGTCCTCCTCCGGGGCCTCCGCGGCTCCTCCTCTGTCCTCTCCCGGGCTCCTCCCGGGTCCTCCTCTGTCCCCTCCGGGTCCTCCGGGCTCTCCTCTGCCCCTCCCGGTCTCCGGGCTCTCCTCTGTTCCTCTCCCGGGCTCCTCCCGGGCTCCCCCTCTGTCCTCCTCCCGGGCTCCTCCTCTGTCCTCCTCCGGGCTCCTCCTAAGGCCTCCCTCACGGGCTCCTCCTCTGTCTCCTGGAGTGGTCACATCCAAAGTGCTCCTTCTTTGCAGGTGTTGCCTCTCCCAGAGTGCATTGCATTGCATTTGGGGGTTGCCTTGTGCTGATCCCGGTTTTGTTCCCTAATTTCGGAGTGGAGTATCAGAGAGCACGACCGGGACCCGAGGACGATTGTGGGGGGGGGGGTAATGAGTGACGTCATCACGGTGGCCAGATTCAGCTTCTCGAGCCGAGGACCTTGAGCGAGGCCCGGGAAATGGTCGAGGACCATTCACCTAGAGGAAACTCCGCTCAATCCAACGCTGCAGTCGAAATACATCCCAGGTCCCTCTATTGTTCCCCCATATCCCTGGGAAGCATGGGCCCATCTTTCCTCACCGGGGGGAGGTCCCAACGCAGGTGTGGGGGTTTCCCCGGCGGGCACAGATTAGGGGGGGTCGACTATCCTGGGCAGATGTTATTTTGTAAAAACTGGGGGGGGGGGGGTGTGGGGGGGGGAGGTCGGGGGAGACAGGGGAACAAGTTAACTCACACTCCCCTTTAATGTCAGCATCCTGATTATCTGTAGTGGGAGACACCGAAGACCCGGAGAAAGCAGAGAATTATAAGACGTCTCGTTCTGGAACGTTCCAGGTGGCAGCCAAATCAGCAGCTGGAAGCATAAGGAAGATACATTACCATAAATACAAAAACAACAAGCAGTAGGAATTAGTAGGAATAGTAACCACAAGTCCTCCCTATATCAGCCCTAGGTGGCAGGTTTTGTACAGATCCAGCTTTATGATTAAGGGATCCTGAGTGTGAATGAGCCCTAAAGGAACCTACCCCTGTGATAGTGATTGCGTATGAAGCGAACCTACCTGGCGGCTGCAGCTTTGCACTGGTGCAGGATCACATCGTGGTTAATCCCTGAGCTGAGTGGTTTTGCTGATAAAACAATTATAACATTCAGGATCTTGGGAAAGCTGGGTCATCCAGTGGATTATCTGGTTACAGAACCAACGTGAGTGATGTAGACCCAAGACAAAAAGTGACGCATTATCCTGCAGCCTCTACAAGTGAACTCCTCTCTGCTCCATCATGCGACTGTTATTTCACCCAAGATGCACTTTTTAGGTGGGGATGAAATGTTCCTTTTAAGGGGCAGCAGAGTCATGGGGTTAAATACGGAGAGGGACCGGATCCTTTGAGGCCTCAGTCACTACAGGACGTAGCAGCAGCAGCTTTGGTTTGTGATGGAGACATTCATCACTGTGTGACGTTTAGGTTGTTTTCTTCAGTTCACCAAAATATGAAGCACTTTGGAGAATCGGAGGGAAGATGCAGCCGACGAGTTTTTGGGATTTTGACACTTTTCTGACAGTCATTTCTGAAGGCAAAAACAAGATCTGGAGAACTGAGGAAAGAAAGAGGAGGAGGAAGGAAGAGCGGGCGAGGATGGAAGGCCTGTAAGGAGGAGGCGTGAGGGAGCGGCAACAGGGCAGGAAGACCCTCGAGAGTCCAGCGGGCCCACACTGAGATTACAGACTATCCATCACTAGAGAGCAGCGGGCATCACTAGAAGACAGCCTATCCATAACTATGAGAGAGCAGGCTGGCCAATACAATGAGAATACAGGCCTATCCATCACTAGAAGAGCAGCGGCGCCATCAATGAGAATACAGCCTCTCCACACTAGAGCGCAGCGGGCAGCACCATCACTGAGAAACAGCCTATCCAGAAAACTAGAGAGAAAGCGGGCCATCACTGAGAATTAAGCCTATCCATCACTAGAGAGCAGCGGTTGTATCACTGAGAAAGCCTTATCCATCACTCGAGAGCAGCCAGTGCCAATAACTGAGAATACAGCCTATCCAGTCATAAGGAGAGCAGAGTGCAATCACTGAGAATACAGCCTATCCATCACTAGAGAGCAGCGTTGCCATCACTGAAATACAGCCTATCCATCACTAGAGAGCAGCCAGTGCCATCACGGAGAATACAGCCTATCATCCCTAGAGAGACAGCGGCGCCCCCATCTCACTGAGAATACGCCTATCCAATCACTAGAGAAGCAGCCAGGCCATCACGAGAATACAGCCATCCATCACTAGAGAGCAGCGGTTGCAATCAATTGGGAATAAAGCCTATCCAAACTAGAGAAGCAAGCGGTGCCATCACTGAGATAAAGCCGATCAATCACTAGAGAGAGACGGATACCATAATGAGAATACAGCCATCCCCTCACTAGGAGAGCAGCGAGCCATCACTGGAGAATACAGCCTATCCATTAGAGAGCACAGCGGAGCCCATCACTGAGATACAGCTATCCCTCACTAGAGAGCGCGGCGCCATCATGAGATACAGCTATCCAAAATAGAGAGCAGCGGTTGCCATTCACTGAAGAATACAGCCTATCATAACTAGAGAGCAGCGGTGTCATCACTGAGAATCAGCCTATCCATCACTAGGAGAGCAAGCCAGTGCAATCACTGAGAATACAGCCTATATCCATCATAGAGGAGCAGCGGGCCATCCTGAGAATACAGCCTATCCAATCACTAGAGAGCAGCCGGTGCATCACTGAAGAATACAGCCTATCCATTCATAGAGAGCAGCAGGTGCATCCACTGGGAATACATGCCTATCCAACACAGAGAGAGCGGTGCCATCATGAGGAATACAGCCTATCCAGCACTAGAGAGCAGCGGATACCATCACTGAGAAGACAGCTCTCCATCACTAGAGAGCAGCGAGCCATCACTGAGAAGAGCCATCCATCAAGAGAGAGCAGCGGCGCAAAATGAGAATACAGCCTATCCATCACTAGAGAGCAGCGGGCCACACTGAGAATACAGCCTATCCATCCACTAGAGAGCAGCGTGCCATCACTGAGAATACAGGGGGGGGCCTATCCATACTAGAGAGCAGCGGTGCCACACGAGAGTACAGGCCTATCATACTAGAAGCAGCGACGCCATCACTGAGGATACAGCCTATCCATCACTAGAGAGCAGCGGAGCCATCACTGAGAATACAGCCTCATCCATCACTAGAGAGCAGCGGCGCCATCACTGAGAATACCGCCTTATCCATAACTAAGAGAGCAGCAGGCCATCACTGAGAGTACAGCCTATCCATCACTCCGAGAGCAGCGGCGCCATCTCTCGCTTTGTCCTATCAGACCATTCCTTTCAGTAATATTTTGTGCCTTTTTGGTCCCTTGCAGCTGAAGGATCAGCGTGTGAGAGGATGCGGGTCTCCGGGGGTCTCATGGGGGGCACGTCTCGGAGGAGGGGGAGAGTTTGCTGATATACGGTGTCGGCGTACGATCTGGGGGAAGTTTTTGATAAGGACATTCCAAACTGACGAGGAATCGGAAACGATCGGGTAACCAATCCAGGACACGCAGCCGCCGAGCGGGCGGTGACGAGCTGAAGGAGATCCGCTCCAGCACCGAAGCCGCCCTCCCCCACAGGAGCGCGCTCTAAAAGTGCCAAAATCCGCCCAAGGCCCGGACGCCCTGAACACCTCAATCCAGGAGATAAAGATGGCGGAAAGTTCCGTGGGCACAGTAGATGGAAACAGAAAGTGCGAACGAAAGAAAAATGGAAAAAATATAACCTTGGTTGTATAATTTTAACCTCCTTAATGTCTTCGTATCTGCGAGTAATTACCCCAACCCCCCTGGGTTCTGGATGAGCAGTCAGTCGCAGGAAGCAGAGATATTAAGAAGGACAGAAGCTATCGAAGGTGCCAGACTTTGGTATATCTTGAACAAAACCAGGAGCGTGACCTTACAGGGGCGGGGCTTATGTAGGTGTAGCCTGCGGGATGTGGATGTGCTCTGAGCCGCACAAACATCTCACAAGCTCCTAACATAACCGCAGCCTCCGTATCTAACAGCATAACAGACCCCACAGCAGCACAGAGAGATTCAGGAGACGAGCGTTTGATAGAGGCCACGGCCCGAGGAGAACATGGCTGACAGACGCGCAGAGCGATAGGAGCGAGGCGATAGAGCCACGGCACGGAGAACCAAGGCGACAGGCAGCGCAGAGCGATCAGGAGACGAGGCATAGAGCACGGGCCCGAGAACATGGTGACAGCAGCACAGAGCGATTCAGGAGCCGAGGTTATAGAGCCACAGCCCGAGAACATGGCGACAGCAGCGCAGAGCGATTCATGCGCGAGGCTAATAGAGGCACGGCACCCGAGAATAGGCGAAGAAGCGCAGAAGCGATTTCAGGAGCCGAGGCTATCTAGCCAGAACGACAACAAGGCGGACAGCAGCACCACACAGAGCGTTCAGAGTCGAGGCTTATAGAGACCACGGCCCGAGACAAGGCGGAAGAGCGCAGACGATTTCAGGAGCCGAGGCTTAGAGAGCCACGGCCGAGAAGACACGGCTACAGCAGCGCAGAGCGATTCAGGAAGCCGAGGCTTATAGAGCACGGCATCCCCCGAGAACAAGGTGACAGCAGCGCAGAGCGATTCAGGAGCCGAGGCTATAGAGCCACGGCCCGAGAACAAGGTGACAGCAGCACAGAGCGATTCAGGAGCCGAGGCTATAGAGCCACGGCCCGAGAACATGGCGACAGCAGCGCAGAGCGATTCAGGAGCCGAGGCTATAGAGCCACGGCCCGAGAACAAGGCGACAGCAGCACAGAGCGGAGTTGCAGAGCCGAGGCTCTATAGCGCCACGGCCCTTGAGGAGAACATGGCGGAACAGCAGCGAGAGCGATATCATGAGCCGAGGCTATAGATCCCACGGCCCGAAGAAACATGGCGACAGCAGCGCCGAGCGGATCAGGAGCGAGGCTATAGAGCCACAGGCCTGAGAGAGGAACAAGCGACCGCAGCGCAGAAGTATGTCATCTAACTACCCAGGGACCAAACCAGAACCTTCCAGCAGAATAATCTACTAAGAATAAACTCTTATAGGAAATTATCTCCTGCGACTCCTCATTTCATGTATAAAGTCCTGGGGGCGAGCGCACCACATACACATTACACACCGCCACTGGGGGCGAGCGCACCAATACACATTACACCCGCCATTGGGGGCGAGCGCACCCACATACACATTACACACCGCCACTGGGGGCGAGCGCACCACATACACATTACACACCGCCAGTGGGGGCGAGCGCACCACATACACATTACACACCGCCACTGGGGGCGAGCGCACACATCCACATTACACACCGGCCAGGGGGCGAGCGCACCAACATACAATAACAACCGCAGTGGGGGCGATGCGCACACCACATAACATTACACACCAGCCAGTGGTGGGCGGAGAGGCACCAAGATCACATTACACACCGCCAGTGGGGGCGAGCGCGAAGCAGATCACATTACCCAACGCCAGTGGGGGCGAGCGCGAAGCAGATCACATTACACACCGCCAGTGGGGGCGAGCGCACCACATACACATTACACACCGCCACTAGGGGGAGCTCACTACATACACATTATACACACAATAAGGGGGAGCCACTTACATACACATTAACACCACGGCTAGGGGGAGGTCACACACACACATATTATACCACCACCACTAGGGGGAGATCAGTACATACACATATACACCACCAACTAGGAGGAGACATACATACACATATACACCACCACTAGGGGGAGATCACTACATACACATTATACACCACCACTAGGGAGAGATCACTACATAACATTATTAACCCACCACTAGGAGGAGAGAACTACCTACACATTATACTAACACACTAGGGGGAGATCACTACATACACATCATACACCACCACTAGGAGGGAGATCACTACATACACTTATACAACACCAATAGGGGGAGATCACTACATACAACATTATACACCCCCATAGGAGAGAATCACGAATAACAGATTATCACACCACCCCTAGGAAGGAGATCACACATAACACATATACACCACCACTAGGAGGAGATCCACTACACAACATTATACACCACCATCGGGGGAGAATCACTACAAACACATTACTACAACCCCACTAGAAGAGATCACACATACACATATTACACCACCACTAGGGGAGATCAGAATACATAAAACATTATACACCACACTAGGAGGAGGCTCACTACATTACAGATTATACACCCATAGGAGGAGCTCACTACATAAACCATATACTACCACCACTAGGAGGAGATCACTACATACAGATAATACATGCACCACTAGGAGGAGTACTACATACACATTATACACCACCACTAGGGGGAGCTCACTACATACACATTATCACCAACCACTCGGGGAGAGCTAACTACATACAGATATTACACCACCACTAGGGGGAGCTCACTTACAGACACATTATACACGACCACTAGGGGGATGCTAACTACAACACATATACACCACCACTAGTGGGAGCTCACTAAATACATATTATACACCAACATAGGAGGGATCACTACCATACACATTATACACCACACTAGGGGGAGACAATACATACAGATTATACCCACCCACTAGGAGGAGATCAACATACACCTTATTACCCACCACTAGGGGCGATCACACAACAAGATTAACAAACCACCGCTAGGAGGAGATCACGACATAAAGTATACACCACCACTAGGAGGAGATCACTACATACAGATATACCACCACCGTAGGAGGAGATTCACTACATTACATATTAACCCACCACCACTAGGAGGAGATCACTCCATACACATTATAAACCATCAGAGGAGGAGATCACTACATACACATTATACACCACCACTAGGGCGGAGATCATACATAAACATTATTACACCACCCTAGGGGGAGATCATACATACACATTATACACCACCACTAGCGAGGAGATCACGACATTACACATTAACCACACTAGGAGGAGATCAGACATACAGATTATACATCAACACTAGGAGGAGACACTACATACACATTATACACCACCACTAGGGGGAGATCACACATACCAGATTATACACCACACTAGGGGGAGCTCATACATACACCCATTACACACACTAGGGGGGAGCTCACTAATACAGATTATACAACACCACTAGGAGGAGATCACGACATACACATTACACACCGCCACTGGGGGCGAGCGCACCACATACACATTACACACCGCCACTAGGGGGAGTGTAGTGCATTGTGATATGATTGGGGAGGGGGGTTCCCTACTGTATATTAGGACATGGAGGTGCAGTCTTTCTCCCCCCTTGAGGAAATAATTTGCATACACTGAGCACTGGATTACCGGATGATTTATTAGATGTAGAGATTACAATGTATCGGATGAGAGTAGAAAACGCAACAGTATCGCTACAAAATATACTGTCAGCAGCAGCAAAGACCGAGCTCCGAGCACCTGGAAGGACGTGGCCACCGGGGGTCCAGGACCCTGTGCCAAGCTGAGGAGCCCCTGCATTGCGAGGATCTGGGGGGTCCCGGGAGTCCCAGGAATCATGGCCAAAGCTGAGGATCTGGGGGGTCTAGGGTCTGTGTCTTAGAGGTGAGGACTGTAAGGAGCCCTAATGTATTAGACTCGTTGCTCCTTGTTCTTGACTATACGGGAGGCCCCGAGGAGATGGCCCTTAGCTGGTAGTCGCTCCCGTTGTCTTGCTATCGCGGAGCCCCTGATGCGCCTGCCCCCTCGCTGTTAGTCGCACCCGGCGTTGCTCATTGTTCTTTGCTATGCGGGAAGCCCCTGAGGCGCCGTCACCCTCGCTGGTGGTAGTCGCCCGGCGTTGCGCCTTGTTCTTGTATGCAGGAGCCCATGAGGTTGATGCCCCCTCGCCTGGTAGTCGCCAACGCGTGCTCTTGTTCTTGCTATGCAGGAAGCCCCGAGGTGCATGTCCCTCGCTGGAGTCGCCCGGGCGTGATCATTGTTATTGCTATGCAGGAGCCCCTGAGGCGTGCCCCCTCGATGGTAGTCGCCCCCGGTGTGTTCCTGCTAGGCGGGAGCCCCTTGGGCGGCTGTCCCCTCGCTGGTAGTTCGCCCCCCGGAGTTGACACTTGTTCTGCCTATAGGGCAGCCCCTTGAGGCGCTGTCCCCCCGCTGGTTAGTCGCCCCGTTTTGCCCCACCGGTGTGTGTTTGCTCCGCAGCCTGACATCCGTGGATGAACACTGTGTGGGGTTTTGACGGCATGACAACATGTAGTAGATGGTGAGTTGCGGCCACGCGGGCTGCGCGTCAGCGGCCTCCATCTCCACCCAGGTGTTACCCTGTGCCCGGCACTCGGCGGTTGATGACCCTGGAGCGTTAGCGGGCGGGTTCCAGACGCCACGGCCACGGTCAAACCTGGCTGAGGGCGATGTTGATGGCACAGCGGGAATGAGCTGGCTCGGTCAGCTTGGCGCCTGGATGCCCGCGATCTGCGGCAACGCTGAGGAGAGATCCGCCTTCTTCATCTGATTGGGACTGGACTAGGGCTGAAGGGACTGCGGGGCCAGGAGGAGGATGGCCTCAGCCACGCCGAGCGGAGAGGAGCTCCCCTTACCCCACACTCCACCAATGACCCTCCCAGAACCGGTCCACGTGCGTCAGGTGCTCGGAGGAAGGAGCATGAGGACTATTGTGCGTATCAGCGGGAAGACTGAGAGGAGAAAGGCACCGAGGAACAACGCGGCATACACAGACCACGTACAGGAGGCACCGACGGAAAGTCCCAAGCACTAATAAAGCGGGGGAGACCCACACACACCCAAAAAAACACCTGCAGCACCCCCAGCCTGATCCAGAGGATGAGAGGAACCCCGACACCAAGGAGGACCTGAGCGAGGGAGAGTACTCAGCACTACCTGCAGGGGGGCAGTATTAATACATAGGGGCAGTATTTAGTAGTTATATTCCTGTACACTAGGGATCGCACTATATCGTAGTTCTATTCCTGTTAACTAGGGGACTTATATAGTAGTTATATTCGGTTACCATAGGGGGGCAGTATTTAGTAGTTATATCCTGTAACCATAGGGGAGTATACGAGTATATGTTCATGGGGAAATAGTAGTTATATTCATGTACATAGGGGCCAGTATTATAGTAGATCTTTCTTGTACATAGGGCAGTATTATAGTAGTATATATTTCTGACATAGGGGCAGTATTATAGTAGTTAATTCCTGTACATAGGGGCAGTATTTAGTTAGTTATATTCTGTACATAGGGGCAGTATTATAGAGGTTATATTCCGTACATAGGAGGCGAGTATTATAGTAGTTATATCCTGTACATAGGGGGCAGTATTATAGTAGTTATATTCCTGTACATAGGGGGCAGTATTATAGTAGTTATATCTGTACATAGGGGCAGTATTATAGTAGTTATATTCTGTACATAGGGGCAGTATATCGTAGTTATTCTTGACATAGGAAGGGGCAGTATTATAGTAGTTATATTTCTGTACATAGGGGGCAGTATTATATAGTAGTTATATTCCTGTACATAGGGGGCAGTATTATAGTAGTTATATCCTGTACATAGAGGGGCAGTATTATGGTAGTTATATTCTGTACATGGGGGCAGTTTATTTAGTAGTATATTCCTGTACCATAGGGGGGCACAGTATTATAGTAGTTATATTCTTGTACATAGGGGGCAGTATTATAGTAGTTATATTCCTGTACATAGGAGGCAGTATTATAGTAGTTATATTCCTGTACATAGGAGGGCAGTATTATAGTAGTTATATTCTTGTACATAGGGGGCAGTATTATGAGTAGTTTATATTCCTGTACATAGAGAGGCAGATTATAGTAGTTATATATCTTGTACATAGAGGGGGGCAGTATTATAGTAGGTATATGCCTAGTACATAGGAGGCGAGTAGATATAGGTTCGAATTCTGTACACTAGGGGGGGCAGATAGTATTATAGTAGTTATATTCTTGGACATAGAGGGGCAGTATTTATCGTAGTTATATTCTGTACATAGGGCAGTACTATAGTAGTTATCATCTACAAGGGGACAGTATTATAAGTTCGTTATATCTGATACATAGGGGGGCAGTATTAATAGTAGTATATCTCTAGGGAGTAAGGGTTTTCGTACATAGGGGGGCAGTATTATAGTAGTTTACTTGTATAGGCAGTAATAGCTTTTCTGTACAAGGGGGCAGTAGTATAGTAGTTAATTCCTTGTACCTAGGGGCAAACTTATATCGTTATATTCCTGGTAAATAGGGAGGCCAGTATCAGTATTATCGTAGTTATATGTCCTGTACATAGGGGGGGCAAATTTCGTAGTTATCTTCCAATGTACATAGGTGCCCAGTTATTAAGTAGTTATATTCTGTACATAGGGGCAGTATTAGAGTTATATCAGACATAGGGGACAGTATATCGTAAGTTATATTCAGCCTGTACCATAGGGGAGGCAGTATTATAGTAGTTATAATTCTATGTACAATAGGGGGACAAGTATATAGTAGTTATATTCTTTGTACAGAGGGGCAGATGTAAGTCGTTATATTCTGTGACTAGGGGGAAAGTATATATAGTGTTATTTCCATTAGTAGGGGGGGCAGGAATTATAGTAGGATATTCGTTACATAGGGAAGGCAGTATGTATCGTAGGTTATATTCAGTAGAACATAGGGGGCAGTATATCTCGTAGGTTTCTATTCCGGTACATATGGGCAGGAATTTATAATAGTTGTATCCTGGTACAAGGGGGCAGGATTAAATAGTAAGTATATTCCTGATAGCAGTAGGGGGGAGAGCAGTTATTATAGTAGTTATATTCTTGTAATAGAGGGCAGTATTATAGTAGTATATATTCATGTAAGCATAGGGGGCAGTAAGTATGTATAGTAGTTATATATTCCTGTA